>CM020011.1:5078641-5678641 GCA_009771035.1 Lupinus albus | reverse complement strand
TTCCACATATAACACACCTTCTATGGTTGTTGACGGTGGCTTGCCGATTCTACAGACTCCAAGAATTCTTCCTTTATTGTTGTCACCATATGTGACATAGCCATTGTCCCTTGGAGTGAGGACAAAGAATTTACTTTTATCGCCCGAAATATGCTTTGAGCAACGGCTATCCAAATACCATAAATTGCAGGCAGCGCTCAAATCTACCTGCAAAACAGGTTAAGTTATATTAGGTACCCAACTTGTCTTGGGTCCTACATTGTTAGATCCTTTCTCAACCCATATAAAATGTCCGAAGGGAACACCATATTTTCTAATAGAACAAGTATTTGATGTGTGCCCATGATTTTTACAATAAGAGCATATTAGTTGGTGCTTATGTATCCTAGTTTTATTTTTACTATGTGTAGATGCATGGATACATGATTTTTGAAAGTATGTTACGATAGACTTACTTTTATTTTTAGGTGCAGGGCTCCAAGACCTCTTTGGTCCATAGAGTGTGTAACACCCCAAATTTTAAGTCTTTAAAATTATAGTATCAGTCCTCGGATCCTCGCTTGAGCGAGAGATTCTCGCTTGGGCGAGAGAGGTTCACCTGGGAGGGTGAAATCCTAGGCTGTACTGGAGGATTCTCGCCTGAGCGAGAATTGTCTCGCCTGGGCGAGAAATGACATTTTGGGCTGATTGACACTGTGAGATTCTCGCTTGAGCGAGAGGATCAGAGTTGAGTTTTTAAAATGGGAGGGATTTTCTCGCTTGAGAGAGAGAAAGCTCGCTTAAGCGAGAACCCGACGAGGACATTAAATGAGGGAAACCCCAAACACATTTTTAGATTAAGAATTGAAGAGAGGTGAGAGAATAGAGCATTCCCAAGGTCTAGGAGCTTTGATTCTTGTTCAAGAGCTTGAGAAGAGGTAAAACTCTCTATCCTAACTCTCTTCTTCTCTTGAGGACCCATTTTTGGTCTTATGGATCTCTTCTCAAAGTGGGAAATACCATCGAAACTTTCTCTTTCGAGTTATGGTTCGTTTTATGTCGCTTGTACCTTGTAAACTCTTGGTTTTAAGTTAGTATTCCAAGAATGGAATGGGTTTGTGGGTTGACTCATGAAAACCCCAAAAACCCTAGAGAGAGAAAATGTGGTTAGAGAGAGAGTGGGTGAAATGCTAGAGGTAGAAGATGAGTTTATTTACAATGCTAAAATATGAGATGATATGTATGTTTTAGATGGTTGAAAACTCTTAATGAAAGTAGTATAGAACCATTGAGAATATGATAAATATCTTGTATGTTTAAATGATGCAATATAAGTTATTTATTTGTTATTTGGAATGAATGACTAACATTGTGTTATGTGGTGGGAATGAGGAAAGATCCTAAGTTTGGAGGTGGTGCCGGTGGAACTTGCGAAGTCACCAAAAACCAAACCCAACACTCACCGAGGTAAGGATAAGTCTTTAATTTATGCATTGTGTTGGAAAATGCATGGGTTTTCTGTTAAGGATGATGGATAAAATGTGAATCACTTAATCATTATTAACATATATGGGTATGTTGATAATGGTTAGAAGTGAATTTATGGTTTACTTATTGGGGGAGTACCAATGGAAATAAGACTCGAAATGAAATCATGAAATGTAAATCACTTTGTAGTTATAAGCATACGGGGATATGTTTATAATGATATTGGGTGTATTTATCATTTCTGTTATTGGTGGAGTGCCAATGGAAATAAAACTCGGAATAAAGCAATAAATTGTATGTTACTTTGTAGTCATAAGCATATATGTTTATGTTGTAATGATGTCGGATGGATTTATTGACTATTTATTGGTGGAGTGCCAATGGAAATAAAAGTCGGATAAAACAATAAGCTGTAAGTCACTTTGTAGTTACAGGCATATACACTATGTTGTAATGATGTCGGGTGCATGTATTGTCCATTTATTGGTGGAGTGCCAATGGAAATAAAACTCGGATAATACAATAAATTGTAAGTCACTTTGTAGTTACAGGCATATACGCTATGCTGTAATGATGTCGGGTGCGTGTATTGTCTAATTATTGGTGGAGTGCCAATGGAAATAAAACTCGGAAACAAAGTAATAAATGGTAAATCACTTAGTCACTACAAACATATATGGGTATGTTTGTAGTGATGATGGGTGGATTAATGGTTTATGTATTGGTGGAGTGCCAATGAAAATAAAACTCGTTTTAGCCGACCAGAATGGGTTAGCGACTCTAGCTCGAGTTATGTAGCATGGTTTTTCAAAAAGTACGGATGACGAAAATTGTTTTAAGAGGATTTAATTTATATCATTGTTTAAACCTTTTAAATGTGGATTAACTTACACTGAAGTTTTATTGAATTAATGACTTATTCCTTTGTGTTGTTTGTGTATGGTAAATGTTAATCCCATTGCAGGTAGGTGGACGGAGAAGGACGATTTTGAGTAGGGGATTAGAGACCTTTGTTTTTGACGTCTCTTTGTCCATTCTTTTGTAATTTTAATTGATTGTAATTGAAGTAACTAATTGCACTAAGAATACTATTTTTGTACATGATATTGATCATGGAGACTAGTAACTCGGGATATATGTAGCTATGGGTGTTTTGGAAACCCATAGCTAATTGTATGCGGTGGTTACTAGGTTATATAATGAATTATGTTTTTCTGCTATCGAATGTTGTATGTTTATTTTGGTTCATAGATCGGCATGAGGGAGAAGCGAGACATTTAAAATAAATTTAGTCACTCGGTAATTACTATTGAATGTTAAAGATATGGAATTGGATTAAATAAGGAAAAAAAATTTCAAGGGTAGAATTTCGGGTCGTTACAGAGTGTCTTTGATCATTAATGATCTTACTCAAGCTTTTGCTACTCTTGTTCATTTTATTGAGTTCAAGACTCAATGTTGAAACTTTTTCGCCAAGAGAGATGCAATTTAGACATGAGGATGATGATGGTTTGTTTCTAAGATAATCTAGTTCAGATTTTTGTTTTAGAAACATTTTCGTTAATTTCATGTATTCATCATGCAGATCCTTGAAAGCGGTTTGTAATTCAGAAGAAGAAAAAGGGATAGACTCATTTACCTCTTCATCGTCTGAATGATGAGACGCCATTAGGGAGAGATGTGCATGCTCTTCGCTTTTTGGTTCAGAGGCTGAACTCGTGTCGTTGTCTTCCCAAGCGATGTAGGCTCTTCTTCCATTCTTTAATTCGTTATTCCCTTTGAAAGAACTTTTCTTGATGTTTGGACAGTCCATCTTCATGTGACCAGGCTTGCCACACTCAAAGCATGTAAAATTCTGGTTTGAAGTGGAGGCCTCATTGCTTTTGGAGAACTTCTTCATTCGGCCGGTTCTTGGGCCTTTGTTCCTTCTAAGAAACTTGCCGAACTTCTTAACGAAGAGGCTCATTTCATCGGTCTCTTCATTGTCGTCTTCATCTTCCGATGAATAATATTTCTCAACTTTTTCTTTGAGAGAAATGTTATTCTTCTTCTCTTGTTCTTTGTGTTGATCAAGTTGACTCAATTCGAGTTCATGTTCCTGCAACTTTCCAAACAAAGCAGCCAAAGACATTTTTGGAAGACTTTTCTTTTGAGAAATGGCTGTCACTTTTGGTTGCCATGTTCTTGTTAGTGATCTTAGAACTTTTAGGTTCAAGTCACTTTTTGACAACACTTTTCCAAGTGCAATAAAATGGTTGGTGAGATGAGTATATATCTTTTGAGGATCCAAGATCTTCTCTCTATGTCTCATACGAAACATTTCGTATTCCTGGGAAAAAGTGTTTAGTCTCGATGTCTTTACCTCTTCGGTACCTTCGTGTGTGATCTCTAAAGTGTCCCACATTTCCTTAGCGGATTTGTAGTTGGACACTCTAAAGAATTCGTTAATTCCAAGCGCCGATGTGAGGATGTTCTTTGCCTTCAAATCATATTGTACTTTCTTCTTATCTTAATCATTCCATGAAGATTTTGGCTTTGTCTCCCTTCTGCTGTTGATCACGGTGAATGGCACATATGGTCCTTCCTCGATAGCATTCCAAATATCCAAGTCTTGCGACTCTATGAAAATCCTCATTTTGATTTTCCAGAAGTCGTAGCACTCTCCAACAAAGCTTGGAGGTCTGTTTATGTTGGAGCCTTCTCCTAAAATGATCTTGAGGTCATCTTGTTGTAGGATCAGATCAGTTTGGAGTGAAACCTTTTCACTTTGAAATTTGAAAACTGATACAACAACTCTCAGTAATCGATTACTATAAGTGGGTAATCGATTACCCAATAATCCTGTTAACAGCTATTTCAAATTTTACACAGTGTAATCGATTACTGAAATTGAGTAATCGATTACTCAACGTTACTGTCCAGCAGCTTTGTGAAATTGTCCTAGTGTAATCGATTACAGCTCTTTGAGTAACCGATTACCGTGTTTTCTCAAAATGGTAATCTGTTACTTAAAAGTCAGTAATGGATTACTTATAGCTGTTAGAGGATTGATAAATCTTTTCTCACTCATGTATCTTGTTACTCAAGTATGGTAACCCGTTACATGTTGTTTTTGAAAATTATTTTTATTCACATTTAGATTTTTCTGATTTTCTTGAAAATAGTTTTGAGTATTATTAAATAAAATAGTTTTGACCATTATTTTTATTCACACCTAAAGACTTAGACTCTAAATCTTGAAGCTTTGTCTTCGATAGTCTTGATAGGTCTTCTCCCTTTCTTCTTTTTGTGATGTTGGTGTCTTCATCAAAACCGTGCCAACATCACCAAAAAGAAGACACCAACATCACCAAAAATATGAAAGGAATAAATACTTATGAAGACAAAGAAGAAAAAGCTTCAAGACAAAATAGTCTAAGTCTAAATACTCTTGAATATACTTTAGTAGTAATGCTCAAACTATTTTTAAAGAAATTGAAACACTTCAAGTATAGTCAAAACGATTTTCAAAAATAGTGTGTAATAGGTTATTGTACTTAAGTAACAGGTTACATGTGTGAGAAATGAGTTATCCAACATCCAATTGCTCAAAGTAATCCATTACTATCTTTAAGTAACAGATTACCAGTTTAAGTAAAGTTGAGTAATCGATTAGTCAAAGTATGTAATCGATTACACTAAGTAATTTTTCAAAATCTGTTGGACAAAACATTTGGGTAATCGATTACTCAAAGTGTGTAATCGATTACAATGTGTTTTTGAAAATACAGTTGGACAGGATGTTTGGGTAATCGATTACCCACTTGCTGTAATTAATTACTAAGAGTTGTTACATCAGTTTTCAGATTTCAAAGTGAAAGGTTTTCACCCCAAACGAAATTGTTTCATTCCAAACGAATCCTACACTTCCCTAGAGGTGTTGTGGTTGGTTGGAAATCCTCTATAAAGGCATTAGAACACATAACTCACACAACAATTCACATAACAACTTTCATACAATTTCAAAAAGCTCTTACACATTTTCTGAATATTTTTCTGCACTTTTTGCAACTTGCACTCAAACTTTCAAAGTAAATTTTTCTGAGTTGCTTAAGAGTGTTTCTAAGTTTTCCAAACTTCTAAAGAGCATTATTACTTAGTATACAAGAGTTGTTGGATTGCAAGTTATATTGTTATACCAAACTTGTAAAGGCAATCCTGCCATTATTGTACATTCTTCATTTTCAAGAATTCTTTCTTTCACAAGGGTGTGAATAGAAAGGAGATAGAGTTACTTGGAAAGGTGTTTTACAAGGGTGGTTAAGTATTAGTGAGTGTGTAAGGTACATAGAGATCTTGGGGTGAGATATTGTAATTACAACTCATAATATTTAGTGAAGAAATCTCTTGTGCTGCAAGAGTACTGAACGTAGCCTTCAGTGGACAAGAAGGTGAACCAGTATAAAAACATCTGTATACTCTCTTCTCCTTTATCTTTTCATTTTCGGTTGTTATTTTTATGCATAATATTTCCACTGCACTTAAACTCTCAATTTTGCAGAAAAAGTGACCATAATTTTAAGACAACTAATTCACCCCCCTCTTAGTTGCAATCTCATTCTTACAATTGGCACCATAGCTATTTTTGAGTAAGTTATTCTCAAAGCTGATTCTATATCGAAGATGGCCTCAAGATCATTCATAGGAGAAGGTTCCAACATAAATCGATCTCCAAGCTTTGTTGGAGAGTGCTATGACTTTTGGAAAATCATAATGAGAATCTTCATAGAATCTCAAGACCTCGATATATGGAATGCAATTGAAGAAGGACCATATGAACCCTTCACTGTAGTCAACGACATAAGGAAAGTAAAGCCCAAATCTTCATGGAATGATGTATATAAGAAGAAAGTGCAATACAATCTTAAGGCGAAAAACATCCTCACTTCAGCATTTGGCAATGATGAACTTTTCATAGTATCAAACTGCAAATTGGCCAAAGAAATGTGGCATACTCTAAATATTATGCATGAAGGAACAGAGGAAGATAAAAGGTCAATGATCAACGATACTTGTTCTACATCTCAACCAGAAAATGAAGAACAAGCCCATCTCTCACTATTGCTATCTCAACATTCTGATGATGAAGAGATAAATGAAACTAAACCTTTTTCTTCTTCAGAATTACAATTAACATTTAATGAATTGCATGATGAGTATGTCAAACTCACAAAATTATTTCTTAAAAAAATGAATTAGACATATTTAGAAATAAATCATTCTCATCATCTTCATGTCAAAATTGTATTACTCTTGAAAATAAAATTTCAACTTTAAGTCTTGATCTTAATAAGCTAAACAAGAGTAGTAAAAGTTTGAATAAGATCATTGATGATCAAAGACACTCAACTGACCGAAGAGGTCTTGGCTATTAAAAAAGCCATGTTTCTAAGAAACAAAGTGTCTCAACTAAAATAAACTTTCAAAATCAAAGTATCCATGCATTTGAACATAGTAATCATAAGACTAGGATACATAAGCATCAACCCACATGTACATATTGTAAATGCCATGGGCATACACCAAATACTTGCTTGATTAGAAAGGTACAAACCATGTAGGACCCAAGAAAAATTTGGTACCTAATATTACTTAACCTGTTTTGCAGGAAAACATGAGAGCCACCTGCAACTTATGTTACTTGGATAGCGGCTCCTCAAAACACATGACGGGCGATAGAAATAAGTTCTTTGTCCTTACTCCAAGGGACAAAGGCTATGTCAAGTATGGTGACAACACCAAGGGAAAAATGCTTGGAGTTGGTAGAATTGGCAAGCCACCCTCAACATCTATAGAAGGTGTATTATATGTTGAAGGACTCAAGCACAGCCTACTAAGCATAAGTCAATTATGTGACAAAGGATTTCATGTGGCGTTCAACCCAGATAAAGGCATCATCGAAAGTAAGGATTCTCAAAACTCTAAACTTATTTGTAGGAGGATAAATAATATATATCTGATTGACATAGATTCTTCTTTACAAATAACATGTTTAGTTGCTAATGATAATCATGATGCATGACTTTGGCATAGGAGAATTGCTCATATTCATATGGACCATTTGAATAAACTCATAAAGAAAGATTTAGTTGTTGGTTTACCCAAAATGAAGTTTTTTAAAGACAAACTATGTAGTGCATGTCAAATGGGTAAACAAACAAAGACTTCCGATAGACCATTGCAGTTACTACACATGGATTTATTTGGCCCCTCAAGGACAAAAAGTTATGGTGGTAACTACTATGCTCTTGTTATAGTAGAGGATTTTTCAAGGTATACTTAGACTCTATTCTTAGTTCATATGAATGAGGCATTCAAATCCTTTAGCACTTATGCTAAAAGAGTTCAAAATGAAAAATCATTAAAAACCTCTGCTATAAGAAGTGATCATGGGGGAAAATTTCAAAACGCTTCTTTTGAAGAATTTTGTGATGATCTTGGGATTAATCACAATTTTTATGCTCCTAGAACACCACAACAAAATGGTGTTGTAGAGAGAAAGAATCAGTCCTTAGAAGAAGTTGCTCTTACAATGTTAAATGAAACTAACCTCCCAAAGTATTTCTGGGCTGATGCAGTAAGTAGTGCATGTTATATTTCAAATTGAGTTCTTATAAGACCAATTCTTAAGAAAACCCCCTACGAACTCTTTAAAAGTAGAAAACCAAACATTTCTCATTTGCATGTATTTGGTTGTAAATGTTTTGTTTTAAATAATGACAAAGATAACTTAGGGAAGTTTGATGCGAAAGCCAATGAAGGTATCTTCCTAGGCTACTCTCTTACGAGTAAAGTTTACAGTGTTTTTAAAAAAAGAACTCTAGTCATGGAAGAATCCGTTCATGTATCTTTTGATGAAACCAATCCTTTGATAAAAGATGGGTTAATTCTCGATGAAGAGGACTTGCCAAGTTCTCTTTCAAATGAAAAATCTATTATTGATTCTACAACTAATATTAAGCATGTTGATGTGGATGATAATTTATCCTCACAAGAAGAGTATATTCACTCTGATTTACCAAAAGAGGGGAGAAATCATCGAGACCATCCTATTGACAACATTATTGGCGATATTAATATGTGTATCACTACCCGCTTAATGCTGGAAGATGCTTGTCTAAACATGGCGTTCGTTTCTCAATTATAACCCTTCAAGATTGATGATGCAATCGAGGATGAGCATTGGATTCTTGCAATGCAAGAAGAACTAAACCAGTTTGAGAGAAACGAAGTTTGGGAACTTGTTCCCAGACCTAAAAATATGCATGTTATAGGAACTCGTTGGGTATTTCGCAATAAATCTGATGAAAATGGTATTATTGTTAGAAATAAGGCTAGACTAGTATCCCAAGGATACAATCAGGAAGAAGGTATAGACATTGATGAAACCTTCGCTTCGGTTGCTAGACTTGAAGCTATTAGGCTATTACTTGCATATGTCTGTTCTTTAAATTTTCAGCTATATCAAATGGACGTAAAGAGCACTTTTCTCAATGAAAATATTCAAGAAGAAGTGTTTATAGAACAAACTCCTAGTTTTGAAGATTACAAACATCCTTCTCATGTTTACAAATTGTAGAAAGCTCTTTATGGCTTAAAGCAAGCTCCACGTGCCTGGTATGACCGTTTACCAAATTTTCTACTAGAAAAGGGATTTACCAAAGGAAAGGTCGACACTACACTTTTTATAAAGAAAATAAATCATCATACTCTTTTAGTTCAAATTTATGTCGATGATATTATTTTTGGTTCTACTAATGAAAATTTGTGTAGTGATTTTGGCAAAATGATGCAAAGAGAGTTTGGAATGTCCATGATAGGGAAGTTAAATTACTTCCTTGGACTACAAGTCAAACAACTTGATAATGGAATTTTTGTAAGTCAATCCAAGTATTTCAGAGATTTAATGAAAAGATTTGATATGGATGACTGCAAGCCAATAGCTACTCCTATGGGATCTAGTACTTATATCGATATAGATGAAGCTGGAAAATGCATTGAAATATCAAAGTATCGAGGTATGACCAGATCTCTTTTATATTTAACTGCTAGTGGACCTGATATCATGTTTAGTGTATGTTTGTGTGCACGCTATCAATCTAAACCTAAGGAATCACACTTAGTTACTTGTCATATTTTAGGAAATGCTTTGGTTTCTTGGTCTTGCAAGAAACAAGCATGTGTTGCCCTAAGCACTACTGAAGCTGAATATATAGTAGCAGGTAGTTGTTGTGCCCAAGTGTTGTGGCTTAAACAACAATTACGAGATTATGGCTTAGACTTAGGCTGCACTCCTCTGAAATGTGACAATACTAGTGCTATAAACCTCACAAAGAATCGAATTATGCATTCTAGAACCAAACACATAGATATAATGCATCATTGATACTCATAACCAACTTGAATATATTTTCACTAAACCATTGGCTAAAGAACCTTTTTATAAAATTAGACGTGAATTAGGCATTCTTGATGAAGCTTACCTATCTTAACATGTTTATATGATTATATGTGTGCTTCATTATGTTTAAATTTTCTATTTGTGTACGAACATCATTTACTATTATGAAATGTTAATGTTATGATTACCTTCATGACTATTATATCATATTGTATGCTATATATATGTATATTGTATTGGAATATTGGCTTTTCTTATTTATTGATGAAGTCAAAAGGGGGAGAAAAGTTGGGAGAAGTGTATTTTCTGTCAAAATTCTTTCAGGCACATAACTCCAAATGAAAGGGGATGCATACAAAATAGGGGGATCATACTCAAGATAAGTGAAGAATATCACAAAGTATGTTCCTCTCAGAAAACTACATTGTCAAGAAGATATTGGTTTGTCATCATCAAAAGGGGGAGATTGTGATGAAGATCTTTGCTCCTAACCTTGGCACGGTTTTGATGAAGACACCAACATCACCAAAGAGAAGAAAGGAAGAAATACTTATGATGACAAAGAAGAAAAAGCTTTAAGACAAAATAGTCTAAGTCTAAATAGGTACTTCTATCCTATACTCTTGAATATACTTTAGTAGTAATGCATGCTCAAACTATTTTTAAACAAATTGAAACAGTTCAAGTATAGTCAAAACGATTTTAAAAAATAGTGTGTAACGGGTTATTGTACTTAAGTAATAGGTTACATGTGTGAGAAATGAGTTATCCAACATCCAATTGCTCAGAGTAATCCATTACTATCTTTGAGTAATAGATTACCAGTTTAAGTAAAGTTGGGTAATTAATTAATCAAAGTATGTAATCAATTACACGAAGTAATTTTTCAAAATTAGTTGGACAGAACATTTGGGTAATCGATTACTCAAAGTGTGTAATCGATTACACTGTGTAAATTTTGAAAATACAGTTGGACAGGATATTTGGGTAATCGATTACCCACTTGCTGTAATCGATTACTGAGAGATGTTACACAACTTTTCAGATTTCAAAGTGAAAGGTTTTCACCCCCAAACTAAATTGTTTCATTCCAAACGAATCCTACACTTCCCTAGAGATGTTGTGGTTGGTTGGGAAGCCTATATAAAGGCATTAGAACACATAACTCACACAACAACTTACATAACAACTTTCATACCATTTCAAAAAGCTCTTACACATTTTCTGCATATTTTTCTACACTTTTAGCAACTTGCACTCAAACTTTCAAAGTAAATTTTTCCTGAGTTGATTAAGAGTGTTTCTAAGTTTTCCAAAGTTCTAAAGAGCATTATTACTTAGTATACAATAATTGTTTGTAAGGACCCAAAATTTTACCCTTTTAAAAATTTCTTGTTTATTTTAATACGAGTATATTAAATATTCTCAACTATGACCTATATCATTGATCCCAAAAGTCAACCACATAATTCCATCCAGGAGTATCAATATACGTTTAATTATAGGTTAACACCTCAAAATACCCACAAATACGTTCAACGGTTTACACTTAGTCAGTTAGTGCACAAAAGTTTGCACAATAAAGCACTTGGTCAATAAGCTCCTAAAGCTCCTAATCAAGGCTTCCCTAAAACATCCTCTTACCTGAAATGTGATTTTCATAAACGACACACAAAATACAAGGGAGTAAGTCATTAGTTCAACATTAGCATTATATGATAATCACATTTGTAATACAATTAAGCATTGAAATAAATCATGATTTGTAAATTACGTAAATATATTCATTCTTCTTTTCCTTATACCCAATACACCTTTTTCCTTACTCACACTATAAACCATATATTTCGTCTATACATATTACTATAGAGTACATATTCATTTCCTTACCTAATCTTCATTTAATTCATCAACAACATTTGACATTAAATTATTCAATACCACATAGGGTAAGTCTACACCACAAAGACAATTCAATACCACATAGGGTAAGTCTACACCACAAAGGCGATACAATATCACGTAGGGTAAGTCTACACCACAAAGGTGATTCAATACCACGTAGGGTAA
Organism: Lupinus albus; assembly: GCA_009771035.1. Lineage (NCBI taxonomy): Eukaryota > Viridiplantae > Streptophyta > Magnoliopsida > Fabales > Fabaceae > Lupinus > Lupinus albus. The sequence continues at coordinate 5,666,664 of CM020011.1, read as the reverse complement.
GTCTACACCACAAAGGCGATTCAATACCACGTAGGGTAAGTCTACACTACAAAGGCGATTCAATACCAAGTAGGGTAAGTCTACACCACAAAGGCGATACAATACAATCATAATCCACAATACATATCTCATTAACCTCATGATAAATCATACACTTAGTTATTCCATATCATCTCATATTTAATGCAATTACTTATCCCATACCTTGGTGACTGTTGGGTGTGGTCCTTAGTAACTTGGGAAGTTCCTCCGATACCGCCTCCAACCTTAGGATCTTTCTCCATTCCCACCACATAACAACAAAATTAGTCATTTATTCGCAATAACATATAAACAACTCATATTTCATCTTTAACCATACAAGAGATTCACACATTTTCAATGTTTCCAAAACTACCTTCATTAGGAGTTTCCAAACATCTAAATCATACATATTCATCTTCTATTCAACATTAGAAAGCATACTCGCCTTCTACATCTAACATTTCGCCCCTTTCCCTCCTTAACCTCATTTTCGTTTTGAGGGTTTTATGGCTTTCATGAATCAACCCACAAATCATCCCCATTTTCGAATACCAACTCTAAACCATGAGTTTACAAGAGAAAAACTCAGTAAAACGAACCACAACTCCAAATAGAGAGTTTCCATGGGTTTTCATGTTAAGAGAAGAGATCCCATATACCCAAAACAAGCTTCAAAGGGAGAAGGAGAGTTAGAATGAAGAGATTAACCTCTTCTCAAGTTTCTAGTCGATTCTCACAAATCCTTGCTCTTGAAATCACTTCCTTCCCTCTTTTCTCTCCAAAGTTCTAACCCTAAAAGTGTTTGGGTTCAATTTTAAGATTCAACTTGTCTGGTTCTCGCTCAAGCGATCATTCTCTCGCTCAAGCGAGAAAATCCCGCCTTTTTAAAGTTCAAGCACTGATGATCTCGCCAAGTCGAGCCAACTCTCGCTCCGGCGAGAATCTCACAGCTTCCAGAGTGCAATTCTCGCTTAGGCGAGCCAACTCTCGCTCTGGCGAGACTCTCATGTAAAATATTGGGAGCAACTCTGATCCTCTCGCTTGGGTGAGACCCTCTCGCTCAAGCGACAATCTGATAGTATGTCCCAGTCTTCAGGATTGTTACCACATTTTAAGAAGGATAAATTCAGGGTGTTACAATCGTCCCCCTCTAATAAGAATTTTCGTCCCCAAAAATTATACATACCTCGATTCAAACAAATAAGGTTAATCCTCCCTCATGTCTCGCTCCTCTTCCCCAGTCGCGTCTCCTTCATCCACTTGGCTCCATAATACCTTCACCAAGGAAATCTCTTTTCCTCTCAACTTCTTGATACTGGTATCTATGATCCTCACGGGCAAGGTCGCAAATGTTAAATTATCCTTCAGTTCTATGTGACCGGACTCAACTACATGAGATGGATCTCCAACACATTTCCGCAATTGAGACACATGAAACACATTGTGGAGATTCGACAACAAAGGAGGTAAAGCAACCCGATACGCTATCTGTCCAACCCTGTTGAATATCTGATATGGTCCAATGAATCTCGGAGTAAGCTTATGGGATTTCAACACTCTACCAATCCAGTAGTCGGAATTACTCTCATGAACACATGATCTTCCTCATAAACTCAAGAGGTTTCCACCTCCTATCGTAATAGCTTTTTCTGTCGACTTTGTTCTATTTTCATATTCACACGGTTCTTCTTGATCTTTTCCATAGTTTCTCAGAACAATTCAGGTCCCAATACCAAGTTCTCCCCTATTTCAAACCAACTTACAGGAGTCCTAAATTTTCTCTCATACAAGGTTTTGTAAGGAGCCATCCCGATACTAGTGTGGAAACTATTGTTGTAGGTGAACTCGATTAAAGGTAACATGCTATCCCAACTCCCAGGTTGTTCAAAACACATGCCCTCAAAAGGTCCTCCAATGACTGTATGGTTATTTCCGATTGACCATCCGTTTGTGGATGATAAGCCGAACTCAGTTTCAACTTAGTCCCGAAAGTGGACTGCAAGCTAGTCCAAAAGTTTGAAGTGAAACGGGGATCCCTATCCTATACAATGCTCGACGGTATCCCTTGCAACCGAACAATCTCCTTGATATACAACTCAGCCAATTGTTCCAGGGAGTATTTCATGTTCATCGGCAAGAAATGAGCAGACTTAGTCAAACGGTCCACTATTACCCATATCGAGTCGTACCCTCTCTAAGTCTTCGGAAAAACCGATACAAAATCCATGGAGATACTATCCCACTTCCATAAAGAAATCTCTAGCGACTATAATTCTACCGCCGGTCTCTGGTGTTCAATTTTTGCTTTCTGACAGATCAGACAACTCGAGACATACAAGGCCATATCCTGCTTCAAACCAGACCACCAAAATAGCTTTTTCAGATCTTGACACATTTTTGTGGTCCCCGAGTGGAAGCTCATCTTACTCTTGTGAGATTCCTCAAGAATACTTTTTCGCAATTCCACATCAAGAGGCATACACACCCATCCCTTGTATCGCAACATCCACTAGAATCCGACTCAAAATCAGTCTCCTTCCCACTAATCATCAAATTTCGTTTGACCTTTAACTCACGATCCTCAACTTGCATTATTAGGATTTGGTCAAACATCGCATTTGTAACCTTAAGCATTCCCAATATCATACTTTGGGGCCTCATCTAAATCGCCAAGTTCATACCCCTGAACTCCTCAATCAACTTCTCCTCATGGATCATCAATGCAGACACATGCAGTGATTTTCGACTCAGAGCATCGGCCACTACATTGGCCTTTCTTGGGTGGTATTGCAGTCCAAAATCATAATCCTTAAGGAACTCCATCCACCTTCTCTGCCTCATATTCAGTTCTTTTTTATCAAACATATACTTCAAGCTCTTGTGGTCGTTGTACACCTCGAACCTTACACCATAAAGACGGCGTCTCCATATCTTTAATGCAAAGACCACTACGGCTAATTCCAAATCGTGCGTAGGGTAGTTCTGCTCATGCGTCCTTAACTGCCGCGAAGCATAGGCAACAACCTTCACGTCCTGCATCAACACACAACCGAGACTTTGCTTAGAAGCATCACAATACACACTGAAATCACGACCAGTACAAGGAAGAACCAACATTGGTGTCGTAGTCAACCTCTGCTTCAACTCTTGAAAACGTTCTTCAGAATGGATTGTCCACACATACGGTTCCCCATTTCTGGTAAGCTTATTTAGAGGTAATGCCAACTTTGAAAAACCCTCTATGAACTTCCGATAATAACCGGCCAAACCCATAAAACTCCTGATTTAAGTAACTAACTTGGGCACTGCCCATTCTATCACTGCCTCGACCTTAAAAGGGTCTACTGCCACCATTCCCTGGATATCACATGTCCAAGGAAGTTCACCGATTCTAGCCAGAAGTCACATTTTGATAACTTTGCGTACAATTGATTACTCCTCAGAAGATCCAGAACAACTCTCAGATGCTCCGCGTGTTCCTCTCGGCTTTTAGAGTAGACCACAATCATCAAAAAATACCACTACAAATGAATCCAAGTACGAATGAAAAATCCGATTCATGTAGTCGGTAAATATCGCTGGAGCATTGGTCACACCGAAGGGCATTACTAAACACTCATAATGCCCATACCTTGTCCTGAAAGTAGTCTTAGGAATATCTTCTGACTTAACTCGAAGTTGATGATAACCCGATCTGAGGTCAGTCTTAGAGAATACAACTGCTCCTCTTAACTGATCCATCAAATCATCAATCCTAGGCAATGGATACTTGTTCTTGATGGTGACCTTGTTCAAATTTCTGTAATCGGTGCACAATCTCATACTCCCATATTTCTTCTTAACGAACAAAACCGGTGCACCCCACGGTGAGACACTAGGACGAATAAACTTCTTTGCCAACAAGTCCTCAATCTAATTTTTCAACTCCGCCAGTTCTAACAGCGCCATCCTATAAGGAGCTATAGAGGTGGGTCCCGTTTCCGACACTAGATCGATGGAGAATTCAACTTCTCTTATTGGGGGCAATTCTGGAATATCGCCAGGAAACACCTCGGAAAACTCACAGACTATCGGAATATCCTCGACTCGGGGTTTCTCACAACCCTCCAATGAGGCCAACAACATAAACACTGAATCCCCTTCCCTAAAGGAGCTCTTAAATCCCTTGGCCGACATTGGCTCCAGACAACTAGACCCGTCAGAAATCTCACAACGATCCCCGAACCATACGGTCTTATCAGCATAATTAAGCATCACATGGTTCGCTGATAACCAGTCCATCCCTAGAATGAGATCCAACTGGGTTAGTGGTAAGCAGATTAAATCCACGGTAAATGTCCTACCATTTACCACTACCGCACACTGAGATACAAACATCGATACCACCACAGGCACACTAGTTGGGGTGGATACGACCAAGTCGAAGGACAACGACTCTGTTGGCAATTTCAGTTGCTCTACACATTCAACAGATACAAAGGAGTGTGTGGCTCCCGAATCAAACAACACCAAAAGAGGAATACCTACTACCATGCATTTACCTTGAATCAGGCCATCCGCATTTGCAGGCTCAGCACCACTCATGGTAAACACTTTGCCAGTGTTTCTAGTCCTTCCAGCATGCACGACATTCAGTCGTTGATCTAGCTTGGGACAAAACTTCTTGATGTGCCATGATTCCTTGCAGTGAAAACACCCACTTCCCGATCCCAGGCACATGTTTCCGTAATGGTGCCTACCACATTTGTTGGACAAGGGAGAAAAAGTTGCCCCACTAGGAACAACAGAGGATTTCGATCCTTGATAATTTCGGCCACGATATCCAGTAGGTGCCACATAAGGTTTTCCGTTATCCTCAAACATCCTTCCTTTACCTTTGCCTTGGGTATGATTCCTCTGAGGGCCGAAGTTCCTCGGAGGGTTAACTCTAGGCGTCACCACATCATCCACCGCCAGATCATCTTCATACATCCTACACTTGTTGACTAAGGTAGGAAAATCAGAAATTTCTTGACGTCTAAACATCATCTTCAACTTGGGCTTCAAATCCGATTCATATTTAGAGCACTTGGACCTTCCTTCCATCTCTAATTCGGAGTAAGGGTTAAATCGGGCCAATTCCTCAAACTTGGCCGCATAGTCTCCCACCGACATGTTACCCTGCTCCAACCTCAAAATCTCCATCTCCTTCTTACTCTTCAGATCATCAGGAAAGTATTTCTGAAGGAACTTCCCTTTGAATGCATCCTAGGTAACAACTTGTCCCCCAGCTTCCATCTGGCGTCGAGTCATCTCCCACCAGTTTTCAGCTTCCTTCACCAGCATGTAGGAAGCATAGGTTACCTTCTGAACGTCGCCGCAACCCAAGGCTCGGAATATCCGTTCCAAGCTTTGAATCCAATCATTTGCAGCATCAGGGGCGAATCCACCGTGGAACTGGTTAGGCTTCCGCTTACAGAACTCATATAATCCCCGGTACTCGGCCAATTCTTGTGGGGCCAGGGGTTGCGAAATAGGACTTGGTATGGAGTTCTGATTCAGGCTCTGCAGATTCTCATTCACATGCTGCAATGCAGCCACCATCTTGGCCAAAAGGTCATTTCGAACATTTTGACTCGTCCCCCTTCCTCTACCAGCCATTTCTTAACATGCACCCATTTGTTGTTAGTACACAAATCCAGTTCACATAATTCAGGTTATCACATAGCCTCATAATATATTACATGTTACTACACCAAAGCTACATGATTTAAGCTGTCAATTCACATAATATTCAACAAAGAAGCACGTAAGGCCATACCCTAGGTCACAGAATTAACTATGCTCTGATACCATATTGTAAGGACCCAAAATTTAACCCTTTTAAAAATTTCTTCTTTATTTTAATACGAGTATATTAAATATTCTCAACTATAAACTATATCATTGATCCCAAAAGTCAACCCCATAATTCCTTCCATTTATCAAAACTTTAAGCATACATCGTCTACCGCCTACATACACCACTTCACATATGCAGAAAACCATAATACATATTTATACATCCAGGAGTATCAATATACGTTTAATTATGGGTTAACACCTAAAAATACCCCCAAATACGTTCAACAGTTTACACTTAGTCAGTTAGGGCACAAAAGTTTGCAAAATAAAGCACTTGGTAAATAAGCTCCTAAAGCTCCTAATCAAGGCTTCCCTAAAACATCCTCTTACCTACAATGGGATTATTCTAAACGATATACAAAATACAAGGGAGTAAGTCATTAGTTCAACATTAGCATTATATGATAATCCACATTTGTAATACAATTAAGCATTGAAATAAATCATAATTTGTAAAGTACACACATATATTCATTCTTCTTTTCCTTCTTACCAGTACACCTCTTTCCTTACTCACACTATATACCATATATTACGTCTATACATATTACTATAGAGTACACATTCATTTCCTTACCTAATCCTCATTTAATTCATCAACAACATTTTACATTAAATTATTCAATACCACATAAGGTAAGTCTACACCACAAAGGCGATTCAATATCACGTAGTGGACCTGATATCATGTTTAGTGTATGTTTGTGTGCACGCTATCAATCTAAACCTAAGGAATCACACTTAGTTACTTGTCATATTTTAGGAAATGCTTTGGTTTCTTGGTCTTGCAAGAAACAAGCATGTGTTGCCCTAAGCACTACTGAAGCTGAATATATAGTAGCAGGTAGTTGTTGTGCCCAAGTGTTGTGGCTTAAACAACAATTACGAGATTATGGCTTAGACTTAGGCTGCACTCCTCTGAAATGTGACAATACTAGTGCTATAAACCTCACAAAGAATCGAATTATGCATTCTAGAACCAAACACATAGATATAATGCATCATTGATACTCATAACCAACTTGAATATATTTTCACTAAACCATTGGCTAAAGAACCTTTTTATAAAATTAGACGTGAATTAGGCATTCTTGATGAAGCTTACCTATCTTAACATGTTTATATGATTATATGTGTGCTTCATTATGTTTAAATTTTCTATTTGTGTACGAACATCATTTACTATTATGAAATGTTAATTTTATGATTACCTTCATGACTATTATATCATATTGTATGCTATATATATGTATATTGTATTGGAATATTGGCTTTTCTTATTTATTGATGAAGTCAAAAGGGGGAGAAAAGTTGGGAGAAGTGTATTTTCTGTCAAAATTCTTTCAGGCACATAACTCCAAATGAAAGGGGATGCATACAAAATAGGGGGATCATACTCAAGATAAGTGAAGAATATCACAAAGTATGTTCCTCTCAGAAAACTACATTGTCAAGAAGATATTGGTTTGTCATCATCAAAAGGGGGAGATTGTGATGAAGATCTTTGCTCCTAACCTTGGCACGGTTTTGATGAAGACACCAACATCACCAAAGAGAAGAAAGGATTATTAAGACTCGGTCAGATTTCATGGGAGCCTTAGGCCAGCCCACACTATATGTACTCCTACATTGAACATGAATAAGCATATTTGAATATTGTGAAATTTGCTTAGTGAGAATTCTCTCCAAGCTTCTTGGTTTAACCAAGTCCATTTTGTTCTTATCAAATATCATTCTTTGTGGAGAACTTCATTGGCTTATCAAGCCCCAAAGCTTGTGGTGCCTACATCATCTCAGCCTTTTTCCATTACTTCTTTTATCGATCAAACATTCAAACACTTCCCACTAAACACAAACAAACCCCCCTCAGCCACAAAAACAGTGTCCAGAAATCAACCTAAAGCCAACCTCGGTCAGAACCCCAGACACTCTCGCCAAGACTCAGCCAAAACATGCCCAGACCTGAAAGTCACACTTCCTCACCCCAAATATTATCCACGGCCATAAACACCTCCAAACCATAGAAATTTCCAAACCATCAAAACAACTCCTACCGGAATTCAACCAAAAGCCAAATATCTAAAAAACACCAAAAATATTTGATATATCCTACTCCAAACAAAACGATGAAGCAAGCATACCAACCCCCACAAGGAGGTTGCTATCACATATTCTCAAGAGAAAAAGGTGAATGTGGAAGCCATGGAATTCAAGGAGTATACCATTGTGTGGTGGGATCCATACCAAAAAGATAGGTGGAGGTGTGGAGCCGAGCCAATTAACACTTGGGAAGAAATGAAGCTTATCATGCGGAGAAGATTTATGCCAAGTTCCTATCAAAGGGACATACACAATAGGCTCCAAAGGCTAACCCAAGGAAACAAATCTGTGGATGAATATCACAAGGAATTGGAGTTGTCCTTGCTAAGGTGAAACCTCAATGATGAACGTGAAGCTACTATTGCATGTCTCTTTAATGGCCTAAACCAGGACCTCTAGGATGTGGTGGAGCTACAATCCTATGTGGAACTAGAGGATTTGGTGCAAAAGGCCATTAAGGTTGAGCATCTAGCACTAGGGAATAGCAAGTGAAGAAGAGAGTGAAATTGAAGCTATCATACCGGAAGGTGACCTACTCATGGTGAGAAGGATCTTGGGAAGCCAAATTAAGGAACATGAGGAGGGCCAAAGGGAAAACTTATTTCACACTCGATGTTTGGTTGGAGAACATGTGTGTTCTTTGATCATAGATGGTGGAAGTTGTGCCAATGTGGTGAACACAAGGCTAGTCTCAAAACTGAACCCTGTGACTAGGACCCACCCAACCCCATACAAGCTACAATGGCTAAGTGAGGTTGGAGAAATGGTGGTAGATGTACGAATGAGATTGCAACTAAGAGTGGGGTGAATTAGTTGTCTTAAAACTATGGTCACTTTTTCTGCAAAATTGAGAGTTTAAGTGCAACGGAAATATTATGCATAAAAATAACAACTGAAAATGAAAAGATAAAGGAGAAGAGAGTACACATATGTTTTTATATTGGTTCACCTTCATGTCCACAGAAGGCTATGCCCAGTACTCTTGCAGCACAAGAGATTTTTTCCCTAAATATTATGAGTTGTAATTACAATATCTCACCCTGAGATCTCTTTGTACCTTACACACCCACTAATACTAAATCACCCTTGGAAAACACATTTCCAAGTAACTATAGCCCCTTTCTATCCACACCCTTGTGAAAGAAAGAATTCTCGCAAAATGTAGAATGTACAATAATGGCAGGATTGCCTTTACAAGTTTGGTATAACAATATAACTTGCAATCCAACAATGTAACATCCTGAATTTATCCTTCTTATAATGTGGTAACAGACCTGAAGACTAGGGCATACTGCCAGATTCTCGCTTGAGCGAGAGGGTCTCGCCCAAGTGAGAAGATCAGAGTTTCTCCCAGGACTTTACCTGAGAGTCTCGCCTGAGCGAGAGTTTACTCGCTTGGGCGAGAATTGCACTCTGGAAATTGTCAGATTCTCTCCTGAGCGAGAGTTGGCTCGCCTGGGCGAGAGCATCAGTGCTTGAACTTTAAAAAGGAGGGATTTTCTCGCCTAAGCGAGAGAAGGCTCGCTTGAGCGAGAACCCGACGAGTTGAATCTTAAAATAGAACCCAAACACGTTTAGGGTTAGAACTTTAGAGAGAAAATAGAGAAGGAAGCGATTTCAAGAGCAAGGAAACTCTCTATTTGGAGTTAGAATCAAGGAAACTCTCTTGATTCTAACTCTCTTTCTCCCTTTGAAGCTTGTTTTGGGTATATGGGATCTCTTCTCTTAACATGAAAAACCATGGAAACTCTCTATTTGGAGTTGTGGTTCGTTTTATTGAGTTTTTCTCTTGTAAACTCTTGGTTTAGAGTTGGTATTCGAAGATGGGGATGATTTGTGGGTTGATTCATGAAATCCCCAAAACGAAAATGAGGTTAAGGAGGGAAATGGGGGAAATGTTAGATGTAGAAGGTGAGTATAAGTTCTAATATTGAATAGGAGATGAATATGTATGTTTTAGATGTTTGGAAACTCCTAATGAAGGTAGTTTTGGAAAAGTTGAAAATGTGCGAATCTCTTGTATGGTTAAAGATGAAATATAAGTTGTTTATATGTTATTGTGAATAAATGACTAATTTTGTTGTTATGTGGTGGGAATGGGGAAAGATCCTAAGGTTAGAGGCGGTATCAGAGGAACTTGCCAAGTTACCAAGGACCAAACCCAACACTCACCAAGGTAAGGGATAAGTATTTCCAATAAATATGAGATGATATGGAATAACTAAGTGTATGATTTATCATGAGGATAATGAGATATGTATTGTATCGCCTTTGTGGTGTAGACTTACCCTACGTGGTATTGAATCGCCTTTGTGGTGTAGACTTACCCTACGTGGAATTGAATCGCCTTTGTGGTGTAAACTTACCCTACGTGGTATTGAATCGCCTTTGTGGTGTATACTTACCCTACATGGTATTGAATGGCCTTTGTGGTGTAGACTTACCCTACGTGATATTGTATCGCCTTTGTGGTGTAGACTTACCCTATGTGGTATTGAATTGTCTTTGTGGTGTAGACTTACCCTATGTGGTATTGAATAATTTAATGTCAAATGTTGTTGATGAAGTAAATGAAGATTAGGTAAGGAAATGAATATGTACTCTATAGTAATATGTATAGACGAAATATATGGTTTATAGTGTGAGTAAGGAAAAAGGTGTATTGGGTATAAGGAAAAGAAGAATGAATATATGTACGTACTTTACAAATCATGATTTATTTCAATGCTTAATTGTATTACAAATGTGATTATCATATAATGCTAATGTTGAACTAATGACTTACTCCCTTGTATTTTGTGTGTCGTTTATGAAAATCACATTTCAGGTAAGAGGATGTTTTAGGGAAGCCTTGATTAGGAGCTTTAGGAGCTTATTGACCAAGTGCTTTATTGTGCAATCTTTTGTGCACTAACTGACTAAGTGTAAACCGTTGAACGTATTTGTGGGTATTTTGAGGTGTTAACCTATAATTAAACGTATATTGATACTCCTGGATGGAATTATGTGGTTGACTTTTGGGATCAATGATATAGGTCATAGTTGAGAATATTTAATATACTCGTATTAAAATAAACAAGAAATTTTTAAAAGGGTAAAATTTTGGGTCCTTACAAACAATTATTGTATACTAAGTAATAATGCTCTTTAGAACTTTGGAAAACTTAGAAACACTCTTAATCAACTCAGGAAAAATTTACTTTGAAAGTTTGAGTGCAAGTTGCTAAAAGTGTAGAAAAATATTCAGAAAATGTGTAAGAGCTTTTTGAAATAGTATGAAAGTTGTTATGTGAGTTGTTGTATGAGTTATGTGTTCTAATGCCTTTATATAGGCTTCCCAACCAACCACAACATCTCTAGGGAAGTGTAGGATTCGTTTGGAATGAAACAATTTAGTTTGGGGGTGAAAACCTTTCACTTTGAAATCTGAAAAGTGGTGTAACAGCTCTCAGTAATCGATTACAGCAAGTGGGTAATCGATTACCCAAATATCCTGTCCAACTGTATTTTCAAAATTTACACAGTGTAATCGATTATACACTTTGAGTAATCGATTACCCAAATGTTCTGTCCAACTAATTTTGAAAAATTACTTCGTGTAATTGATTACATACTTTGATTAATTAATTACCCAACTTTAGTTAAACTGGTAATCTATTACTCAAAGATAGTAATGGATTACTCTGAGCAATTGGATGTTGGATAACTCATTTCTCACACATGTAACCTATTACTTAAGTACAATAACCCGTTACACACTATTTTTTAAAATCGTTTTGACTATACTTGAACTGTTTCAATTTGTTTAAAAATAGTTTGAGCATGCATTACTACTAAAGTATATTCAAGAGTATAGGATAGAAGTACCTATTTAGACTTAGACTATTTTGTCTTAAAGCTTTTTCTTCTTTGTCATCATAAGTATTTCTTCCTTTCTTCTCTTTGGTGATGTTGGTGTCTTCATCAAAACCGTGCCAAGGTTAGGAGCAAAGATCTTCATCACAATCTCCCCCTTTTGATGATGACAAACCAATATCTTCTTGACAATGTAGTTTTCTGAGAGGAACATACTTTGTGATATTCTTCACTTATCTTGAGTATGATCCCCCTATTTTGTATGCATCCCCTTTCATTTGGAGTTATGTGCCTGAAAGAATTTTGACAGAAAATACACTTCTCCCAACTTTTCTCCCCCTTTTGACTTCATCAATAAATAAGAAAAGCCAATATTCCAATACAATATACATATATATAGCATACAATATGATATAATAGTCATGAAGGTAATCATAACATTAACATTTCATAATAGTAAATGATGTTCGTACACAAATAGAAAATTTAAACATAATGAAGCACACATATAATCATATAAACATGTTAAGATAGGTAAGCTTCATCAAGAATGCCTAATTCACGTCTAATTTTATAAAAAGGTTCTTTAGCCAATGGTTTAGTGAAAATATATTCAAGTTGGTTATGAGTATCAATGATGCATTATATCTATGTGTTTGGTTCTAGAATGCATAATTCGATTCTTTGTGAGGTTTATAGCACTAGTATTGTCACATTTCAGAGGAGTGCAGCCTAAGTCTAAGCCATAATCTCGTAATTGTTGTTTAAGCCACAACACTTGGGCACAACAACTACCTGCTACTATATATTCAGCTTCAGTAGTGCTTAGGGCAACACATGCTTGTTTCTTGCAAGACCAAGAAACCAAAGCATTTCCTAAAATATGACAAGTAACTAAGTGTGATTCCTTAGGTTTAGATTGATAGCGTGCACACAAACATACACTAAACATGATATCAGGTCCACTACGTGATATTGAATCGCCTTTGTGGTGTAGACTTACCTTATGTGGTATTGAATAATTTAATGTAAAATGTTGTTGATGAATTAAATGAGGATTAGGTAAGGAAATGAATGTGTACTCTATAGTAATATGTATAGACGTAATATATGGTATATAGTGTGAGTAAGGAAAGAGGTGTACTGGTAAGAAGGAAAAGAAGAATGAATATATGTGTGTACTTTACAAATTATGATTTATTTCAATGCTTAATTGTATTACAAATGTGGATTATCATATAATGCTAATGTTGAACTAATGACTTACTCCCTTGTATTTTGTATATCGTTTAGAATAATCCCATTGTAGGTAAGAGGATGTTTTAGGGAAGCCTTGATTAGGAGCTTTAGGAGCTTATTTACCAAGTGCTTTATTTTGCAAACTTTTGTGCCCTAACTGACTAAGTGTAAACTGTTGAACGTATTTGGGGGTATTTTTAGGTGTTAACCCATAATTAAACGTATATTGATACTCCTGGATGTATAAATATGTATTATGGTTTTCTGCATATGTGAAGTGGTGTATGTAGGCGGTAGACGATGTATGCTTAAAGTTTTGATAAATGGAAGGAATTATGGGGTTGACTTTTGGGATCAATGATATAGTTTATAGTTGAGAATATTTAATATACTCGTATTAAAATAAAGAAGAAATTTTTAAAAGGGTTAAATTTTGGGTCCTTACAATATGGTATCAGAGCATAGTTAATTCTGTGACCTAGGGTATGGCCTTACGTGCTTCTTTGTTGAATATTATGTGAATTGACAGCTTAAATCATGTAGCTTTGGTGTAGTAACATGTAATATATTATGAGGCTATGTGATAACCTGAATTATGTGAACTGGATTTGTGTACTAACAACAAATGGGTGCATGTTAAGAAATGGCTGGTAGAGGAAGGGGGACGAGTCAAAATGTTCGAAATGACCTTTTGGCCAAGATGGTGGCTGCATTGCAGCATGTGAATGAGAATCTGCAGAGCCTGAATCAGAACTCCATACCAAGTCCTATTTCGCAACCCCTGGCCCCACAAGAATTGGCCGAGTACCGGGGATTATATGAGTTCTGTAAGCGGAAGCCTAACCAGTTCCACGGTGGATTCGCCCCTGATGCTGCAAATGATTGGATTCAAAGCTTGGAACGGATATTCCGAGCCTTGGGTTGCGGCGACGTTCAGAAGGTAACCTATGCTTCCTACATGCTGGTGAAGGAAGCTGAAAACTGGTGGGAGATGACTCGACGCCAGATGGAAGCTGGGGGACAAGTTGTTACCTAGGATGCATTCAAAGGGAAGTTCCTTCAGAAATACTTTCCTGATGATCTGAAGAGTAAGAAGGAGATGGAGATTTTGAGGTTGGAGCAGGGTAACATGTCGGTGGGAGACTATGCGGCCAAGTTTGAGGAATTGGCCCGATTTAACCCTTACTCCGAATTAGAGATGGAAGGAAGGTCCAAGTGCTCTAAATATGAATCGGATTTGAAGCCCAAGTTGAAGATGATGTTTAGACGTCAAGAAATTTCTGATTTTCCTACCTTAGTCAACAAGTGTAGGATGTATGAAGATGATCTGGCGGTGGATGATGTGGTGACGCCTAGAGTTAACCCTCCGAGGAACTTCGGCCCTCAGAGGAATCATACCCAAGGCAAAGGTAAAGGAAGGATGTTTGAGGATAACGGAAAACCTTATGTGGCACCTACTGGATATCGTGGCCGAAATTATCAAGGATCGAAATCCTCTGTTGTTCCTAGTGGGGCAACTTTTTCTCCCTTGTCCAACAAATGTGGTAGGCACCATTACGGAAACATGTGCCTGGGATCGGGAAGTGGGTGTTTTCACTGCAAGGAATCATGGCACATCAAGAAGTTTTGTCCCAAGCTAGATCAACGACTGAATGTCGTGCATGCTGGAAGGACTAGAAACACTGGCAGAGTGTTTACCATGAGTGGTGCTGAGCCTGCAAATGCGGATGGCCTGATTCAAGGTAAATGCATGGTAGTAGGTATTCCTCTTTTGGTGTTGTTTGATTCGGGAGCCACACACTCCTTTGTATCTGTTGAATGTGTAGAGCAACTGAAATTGCCAACAGAGTCGTTGTCCTTCGACTTGGTCGTATCCACCCCAACTAGTGTGCCTGTGGTGGTATCGATGTTTGTATCTCAGTGTGCGGTAGTGGTAAATGGTAGGACATTTACCGTGGATTTAATCTGCTTACCACTAACCCAGTTGGATCTCATTCTAGGGATGGACTGGTTATCAGCGAACCATGTGATGCTTAATTATGCTGATAAGACCGTATGGTTCGGGGATCGTTGTGAGATTTCTGACGGGTCTAGTTGTCTGGAGCCAATGTCGGCCAAGGGATTTAAGAGCTCCTTTAGGGAAGGGGATTCAGTGTTTATGTTGTTGGCCTCATTGGAGGGTTGTGAGAAACCCCGAGTCGAGGATATTCCGATAGTCTGTGAGTTTTCCGAGGTGTTTCCTGGCGATATTCCAGAATTGCCCCCAATAAGAGAAGTTGAATTCTCCATCGATCTAGTGTCGGAAACGGGACCCACCTCTATAGCTCCTTATAGGATGGCGCTGTTAGAACTGGCGGAGTTGAAAAATTAGATTGAGGACTTGTTGGCAAAGAAGTTTATTCGTCCTAGTGTCTCACCGTGGGGTGCACCGGTTTTGTTCGTTAAGAAGAAATATGGGAGTATGAGATTGTGCACCGATTACAGAAATTTGAACAAGGTCACCATCAAGAACAAGTATCCATTGCCTAGGATTGATGATTTGATGGATCAGTTAAGAGGAGCAGTTGTATTCTCTAAGACTGACCTCAGATCGGGTTATCATCAACTTCGAGTTAAGTCAGAAGATATTCCTAAGACTACTTTCAGGACAAGGTATGGGCATTATGAGTGTTTAGTAATGCCCTTCGGTGTGACCAATGCTCCAGCGATATTTACCGACTACATGAATCGGATTTTTCATTCGTACTTGGATTCATTTGTAGTGGTATTTTTTGATGATTGTGGTCTACTCTAAAAGCCGAGAGGAACACGCGGAGCATCTGAGAGTTGTTCTGGATCTTCTGAGGAGTAATCAATTGTACGCAAAGTTATCAAAATGTGACTTCTGGCTAGAATCGGTGAACTTCCTTGGACATGTGATATCCAGGGAATGGTGGCAGTAGACCCTTTTAAGGTCGAGGCAGTGATAGAATGGGCAGTGCCCAAGTTAGTTACTTAAATCAGGAGTTTTATGGGTTTGGCCGGTTATTATCGGAAGTTCATAGAGGGTTTTTCAAAGTTGGCATTACCTCTAAATAAGCTTACCAGAAATGGGGAACCGTATGTGTGGACAATCCATTTTGAAGAACGTTTTCAAGAGTTGAAGCAGAGGTTGACTACGACACCAATGTTGGTTCTTCCTTGTACTGGTCGTGATTTCAGTGTGTATTGTGATGCTTCTAAGCAAAGTCTCGGTTGTGTGTTGATGCAGGACGTGAAGGTTGTTGCCTATGCTTCGCGGAAGTTAAGGACGCATGAGCAGAACTACCCTACGCACGATTTGGAATTAGCCGTAGTGGTCTTTGCATTAAAGATATGGAGACGCCGTCTTTATGGTGTAAGGTTCGAGGTGTACAACGACCACAAGAGCTTGAAGTATATGTTTGATAAAAAAGAACTGAATATGAGGCAGAGAAGGTGGATGGAGTTCCTTAAGGATTATGATTTTGGACTGCAATACCACCCAAGAAAGGCCAATGTAGTGGCCGATGCTCTGAGTCGAAAATCACTGCATGTGTCTGCATTGATGATCCATGAGGAGAAGTTGATTGAGGAGTTTAGGGGTATGAACTTGGCGATTTAGATGAGGCCCCAAAGTATGATATTGGGAATGCTTAAGGTTACAAATGCGATGTTTGACCAAATCCTAATAATGCAAGTTGAGGATCGTGAGTTAAAGGTCAAACGAAATTTGATGATTAGTGGGAAGGAGACTGATTTTGAGTCGGATTCTAGTGGATGTTGCGATACAAGGGATGGGTGTGTATGCCTCTTGATGTGGAATTGCGAAAAAGTATTCTTGAGGAATCTCACAAGAGTAAGATGAGCTTCCACTCGGGGACCACAAAAATGTGTCAAGATCTGAAAAAGCTATTTTGGTGGTCTGGTTTGAAGCAGGATATGGCCTTGTATGTCTCGAGTTGTCTGATCTGTCAGAAAGCAAAAATTGAACACCAGAGACCGGCGGTAGAATTATAGTCGCTAGAGATTTCTTTATGGAAGTGGGATAGTATCTCCATGGATTTTGTATCGGTTTTTCCGAAGACTTAGAGAGGGTACGACTCGATATGGGTAATAGTGGACCGTTTGACTAAGTCTGCTCATTTCTTGCCGATGAACATGAAATACTCCCTGGAACAATTGGTTGAGTTGTATATCAAGGAGATTGTTCGGTTGCAAGGGATACCGTCGAGCATTGTATAGGATAGGGATCCCCGTTTCACTTCAAACTTTTGGACTAGCTTGCAGTCCACTTTCGGGACTAAGTTGAAACTGAGTTCGGCTTATCATCCACAAACGGATGGTCAATCGGAAATAACCATACAGTCATTGGAGGACCTTTTGAGGGCATGTGTTTTGAACAACCTGGGAGTTGGGATAGCATGTTACCTTTAATCGAGTTCACCTACAACAATAGTTTCCACACTAGTATCGGGATGGCTCCTTACAAAACCTTGTATGAGAGAAAATTTAGGACTCCTGTAAGTTGGTTTGAAATAGGGGAGAACTTGGTATTGGGACCTGAATTGTTCTGAGAAACTATGGAAAAGATCAAGAAGAACCGTGTGAATATGAAAATAGAACAAAGTCGACAGAAAAAGCTATTACGATAGGAGGCGGAAACCTCTTGAGTTTATGAGGAAGATCATGTGTTCATGAGAGTAATTCCGACTACTGGATTGGTAGAGTGTTGAAATCCCATAAGCTTACTCCGAGATTCATTGGACCATATCAGATATTCAACAGGGTTGGACAGATAGCGTATCGGGTTGCTTTACCTCCTTTGTTGTCGAATCTCCACAATGTGTTTCATGTGTCTCAATTGCGGAAATGTGTTGGAGATCCATCTCATGTAGTTGAGTCCGGTCACATAGAACTGAAGGATAATGTAACATTTGCGACCTTGCCCGTGAGGATCATAGATACCAGTATCAAGCAGTTGAGAGGAAAAGAGATTTCCTTGGTGAAGGTATTATGGAGCCAAGTGGATGAAGGAGACGCGACTGGGGAAGAGGAGCGAGACATGAGGGAGGATTAACCTTATTTGTTTGAATCGAGGTATGTATAATTTTTGGGGACGAAAATTCTTATTAGAGGGGGACGATTGTAACACCCTGAATTTATCCTTCTTAAAATGTGGTAACAATCCTGAAGACTGGGACATACTATCAGATTGTCGCTTGAGCGAGAGGGTCTCACCCAAGCGAGAGGATCAGAGTTGCTCCCAATATTTTACATGAGAGTCTCGCCAGAGCGAGAGTTGGCTCGCCTAAGCGAGAATTGCACTCTGGAAGCTGTGAGATTCTCGCCGGAGCGAGAGTTGGCTCGACTTGGCGAGATCATCAGTGCTTGAACTTTAAAAAGGCGAGATTTTCTCGCTTGAGCGAGAGAATGATCGCTTGAGCGAGAACCAGACAAGTTGAATCTTAAAATTGAACCCAAACACTTTTAGGGTTAGAACTTTGGAGAGAAAAGAGGGAAGGAAGTGATTTCAAGAGCAAGGATTTGTGAGAATCGACTAGAAACTTGAGAAGAGGTTAATCTCTTCATTCTAACTCTCCTTCTCCCTTTGAAGCTTGTTTTGGGTATATGGGATCTCTTCTCTTAACATGAAAACCCATGGAAACTCTCTATTTGGAGTTGTGGTTCGTTTTACTGAGTTTTTCTCTTGTAAACTCATGGTTTAGAGTTGGTATTCGAAAATGGGGATGATTTGTGGGTTGATTCATGAAAGCCATAAAACCCTCAAAACGAAAATGAGGTTAAGGAGGGAAAGGGGCGAAATGTTAGATGTAGAAGGCGAGTATGCTTTCTAATGTTGAATAGAAGATGAATATGTATGATTTAGATGTTTGGAAACTCCTAATGAAGGTAGTTTTGGAAACATTGAAAATGTGTGAATCTCTTGTATGGTTAAAGATGAAATATGAGTTGTTTATATGTTATTGCGAATAAATGACTAATTTTGTTGTTATGTGGTGGGAATGGAGAAAGATCCTAAGGTTGGAGGCGGTATCGGAGGAACTTCCCAAGTTACTAAGGACCACACCCAACAGTCACCAAGGTATGGGATAAGTAATTGCATTAAATATGAGATGATATGGAATAACTAAGTGTATGATTTATCATGAGGTTAATGAGATATGTATTGTGGATTATGATTGTATTGTATCGCCTTTGTGGTGTAGACTTACCCTACTTGGTATTGAATCGCCTTTGTAGTGTAGACTTACCCTACGTGGTATTGAATCGCCTTTGTGGTGTAGACTTACCCTACGTGGTATTGAATCACCTTTGTGGTGTAGACTTACCCTACGTGATATTGTATCGCCTTTGTGGTGTAGACTTACCCTATGTGGTATTGAATTGTCTTTGTGGTGTAGACTTACCCTATGTGGTATTGAATAATTTAATGTCAAATGTTGTTGATGAATTAAATGAAGATTAGGTAAGGAAATGAATATGTACTCTATAGTAATATGTATAGACGAAATATATGGTTTATAGTGTGAGTAAGGAAAAAGGTGTATTGGGTATAAGGAAAAGAAGAATGAATATATTTACGTAATTTACAAATCATGATTTATTTCAATGCTTAATTGTATTACAAATGTGATTATCATATAATGCTAATGTTGAACTAATGACTTACTCCCTTGTATTTTGTGTGTCGTTTATGAAAATCACATTTCAGGTAAGAGGATGTTTTAGGGAAGCCTTGATTAGGAGCTTTAGGAGCTTATTGACCAAGTGCTTTATTGTGCAAACTTTTGTGCACTAACTGACTAAGTGTAAACCGTTGAACGTATTTGTGGGTATTTTGAGGTGTTAACCTATAATTAAACGTATATTGATACTCCTGGATGGAATTATGTGGTTGACTTTTGGGATCAATGATATAGGTCATAGTTGAGAATATTTAATATACTCGTATTAAAATAAACAAGAAATTTTTAAAAGGGTAAAATTTTGGGTCCTTACAAACAATTATTGTATACTAAGTAATAATGCTCTTTAGAACTTTGGAAAACTTAGAAACACTCTTAATCAACTCAGGAAAAATTTACTTTGAAAGTTTGAGTGCAAGTTGCTAAAAGTGTAGAAAAATATGCAGAAAATGTGTAAGAGCTTTTTGAAATGGTATGAAAGTTGTTATGTGAGTTGTTGTGTGAGTTATGTGTTCTAATGCCTTTATATAGGCTTCCCAACCAACCACAACATCTCTAGGGAAGTGTAGGATTCGTTTGGAATGAAACAATTTAGTTTGGGGGTGAAAACCTTTCACTTTGAAATCTGAAAAGTTGTGTAACATCTCTCAGTAATCGATTACAGCAAGTGGGTAATCGATTACCCAAATATCCTGTCCAACTGTATTTTCAAAATTTACACAGTGTAATCGATTACACACTTTGAGTAATCGATTACCCAAATGTTCTGTCCAACTAATTTTGAAAAATTACTTCGTGTAATTGATTACATACTTTGATTAATTAATTACCCAACTTTACTTAAACTGGTAATCTATTACTCAAAGATAGTAATGGATTACTCTGAGCAATTGGATGTTGGATAACTCATTTCTCACACATGTAACCTTCCTAAAAAGGCAACAAATGAAATGTTAATGAATGTGCCAAATTATTTTGAATGTTGGCTGGGCAAATATTATTCAGCTTTGAATGCCTTGGTCTGAATGCACACGTGATGTTAATGCCATATTTCATGAATGAGGAAAGTTGGTCCTTTTTTGGAAAGTTTTCAATGCTCTTCAATGGTCATTCAAGTGGCTGCTTCCCAATTAAAAACGTGCTTTGAATAAGGTTTGGCAAGTAATAACACGGCTATTCCCAAAATGGTAACAAATTGATGGTGTCTTCAACGTGCCAATTTTAGCTGGCTGGATATGGAAAGTATCAATATGGTCATTCAAGTTTTAGTGCACATCTAATAATTGCTTTGAATCAGATTTATCAAGTAATAACATGGCTGTTCCTAGAAAGGTAACAAACTGATGGTGTCTTCAACATGCCAATTTAAGCCGGCTGGATTTGGAAAGTATTAAGACAAATATTCAGCCTTGGTGTGCATGCTGTAAAGGTCCCCCACGGTCAGAAACTGGCCATTTAGTTGACTTGGATGGAAAAGGCAACATCCACATGGTTAGAGTTATTTTTGGCAAGCATTCAAAGTGGTTCACCTTCGATAATATCCATGCCTATTCATCCACACAGTTGGAATAGAATGTGTTCCTGCACATAAGCAAACATTAGGTTTTATTTAAACATTTCATAATAAATAAAATAAAATTAAATGTGGTGCTAAGCCACTTATTAATTAAAATAGTAAGGCACTCTACTCCTTCCCCTCTTGGCCGTGGTTTTCAAGGGGTTCTGCCTCAAGTGTAAGGCAATGTGTGGGCCTTGTGTCTTCAGTTGGCCCAACTAATGCTTGAATAATTAGCACGAGTTGGCTAAGAGTGCCTTGGGCTTTCTTTGCCTTGGCTCGAGTCATGGACCCTCCTAAACCCATTAGATCTTCCAAGTTGATAGGACTTGGTGAGTCGCTATCATCCCCTGCTTCTTGGACTGGATTCGACCTTGATTCAAGGTCTTCATCACCTGTATCAAATAGAGAAAGATCAACAACATTAAAACTAGCATTAACGTTGCCATAATCACTTGGAATATCAATCTTATAGGCATTATTATTTATTCGCTCTAGGACCTTGAAAGGTCCGTCCCCTCTAGCTTGAAGCTTAGACTTTCGTTGTGAGGGAAATCTTTATTTTCGCATGTGAACCCACACTAGGTCTTCGGGGTCAAAGATGACCTCTTTCCTACCCTTGTTGGCTTGTCTAGCATAGCCTTTATTTTGTTTTTCAATTTTGGCCTTGACCTGTTCATGAAGCCGTTTCACATATTCGGCTTTGGATTTCCCATCTTTGTGTTTTAGGGTAGTAGAGTCGGTTAGAGGTAGTAAATCCAGCAGGGTCAACGGATTGAACCCATAAACTTCCTCAAAGGGTGAGCATCTCGTGGTGCTACGTATAGTCCTGTTGTACGCAAATTCCACATGGGGTATGCTTTCTTCCCAGACCTTGAGGTTTTTCTTTAGGATTTCACGTAAAAATGTGGACAATACTTGGTTTACTACTTCAGTTTGGCAATTTTTTGAGGATGACACGTGGTGGAGAATAGGAGTTTAGTCCCAATTTTACCCCAAAGGGTCCTCACAATACTCCTAGGTAGACCCTGGAGTCTTACAACCTCTTTGAAAAAGAGGTCCGCGACGTGGCAAGCATCGTCAACCTTCTTACAATGTATAAAATGGGCCATTTTTGAAAAACGGTCCAATACGACAAATATAGAATCCTTGCCGTTTCAAGTCCTAGGTAAAGCTACCACAAAGTCCATGTATATGTCAACCCATGGTGAGTCGGGAACGGGTAGGGGCGTGTAAAGCCCATGTGGCATACCCTTTGATTTGGCCCGTTTGCAGATTATGCATTGTTCAAGTGCTTTCGCACATCCTTTTTCATTCGGGGTCAATAGAAATGCTCCTTTGGCATGTCAAGGGTTTTAGGGATTCCGAAGTGTCCCATTAACCCTCCTTCATGAGATTCCTTGACAAGAAAATCTCTTATGGAACTCTTCGGCACACATAATCGATTTTCCTTGAAAAGGAAATCCTCGTCCCTATAGAAACCATTAACATCAGTACTCACACAGTTTTTATATAATTCAGAAAATTCAATGTCATGCAAGTAAAGCTCTTTTAAGAATTCGAGACCATATAGTTTAGTCTCGAGAGTAGAGAGTAGAATATGCCTCCTATATAGAGCATCGGCCACAATGTTGGTCTTTCCCCGCTTATGTTTTAACACATAAGGGAATTTCTCTAAAAATTCAACCCATTTGGCATGGCGCTTATTCAGCTTGCCTTGAGCTTTTAGATACTTAAGTGAATCGTGGTCACTATGTATCACAAACTCTTTGGGCAGCAAGTAGTGTTGCCATGTCTGTAATGCCCTTACCAAGGCATACAATTCTTTGTCATAGGTGGAGTAATTAAAGGTAGGTCCTCCTAGCTTTTCACTGAAATAACCAATAGGGTGTCCTTCCTGCAACAAAACAGCTCCAATTCCCACATTAGATGCATCACATTCTATTTCAAAAGATTTTGCCAAGTTAGGCAAAGATAGAACAGGTGCATTAGTTAAACGTTCTTTAAGCCTCTGAAAGGCTTCTTCTTCTTTTTCACCCCATTTAAAACCGACATTCTTCTTAACAACTTCTTTAAGAGGCACAACTATAGTGCTGAAGTCCTTAACGAACCTCCTATTGAAGCTTGCCAACCCATGGAAGTTTCTAACATCGGTTACAAACATATGGGTAGGCCAATCCTGGATGACCTTGATCATTTCTTGGTCCCCATGGACCCCTTTAGCATTTATTAGAAAACCCAAGAATATTATATGATCAACACAAAAATAACATTTTTCGAAATTAGCATAGAGCTTTTCAGCTCTTAGCACGAGCAAAACACTCCTAAGGTGTTCATAATGCTCAGTTTCTGTTTTATTATAAATTAATATGTCACCAAAGTAGACGACCACAAATTTGCCCAAAAATTCCTTAAGAACATGGTTCCTTAACCGCATAAATGTACTTGGGTTATTTATTAGCCCGAAGGGCATAACCAACCACTCATATAACCCAGACTTGGTTTTAAAAGCGGTTTTCTACTCATCCCCCTCCCTTATTCTAATTTGGTGATAGTCACTCTTTAAATCAATTTTCGAAAAAATGCATGCACCAAATAAGTCATCAAGTAAATCATTTAATATAGGAATAGGATGGTGATACTTTACAGTGATATTATTGATGGCCCGACAGTCCGTGCACATCCTCCAGCTTCCATTCTTTTTTGGCACCAGAATTATAGGTACAACACATGGACTCATTCTTTATTGTACCCAACCCATCTCCATTAGCTCATCAATTTGCTTCTGGATTTCCTGTGTATCATGGGGGCTGCCCTGATAGGCAGGCCTATTGGGCAAAGAGGCCCCCAGAATGAGATTTATGTGATGTTCGATTCCCCTCAAGTGTGGAAGGCCACGTGGGACTTCCTTGGGGAACACATAATCGAATTCCTACAAAAACCCTTTTGTAAAGGTTTGCATCTCATCATTCACAATAGCAGATGTTAGTATAAAATCACAGCAATAAAGAAAGTATAAGGGCTACTTTGAGATCAAAGCACCCCTTACCTCGCCCCGAGAGGCCAAAAGACTTTTCTTTTTTTCATTTTTTTGTTCTTTTTCTTCATTTTTTCTGGATCTTCTTTTTTCCCCTTTTTTCTTGATCCATTATGGATGGCTTTCCTATCGTACTGCCATGACCTGCCTAATAGCATATGCCTAGCTTCCATAGTGACTACGTCACACAGTATAGTGTCCTTATACTTTCCGATGGAAAATGGGACCTCAACTTGTAGGTTAACACCCATTTCTCTGACCTCGCTCAGCCATTGTAGCCGATAAGGTGTCGGGTGGGTCCTAGTCATAAGGTTTAGTTTGGAAACTAACCTTGTGCTCACCATAGTGGCACATCTGCCACCATCTATGATTAGGGAACAAACGTTCCCAGAAACCAAACATCTTGTGTGAAATATGTTTTCCCTCTGACTTTCCTCGTCCCCTCTGACTTGACATCCTAAAAGCCTTCGCACCATGAGTAAGTCACCTTCTCGAATCCTTGCCTCCTCATCACTTTCTTCTTCTTCGCTTGAGGCCTCTAACTCCGATTCCACCACTCCATTTCTGACCACCATAGTTCTCCTGGTTGGACATTGAGAAGCAATGAGACCATGCCTCAGGCATTTAAAACACTCGACCTCCTGACTCCGATTTGTGGTCTCCATGGCCTACTTGCCGTTGTTCCACCTTCATTGCTTTCTGTACCAAGTCTTCTAACTCCACATAACTCTGCAACTCCACAACATCTTGGATGTCCTGGTTGAGTCCATGAAGGAAACGTGCCATAGTAGCCTCACAATCTTCATTAAGATTGGACCTCAAAAGAGCCAGCTCCATCTCCTTATAGTAATCATCTATTGACTTACTTCCCTGAGTCAGCCTCTGAAGTTGGTTGTATATGTCCCGATGATAGGACGGGGGTACAAACCTCCTTCTCATGATTGTCCGCATTTCCTTCGATGTGCTCACAGGTTGAGCACCACATCTCCGCCTATCCTTCTGAAGTTGATCCGACCAGACCATAGCATACTCTTCGAATTCTAGTGCGGCCACCATTACCTTATTCTCTTCTGAATAATTGTGGCAATCAAAGACTTTCTCTATCTTCATCTCCCACTCCATGTACGCCTCCAGATTGTTCATCCCCATGAATATAGGGACTTTGATCTGGACTCCCTCCATTCGGTCATCCCTCCTTCTTTCCCTTTGGCCTTCCTCTTCATTCCTCCTTTCCCTCCCCCTCCTTCTCCTTCTTTCTGATTCTGAATCGGTTGATTCGTCATCATTGTTTTGCCTTGGATTTTGTTGAACCCTCATGTCCGCCATTTGTTGTTGAAGGCTTCTATATTGTTCGGCCAAAAACGAATTGATGCAATTTGATGCTCCAAACAATGCTAGCTCCTGATATACCACTTGATAGCAACCTCCTTGTGGGGGTTGGTATGCTTGCTTGATCGTTTTGTTTTGAGTAGGATATATAGGAAATATTTTTGGTGTTTTTTTAGATATTTGGCATTTGGCATATGATATTAGTTGTTGGTTGAATTTGGATAGGAGTTGATTTGGTGGTTTGGAAAAGTTTATGGTTTGGAGGTGTTTCTGGCCTTGGGTAATATTTGGGGTGTGGAAGTGTGACTTTCAGGTCTGGGCGTGTTTTGGCTGAGTCTGGGCGAGAGTATATGGGGTTCTAACCGAGGTTGGCTTTAAGTTGATTTCTGGGCAGTGTGTTTGTGGTTGAGGGGGGTTTGTTTGTGTTTAGTGGGAAGTGTTTGAATGTTTGATGGATAAAAGAAGTAATGGAAGAAGGTTGAGATGATGAAGGCGCCACAAACTTTGGGGCTTGATAAGCCAATGAAGTTCGCCATAAAGAATGATCTTTGATAAGAACAAAAAGGACTTGGTTAAACCAAGAAGCTAGGAGAGAATTATCACTAAGAAAATTTCACAATATTTAAATCTGCTTATTCATGATCAAACATGGAGTACAAATAGTGTGGGTTGGCCTAAGGCTCCCATGAATTCTGACTGAGACATTAATGTACCTAGTCAGCCTATTGGCCTTTCTACTTTGCATGCTTTCAAAATTCGAAATATTACATTTATCATTGTGCAACTAACATGGAACAGCCACAAGGCTCAATTAACACTACTATTCCCAATAAGGTAAGATTTAAGTTTGTCTTGAATGTGCCAATTCGAATTTGAAGCTGGTGGGCTGATTCTCCACGTGTTTTGAGAGCACATATGGTAAGTCATCAATTGGCAGCTTGATTTGGAAAACATTAACTCGACCTTTCAAGGCTTGGTTCACATATTGAAATTTCCTCACGGTTTCCCAATAAGGTAATAATTGAATGCATCTTGAATGTGCTAATTTTGAATAAAAGTTGGCTGGGAAAGTATTATTCAGCCTTCAATGCATTGGTCTGATTGCACACATGGTGTTAATGACAAATTTGATGAATGAGGAAAGTTGGTCCTATTTTGGAAAGTCTTCAACACACTTCAATGGCCATTCATGTGGCTACCTCTCCATTAAAAACGTGCTGTGAGCCAGATTTTGGAAGCATTAATGCGTCTCAATGGCTTGAAAAGGAATATGCCTAAGTCTTAGTGCACATGTTAAAATTCCACACAGTTAGAAGCTTGGTTGAGTCAGCATGTTTGTTGAGCATTTAGTGGGTGCAGTTTGATAAGGCAACTCCCCATTGATGGATTTATTTCTGGACCGCCTTTAATAGTGGATCAGCTTGGCTTTGCCCCTGCCTTGTCATCCATACGGTTGGAATGAAAGCATGTTGTATGAGTTATGTATGGACAACCCTCAATTGTCGTAAGCTTGTTCACAAGTAAATATTTATTAGATAATATTTAGAGCATTGCATAATAAAATAAATAAAATTAAATTAAATGTGGTGCTAAGACACTTATTAATAAAATAGCAAGGAACTCTACTCCTTCCCCTCTTGACTGTGGCCTTCAAGGGGTTCTTTCTCAAGTGTAAGGCAATGCTCTACTCCTTCCCCTCTTCACTTGGCCCAACTGATGTTTGAATACTTAGCAGGAGTTGGCTAAGAGTGCCTTGGCCTTTCTTGGCCCTGGCCCGAGTCATGGGCCCTCCTAAGCCCATTAGATCTTCCAAATCGATAGGACTTGGTGAGTCGCTATCACCACACCAAAAGGATGTTCGTCACAAGGATGGATCCTTGATAAGAACAATGTTAAGGCGCCACAAGCAAGGTAGCTTGATAAGCCAAGGAGGTTTGCTACAAGGAAGTATCCTTGATAAGAACGAGATTAAGGTACCACTACGATGGTGATAAGCCTTTGAACGCCACAAGCGAAGTTGCTTGATAAGTTCTAAGTTTTAGGAGCCAAAGCTCAACTAAAGAGAAAGGATTTCTATCCAAATAAAATCCAATCTATTTTATTCATGAAAAAAAGAGTTATACATATAGTAAGGGCTGGCCAAGGGGCTCCCATACAATGTGCATGCATTCTTGATTCATCTTAATCCCTATATGGAAACTTTTATTACACATCATTCATGTTAATAAGTCTTTAAACTGCTGCCCCCAATATTGTTTACTCTGAATAAAAGTTAAGTTAATTTTGGTTTAAAACTTCGTGTGCTTAAGTGATGTGAATGGTAGGGTACCGGTCAATTAGAGTATAACACCTAGAGGGGGTGAATAGGTGTGCGCGGTCAGTATGTCCGCTTTTCGCAAATAAGCAGTGAGAATAAAAAATGAGCAGAAACAATCGATTAACAACAGAAATAATCGATTAAAACATACATGGTTAATCGATTAACACAGAGCATTAATCGATTATACAGTGTAGAGAACCCAAAAATAGAATTTGGTAAAACAGATTTCTTAGATCCCATGCAATGCAAGAATCAGGCAAATACTCAATAAGATATCACAAGCATATATAGAACAACTATGAAGATATTAAAGACACAATCTTTATCAATAAAGATGCAATCTTTCAAAGTAAATGGCAAGAAACTAAATTTGCTTGAAATATAAAGAGTTAAGGGGAAGAGAAAGAAGATCAAGAATTTTATCTTGCTTCATTCGCCTGTCCACTGGCAAACTACATCCAGACCTCCGCTTCACTATAACCGAAAGAGTCGTTCTTTACAAACACGCTTCCAATTTAGAGCCTTTCCTACTTGCTACACAAGTCCTATTTCGCCAAGACTTGACAATTACCCTTAGTTCACAACCACTGCCAATCTTGCTACTTAATGCACTAACAAGATACCCTAGCGAAGACTATATCTGACTAACCGCAGCCAGCCGATATTACAACCTTCGATCTCTAAATCTTAGAAACGTTACAACACCTTTCAAAGAAAACAGCTTCTTTCAACAAGAACTTCTACAAGCAGAAGTCTTTAGCTTTTACAAGCCAGCTACAACCCAAATGATGAAGAACTCACACACACTCACAAGGGTATGAGAAATCAAGATGGATTGAAAAAGGGTATGCACTAAAGATGCACAAGTAAGAAAACTCTTCTTTGAACAATTGCCAAGAACCTTTTCACAAGGGTTTTTCTCTCAAAGATTTGGCACTTTTAGCTCAAGGAGAGACTTCAGAGAATTTTGAAAATTAGAATTTGAAAGTTTAAAATGATAGAATGTGTAATTGTGAGCTAAAGTGCAGGAAAAATGGTCATTTATAGTTTTCTGTCTTAAATAGGATTAATCGATTAAATGACCTCTTAATCGATTAACGTATTTGAAAAATAGCAAGTAGATAATCGATTAAAAAGACTCTTAATCGATTAATGGATGTATATAGTTAGATAATCAATTATTTCATTGTAGGATCAATTATCAGACAAACTATAGGTTTCTTGGATAACAGGTAACCCTCCAAAATATGTAGGTTTTAAAGTAATGCATGATTTTTAGAGAAAATCTACCTTTTGATGCAACCTACTAAAAATGATGAACGATGATATTCAAAACCAGATTTTAGACAATCTTACGAGTGGGTGAGAAGTTCATCATTTGGGTACCCTACCTAGACTCAATACTAAGCAATCATCTTAGGACTTCTAAAAAGGAAAAATAAAACTGTTCCTAAAGCCTTGAGACTTGGTCATGTTGTTTGTTGAGGAGTCAAGTCTTTAAGCTTTTCATATCGACTTTGCCTTCATCGAAGCTTGGCTTATCAAATCATCAAACTACCCATACTTGCCGAAATTGGAAAGTACCCTCAAGCATCCTATAAGGACAAACATAATGTAGTGGGAAGGCCAACAAATCCAATGCATGTGAAATCAATTTCGGCAAGCAAGGAGTTAAAGCAACCTTAATGAATCAATTCAAATTCTGACCATGTGCAATTCCCACATGTGCACCAAAACTTGAATGACCAGATTAATAATTTCCAAATCCAGCTGCCTAAATTCAAATTGGCACGTTGAAGACACAACTAATTTATTGCCTTTTTGGGAATAACTGAATTATTGCTTTCCAAACCTAGTTCAAAGCACGTTTTAATGAGGAGGCCGCCACTTGAATGACCATTGAAGAGTGGGAAAACATTCCAAAACAGACACAACATGCCTCATTCATCAAATTTGTCATTAACACAACGTGTGCAATCAGACCAACGCATTCAAGACTAAATAATATTTGCCCAGCCAACATTCAAAACAATTTGGTGCATTCATTAGCTTTTCATTTATTGCCTTTTTGGGATAACCGTGTTAAAGTCACAAATTAAATGAGTCGTGTGACTATCCCATATTATTTGCTTATCTTTAATTATGCTATTTCGAATTTGAAAGCTTTGCATTGTAATAGGAAGGCTGACTAGGACAGCCAGTCGTAGCTTTAGCTTAGGCATTAAAGACTCGGTCAGATTTTCATGGGAGCCTTAGGCCAACCCACACTATTTATACTCCTACGTTGAACATGAATAATCAGAATTGAATTTTAAGAGAAAAACACATTGTTGTTTAAGTTGAGCTTCGCTCCTACCCCCTTAACTTATCAAGCTTGTCTTGTGGTGTTTTCTTGGCTTATCACCTTATTGGTGTGGTGCCTCCAATCATCCTCATCAACATCCTCTTTGTGGTAGAATTCCCTGACTTGTCAAGCTTAGGTTTGTGGCGTTTTCCCTCTCACGTCTTTTCCTACTTCTTTTATCTATCCTTAAGCTTAAGCCTCACAACTCCTCAAACAATTCCCCCTAACGACCGGAACCTCAAAGCCAACCTTTCCTAAGTCACCCTCTGCCAAACAGACCCAAAAAAAGCCAACCTGCATCAAACTTTGCATAAGTCACCCTCGGCCAGAAAATCCCGATTTTCCAGCCAAACATTCTCCCGACCAACATACCCAATAAAACCAAATCCGACCAAAAATATCCCACACCCAAACACCTTCCACATTCATACAATCCCCAAATACAAAATACCAAACACAACCAGAATTTCCCAAATATAAAAATACCAAAAACAACCAGAATTCCTACATACAAAAATACCAAAAACAACTAGAAATTCCGCAATTGCATTACAAGTCTAGCCTTCAAGCAAAACGATTGTAAAGAACACCAACCCCACAAGCACTAATCCCTTAAGGAAAAATGTGGTGTCCATCGGGTGGTTCATCTAGTTGTACGACATGCTTGATGGATTTGTTCGCCTTCTTAGGCTTGGGCCTAGGCGAATTACTATCAGGTGGTAATCAGAGCTAGCCTTAATTGATGATTTTAATCCAAAAAATGAAGAAAAATATGTATAGTT
This sequence comes from Lupinus albus, assembly GCA_009771035.1. Lineage (NCBI taxonomy): Eukaryota > Viridiplantae > Streptophyta > Magnoliopsida > Fabales > Fabaceae > Lupinus > Lupinus albus. Next base: position 5,635,489 of record CM020011.1, on the reverse strand, counting down.
CAAAAAGGAGTCCAACTGAATTTCCAAGGACACCAACCTTTGAAGCAACCTTGCAAGCAATGAAAGCTCAATTTCGAATCATTCAAGGGCAAATGGAAGAATTGAGCCTAGAATTTGAAAGGAACCCTTCTAAAAGGGAAGCCAAAATAAAAGTTCCATCCTTTATTGGAAATAATGACCCAGAAGCCTATCTGAAGTGGGAAATTAAGATTGAAAAAGTCTTCAAATGTAATTTTTATAACGAAGAGAAAAGGCCTTAAGCTGGTGGGTTCAAGTCCAAAAGGAGAGGAGTAGATATGGTCTTGATACAATCAGTACTTGGGAAAGATTGAAAAGTGCGATGAGTTTTTGATATCCTCCAAAGGCCTATCACCAAACCGATCACAACAAGATGAGCCAAATCATAGATGATTTGAAAAGGGCATTAAATGATGAATCCACAAGGAGAGAAAGAGAGCCCGAGATCATGAGTGTAACACTTGTGAGGGGGGAAGTTTGAGTGAAACACTTGTGAGTGAGGAAAACACTTTGAGTGAGGGAAATACTTTGAGTGAGACTACTTTGAGTGGAAGTTCTTTGAGTGAAAGCACAATTAGTGAAATTCAAAGTAAGGTTAAGGATGTTGTAGTGTCAAGGAAACCCTTATACCTACCGTGTTGTCGGAAATATTTTGTTATTAATAACCATGCTAATGAAAATTATTTGTCAATATTTGTTGAACAATTTTTGCAGGGAGTTGGTCAAATATTTCCTCAAGAAATGATTGTGAAGAAGATCTTGCTCCTGACCTTGTCACAGTTTTTATGAAGACACTAACATCAAAAAAAGAAGAAAGGAAGAAGACCTACCAAGACTATCGAAGACAAAGCTTCAAGATTTAGAGTCTAAGTCTTTAGGTACTTATATCCTTACAAATACTTTATTTAATTAGTTAATAATGCTCAATGTTGTTTTCAAGAAAATCAGAAAAATCTAAGTGAGAATAAAAATAATTTTCAAAAATAACATGTAACGGGTTACCATACTTGAGTAACAAGTTACATGAGTGAGAAAAGAGTTATTCATCCTCTAACAGCTAAGAGTAATCCATTACTGTCTTTGAAGTAACAAATTACCATTTTTAGAAAACAGGGTAATCGATTACTCAAAGAAGTGTAATGGATTACACTAAGGCAATTTCACAATACTGATGGACAGTACCTTTGATTAATCGATTACTCAAATACAGTAATCGATTACACTGTGTGAAATTTGAAAAAGATGTTAACAGGATTGTTGGGTAATCGATTACTGAAAGCTGTTGAATCAGTTTTCAGATTTCAAACGAAACCTACTCATACCTAGAGGTATTATGGTTGATTGGAAGCATATATAAAGGCATTGAAACACTCTCATGATAACAACTCTAATATCAACAACTCAGATTACAAACTCTCTTTAAAATCTCTCACACTTTCTGAATTTTCTGCACTTTTGAAGCAACATACTCTTAAACTTTCTAAGTATTTCAGAGTTGTTTCTAAGTGCTTTCTAAACTTTTTCAAAATTAAAAGAGCATTATTATCTATAGTAAAAGAGTTGTTTTTGGATTGCAAGTCTATAATTGTTACATACACTTATAAAGGCAATCCAAGCCATATTATATATTCTTCACTTTTGCAAAGTTCACTTTCTTTCACATGGGTGTGAAGAGAAAGGGGTTGAGTGACTTGGTATATTTACCAAGGGTGTTACTTGGACTAGGGTTTTCCAAGGGATTAGATATAAGTGAGTGTATAAGGTACATGGAGATCTCGGGGTGAGATAATTGTAATTGCAACTCATTATATTTAATAAAGGAATCTGTTGCGAGTCAAGAGTACTAGACGTAGCCTTCGGTGAACAAGAAGGTGAACCAATATAAAACACATGCATATTCTCTTCTCCTTATCTTTGTTATATTTCTATCCTTGCAAGTCAATATTTTTCTGCATAATATTTCCGCTGCACTTTAACTTTGATATTGCAGAAAAATTAGCCATTTATTTGCAACAACTAATTCACCCCCCCCCCCCCCCTCTTAGTTGCAATCTCATTCTTACAATTAGCACCAGAGCTATTTTTAAGAAAGTTACTCTCAAAATCTGATCCAACTAAAAGATGGCCTCAAGATCATTCCTAGGAGAAGGCTCCAACATAAACAGACCTCCAAGTTTTGTTAGAGAGTGTTACGACTTCTGGAAAATCAGAATGAGGATTTTCATAGAGTCAAGGGACTTGGATATCTGTAATGCTATCGAGGAAGGACCATATGTTCCATTCATTGTGATCAACAACACAAGGGAAACAAAGCCAAAATCTTCATGGAATGAAGAAGATAAAAAGAACGTGCAATATGATCTGAAGGCAAAAAATATCCTCACATCGGCGCTTGCAATTGACGAATTCTTTAGAGTGTCCAACTGCAAATCCACTAAGTAAATGTGGGACACTTTAGAGACCACACACGAAGGTACTGAAGAGGTAAAGAGATCGAGACTAAACACTCTTTCCCAAGAATACGAAATGTTTCGTATGAGACCTGGAGAGAAGATCTTGGATCTTCAAAAGAGATTTACTCATCTCACCAACCATCTTATTGCACTTGGAAAAGTGCTGTCAAATAGTGACTTGAACTTGAAAGTTCTAAGATCACTAACAAGAACATGGCAACCAAAAGTGACGGCCATTTATGAAAAGAAAATTCTGTCAAAAATGTCCTTGGCTGCTTTGTTTGGAAAGTTGCAGGAACATGAACTCGAATTGAGTCAACTTGATCCACACGAGGAACAAGAGAAGAAGAAGAAGAAGAACATTTCTCTCAAAGCAAAAGTTGAGAAATATGATTAATCGGAAGATAAAGACGACAAGGAAGAGACCGATGACATGAGCCTCTTCGTTAAGAAGTTCAGCAAGTTCCTTAGAAGGAACAAAGGCGTAAGAACAGGACAAAAGAAGAACTTCTCCAAATGCAATGAGGCCTCCACTTCAAATCAGAATTTGACATGCTTTGAGTGTGGCAAACTTGGCCACATGAAGATGGATTGTCCAAACATGAAGAAAAGTTCTTTCAAAGGGAAGAACAAATCAAAGAATGGACGAAGAGCCTACATCGCTTGGGAAGACAACGACACAAGTTCATCCTCTGAACCAGAAAGCGAAGAGCAGACACATCTCTCCCTAATGTCTTCTCATCATTCAGACGAGAAAGAGGTAAATGAGTCTATCCCTTTTTCTTCTTCTGAATTATAAACCACTTTTAATGATCTACATGATGAATACATGAAATTATAAAAAATGTTTCTAACACAAAAATTGGAATTAGATTCTCTTAGATACATAACATCATCATCCTCATGTAAAAATTGCATTACTCTTGGAAACAAAGTTTCTACATTGAGTCTTGAACTCAACAAAATGAACAAGAGTAGCAAAAGCTTGAGTAAGATGATTAATGATCAAAGACAATCTACAGACCGAAGAGGTCTTGGCTATGCGAAATGCCCTACTCTTAAAAAGCAAAGTAAGTATATCATGACAGACTTTCAAAAATCATGTATCCATGCATCTACACATAGTAAAAATAAATCTAGGATACATAAGCATCAACTCATATGCTCTTATTGTAAAAGTCATGGGCACACACCAAATACTTGCTCTATTAGAAAATATGGTGTTCCCTTAGGACATTATTTATGGGTTGAGAAATGATCCAACAATGTAGGACCCAAGACAAGTTGGGTACCTAATATAACTTAACCTGTTTTGTAGGTAGATTTGAGCGCCGCCCGCAATTTATGGTACTTGGATAGCGGTTGCTCAAAGCATATGACGGGCGATAAAAGTAAGTTCTCTGTCCTCACTCCAAGGGACAAAGGCTATGTCACATATGGTGACAACAACAAGGGAAGAATTCTTGGAGTCGGTAGAATCGGCAAGCCACCTTCATCAACCATAGAAGGAGTGTTGTATGTGGAAGGACTTAAGCACAATCTGTTAAGCATAAGTCAACTTTTCGACAAGGGCTTCCATGTATCATTCTACCCTGATAAGTGCATCATTGAAAGTAAGGAATTTCTAAACTCTAAACTTGTTGTTAAGAGAATTAATAACATTTACATGACAAATATAGATTCAACTCTTCCTATAACATGTTTAGTTGTAAATGACATTCATGATGCATGACTTTGGCATAGGAGAATTGCTCACATTCATATTGACCATTTGAATAAACTAATCAAGAAAGATTTGGTTGTTGGTTTACCCAAGATGAAGTTTGTTAAAGGCAAACTATGTGGTGCATGTCAAATGGGTAAACAAACAAAAACCTCTTTCAAGCCAAAGCATATAGTTTCTTCTGATAGACCATTGTAGTTGCTTCACATGGACTTATTTGACCCTTCATGGACAAAAAGTTTTGGTGGCAACAACTATGCTCTTGTTATAGTAGATGATTTTTCACATTACACTTGGACTCTATTCGTAGTACATAAGAATGAGGCATTCAAAGCCTTTAACACTTATGCTAAAAGAGTCCAAAATGAAATGTCACTTAAAATCGCTGCTATAAGAAGTAATCATGGGGAGTTTCAAAATGCTTCTTTTGAGGAATTTTGTGATGATCTCGGGATTAATCACAACTTTTCTGCTCCTAGAACACCACAACAAAATGGTGTTGTAGAGAGAAAGAATCGGTCTTTAGAAGAACTCGTTCAGACAATGTTAAATGAAACTAACCTCCCAAAGTACTTTTGGGCTAATGCAGTTAGCACTGCGTGTTATGTTTCAAATAGAGTTCTCATAAGACCTATTCTAAAGAAAACCCCCTATGAACTCTTCAAAGGAAGAAAACCAAACATTTCACACTTGCATGTATTTGGTTGTAAATGTTTTGTCTTAAATAATGGCAAATAAAACTTAGGCAAGTTCGATGCAAAGGCCGATGAAGGAATCTTCCTAGGTTACTCTCTCACGAGTAAAGCTTATAGAGTCTTTAACAAAAGAACTCTAACCATGGAAGAATCCGTTCACGTCTCCTTTCATGAAACCAATCCTTTAATCAAGGAAAGGTTAACTATTGATGAAGAAGATTTGCCTAATTCCACTTTTAATGAAAATGCCATTATTGAAACTACACCTAATGCAGAGCATGTGGAAGTGGATGATTATCCATCCTTTCAAGAAGAGCATATTCACTCTGATTTACCTAAAGAGTGGAGAACTCATCGAGATCACCCTATAGACAACATCATCGGCGACATAAGTATGGGTATTACTACCAGCTTAATGCTGGAAGATGCATGTCTAAACTTAGCCTTCGTCTCTCAGATAGAACCCTCCAAGATTGGTGAAGCAATCGAGGATGAACACTGGATTCTTGCTATGCAAGAAGAACTTAACCAGTTTGAGAGAAACGAAGTTTGGGAACTTGTTCCTAGACCTAAAAATAGGCATGTAATAGGAACTCGTTGGGTGTTCCGAAATAAATCAGATGAAAATGGCATCATCATTAGAAACAAGGCTAGGCTAGTAGCCCAAGGATACAACCAAGAGGAAGGTATAGACTTTGATGAAACCTTCGCTCTGGTTGCTAGACTTGAAGCTATTAGATTACTGCTTGCATATGCATGCTCTTTGAACTTTCAGCTTTACCAAATGGACGTAAAGAGTGCGTTCCTTAACGGGTATATACAAGAGGAAGTATTTGTAGAACAACCTTCTGGTTTTGAGGACTACAAACATCCCTCCCATGTATACAAGTTGAAGAAAGTCCTCTATGGCTTAAAGAAAGCTCCACGTTCCTGGTATGGTCGTCTAACTAACTTTTTAATAGAAAAAGGATTTTCTAAAGGTAAGGTCGACACTACAATTTTTATTAAGAAAATAAATAATCATACTTTACTTGTTCAAATCTATGTAGATGATACTATTTTCGGTTATACTAATGAAAGTTTATGTAGTGAATTTGGCAATATGATGCAAGGAGAATTTGAGATGTCTATGATGGGAAAGTTAAACTACTTCCTTGGACTCGAAATTAAACAACTTACCAATGGCATATTTGTAAGTCAGTCCAAGTACTGCAAAGATTTTTTGAAGAGATTTGAGATAGATGACTACAAGCCGATTGCTACTCCTATGGGATCAAGTACCTATATCGATGCTGATGACGCTGGAAAACATATTGAAATATCTAAATATTGAGGTATCATCAGATCCCTTCTTTATCTTACTGCTAGTAGACCGGATATTATGTTTAGTGTATGTCTATGTGCGCGATATCAATCTAAACCCAAAGAGTCACATCTAGTTGTCGTTAAGAGAATCATGAAGTATCTCAAAGGCACAACCAATGTTGGACTATGGTATCCAAAGGGAAGCATATACGAATTGGTTGGCTTCTCGAATTCAGACTTTGCGGGATGCAAGCCTGAGAGAAAAAGTACAAGTGGTACTTGCCACATTCTAGGGAATGCTTTAGTTTCTTGGTCTTGCAAAAAACATGCTTGTGTTGCCTTAAGCACCGCTGAAGCGAAATATATAGCAGCCGGTAGTTTTTGTGCCCAAGTGTTGTGCCTTAAACAACAATTACGGGATTATGGCTTAAACTTAGGCTGCACACCCTTGAAGTGTGACAATACTAGTGCTATTAATCTCACTAAGAATACGATTATGCATTCAAGAACCAAGAATATCGATATAAGGCATCACTTCCTTAGGGACCATGTCGAAAAGGAGGATGTGTTGGTAGAGTTCATTGATACTCATAACCAACTAGCGGACATATTCACTAAACCATTAGCAAAGGAACCTTTCTACAAAATTAGACGAGAAGTAGGCATTCTCTATGAAGCTTACTTGTCTTAACATGTTTATATGATAATATGTATGCTTCGTTGTGTGTATCAAATGTCTACTTGATCTTAAACTATGTTTGTTATGCTTTAAACTTCAAGTTTTTAGAGTCAAAAATCATTTTTTTGCATCAGTGGGGAGACGGAAGGTTACAGTAATCGATTCCTGGAAACCATGTAATCAATTACTCTGTGCTACTGTTTTGAATTTTTGAAATTTTGAAAGTGAGTAATCGATTAATCACTTGGTGTAATTGATTACTCTGCACAGTTTATATATGAATTGCTGCATTTTTTCAGAAAAAAACTTCATTTTTTCTCTCCTGTAACTCGTGTTCTCTCACTCAAAACCCACTCAATCTCTAAAAACTTCATTTTTGCTCCGTTTTGATTGATTTTTGTTGCAAATCACATCACATTCTTGATTTAAAACACTTCTACATCTTCATTTTTGTGATTTGTGGCCTCAATCAAAAAACCCCATATTTCCAAAACCTAACCCTAAACCTTCAAAACCAACACTGGCTTCTTATTCAAAGAGACCAAGAACTTCTAAGTCTAAGCAAGGAGAATCATCTTCAAAGTCCAATCCGTTGAATATGACGAGGTTTCTTGCAAACGACGCTCAAAGGAAGGTCTTCGAAGAAAATTTCCATGGACGCGCCATTTTCACTCCAAAATACGGTAACATGGGAAATTTTGAATTTGAAGATATTCTATTTCCCTACTTATTGCGGCAACAAAAACTTTTCGATTTTTGCTGCGAAGCGAACGATATCTATCCTGAGCTTGTTCGTGTATTTTATTGAAATATGAACTTTAGGAAGAATCTTACGACTTCCCATGTTATGGGAAAGGATATAATTTTGGATATCAAAACCTTTAGTTCTATATGCTGTGATATACCGATGAAAAGCGACATCACTGGTTTCGGCCTAGTGTGTGATTGGGACGACTACGACCGCAAGAGATTCCATCTCTCTATTTGTAGAACCCCAAAGGAGGAAATAGAAAGGCGAAAGCAAAAAAGCCATGGTGAGACTGTTAAGAACAGGGATATCCTCTCTGCTGGATATCTCACGCTAGAAGATCGTTTGGTTCATTATTTTCTTACCTACGTCATTTTGCCGAAATTTTCAAATCATTCGCAAATTAGTGACATAGAGCTCCAATTGATGTATGCTATTAAGTATAACATCAAGATAAATTGGGCTAAGATGATAATGCAACAAATGTGGCATGTTCGTGGCTCCCAAAGTCCGTTGCCTTACACCATCTTCATTACAAAAATCCTTGAGCATTTCGGCGTATCTTTAGATGGGGAGAAAAGTTGGGAGATGTGTATTTTCTGTAATATTCTTTCAGCCACATAACTCTAAAAGAAAGGGGAGCATACATAAAGGGCGAGCATACTCAAGACAAGTCATGAAACATCATCAAATATGCTACTCTTAGAAAAATACATCTTCATGAAGATATTGGTTTGTCATCGTCAAAAAGGGGGAGATTGTGAAGAAGCTCTTGACCTTGGCACGGTTTTGATGAAGACACCGACATCACAAAAAGAAGAAAGGAAGAAGACCTACCAAGACTATCGAAGACAAAGCTTCAAGATTTAGAGTCTAAGTCTTTAGGTACTTCTATCCTTACAACTACTTTATTTACTTAGTTAAATATGCTCAAAGTTGTTTTCAATAAAATCAGAAAAATCTAGGTGAGAAAAAAATAATTTTCAAAAACAACATGTAACGGGTTACCATACTTGAGTAACAAGTTACATGAGTGAGAAAAGAGTTATCCATCCTCTAACAGCTAAGAGTAATCCATTACTGTCTTTGAAGTAATAGATTACCATTTTTAGAAAACAGTGTAATCGATTACTCAAAGAAGTGTAATGGATTACACTAAGGCAATTTCACAATGTTGCTGGACAGTACCTTTGAGTAATCGATTACTCAAATACATTAATCGATTCCACTGTGTGAAATTTGAAAAAGACTTTAACAGGATTGTTGGGTAACCGATTACCAACTTACAGTAATCGATTACTGAGAGTTGTTGAATCAGTTATCAAATTTCAAAGTGAACATGTTTCACTCAAAACTGATTTGTTTCATTCCAAACGAAACCTACTCATACATAAAGGTATTATGGTTGATTGGAAGCCTATATAAAGGCATTGAAACACTCTCATGATAACAACTCTAATAACAACAACTCAGATTACAAACTCTCTTTAAAAGCTCTCACACTTTCTGAATTTTCCGCACTTTTCAAGCAACATACTCTTAAACTTTCCAAGTATTTCAGAGTTGCTTCTAAGTGCTTTCTAAACTTTTTCAAAGTTAAAAGAGCATTATTATCTATAATATAAGGCAATCCAAGCCATATTGTATATTCTTCACTTTTGCAAAGTTCACTTTCTTTCACAGGGGTGTGAAGAGAAAGGGGTTGAGTGACTTTGTATAATGTTTACCAAGGGTTTACTTGGAATAGGGTTTTCCAAGGGATTAGATATAAGTGAGTGTGTAAGGTACAAGGAGATCTCGGGGTGAGATAATTGTAATTGCAACTCATTATATTTAATAAAGAAATCTCTTGCGAGTCAAGAGTACTGGACGTAGCCTTCGGCGGACAAGAAGGTGAACCTGTATAAAAATATGTGTATTCTCTTCTCCTTATCTTCGTTATATTTCTATCCTTCCAAGTCAATATTTTTCTGCATAATATTTCCGCTGCACTTTAACTTTGATATTGCAGAAAAATTGGCCATTTATTTGCAACAACTAATTCACCCCCCTCTTAGTTGCAATCTCATTCTTACAATGATTAGTGTTCTTCCACATTCTAATCAATGTGTGGAACTTGACGAAGTGGTGGATGAGGTGCATTGGACAAAGACGTGTAGTAATGAAGAATCAACCTTATTGTTGAAGGATGATAACTCAAAAAGGGCAAAACAATTTTCAACCAAAAACATCAACAATGCTTGTAATGGTGCAAAGATATTTATCAACTGGTTGACCCTTGATGAATATGTTGAGAGTTGGAGCGAAAGATTAAGGAAAATTGGTTTTGAGCCAGGAGATGAAGATGCATATGTACGGGGTTCTAATCAATTCAAGAATATAGTTTTTGATCCGTGAGATGAAGATGAAGCTATCCATTATGTGAATAAAGTCAAACTGAAGAGGATTGTCTTTGATCCGGGAGGAGATTACCATTTGAATTTGCGGTCAAATTTTCTTCAAGAAGGAGGGGATGATGAGACTCAAGGGGGGTAACCCGACTTTTTGAAGAACTTGTCCTTTACTTGGCCACCTTCCTTAATGCATAAGGACTTTTTATTTATATATTTGCATTAATAAAGTGGGGGTCCTTTGTCCCACAATTATTTTAGTTTCTTTTACTTACTTTTGGACATTAGTTTTTATACGGATTGCCTCTTGGAGTAGGCATGTAATACGGGGTTTCTTATGGGGAATGGTTTAGTTTCTTCTAACTTTCCATAAGGGGGCAGACGTGTGAAGATTTCCAGAACGTGCTTAATCTAGACAAATTGGGCGTGGCTGATCAGGCACAAGTGACCTTAATGGACCTTTTCACAAAGAGCTAAAAGCTAGGCCAGCCCCATGACTACTTTCCTTATATGGAGAAGCCTCAATAACTCATGGAGCTTGCCTTATTCCAGTCGTCTGGTTATTTCAGCATGTGCCGATTTGCACTTTGAATTTTGCCTTTAAAGTCATGAATGAGCCTGTGGAGCATTAAAGATGGTTGCATTTTTAAACCATGGCAATCATGGACCGTGGGGCCTCATCAAAGCTGCCTTCAAGGTGTTCATAAATTGCCTTATAAGGAAAAGCAATTCAAACTCAGCATTAAAATCTTCATAAAGAGCTCCAACCAGTCATAAAGAGGTCATTCAAGATGACCAAAACTTTCCTTATCAAGACCGCATTCAAGTAGGGACGTGTGACACTCCATCCAACATTAAAATCATCATTCAAAATGAGGTAAAACGTGTGAATTAACAACCCACCTTTGAAAACCAATTGATGACTTTCCAAAAATAGTGCAAGGAGTGTGAATGTTGCCTGGCCAGCCTTGTGGATCATTAAAATATTGCCTTATGGGGATTTCAGAATAGCATCTTAATGAGGTCGTGTATTGACTTTCCACATTTTCCTAATAAACTTCAACACTTGAAAAACGTGGAGCCACACCATGCCATTCATGGAGGAGTTATTTGTTGCCTTATTGGGAGAATATTTTTTAAATCAACATTCAAGCTCATCAATAGGGCGTGTGGAAGCTTGATTATTGCCTTATTTAGAATACAAATTCAAAATCATCATTTAAGGAGCCTTGTGGATTTAGAATTCAACAAACATGTAGGGTTTTTGCACTCATTTCCATCAATGAGTTGTGTGGAAGTTGCCATATTAGGTACATAAGCTTAAATGCATTGTTTTATGAGTTTAATATGTAATAAAAGAGTGTAGAATGAATCTGGACCAATTGCTTGGTCCAATCCATGCTCTACCATGCAAAACTAAGGTTTTCTCATCAAGGCTTTAGCCAAACTCTAGGCAGCCTCTTGGTTGGCCTCCCTATATGTATTCCTTTGCTAAATGGATGAAAAAAAGTTTAACTTTATTGGATTGAATCCTTTCTTGTTTAGTTGAGTTATGCTCCTAACATTCTTTAACTTATCAAGACTTGTTCTTGTGTACCTTGACTTATCACCTTCACTGGTGTGGCGCCTCTCCTAATCCTTATCAACATCCTTGTTGTGGCGGATATCATTTGGTTTATCAAGCTTCATGCTTGTGGCACCTCCCCTCTTCCTATCTTATTGACATTCTTTTATCCAACTACATTTATAACTCACCAAAACACAACCATAGAAATCCAAACACGTCCACTTTCCAGCCAAACACATACCCATTCTCATCCATTTCCTTCTATCCCTCACAAACACAAAAATATAAAAAATACAACCCTTAAACACCCAAAAAAAAACAACTAAACCAAATTACCTAACCAAAATAGCCCAAAATTACACAATTCCGCGACAATATCATAAAAAGTGAATCATCAAACAAGACAATTGTTTCAACAATACCAACCCCCACAAGGAGGTTGCTATCAATAGCACGACATCTTCATATTTCCCAATTGAGAAGGGAACTTTAGCTTGTTGATTAACCACCATTTCTCCAACCTCACTTAGCCATTGTAGCTTTTATGGGGCTAGGTGGGTCCTTGTCACAAGGTTTAGCTTTGAGACTAGCCTTGTGCTCACCACATTGGCACAACTTCCACCATTTATGATCACAAAAAAGACATGTCCTCCAACCAAACATCGAGTGTGGAACAAATTTTCCCTTTGGCCCTTCTCATGTTCCTTAACTTGGCTGCCCAAGAGCCTTCTTACCAAGAGTAGGTCACCCTCCGGTATGATAGCTTTAGTTTCACTCTCTTCTTCACTCGAAGCCTCAGATTGAGACTCCACTACACCATTAGTCAACACCATGATCCTCTTAGTAGGGCTATGTGATGCAATGTGTCCATGGCCTAGGCACTTGAAACACTTTACATTACGGCTCTTCTTTTCCTCTTCCATGGGCTGTTTTCCATGGTTCTTATATGAACCCACGACTTCCATAGTGCTAGATACACCCTCCTTCTTTGGTTCATCCTTCCAACTTGAGAACTTAAATGAATACTTGTTCTTTTTTCTCTTGAGTTGATGCTCAACCTTAATGGCCTTTTGCACCAAATCCTCTAGTTCCACATAGGATTGTAGCTCCACTACATCTTGGATGTCCTGGTTTAGTTCATTAAGCAAACGTGCCATAGTAGCTTCACGTTCCTCATTGAGGTTTAACCTTAGCAAGGACAAATCCATTTCCTTATGATATTCATCCACGAATTTGTTTAGCCTTTGGAGCTTATTGCGTATGTCCCTTTGATAGGAACTTGGCACAAACCTTCTCCGCATGATAAGCTTCATTTCTTCCCAAGTGTTAATTGGCTCGACTCCACACCTCCACCCAACTTTTTGGTATTGACCCCACCACACCATGGCATACTCCTTGAATTCCAAGGCTACCACTTTCACCTTTTTCTCTTGAGAATATGTGTGGTAGTCAAACAATGCTACATTTTTAGCTCCGATTCCAAATAGGCTTCGGGATTGTTTAGGCCCACAAAGCTTGGGAATTGAACCTTGACTCCATCATTTCTGTCTCCAAGGTTCTCCTCACCATATCTTTCTCCACATGGCCTCCTCCTCCTTTCACCATCATGGGCACTTGAGTCATCATTGTGCCTATTATGGTGTCTTCGTTCTCTATGCCTTCTTCTTCTTTCTGAATCAGGATAACTTGAGTCACTTTGGTGTCGCCTTCCATTCTGACCAAGCATCTCTTCCATCTGCTTTTGGAGGGCTTGGATTTGAGTAGTCATTTTTTTTATGGCTACGGTGAAATTTGATGTTCTTGGGGAAATTGTTGGGCTTCGGTCGGGACTAGACATGACTTGTTGTTTTCAAGCAATACTAGCTCCTGATACCACTTGACATCAATCTCCTAGTAGGGTTGGTGTTCTTTATGATTGTTTTTCATGAAGGCTAGACTTGTAATGAAATTGCGGAATTTCTAGTTGTTTTTGGTATTTTTGTATGTAGGAATTCTGGTTGTTTTAGGTATTTTAGTAATTGGGAAATTCTGGTTGTGTCTGGTATTTTGTATTTGGGGATTGTATGAATGTGGAAGGTGTTTGGGTGTGGGGTATATTTGGTCGGATTTGGTTTTATGGGGTACGTTGGCCAGGAGAATGTTTGGCTGGAAAATGGGGATTTTCTGGCCAATGGTGACTTAGGCAAAGTTTGATGCGGGTTAACTTTTTTTGGGTTTGTTTGGCAGAGGGTGACTTAGGAAAGGTTGGCTTTGAGGTTCTGGTCGTTAGGGGGAATTGTTTGAGGGGTTGTGAGGCATAAGCTTAAGGATAGATAAAAGAAGCTGGAAAAGACTTGAGAGGGAAAACGCCACAAGCCTAAGCTTGATAAGTCAGGGAATTCCACCACAACAAGGATGTTGATGAGGATGATTGGAGGCACCACACCAATAAGGCGATAAACCAAGAAAACGCCACAAGACAAGCTTGATAAGTTAAGGTGGTAGGAGCAAAGCTCAACTTAAATAACAAAGTTTTTTTCTCTTAAAATTAAAATCTGATTATTAATGTTAACGTAGGAGTACAAATAGTGTGGGCTGGCCTAAGGCTCCCATGAAAATCTGACCGAGTCTTTAATGCTTAAGCTAAAGCTACGGCTGGCTGTCCTACTCAGCCTTCCTATTACAATGCAAAGCTTTCAAATTTGAAATAACATAATTAAAAATAAGCAAATAATATGGGATAGTCACACGGGTCATTTAATTTGTGACTTTAACACGATTATCCCAAAAAGGCAACAAATGAAAAGCTAATGAATGCACCAAATTGTCTTGAATGTTAGCTGGGCAAATATTATTCAGTCTTGGATGCCTTGGTATGATTCCACACATGGTGTTAGTGATAAATTTGATGAATGAGGCAAGTTGTTCCTGTTTTGGTAAGTTTTCCCACTCTTCAATGGTCATTCAAGTGGTTACCTCCTCATTAAAACGTGCTTTAAACCAGGTTTGGAAAGCAATAATTCAGTTATTCCCAAAAAGGCTGAGTTCCAAGATGGTTGTGCCTTAGGCTGGTCAAGACATCTCCATAGCTCTTTCTTCGTAATTATAGGTTACAAGGCCAATAATGAACACACAAAAAGCTTAAAACATAAACTAAACTTATTGTCCAAGTAAAAGAAAACATAAATTAAATTAACGGTGGGACATAAGATCCCCACTTATTAATGCAAAATAGAGTAAAAAACACTAATCCCTTAAGGAAATGTGGCCTCCTTCGGGTGGTTCATCTATTTTATGGCATGCTTGATGGATTTGTTGGCCTTCTTAGGTTTGGGCCTAGGCAGGTTGCTATCATCAAGTGGTCATCAAAGCTTAGTCTTTATTTGAAACCACAACAAGAGACCAAAAATAAGGCGAAAATTCAACATCAATCAATTCTATCCAAAACACCAATCCGCCCAACCAAAACACTATCCACCCAACACACCAATCTTTCCTACCAAAACACTATCCACCCAGGGCACCAAAATCCCAAACGAAAAACTATCCACCCAAGACACCAATCTACCAAAGCCAAAGCCAAAGCCGAAACACAACAATTTTTTTGATATGTTTGTGAGTTTATTCACAAGTCATTGGCATTCCTTGATTACTTGACTCAGTTAAGAATCAAAGGAGGGACCAAGAACAAGGAGAGTGAGGTATACTTGAGAGAAAAAAAATGTGAGGTACATTTTACACTTGAAAAAAAAAACAAAAAGAAACAGATGAGAGATCAATGGAGGACAACCCACCTATGTCCCCAAGGATAGCCATCTTCCACACAAGAATGAATGACCGATTCCAAACAATTGAAAGACAACTAGAAAGAATGTGCAACCATAATGAAGGTTCTAGTGATGATGGGGGTGAACGAAGGAGGAGAAATGGAAGAGGTGGGCGTGATGAAGAGACCCAAGAAGGAGGGGACTATGCTGAAAGAATGAGGTATGATAAGCTAGGAGGGGTTAAATTTAAAGTTCCATCTTTTTTCGGATTGAACAACCCAGAAGCGTATCTTGAATGGGAATTAAAAATCGATCAGATCTTTCATTGCCACAATTACAATGAAGACAAGAAGGTCAAGGTAGCAGCCCTTGAATTCAAGGAGTATGCTATGGTGTGGTGGGATCAGTTCCAGAAAGATAGGAGGAGGATAGGAGATGATGTAGTAGACACTTGGGAAGAGATGAAACTAGTCATGAGAAGAAGGTTTGTTCCAAGTTCATATCAACGAGACATCTACAATAAATTGCAAAGACTAGTCCAAGGCAATAGATCTGTGGATAAGTATTTTAAAGAGATGGAATTGGCACTTCTTAAATCCAACTGCCATGAAGACCTAGAGTCCACTATGGCTCGGTTCTTGCATGGGCTGAATTCTGATATTCAAGATGTGGTAGAACTACAACCATATATTGAGTTGGATGATCTAGTTCAGAAAGCAATGAAGGTAGAACAGCAGCTTAAAAGAAGGAAATCAAAATACTCCTCCAATTCAGCAAGCAAATTTCCTTCCATCACTTGGAAGGATCACTCTAAGAAAGAAGGTACAAAGGAGGGTGCTTCTCACCCAAAGGAGGGTGCTTCTCATCCAAAGGAGGTTGGATAAGGCAACAAAAACGTTGCCGAACCCATGGAAGCTCAACATAGGAGTTGTGACATCATGTGTTTTAAATGCTTGGGTCACGGCCAGAGAGCATCTCAATGCCCCACTAGGAGAACCATGGTGATGTTGAATGGGGTAGTAGAGTCAAAATATGGAGAATCAAGTGAAGAGGAAGAAGAAGAAGCACCAAAGCATAATGGAGATGCATTTATGCCAGATGGTGATCTATTGGTAGTGCGAAGACTCCTAGGGAGTCAAGCCAAGGATCATGAGGAAAATCAAAGAGAAAACATCTTTCATTCTAGATTCCTAGTCAAAGGTAATGTGTGCTCTTTAATCATTGATGGAGGAAGCTGCGCTAACGTTGTTAGCACGCGACTAGTGTCTAAACTCAACCTAGACACTAAGACACACCCAACCCCCTATCGGCTGCAATGGCTAAGTGAGGTTGGGGAGATGGTCGTAAACAAACAGACAAAGATACCTTTCTCAATTGGAAGCTATGAGGATGTGGTCCTTTTTTATGTAGTTGAAATGGAGGCTAGCCACATGCTACTTGGTAGGCCAAGGCAATATGATAAGAAGGCCATACATGATGGCTTTTCTAATAAGATACATTCATGCATTGCAACCACAAGGTGATCTTATCACCTTTGTCCCTTAAACAGATAAATAATGACCAAAAGCGTCTGAAGGAAAAAATGGATAAAGCGAAAGAGGAAACGGAAAAAGAAAAGAAAAAAAGTGCAAAAGAAGATAAAAAAAGGAATGATCACGAAAAGAGTTATTTTGTCACTAAAGGAGAAGTAAAACATGCTTTGGACTCAAAGCAACCTATGGATTTACTTTTCTGCAAAAACATTTCTTCAGCAATGAAATTGCTAATAAGATACCTATGCCTGAATTTTTAAAAGAATTTTTTTTCTGAGTTTAATGATGTATTCCCTGAGGAAGTACCATGTGGTCTTCCCCCTTTAAGGGGAATTGAACATCATATTGATTTGGTCCCTGGTGCATCATTGCCCAATAGGCCTGCCTATCGAAGCAATCCTCAAGAAACCCATGAGATTCAAAGTCAAATAGAGGATTTGATGCAAAAGGGATGGGTTCAGGAAAGTATGAGCCCATGTGTCGTCCCTATCATCTTGGTTCCAAAAAAATGATGGCTCCTGGAGGATGTGCACTGACTGTAGGACCGTTAACAACATCATGGTCAAATACAGGCATCCCATACCTAGACTAAATGATCTACTAGACGAATTATATGGATCCTGTTTTTCTCTAAAATTGATTTAAAAAGTGGATACGATCAAATTCGAATTCGGGAAGGGGATGAGTGGAAAACAGCTCTTAAAACCAAATTTGGGTTATATCAGTGGTTAGTCATGCCTTTTGGATTGACTAACGCACCCAACACCTTTATGTCTTTAATGAATCATGTTTTAAGAGCTTTCCTTGGAAAATGTGTTGTGGTAAATTGCGATGATATTCTTATATACAACAAGAATATGGAAGAACATTATGAACACTTGAGATGTGTTTTTCTTGTATTAAGAAAGGAAAAACTTTATGCCAATTTTGAAAAGTTTAGTTTTTGTGTTGATCACGTGATTTTTCTTGGCTTCATTATCAATGCCAAAGGAGGTCACATAGATCCTGACAAGATAAAGGCCATACAAGAATGGCCCACCCCAAAAATAACCACGGGTGTGCGAAGCTTTCATGGCCTAGCCAGCTTCTATAGAAGATTTGTCAAGGACTTCAGTACCTTGGTTGTGCCCCTTAATGCGGTGGTTAAGAAAAACGTGGGTTTTAAATGGGGTGACAAACTAGAAGAAGCTTTTCAAAAGCTCAAAGACAGATTGACGCATGCTCCTATTCTAATGTTGCCAAATATTTCCAAATCTTTTGAAATTGAGTGTGATGCGTCCAATGTGGTCATTGGGGCTGTATTTATGCAAGATGGACATCCTATTGCCTATTTTAGTGAGAAATTAGGAGGGGGGGGGTGCCCTTAATTACTTTACATATGATAAGGAGTTATATTCCTTGGTAAGGGCCCTTCAAACATAGCAACATTACCTCTTGCCAAAAGAGTTTGTTATTCATAGTGACCATGAGTCACTCAAGTACCTAAAGGGTCGAAGGCAAGCTCAACAAGAGACATCCCAAATGGGTCGTGTTCCTTGAACAATTTCCCTATGTGGTTAAACACAAGAAAGAGAAGGCCAACATAGTGGCCGATGCCTTATCAAGAAGGCACACATTGCTAGCCACCCTTGAGACCAAGCTGTTTGGTCTTGAATGCATTAAGGGGCTGTATGGGCGTGACCAAAACTTTGGTGCACTTTTTAAAGAATGCTCACACACTGCCAAAGGAGAGTACTATAGGCATGAGGAAATTTTGTTCCAAGGTAAAAGGATATGCGTGCCTAAGGGTTCTATTTGGGGGTTACTTGTGAGGGAGTCTCATGAAGGGGGTCTCATGGGACACTTTGGGGTTCAAAAGACCCTAGACATTTTGCAGGAACACTTTTATTGGCCTCATATGAGGCAAGATGTGCAGGCACTTTGTGAAAAGTGCATTAGCTGCAAAAGGGCCAATGTTAAGTCGCAACCGCATGGCTTATACTTGCCTTTTCTCATTCCAGATGCACCTTGGATAGATATATCCATGGATTTCATGGTTGCTTTACCACGAACATAAAGTGGCTAGGATTTAATTTTTGTGGTACTAGATAGATTCTAAAAAATGGCACATTTTATACCATGTAAAAAAATTGATGATGCTTGTCATGTTGCTGACTTGTTCTTTAAGGAGGTCGTGCGTTTGCATGACCTCCCAAGAAGTATTGTGAGTGACAGGGATACAAAATTCCTAAGCCACTTTTGGAGGACTTTATGGGGGAAGATTGGCACCAAGCTTATGTTCTCCACAACTTGCCATCCTCAAACGGATGGGCAAACAGAGGTGGTCAATAGGACCCTCTCCACCCTCTTAAGGGTTGTGCTTAAAAAGAACCTCAAGGCTTGGGAAGAATGCCTTCCACACGTGGAATTTGCTTAAAACAGGGCAACTCATAGTACAACAAACTTGTCACCATTCAAAATTGTATATGGGTATAATCCACTAACACCTCTTGATTTGTTACCTTTTCCTACTACATCTCTTTTGCAGCATAAAGATGGCAAAAACAAAGCTGAATTTATTTTATCGTTTGGAGCCCGACATGCTCTCAAATTTATTTTATCGTTTGGAGCCCGACATGCTCGCATATTTATTTTATTGTCTTGAGCTCGACATGCTCGCATATTTGTTTTTATCGTCTCGAAATCACAAAGTGAGAAACAACAGAGAGCATGAATAATCAATTAAACACAAATACAATCGATTAACTATATCAGAATTAATCTATTAACAACAGAAAAAAATCGATTATACCAATCAGAAAAAATCAACCCAAAATTGTTCACAGGGTTTCTTGGTTCACAAGCAATTCAAGATTTTGACAATCACTTATCAAGAAATGTCACAGCAGTTAAAGAAGAGATATCTTGTTAATTTTAATAGATTCTTGATGCAATTAGCTAAAACATAAATGTGCTTGAAATGTAAAAATATTAGGGAAAAGAGAAAAGAGATAATTGATTTTATCCTGGTTCGTTTGCATGTCCACTTGCAAACTACATTCAGGCCTCGCCTTCTGATCTTGAGAGATTTGCTTCACTATAATTGAAAGAATTGTTCTTTACAATCACACTTCCAATACTGAGCTTTTCCTACTTGATACACGGTCCTATTTCACCAAACCTTGACAATTTCCCCCATTCACAACGACTGCCATCCTCACTACTCAACACGCTCATAATATGCCCTAGTGAAGACTATACCCAACTAACCGCAGCGAGCCAATATTCCGCCTTTCTATCTCTAAACCTTAGAGACTTCTCAAAAGTAACAAAGAAACACTTTCTTGAAAAGGAAACTTCCAAAACGTAAGCCCTTAGCTTAGACAAGCTATCTACAAACCTAGATGATGAAACACACTCAAAAAGGTGTATGAGAATGCAATAGGTTTGGGTAAAAAGTGTATGCACTCAAATGCACAAATTGAAACTTTTTCTCTCAATAAAACCAAGAACCTTTCACATAGGTTTTTCTATAAAATATGCAGATTTTGCTCACAGAGAATCTTTAGAGAATATGAAAATTCGAAATCAGAAATTGTGAAAATGTAAATGTAATTGTATATGAGCTCAAATGCAAAAAAAAAAACAAGTATTTATAGTTTGTTGATTTCAACATAATACAATCGATTAAATAGACATTTAATCGATTAACGAAGTTTAAAAATAACAATTATCTGTTGAACTAAATCGATTAATAAGATTCATAATCGATTAAAACTATCAAGAAGTTGAATACATTAGTTATTGGAACTCTCATTAATCGATTAAACTTATGCTTAATCGATTAACGATTATACACAATTACTTAATCGATTATTTCACTATTTAATCAATTATCAAACAAACTACTTGTTTCTTGGTAAAGAGGTAACCCCTCCAAAATATGTTGGTTAATGCAATGCATGATTTTGTATAAAAACTACCTTTTGATGCAACCTACTAAAATGGATGAATGATGATACTCAAAAATGATTTTATGCAATCTTAGGAATATGTGAGATACTCAACATTTGGGTTATCCTACCTAGACTCAAACTAAGCACACATCTTAAGACTTCTAGAAAAGAAAAATTACCTTCCCTAAAGCCTAAGTCTTGGTACAATTGTTTGTTATAGAGTCACATCTTCAAGCTTTTCAGATTGACTCTATCTTCATTGAAACAATACCGGAAGATAGATGTTGCAATCTCGCTGGTTGACTTCTCTTGCAAACTCATTATTGTCTCAAGCCCGACATGCTCGCAAATTTATTTTATCGTCTCAACCCCGACACGCTCAAATTTTTTTATCGTCTCGAGCCCTACATGCTTCCATATTAAATTTTTCGTCTCGAGCCCGACATGCTCCCATATTTATTTTTATCGTCTCGAGCCCAACATCCTCGCAAATTTATTTTATCGTCTCGAGCCCGACATGCTCGCAAATTTATTTTATTGTCTCCATCCTGACATGCTCACATATTTATTTTATCGTCTCGAGCCCCACAAGTAACATATTTATTTTAGCGTCTCAAGCCCCACAAGCGCACATATCTATTTTATCGTCTCGAGCCCGACATGCTCGCTTATTTATTTTATCTTCTTGATCTGAACATGCTCTCATATTTATTTTATCTTCTAGAATCAGACATGCTCGCATATTTATTTTTATCGTATTAAGCCCGACATGATCACATATTTATTATATATTCTCAAGCCCGACAAGCTCACATATATTATCGTCTCCAGCCCGATAAAAATAATTACGCTCGCATGTTTAATTTAATGTCTTGAGCCCGACATGGTGGCAAAATTATTTTATTGTCTCGGGCCTGACATGATATCATATTTACTTTTATCATCTCGAGTAAAAAAAGCTTGCATAATTATTTTTATCGTTTCGAACCAGACATACTCGCATATTGATTTTATAGTCTCGAGTCCGACAAGCTCCTATATTTATTTTATCCTATATTTATCATCTCCTATATTTATTTTCTCGCATATTTATTTTTATCGTGTGGAGCCATACATGCTCACAAATTTTGTTTTATTGTCTTGAGTCCGACATTCTCGCATATTTAATTTATCATCTCGAACCCGACAAGCTCGCATATTTATTTTCTAGCCTCGAGCCCTACATTATCGCATATTTATTTTATCATCTCGAGTCCGACATTCTCGCGCATTTATTTTTAGTGTCTAGAGTCCGACATGCTCGAATTTTTATTTTATCGTCTCGAGCTTGACATGCTCGCATATTTCTTTTATCGTCTCGAGTGCGACATGCTTGCATATTAATTTTATCGTCTCGAGCATCTTCTCATATTTATTTTTATCGTCTCAAGCCCGACACGCTCGCATATTTATTTTATCGTCTTGAGTCCGACATTCTAGCGTATTTATTTTTGTTATCTCGAGCTCGACAACATCGGATATTTACTATTATCGTCTCGAGCCCGACATGCACGCATTTTTATTTTATCGTCTCGAGCGTGACATGCTAGCTAATTAATTTTATCGTCTAGAGCCTGACATGCTCTCATATTTATTTTCTCGTCTAGAGCCCGACATCTTCTCACATTTATTTTTATCATCTCGAGTCCGAAATGCAAGCATATTTATTTTTATCGTGTCGAGCACGACATGCTTGGATATTTATTTTATTGTTTCGAGCCCTTTATGCTCGCATATATATTTTATCATATCGAACCAGACATGATCACATATTTATTTTATCATTCCGAGCAAGACATACTCGCATATTTATTTTATCTTCTAGATCCCAACATGCTTTCATATTTATTTTATCTTCTAGATCCCATCATGCTTGCATATTTATTTTATTGTTTCGAGCCCTTTATGCTCGCATATATATTTTATCATATCGAACCAGACATGATCGCATATTTATTTTATCATTCCGAGCACAACATGCTCGCATATTTATTTTATCTTCTAGATCCCAACATGCTTTCATATTTATTTTATCTTCTAGATCCCATCATGCTCTCATATTTATTTTATCATATCGAGTCCGACATTTTCGCATATATATTTTATATTCTCGATCCTGACAAGCTCACATATTTATTAATTCTTCCCGAGCCCGACACCCTAGCATATTTATTTAATCTTCTCTAGCCCAACATGCTAGAATATTTATTTTTATCGTCTCGAGCCCGATATGCTCACAAATTTATTTTATCGTCTCGAGCTCGACATCCTCGCATATTTTTTATAGTCTCGAGCCCGACATGCACGCCTATTTATTTTTATTGTGTCGAGCCCGACAAGCTCGCATATTTTTTTATCATCTCTGTCCCGACTTGCTCCCAGATTTATTTTATCCTCTCGAGCCTAACATACTCTAATATTTGTTTTATCGTCTCAAGCCCGACATGCTCGCAAATTTATTTAATAGTCTCGACCCCTAAATGCTCGCATATTTATTTTAACGACTCGAGTCCGACAAGCTCCTATGCTTATTTTATCGCCTCGAGTCCAACACACTCGCATATTTATTTTATCGTCTCGAGCCTGACAAGCTCGCATATTTATTTTATCGTCTCGAGGCCGACAAGCTCAGATATTTACTTTTATCGTCTCGAGCCCGACATGCTCGCATATTAATTTTTACCGTCTAGAGCCCGACATGTTCACATATTTATTTTATCGTATAGAACCTAACATGCTCGCAAATTTATTTTATCGTCTCAAGCCTGACAAGATCACATATTTATTTTATAGTCACGAACCTGACACAATCGCATATATATTTTATCGTCTTTAGCCTGACATACTCGCATATTTAATCTTATCGTCTCGGGCCCGACAAGCTCGCACATTTATTTTATTGTCACGAGCCATACCAGCTCACATTTTTATTTTATCATCTCGAGCCCGACATGCTCTCTAATTTATTTTTATCGTCTCGAGCCTGACATGTTCACATATTTATTTTATCGTCTCGAGCCCGACAAGCTCGCACACTTATTTTTTCTTCTTGAGCTCGACATGCTCACAAATTTATTTTATCGTCTCGTGCACGACAGGATCACAAATATTTTTTATCGTCTCGAGCCCGACATGCTCGCATATTTATTTCACCGTCTCGAACTCGACATGCTCGAATATTTATTTTTATCGTCTAGAGCCTGACATGCTGGCATTAGTTTTTATCGTCTCGAGCCCAACATACTCGCAAATTTATTTTTCATCTCAAGCACAACAGGCACGCATATTTTTTTTAACGTCTCGAGCCCGACATGCTCGCATATTTATTTTATCGTCTTGATCCAGACGTGCCCGCATATTTATTTTATCTTCTAGAGCACGACATGCTCGCATGTTTATCTTATCGTCTTGATCCCCACAAGCACGCATATTTATTTTATCGTCTCAAATTCGACATGCTCGCATATTTATTTTATCCTCTCGAGCCCGACATGCTTCCATATTTATTTTTATCGTCTAGAGCCCGACATTCTCGCATTTAATTTTATCGTCTCGAGCCCTTCTTGATCAAATATTTATTTTTATCGTCTCGAGCCCAGCACACTCGCAAATTTATTTTATTGTCTCAAGCCATAAATGCTCACGTATTTATTTTATCATCTTGAGCCCGACAAGCTCGCATACTTATTTATTGTCTCGAGCCAGAAATGCTCACATATTTATTTTATCGTCTCGAGTCCGACAAGCTCGCATACTTATTTTTTCTTCTTGAGCCCGCCATGCTCACAAATTTATTTTATGGTCTCGAGCCCGACATTCTCGCATATTTATTTTTATCGTTTGGACCATACATGCTCACAAGTTTAGTTTTATCGTCTTGAGTCCGACATTTTCGCATATTTAATTTATCATCTCGAGCCCGACAAGCTCGCTTATTTATTTTCCAGCCTCGAGCCCTACATTATCGCATATTTATTTTATCATCTCGAGTCCGACATTCTCGCGCATTTATTTTTTGTGTCTAGAGCCCGTCATGCTCGGATTTTAATTTTATCGTCTCGAGCTTGACAGGCTCGCATATTTATTTTATCGTCTCGAGCGCGACATGCTAGCATATTAATTTTATCGTCTCAAGCATCTTCTCATATTTATTTTTATCGTCTCGAGCCCGACATGCTCGCATATTTATTTTTATCGTCTCGAGCCTGACATGCTTGCATATTTATTTTATCATTTCGAGCCTGTCATGCTCGCATTTATATTTTATTGTCTCGAACCAGACATGCTCGCATCTATATTTATTCTTATTGTCTTGTGCCCGTCAAACTCGCATATTTATTTTATCGTCTCGAGCCATACCAACTCACATATTTATTTTATCATCTCAAGCCCGACATGCTCCCAAATTTATTTTTATCCTCTCGAGCCCGACATTTTCATATATTTATTTTATCATCTCGAGCCCGACAAGCTCGCATATTTTTTTTGTCTTCTTGAGCCCGACATGCTCGCAATTTATTTTATCATCTGGAGCACGACAGAGTCGCATATTTTTTAAATCGTCTCGAGCCTGACATGCTCGCATATTTATTTTTATCGTCTAGAGCCTGACATGCTCGCATTTATTTTTATCGTCTCGAGCCTGACATACTCGCAAATTTATTTTATCATCTCAAGCACGACACGCTCGCATATTTTTTTTATCGTGTCGAGCCCGACATGCTCGCAGATTTATTTTATCGTCTTGATCGAGACGTGCTCGCATATTTATTTTATCTTCTAGTGTTTGACATGCTCACATATTTATTTTATCGTCTTGTTCCCCACAAGCACGCATATTTATTTTATCGTCTCAAGCCCGACACGCTAGCATATTAATTTTAACCTCTCGATCCCGACATGCTTGCATATTTATTTTTATCGTCTAGAGCCCGACATGCTCGCATTTATTTTCATCATCTCGAGCCCAACTTGCTCAAATATTTATTTTTATCGTCTCGTGCCCGACACACTCGCAAATTTATTTTATTGTCTCAAGCTAGAAACGCTCACGTATTTATTTTATCATCTTGAGACCGACATGCTCGCATATTTATTTTTAATGGTCTCGAGCCCGACGTTCTCGCATATTTATTTTTATCGTGTAGAGCCATACAAGCTGACAAATTTTTTTTTATCGTCTAGAGCCCGACATGCTCGAATTTTTATTTTATCTTCTCGAGCTTGACATGCTCGCATATTTTGTTTTATCGTCTTGAGCGCGACATGCTAGCATATTAATTTTATCGTCTAAAGCCCGACATGCTCTCATATTTATTTTATAATCTTGAGCCCGACATCTTCTCATATTTATCTTTATCGTCTCGAGCCCGACATGATCGCTTAATTATTTTTATCGTCTCGAGCCCAACTTGCTCTAATATTTATTTCTATCGTCTCAAGCCCGACACAATCGCAAATTTATTTTATCGTTTCGAGCCAGAAATGCTCACGTATTTAATTTATCATCTTGAGACCGACATTCTCGAGAATTAACTTTTATCGTCTAGAGCCCTACATGATCGCATTTTTATTTTATCGACTAGAGCCCGACATGTTGTCATATTTATTTTTATCGTCTCGAGTTCGACATGCCTACAAATTTATTTTATCGTCTCGAAATCGACATGCTCTCATTTTTATTTTTATCATCTCGAGGCCGACTTGCTTGCCTATTTATTATATCTTATCCATCCCGAAAAGATCGCGTATTTATTTTTATTGTCTCGAGCCCGACATGCACGAATATTTTGTTTATCGTCTTGAGCATGACATGCTCACATTTTTATTTTATCGTCTTAGGGCCCGACATGTTCTCATATTTATTTTTTCGTTCTGAGCCCGACATGCTCGCATATTTATTTATATCGTCTCGAGCCCGACATGCTCGCATAATTATTTTATCGTCTCGAGCCCGATAAAGCACTCAAATTTATTTTATTGACTCGAGCTCGACATGCTAGCAAATTAATTTTATCGTCTCGAGCTCGACATGCTCGCATATTTATTTTTATTGTCTCGAGTCCGAAATGCACGCATATTTATTTTATCGTCTCGAGCCTGACAGGCTCGCATATATATTTATTTTATCGTCTCGAGCCTAACAAGCTCGGATATTAACTTTTATCGTCTCGAGCCCGACATGCTCGCATATTAATTTTTATATCTAGAGCCTAACATGCTCGCATATTTATTTTTATCGTATCGAGCCCGACATGCACGCATATTTACTTTATCGTCTCAAGCACGACTTGGTCACATATTTAATTTTACATCTCGAGCCTGATAGGCTCATATTTTAATTTTATCGTCTTGAGACCGACACACTCGCATATTTATTTTATCGTCCCGAGCCCAACATTCTCGGATATTTATTTTTATTGTCTCGATCCTGACATGATCGCATATTTATTTTATCGTCTTGAGTCCGACATTCTTGCATATTTATTTTTTCTCTCTAGACCGACAAGATCATATGTTTATTTTATCGTCTCGAGCCCGACACGCTCGCATATGTATTTTATCATCTTGAGCCCTACATTCACGCATATATTTATTTTTATCGTCCAAGCCCGACATGCTCGCATATATATTTTACCGTCTCGAGCCCATCATGCTCGAATATTTATTTTATCATCTCCTGCCCGACAAGCTCGTGTATTTATTTGTATCGTCTCGATCCCGACATGCTCGATTATTTATTTTATCGTCTCGAGCCCGACATGCTCGCATATTTATCTTATCGTCTCGAACCCCACATGCTCACATATTTATTTTATCGTCCAGAGTCTGACATGTTCTCATATTTATTTTTATTGTCTCGAGCCCGACATACTCACATTTTTATTTTTATTGTCTCAAACCCGACATGTTCGCGTATTTATTTTATTGTCTCGAGCCAGACATGCTCGCAAATTTCTTTTATCGTCTCGAGCTTGACATGGTCGCAAATTTATTTCATTGTTTGGAGCTCGATATGCTCACATATTTATTTTTATCGTCTCGAGTCCAACATGCTCGCATATTTATTTTATCATCTATAACCCGACAAGCGGGCATATTTATTTTATCGTCTCAAGCCCGACATTATCACAAATTTATTTTATCGTGACAAGCTCGACATGCTCGGATATATATTTTCATCATCTAGATCTCATCATGCTCGTGTATTTATCTTTAAGTCTCAAGCCCGTCTTGCTCACATTTTTATTTTATCGTCTATAGCTCGACATGCCCGCAAATTTATTTAATCGTCTCGAGCTCGACATGCATCGTATTTATTTTTATCTTCTCGAGTCCGAAATACTCACATAGATATTTTATCATCTCAAGCCCGACAAGCTCGCGAATTTAATTTATCGTCTCGATCCCGACACGCTCGCATATTTATTTTATCCTCTTGAGTCCGACATTCTCGCGTATTTAATTTTATCGTATGGAGCCCGACATGCTCGAACATTTATTTTATGGTCTCGAGCCCGACCTTCTCGCATATTTATTATATCCACTCAAGCTCGACATGTTGCAAAATAATTTTATCGTCTCGAGCTCGACATGCTCGGATATTTATTTTCATCGTCTCATTTCCGATATGCTCGCATATTTATTTTATCGTCTAGAGCCTGACATATTCTCATATATATTTTTATCGTCTCGAGGCCGACATACTCACATTTTTATTTTTATCGTCTCAAACCCGACATGTTCGCATATTAATTTTATTGTCTCGAGCCAGATATTCTCGCAAATTTCTTTTATCATCTCGAGCTTGACATGCTCGCAAATTGATTTTATCGTATGGATCTCGATATGCTCGCATATTTATTTTTATCGTCTCGAGTCCAATATGCTTGCATTTTTATTTTATCATCTCCAGCCCGACATGTTGTCATATTTATTTTATCGTCTCAAGCCCGACAATATCGCAAATTTATTTTATAATCATAAGCTCGACATGCTCGAATATTTATTTTTAACGTCTAGATCCCGTCATACTCGCGTATTTATCTTAAACTCTCAAGGTCGAAATACTCGCATATTAATTTTATCGTCTAGAGCCCATCATGCTCACATATTTATTTTATCATCTCCAGCCCACAAGCTCGCGTATTTATTTTTATCGTCTCGAGCCCTACATGCTCGAATATTTATTTTATCGTCTCGAGCCCGACATGTTCCCATATTTATTTTTATCGTCTCGAGCCCGACATACTCACATTTTTAGTTTTATTGTCTCAAATCCGACATGTTCGCGTATTTATTTTATTGTCTCGAGCCAGACATGCTCGCAAATTTCTTTTATCGTCTCGAGATTGACATGCTCACAAAATTATTTTTATCGTCTGGAGCCCGATATGCATGCGTATTAATTTTATCGTCTCGGGCTCAACATGCTTGCAAATTTACTTTATCGTCTGGAGCTCGATATGCTCGTATATTTATTTTTATCGTCTCGAGTCCAACATGCTCGCATATTTATTTTATCATCTCCATCTCGACAAGCTAGCATATTTATTTTATCGTCTCAAGCCCGACATTATCGCAAATTTATTTTATCGTCACAAGCCCAACATGCTTGAATATTTACTTTTATCGACTAGATCCCGTCATGCTTGCGTATTTATCTTAAATCCCAAGCCTGTCATGCTCACTTATTTATTTTATCGTCAAGAGCTCAACATGGCCGCAAATTTATTTAATTCTCTCGAGCTCGATATGCTCACATACTTATTTTATCATCTCAAGCTCGACAAGCTCGCAAATTTATTTTATCATCTTGTTCTCGACACCCTCGCATATTTATTTTATGGTCTTGTGTCCGACATTCTCGTGTATTTATTTTTATCGTCTAGAGCCCGACATGCTCGAACATTTGTTTTATCATCTCGATCCCGACCTTCTCGCATATTTATTTTGTCGTCTCAAGCCCGACATGCTCGTATATACAATTTATTGTCTGGAACCCGACAAGCTTTCATATTTATTTTTATCGTCTTGAGCCCGACATGCTCACGTATTTATTTTATCGACTCTAGCCCGACCCTCGCATATTTATTTTATCGTCTCGAGCCCAACATCCTCGAATATTTATTTTTTTCGTCTCGATCCCGACAGGATGTTGGTTTGGAAATTTTGGTAAGATGACATAGCTTAAAAAATAAGGGAGCAAACGATATTCGAATTTGAGATATCCAGTAGAGAGGATATCTCTGTTCTTAACAGTTTCACCAAAGCCTTGTTGCTTACGTTGTTCTATTTCCTCTTTAGAACTTCTACACAGAGAAAGGTAGAATTCCTTTCGATCGTAATTATCCCATTAACGAACAAGGGCGAACCCTGTTGTGCTACCTTTATAGGGTAAGTTACAGCACAATGAACTAAATGTTTTAGTATCTAAACTAATATACTTTCCTTTGACAAAGGAAGTAAGATGATTTTTGCGAAAGTTCATGTTGCAGTAAAATACACGAACAAGTTCAGGATAAATATCGGTCGATTCACAACAAAAGTCAAAAAGATTTTGTTGTCGTAAAAGATAAGGAAAAAGAAAATCTTCAAACTCAAAATTTCCTACATTACCGAATTTAGGTGTGAAGATTGTGCGTCCATGAAAATGCTCCTCGAACACTTTGTGTTGTTCGTTGTTAGTAAGAAGTCTTGTCAAGTTAAGAGGATTTGAATCCAAAGATGAAGTTCCTTGCTTTGATTGACTCACACTTGAGCGTTGTTTCTTTGTTCTTGAAGAGGAAGCCATGAAAAATGGTTTTTGAAGTTTTAGGTTTTTGGGTTTGGGTAATTTGGGGTTTTTTGATTGAGATCACTAAACACGAAAATGATGGTGTAGAAGTGTTTAGAATAGAAAATGTGATATGAATACACACAAAAATCACCCAAATCGGATCAAAAATGAAGATTTTAGAGATTGGGAGAGGAGAGAACACGAGTTACAAGAGAGACAAGAAGATGAGATTGAAACAATGCAAAGAGTAATTGGTTACTCAGTTTCAAAATTTTGAAATTTAAAAACAGCAGCTTGGAGTAATCGATTACAATCTGTTGAGTAATCGGTTACTCAGTTTGAACATTTAACATTTTTCAAACAGCAGTGTTGAGTAATTGATTACACATAGTTAGTAATCGATTATTGAGTCTCACTATCTCCCTATTGACTCTGAAATAGAATTTTTGACCAAAAAACTTGAAAATTTTATACATAAATAATTACATTTAAGATCAAGTAGGCATTAGATATACATACTGAAGTATACATATAATCATATAAACATGTTAAGAAAGGTAAGCTTCGTCAAGAATGTCCAATTCACGTCTAATTTTGTAAAAAGGTTCTTTAGCCAATGGTTTAGTAAAAATGTATGCTAATTGGTTATGAGTATCAATAAATTCTACCGTCACATCTTTCTTTTGGACATGGTCCTTGAGGAAGTGATGCCTTATATCGATGTGTTTTGTTCTATAATGCATAATAGGATTCTTTGTGAGGTTTATAGCACTAGTATTGTCACATATTAAAGGAGTGCAGCCTAAGTCTAAGCCATAATCTCGTAATTGTTGTTTAAGCCACAACAACTACCTGCTGCTATATATTCTGCTTCAGCAATGCTTAGGGCAACACATGCTTGTTTCTTGCAAGACCAAGAAACTAATGCATTTCCTAAAATATGACAAGTACCACTTGTACTTTTCCTCTCAGATTTGCATCCAGCAAAATCTGAATATGAGAAACCAACCAAATTACATATACTTCCTTTTGGATACCACAATCCAACATCAGTTCTGCCTTTAATATATTTCATGATTCTCTTAACAACAATTAAGTGTGATTCTTTAGGTTTATATTGATAGCGATGACACAAACATACACTAAACATGATATCAGGTCTATTGGCAGTTGGATAAAAGAGAGATCTTATCATACCTCGATACTTTGAAATTTCATTGCATTTTCCTGCTTCATCCGTATCGATGTAAGTACTAGATCCCATCGGAGTAGCTATTGGCTTGCAGTCATCCATTTCAAATCTTTTCAATATGTCTCTGCAATACTTGGATTGACTCACAAAAATACCATCATTAAGTTGTTTGATTTGTAGTCCAAGGAAGTAATTCAACTTCCCCATCATGGACATTTCGAACTCTCTTTGCATCATTTTGCCAAACTCACTACACAAATTCTCAATAGTAGAACCAAAAATAATATCATCGACATAAATTTGAACTAAAAGCGTATGATGATTTATTTTCGTTATAAATAGTGTAGTATCGACCTTTCCTTTGGTAAATCCCTTTTCTATTAGAAAGTTCGTTAGACGATCATACCAGGCACGTGGAGCTTGCTTTAAGCCATATAGAGCTTTCTTCAATTTGAACACATGAGAAGGATGTTTGTAGTCTTCAAAACCACGAGGTTGTTCTACAAACACTTCTTCTTGAATGTATCCATTGAGAAAAGCACTCTTTACGTCCATTCGATATAGTTAAAAATTCAAAGAACATGCATATGCAAGTAATAGCCTAATAAATTCAAGTCTAGCAATCGGAGCGAAGGTTTCATCAAAGTCTATACCTTCTTCCTGGTTGTAACCTTAGGCTACTACTAGTCTAGTCTTATTTTTACAATAATACCATTTTAATCCGATTTATTTCGAAATGCCCAACGAGTTCCTAAAACATGCCTATTTTTAGGTCTAGGAACAAGTTCCCAAATTTCATTTCTCTCAAACTGGTTTAATTCTTCTTGTATTGCAAGAATCCAGTGTTCATCCTCGATTGCATCATAAATCTTGGAGGGTTCTAATTGAGAAAGGAAGGCCACGTTTAGACAAGCATCTTCCAGCATTAAGCGGGTAGTGATACCCTTATTTATATCGCCAATGATGTTGTCAATAGGATGGTCTCGATGAGTTCTCCATTCTTTTGGTAAATCAGAGTGAATATGTTCTTCTTGTAAGGATAGATTATCATCCGTTTCTAAATGCTCCGCTCAGAATTGGTTGTAGAAT
The DNA here is from genome assembly GCA_009771035.1 of Lupinus albus. NCBI lineage: Eukaryota > Viridiplantae > Streptophyta > Magnoliopsida > Fabales > Fabaceae > Lupinus > Lupinus albus. The sequence goes on along the minus strand of CM020011.1, from coordinate 5,602,600 downwards.
GAATAATAGATTTTTCATTTGAAACAGAACTTGGCAAGTCTTCTTCATCAAGAGTTAACCCATCCTTTATCAAAGGATGGTTTCATCAAAAGATAGATGAACAGATTCTTCCATGGCATAGGAAGATACCTTCATCGGCTTTTGCATCAAACTTGCCTAAGTTATCTTTACCATTGTTTAAAACAAAGCATTTACAACCAAAAACATGCAAATGAGAAATGTTTGCTTTTCTACCTTTAAAGAGTTCATAGGGGGTTTTCTTAAGACTTGGTCTTATAAGAACTCGATTTGAAACATAACATGCAGTACTTACTACATCAGCCCAAAAATACTTTGGGAAGTTTGTTTCATTTAACATTGTTCGAGCAAGTTCTTCTAAGGACCGATTCTTTCTCTCTACAACACCATTTTGTTGTGGTGTTCTAGGAGCAGAAAAATTGTGATTAATCCCAAGATCATCACAAATTCTTCAAAAGAAGCGTTTTGAAATTCTCCCCCATGATCACTTCTTATTGCAACGATTTTTAATGAATTTTCATTTTGAAATCTTTTAGCAGAAATGCTAAAGGCTTTGAATGCCTCATTCTTATGTACTAAGAATAGAGTCCAAGTATACCTTGAAAAATCGTCTACTATAACACGAGCATAGTAGTTACCACCATAACTTTTTGTCCTTGAAGGGCCAAATAAGTCCATGTGTAGTAACTGCAATGGTCTATCGGAAGAAACCATGTTCTTAGGTTTAAAAGAAGTTTTTGTTTGTTTACCCATTTGATAAGCACTACATAGTTTGTCTTTAACAAACTTCATTTTGGGTAAACCAACAACTAAATCTTTCTTAATAAGTTTATTCAAATAGTCCATGTGAATATGAGCAATTCTCCTATGCTAAAGCCATGCATCATGATTATCATTAACAACTAAACATGTTATTGGTAAAGATGAATCTATGTCTATCATATAAATGTTATTTATCCTCTTTGCAATGAGTTTAGAGTTTTGAGAATCCTTACTTTCGATGATGCATTTATCTGGGTAGAATGCCAGATGGATGCCTTTGTCACGTAATTGACTTATTCTTAGTAGGTTGTGCTTGAGTCCTTCAACATATAGCACACCTTCTATGGTTGTTGAGGGTGGCTTGCCAATTCTACCAACTCCAAGTATTCTTCCCTTGTTGTTGTCACCATATATGACATAGCCTTTTTCCTTTGTAGTAAGGATAGAGAACTTACTTCTATCGCCCGTCATGTGTTTTGAGCAGCCGCTATCCAAATACCATAAGTTGCAAGCGACTCTAAAATTTTCCAGCAAAACAGGTTAAGTTATATTAGGTACCCATTTTTTCTTGGGTCCTTCATGGTTAGTCCTTTCTCAACCCATCTATAATGTCCTAGGGAAACACCATATTTTCTAATTAAGCAAGTATTTGGTGTATGCCCATGTTTTTTACAATATGAACATGTGAGTTGATGTTTATGTATCCTAGTTTTATTATTACTATGAACAAATGCATGGATACTTTGTTTTTGAAAATTTATCTTAGTTGATATACTTTGTTTCTTGGGAACATGGGTTTTTGAATAGCCAAGACCTCTTCGGTCTGTTGAGTGTCTTTGATCATCAATGATCTTACTCAGACTCTTGCTACTCTTGTTCATCTTATTAAGTTCAAGACTTAACGTTGAAACTTTATCTTCAAGAGTAATGCATTTTTGACATGAAGATGATGAAGGTTTGTTTCTAAAAACATCTAATTCAGCTTTTTGTTTTAGAAATATTTTAGTTAATTTCATATACTCATCATGCAAATCATTAAATGCAGTTTGAAGTTCATAATAAGAAAATAGGTTAGATTCATTTACCTCTTCATCATCGGAGTGCTGAGACGCCATTAAAGAGAGATGTGTTTGCTCTTCGCTTTCTAGTTCAGAGGAGGAACTTGTATCATTGTCTTCCCATTCATTTGAAAGAACTCTTTTTAATATTTGGACAATCCATCTTCATGTAGCCAGGCTTGCCACACTCAAAGCATGTGAAGTTTTGGTTTGAAGTGGAGGCATCCTTGTTCTTGGTGAATTTCTTCATTTGTCCGGTCCTAGCGCCTTTGTTCCTTCTAAGGAAATTACTGAACTTCTTTACAAAGAGACTCATATCTTCCATCTCTTCTTTTTCGTCTTCATCTTCTAATGATTCGAATTTGTCTATCTTCGCCTTAAAAGAGATATTATTCCTTTTCTTTTCTTGTTCTTCCTTGGAAAACACCTTTTTATCGTCTCCAGACCGACACACTCGCATATTTATTTTATAGTCTCGATCCCGACATGCTCGCATATTTATTTTAACATATCCAGCCCGACATGCAGGAAAATTTATTTTATCGTCTCCGGCCCGACATGCTCACATATTTACTTTTATCGTCTCGAGTACAACAAGCTCGCAAAATTATTTCTATCATCTCGAGCCTGACAAGCTCGCATATTTATTTTATCGTTTATAGCTCGACAAGCTGCCATATTTATTTTATCGTCTCGAGCGTGTCATGCTCGCATACTTATCTTATCGTCTCGAGCCCGACAAGCTCGCATATTTATTTTATCGTCTCGAGCCCGACACGCTCGAATATTTATTTTATCGTCTCGAGCCCGACATGCTAGCATATTTATTTTTATCGTCTCGAGCCCGACCGACTCAGACATTTTTTTTATCTTCTCGAGCCCGACATGCTCATAGATTTTTTTATCTTCTCAAGCCTGGCATGCTCGCATATTTATTTTATCGTCTAGAGACCGACATGATCGCATAATTATTTTTTTATATCGAGCCCGATAACCCCTCATATTTATTTTATCGTCTTGAGCACGACATGCTCGCATATTAATTTTATCGTCTAGAGACCGACATGCTCGCATAATTATTTTATCATCTCGATCCCGATAACCTCGCATTTTTATTTTATCGTCTTGGGGACGTCATGCTCACATATCTATTTTATCGTCTCGAGCACGACATGCTTGCAAATTTATTTTATCGTCTCGAGCCCTACATGCTCGCAATATTTATTTTATCGTCTCGCTAACGACATGCTCACATATTTATTTTTCATGTCTCGAGCCTGACACGCTCACATATTTATTTCTATGGTCTTGATCCCGATAAGCTCACATATTTATTTTTATCTTCTAGAGCCCGACACGCTCCCATATTTATTCTAACATCTCGATCCCGACATTCTTGCATATTTAATTTTATCGTCTAGAGTCGGAGATGCTTGCATATTTATTTTTATCGTCTGGAGCACGACATGCTCGCATATTTATTGTATCGTTTAGAGCCCAACATGCTCTCACATTTATTTTATCCTCTCGGACCCAACATGCTCGAAAATTTATTTTATCATCTCGAGCCCGACATGATCGCAAATTTCTTTTATCGTCTCGATACCCACAAGCTCCCATATTTATTTTATCTTCTCAAACCCGCCACGCTCGCATCCTTATTTTATCGTCTCGAGCCCGACATGCTCCCATATTCAATTTTTCGTTTCTAGCCATATATGCTCGTGTATTTATTTTTATCGTCTGGAGCCCGACATGCTCACATCTTTATTTTTATCGTCTCGAGCCCGACATGCTCGAATATACATTTTATAGTCTAGCGGTCGACATGCACGCATATTTATTTTATAGTCTCGAGCCCGACATGCTCCCAAAATTAATCTTTCGTCTCAAGCATGATATGCTCGCATATTTATTTTTATCGTCTCGAGCTCGACATGCTCTTAAATTTATTTTATTGTCTCGAGCCCGACATGCTCGCAGATTTATTTTTATCGTCTCGAGCCGACATGCTTGCATATTTATTTTTATTGTCTCGAGCCCGACATGCTCGCAAATTTATTTCATCGTCTCGAGCCTGACATGCCTATAAATTTATTTTATGGTCTCGAGCCCGACATGCTCACATATTTATTTATATCGTCTCGAGCCCGACATGCTCGCAAATTAATTTTATCATCTCGATCCCGATATTCTCGCACATTTATTTATCTTATGGAGCCCGACATGCTAGCATATTTACTTTATCGTCTTGAGCCTGACATGCTCGCATATTTATTTTTATCGTTTCGAGTACGTCAAGCTCGTATATTTATTTTTATTGTCTCGAGCCTCATATGCTCACATATTTATTTTATCATCTCCAACCCAACTAGCTGGCAAATTTATTTTATCGTCTCGAACCAAACATGCTCGCATATTTATTTTTATCGTCTCGAATACGTCAAGCTCGCACATTTATTTTTATTGTCTCGAGCTTGACATGCTCACATATTTATTTTATCGTCTCCAACCCGACAAGCTCGCATATCTAATTTTATTGTATCGAGCCAGACAAGCTCGCATATTTACTTTTATCGTCTCTAGCCAGACACGCTCGCATATTTATTTTATCGTCTCGAGCCCGACCTACTCACATATTATTTTTATAGTCTCGAGCGCGATAGGTTGTCATATGTTTTTTATTGTCTTGAGCCCGACATACTCGCAGATTTATTTTATCGTCTCAAGCCCGACATGCTCGCAAATTTATTTTATCATCTCGAGCCCTACATGCAGGCATATTTATTTTATCGTCTCGAGCCCGACATGATCGCACATTTATTTTATCGTCTAGATCCCGACATTCTCGTATATTTTATTTACACTCTCACACCCGACATGCTCGCATATTTATTTTAGTGTCTCAAACCCGACTTGCTCACAAACTTATTTTATTGTCTCGAGCCTGACATGCTCACATATTTATTTTATCGTCTGCAGACCGACACGCTCGCATATTTATTTTATACTCTAAAGCCCGAAATGCTCACATATTTATTTTAACGTCTCGAGTCCGACATGGTGGCAAATTTATTTTATCATCTCGAGCCAGACATGCTCCTGTATTTACTTTTATCGTCTCGAGTACTACAAGCTCGCATATTTTTTCTATCGTCTTGAGCCTGATATTCTCACATATTTATTTTATCATCTCGAGCTTGACACGCTGACATGCTCGAATACGACACGCTCGCATATTTATTTTAACGTCTCGAGCCCGACATGCTCCCATACTTATTTTATCGTCTCGGGCCCGACTTGCTCACTTATTTACTTTTATCGTCTCGGGCCCGACATGCTCAAATATTTACTTTTATTGTCTCGATCCCGACATGCTCGCATATTTATCTTTATCGTCTCGAGCCCTACATCTTGGCATATTTATTTTATTATCTCGAGCCCGACATGATCGCACATTTATTTTTTCGTCTAGATCCCGACATCCTCGCATATTTTATTTACACTCTCATGCCCGACTTGCTCGCATATTTATTTTACTGTTTCAAACCCGACTTGCTCACAAATTTATTTTATTGTCATGAGCCAAACATGCTGGCATATTTATTTTATTGTCTCCAGACCGACATGCTCGCATATTTATTTTATAGTCTCGAGCCCGAAATGCTCGCATATTTATTTTAACATCTCGAGCCCGACATGCTGTAAAATTTAGTCTATCATCTCGGGCCAGATATGCTCGCATATTTACTTTTATCGTCTCGAGTACTACAAGATCGCATATTTATTTCTATCGTCTCGAGCCTGACATGCTCGCATATTTATTTTATCGTCACGAGCCTGACATGCTCGATTATTTACTTTATCATCTGCAGCTCGAAAATCTCCCATATTTATTTTATCGTATCGAATCCGACACGCTCGCATATTTATTTTAATGTCTCGAGCCCGACATACTCCCATACTTATTTTATCGTCTTGGGCCCGACTTGCTTACTTATTTACTTTTATCGTCTCCAACCCGACAAGGTCGCATATTTATTTTTATTGTCTCGAGTCCGACAAGGTCGCATAGTTACTTTTATCGTCTCGAGCACGACACGCTCGCATAATTATTTTATTGTTTCGAGCCCGACATGCTTGCATATTATTTTTATCGTCTCGAGCGCAATAGGCTGACATATGTTTTTTATTGTCTTGTGCCCGACATACTCGCAGATCTATTTTATCGTCTCAAGCCTGTCATGCTCACAAATTTATTTTATCGACTCGAGCCTGACATACTCGATTATTTATTTTATCATCTGCAGCTCGACAAGCTCCCATATTTATTTTATCATCTCGAATATGAAACGCTCGAATATTTATTTTAACGTCTCGAGGCCGACACGCTCTCATATTAATTTTATCGTCTCGGACCCGACATGCTCACTTATTTACTTTTATAGTCTCTAGTACAACAAGATCGCATATTTATTTCTATAGTCACGAGCCTGACATGGTTGCATATATATTTTGTCGTCTATATTTCGACTAGCACCCATATTTATTTTATCGTCTCGAATCCGACATGCTCGCATATTTATTTTAACGCCTCGAGCCCGACACGCTTCCATATTTATTCTATCGTCTCGGGCCCGATATGCTCACTTATTTACTTTCATCGTCTCTAGAAGAACAAGCTTGCATATTTATTTTTATCGTCTAGAGCCTGACATGCTCGCTTATTTATTTAATCGTCTCGAGCCTGACATGCTCGATTAGTTATTTTATCATCTACAGCTAGACAACCTCCAATATTTATTTTAACGTCCCGAATCCGACACGCTCGCATATTTATTTTAACGTCTCGAGCCCGACACGCTCCCGTACTTATTTTATCGTCTAGGGCCCAACTTGCTCACTTATTTACTTTTATCGTCTCTAGTACAACAAGCTCGCATATTTATTTCTATCGTCTCGAGCCCGACAAGGTCCCATATTTACTTTTATCGTCTCGAGCTCGACACGCTCGCATATTTATTTTATTGTTTCGAGCCCGAAATGCTCGCATATTATTTTTATCGTCTCGAGCGCAACAGGCTGACATATGTTTTTTATTGTCTTGAGCCCGACATACTCGCAGATCTATTTTATCGTCTCAAGCCCGTCATGCTCACAAATTTATTTTATCGTCTCGAGCTTGACATGCTCGTTTATTTATTTTATCATCTGTAGCTCGACATGCTCCCATATTTATTTTAACGTCTCGAATACGACACGCTCGCATATTTATTTTAACGTCCCTACGCCGACACGCTCCCATATTTATTTTATCGTCTCGGACCCGACATGCTCAATTATTTACTTTTATCGTCTCTAGTACAACAAGCTCGCTTATTTATTTCTATCGTCTCGAGCCTCACATACTTGCATATATATTTTATCGTCTATATTTCGACTAGCTCCCATATTTATTTTATCGTCTCTAATCCAACATGCTCGCATATTTATTTTAACGCCTCGAGCCCGACACGCTCCCATATTTCTTTTATCGTCTCGGGCCCAACATGCTCACTTATTTACTTTTACCGTCTCTAGTACAACAAGCTTGCATATTTATTTTTATCGTCTAGAGCCTGACATGCTCGCATATTTATTTTATCATCTAGAGCCCGACAAGCTCCCATATTTATTTTATCGACTTCAGTCCGACACGCTGGCATATTTATTTTATCGTCCTGAGCCTTACAAGCTCGCATATTTTTTAACCGTCTCGAGCCCGACATGCTCAGATATTTACTTTTATCGTCTCGAGCCCGACATGATCGCACATTTATTTTATCGTCTAGATCCCGACATCCTCACATATTTTATTTACACTCTCACGCCCGACATGCTCGTATATTTATTTTACTGTCTTAAACCCGACTTGTTCACAAATTTATTTCATTGTCTCGAGCCTGACATGCTCGCATATTTATTTTATCGTCTCTAGACCGACACGCTCGCTTATTTATTTTATACTCTCAATCTCGAAATGCTCACATATTTATTTTAACGTCTCGAGCCCGACATGCTGGAAAAATTTATTTTATCATCTCGGGCTAGACATGCTCGCATATTTACTTTTATCGTCTCGTGTACTACAAGCTCGCATATTTATTTCTATCGTCTCGAGCCTGACATGCTCGGATATTTATTTTATCATCTCCTTCTTGACATGCTCGATTATTAATTTTATCGTCTGCAGCTCGACAAGCTCCAATATTTATTTTATCGTCTCGTATCCAACACGCTCGCATATTTATTTTAACGTTTAGAGCCCGACGCTCCCATACTTATTTTATCGTCTCGGTCCCGACTTGCTCATTTATTTACTTTTTTCGTCTACAACCCAACAAGCTCGCATATTTATTTTTCTGGTCTAAAGCCCGACAAGGTCGCATATTTACTTTTATCGTCTCGAGCCCGACACACTCGCATATTTATTTTATTGTCTCGAGCCCGACATGCTCGCATATTATTTTTATCGTCTCGAGCGCAACAAGCTGACATATGTTTTTTATTGTCTTGAGCCTGGCATATTCGCAGATTTATTTTATAGTGTCAAGCTCAACATGCTCGCAAATTTCTTTTATCGTCTCGAGCCCTACATACTCGCATATTTACTTTTATCGTCTCTAGTACAACATGCTCCCATATTTATTTTATCGTCTCGAATATGACACGCTCGCATATTTATATTAACGTCTAGAGGCCGACACGCTACCATATTAATTTTATCGTCTCGGACCCGACATGCTCACTTATTTACTTTTATAGTCTCTAGTACAACAAGCTCGCATATTTATTTCAATAGTCACGAGCCTGACATGCTTGAATATATATTTTATCGTCTATATTTCGACTAGCTCCCATATTTATTTTATCGTCTCGAATCCGACATGCTCGCATATTTATTTTAACGCCTCGAGCCCGACACGCTCACATATTTATTTTATCGTCTCGGGCCCGATATGCTCACTTATTTACTTTTATCGTCTCTAGTACAACAAGCTCGCATATTTATTTCTATCGTCTCGAGCCCGACAAGGTCGCATATTTACTTTTATCGTCTCGAGCCCGACACGCTCGCATATTTATTTTATTTTTTTGAGCCCGAAATGTTCGCATATTATTTTATCATCTCGAGCGCAACAGGCTGACATATGTTTTTTGTTGTCTTGAGCCCGACATACTCGCAGATATATTTTATCGTCTCAAGCCCGTCATGCTCACAAATTTATTTTATCGTCTCGAGCTTGACATGCTCGTTTATTTATTTTATCATCTGCAGCTCGACAACCTCCCATATTTATTTTAACGTCTCGAATACGACACGCTTGCATATTTATTTTAACGTCCCGACGTCGACACGCTCCCATATTAATTTTATCGTCTCTGACCCGACATGCTCAGTAATTTACTTTTATCGTCTCTAGTACAACAAGCTCGCTTATTTATTTCTATCGTCTCGAGCCACACATACTTGCATATATATTTTATCGTCTATATTTCGACTAGCTACCATATTTATTTTATCGTCTCTAATCCGACATGCTCGCATATTTATTTTAACGCCTCGAGCCCTACATGCTCCCATATTTCTTTTATCGTCTCTGGCCCAACATGCTCATTTATTTACTTTTACCGTCTCTAGTACAACAAGCTTGCATATTTATTTTTATCGTCTAGAGCCTGACATGCTCGCATATTTATTTTATCATCTAGAGCCCGACAAGCTCCCATATTTATTTTATCGTCTTGAGTCCGACACGCTCGCATATTTATTTTATCGTCTTGAGCCTTACAAGCTCGCATATTTTTTAACCGTCTCGAGCCCGACACGCTCAAATATTTACTTTTACCGTCTCGAGCCAGACATGTCGCACATTTATTTTATCGTCTAGATCCCGACATCCTCACATATTTTATTTACACTCTCACGCCCGACATGCTCGTATATTTATTTTACTGTCTTAAACCCGACTTGCTCACAAATTTATTTCATTGTCTCGAGCCTAACATGCTCGCATATTTATTTAATCGTCTCTAGACCGACACGCTCGCTTATTTATTTTATACTCCCAAGCCCGAAATGCTCACATATTTATTTTAACGTCTCGAGCCCGACATGCTGGAAAAATTTATTTTATCATCTCGGGCTAGACATGCTCGCATATTTACTTTTATCGTCTCGAGTACTACAAGCTCGCATATTTATTTCTATCGTCTCGAGCCTGACATGCTCGAATATTTATTTTATCGTCTCCTGCCTGACCTGCTCGATTATTTATTTTATCGTCTACAGCTCGACAAGCTCCCATATTTATTTTATCGTCTCGAATCCGACACGCTCGCATATTTATTTTAACGTCTAGAGCCCGACACGCTCCCATACCTATTTTATCGTCTCGGTCCCGACTTGCTCACTGATTTACTTTTACCGTCTCCAACCCGACAAGCTCGCATATTTATTTTGATGGTCTCGAGCCCGACAAGGTCGCATATTTACTTTTATCGTCTCGAGCCCGACACACTCGCATATTATTGTCTCGAGCCCGACATGCTCGCATATTATTTTTATCGTCTCGAGCGCAACAAGCTGACATATGTTTTTGTCTTGAGCCTGGCATATTCGCAGATTTATTTTATAGTCTCAAGCTCATCATGCTCGCAAATTTCTTTTATCGTCTCGAGCCCTACATACTCGCATATTTACTTTTATCGTCTCTAGTACAACAAGCTCGTATTTTTATCGTCTCGAGCCTGATATGCTCACAGATTTATTTTATCGTCTCAATCCCGACATTCTCGCAAATTTATTTTATTGTCTCGAGCCCTACATGCTCGCATATTTACTTTTATCGTCTCCAGTACAACAAGCTCGCTTATTTATTTTTATCATCTCTAGCCTAACTTGCTCGATTATTTATTTTATCGTCTACAGCTCGACAAGCTCCCATATCAATTTTATCATCTCGAATCCGACACGCTCGCATTTTTATTTTAACGTCTCGAGGTCGAAACGCTCCCATATTTATTTTATCGTCTCGGACACAACATGCTCACTTATTTACTTTTATCGTCTCTAGTACAACAAGCTCGCATATTTATTTCTATTGTCTCGATCCTGATATGCTCGCATATATATTTTATCGTCTATATTTCGACTAGCTCCCATATTTATTTTATCGTCTCGAATCCGACACGCTCGCTTATTTATTTTAACGCCTCGCGTCCGACACGCTGCCATATTTATTTTATCGTCTCAGGCCCGACATGCTCACTTATTTACTTTTATCGTCTCTAGTACAACAAGCTCGCATATTTATTTTTATCGTCTAGAGCCTGACATGCTCGCATATTTATTTTATCCTCTAGAGCCCGACAAGCTCCCATATTTTTTTTATCGTCTTATGTTCGACACGCTCGCATATTTATTTATCATCTCGAGCCTTTGAAGCTCGCATATTTATTTAACCGTCTCGAGCCCGATATGCTCAGATATTTACTTTTATCGTCTCGAGCCCAACATGCTCGCATATTTATCTTTATCGTCTCGAGCCCGACATGTTCGCATATTAATTTTATCGTGTCGAGCCCGACATGATCGCACATCCTCGAATATTTTATTTATACTCTCACGCTTGACATTCTCGCATGTTTAATTTATCGTCTCCAGACCGACAGGCTCGCATATTTATTTTATAGTCTCGAGCCCGAAATCCTCGCATGTTTATTTTAACGTCTTGATCCCGACTTGTTGGCAAATATATTTTATCATCTCGGGACAGACATGCTCACATATTTAATTTTATCGTCTCGAGTATTACCAGCTCGCATATTTATTTCTATCGTCTCGAGCCTGACATGCTCCCATATTTATTTTATCGTCTCGAGCCTGACATGCTCGATTATTTTTTTATCGTCTGCAGCTCGACAAGCTCCCATATTTATTTTATCGTCTCGAATCCGACACGCTCGCATATTTATTTTAACGTCTCGAACCCGACATGCTCGCATATTATTTTTATCGTCTCGAGTGCAACAGGCTGACATATGTTTTTTATTGTCTTGAGCCCGACATACTAGCAGATTTATTTAATCGTCTCAAGCCGACGTGCTCGCAAATTTATTTTACTGTCTCTAGCCTGACATGCTCGATTATTTATTTTATCGTCTGCAGCTCGACAAGCTCCCATATTTTTTAATCGTCTCGAATCCGACACGCTCGCATATTTATTTTAACGTCTCGAGGCTGACACGCTCCCATATTTATTTTACCGTCTCGGACCCGACATGCTCAATTATTTACCTTTATCGTCTCAAGTACAACAAGGTCGCATATTAATTTCTATCATCTCGAGTCTGACAGGCTCACATATATTTTTTATCATCAATATTTCGACTAGATCCAATATTAATTTTATCGTCTCGAATCCGACACGCTCGCATATTTATTTTAACTCCTCGAGCCCGACACGCTCCCAAATTTATTTTATCATCTCGGGCCCAACATGCTTACTTATTTACTTTTATCATCTCTAGTAAAACAAGCTCGCATATTTATTTTTATCGTCTAGAGCCTTACATGCTCGCATATTTATTTTATCATCTAAAGCTCGACAAGCTCCCATATTTATTTTATCGTCTTGAGTCTGACACGCTCACATATTTATTTTATCGTCTCGAGCCTTACAAGCTCACATATTTATTTAATCGTCTCGAGCCCGACATTCTCAGATATTTACTTTTATCATCTCGAGCCCGACATGCTCGCATACTTATTTTATCGTCTCGGGCCCGACTTGCTCACTTATTTACTTTTACCGTCTCCAACCCGATAAGCTCGCATATTTATTTTTCTGGTCTCGAGCCCGACAAGGTCGCATATTTACTTTTATCGTCTCGAGCCCGACACACTCGCATATTTATTTTATTGTCTCGAGCCCGACATGCTCGCATATTATTTTTATCGTCTCGAGCGCAACAAGATGACATATGTTTTTTATTTTCTTGAGCCTGACATACTCGCAGATCTATTTTATCGTCTCAAGCCCGTCATGCTCACAAATTTATTTTATCGTCTCGAGCCTGACATACTCGATTATTTATTTTATCATCTACAGCTCGACAAGCTCCCATATTTATTTTATCGTCTCGAATATGACACGCTCACATATTTATTTTAACGTCTCGAGGCCGACACGCTCCCATATTAATTTTATCGTCTCGGACCCGACATGCTCACTTATTTACTTTTATAGTCTCTAGTACAACAAGCTCGCATATTTATTTCTATAGTCACGAGCCTGACATGCTTGCATATATATTTTATCGTCTATATTTGGACTAGCTCCCGTATTTATTTTATCGTCTCGAATCCGACATGCTCGCATATTTATTTTAACGCCTCGAGCCCAACACGCTCCCATATTTATTTTATCGTCTCGGGCCCGATATGCTCACTTATTTACTTTTATCGTCTCTAGTAGAACAAGCTTGCATATTTATTTTTATCGTCTAGAGCCTGACATGCTCGCATATTTATTTAATCGTCTCGAGCCTGACATGCTCGATTAGTTATTTTATCGTCTACTGCTAGACAACCTCCCATATTTATTTTAACGTCCCGAATCCGACATGCACGCATATTTATTTTAACGTCTCGAGCCCGACACGCTCCCGTACTTATTTTATCATCTAGGGCCCGACTTGCTCACTTATTTACTTTTATCGTCTCTAGTACAACAAGCTCGCATATTTATTTCTATCGTCTCGAGCCCGACAAGGTCGCATAATTACTTTTATCGTCTCGAGCCCGACACGCTCGCATATTTATTTTATTGTTTCGAGCCCGAAATGCTCGCATATTATTTTTGTCGTCTCGAGCGCAACTGGCTGACATATGTTTTTTATTGTCTTGAGCCCGACATACTCGCATATATATTTTATCGTCTCAAGCCCGTCATGCTCACAAATTTATTTTATCATCTCGAGCTTGACATGCTCGTTTATTTATTTTTTCATCTGCAGCTCGACTAGCTCCCATATTTATTTTATCGTCTTTAAACCGACACGCTCACATATTTATTTTAACGTCTCGAGGCGGACACGCTCCCGTATTTATTTTATCGTATCGGACCCGACATGCATACTTATTTACTTTTATCGTCTCTAGTACAACAGGCTCGCATAGTTATTTCTATCGTCTCGAGCATGACATGCTCGCATATATATTTTATCGTCTATATTTTGACTAGCTCCCATATTTATTTTATCGTCTCGAATCTGGCACGCTCACATATTTATTTTAACGCCTCGAGCCCGACACGCTCTCCAAATTTATTTTATCGTCTTGGGCCTGACATTCGTACTTATTTACTTTTATCATCTCTAGTACAACAAGCTCGCATATTTATTTTTATCATCTAAAGCCTAACATGCTTGCATATTTATTTTATCATCTAGAGCCCGACAAGCTCCCATATTTATTTTATCTCCTTGAGTCCGACACGCTCACATATTTATATTATCTTCTCGAGCCTTACAAGCTCGCATATTTATTTAATCGTCTCGAGCTCGACATGCTCATATATTTACTTTTATCGTCTCGAGCTCGACATGCTTGCATATTTATCTTTATCATCTCGAGCCCGGCATGGCCGCATATTTATTTTATCGTCTCGAGCCTGACAAGATCGTATAATTATTTTATTGTCTTCAGCCCGACACGCTCGAATATTTATTTTATCGTCTCGAGCCAGAAATGCTCGCATATTTATTTTTATCGTCTTGAGCCCGACCTGCTCACACATTTTTTTATCGTCTCGAGCCAAATATGCTCATAGATTTATTTTATCCTCTTGGCCCCGACATGCTCGCATAATTATTTTATCATATCGATCCCGACAACCTCGCATTTTTATTTTATCGTCTCGAGCACGTCATGCTCTCATATTTATTTTATCGTCTCGAGCCCGACATGCTTGCGAATTTGTTTTATCGTCTCGCGACCTACATGCTCGTATATTTATTTTATCATGTGCACTCACGACATGCTCTCATATTTATTTTAGCATCTCGAGCCCGACATGCTCACAAATTTATTTCATTGTCTCGAGCCCAACTTTCTGGCAAATTTATTTTATCGTCTCGAGACCGACACGCTCTCATATTTATTTTGTATGTCTCGAGTACGACAAGATCGCATGTTTATTTTTATTGTCTCGAGCCTCACATGCTTGCATATTTATTTTATTGTCTTCAGCCCGACAAGCTCGCATATTTATTTTTATGGTCTCAATCCCGATAAGCTCGCATGTTTATTTTTATCGTCTGGAGCCCGACACGTTCCTAGCCCGACATGCTTGCTTATTTATTTTTACCATCTCGAGCCTTTTATCGTCTGAAGCACGACATGCTCGCATATTTATTTTATCGTTCGGACCCCGACATGCTCGCACATTTATTTTATCATCTCGAACCTGACATTCTCGCAAATTTATTTTATCGTCTAGAGCCCGACATGATCGGAAATTTATTTTATCGTCTCGATCTCCACAAGATCCCATATTTATTTTATTTTCTCAAACCCGACATGCTCCTATTTTTATTTTATCATATCGATCCCTACAGGCACCCATATTCAGTTTTTTGTGTCGAGCCCTACATGCTCGCATATTTATTTTTATCGCCTCGATCCCGAAATGCTCGCAAATTTATTTCATCATCTCGATCCTGACATGCTTGCAAATTTATTTTATCATCTCGAGCCCGACATGCTCTCATATTTATTTTTATCATCTCGAGCCCGACATGCTCGTATATTTATTTTATCGTCTCGAGCCCGACTTGCTCACAAATTTACTTTATCGTCTCGAGCCCGACATGCTCGCAAAATTACTTTATCGTCTAGAGCCGGACATTGTTGCATATTAATTTTATCGTCTCGAGCCCGACATGCTCGCAGAATCGTCTCGAGCTTGACATGCTTGCAAATTTATTTTATCGTCTCGAGCCCGACATGTTCTCATAATTATTTTTATCGTCTCGAGCCTGACATGCTCGCATATTTATTTTATCATCTCAAGCCCTACATGCTCCCATATTTAATTTTTATTCTCGAGCCTGACATACTCGCATATTTATTTTTATCTTTTCGTGCTCGACATGCTCGCATATTTATTTTTATCGACTCATGCCCGACATGCTTGCATATTTATTTTATCATCTCGTGCCTGACATGCTTGCATATTTATTTTATCGTGTAGAGCCTAACATGCTCGAATATTTATTTTATCGTTTCAAGCCCGACAAGCTCGCATATTTATTTTAACGTCTCGAGCCTGACATGCTCGCAAATTGTTTTTTAACTAAAGCCCGACATTATTGCACATTTATTTTATTGTCTCGAGCCCGACACGCTCGCATATTTATTTTATAGTCACGAGAAAGACATGCTCGCATATTTATTTAAACGTCTCGAGACCGACATGCCGGCATATTTATTTTTTCGTCTCAAGCCCGACAACCTCACATATTTAATTTCATCGTCTCGAGCACGAGATGCTCGCTAATTGATTTTATCGTGTCGGACCCGACATGCTCGGAAATTTATTTTATCGTCTCGAGGCCGACACGTTACTAAATTTATTTTATTGTCTCGAGCCCGACATGCTCGCATATTTAATTTATTGTCTTGATCCTGGCATGCACACAAATTTATTTTATCGTCTCCACCCCGACATGCTCGAATATTTATCGTATCGATCCCGACATGCTCGCATATTTATTTTTATCGTCTAGAGCCCGACATGCTTGCATATTTATTTTTGTCGTCTCAAGCTTGACTTGCTCGCATATTTATTTTATCTTCTCAAGCCCGATATGCTCACATATTTATTTTTTCATGTCGAGACTGAGAAGCTCACATATTGATTTTATCGTCTTGAGCCTGACACACTCGCATATTTATTTTATCGTCTCCATCCCAACATGCTTGAATATTTACTTTTATCGTCTATAGCCCGCAATGCTCGCACTTTTATTTAAATAATTTGGAGCCCAACATGCTCGCATATTTATTTTTAACGTCTAGAGCCCGACATGCTCACAAATTTACTTTTAACATCTCGAGCCTGACATGATGGCGTATTTATTTTATCTTCTCGAGCCCGACTTGCTCGTGAAAGTGTGCATGTCAAGAGGAACACTTTGGAAAGCTCTCTTTATGTGCCATGGTTTTGATGAGGACAACTTGTGCTAATAAGAGCTTGAAGATCATCAACAAATCAACGTGCTTAAGTCTTCTGATTGGTACCTTGCTTAGACTAGATTAGTTTAGGTTGAGTCTAAGGCTTAAGTCACCTAATACATATCTCATTTGCATAAATCTTTTAAATCTTTTTCATCTTGAGATATGTCATTCATAATATGTTCATGCATCATATAAATACATGTACATGTGCATTCTAGGCATAATCTAAGTATTAAACATGTATGAATTAAAGTGCATAACATATTTGAGCTTTTACACATGAAAAAATGCTGTTAATCGATTACAGCATAGGTTAATCGATTAATCTAACTGTTTGCACAGTGTAATCAATTACAACAAAGGTTAATCGATTAATCTAACAATTTTGTACAGTTTAATCGATTAAAGCTGTCGTTAATTGATTAACTGGGCTATAAAATCAATTCTTTATAAACTGCGTTTTTCAGAATTGATCTCATAAGTTGCATGTTAAATTTTTAGAGAGTTAGAGCATTTTTTTCGTGTTAATTGTTGCATCTAGTTGTAAATGCATTTGTGAGTATAGAAAAGAGAGAATTCTATGCTTTAGGATTGAGTGCATTACATGATACATTTCTCATCTTTTCATATCACATGTTCTTGCATTTTATTGATGATTCTTGATTAGATGTTTACATACTATGCATTCTGTTTTTCAAACTAATACATTTTCATACTGCATGAGTTTGTATTAGGTGATTAGAGTAAAGTCTTATCTTGTTAGATATAAGTCTTGTTATAGCTTAAGTTTACTCTATTTTGTTTTGACTGAAAAAGTGTTGTAATTTTGGGAATCTCAAGGTGTCGTATCACCAAGATATTGAGTGTATCTTCACTGAGTGTTAGACTTAGGGATAAGTAAAGAACAGAGGTTCTTGGCTGGGGCTACCCCGAAAGAAAGGTTTTCTTTGTCGGTAGGAAGGGAGTCAAACCATAGAATAGGATCTTTATTATCTTGTAAGTGTCTATGTGTTGTAATTGGATAGTGTGTATGTAATAAACATTAATTCAATTATAGTGAAGAAAAATCTCCCAAATCAGCCGGGAGGCCTAGAAGTAGTTTGTGGTGGACAAGCAAACGAACCAGGATAAAATTCGTGTTGCAGGATTTTTTCTATCCCTTTCTCTCTTTATTGCATTTGATCGATTAATTTGTATAGTAGATTTAATTGATAATTTGTTTCTGTACTATACTGATTACAATCTGATAATTCTGTAAGCTTTGTATACTCGCTTCGTTATCAATTAATTGTCGCGCAAGAAATTGCATCTGCATCAGCTTACTGTCACGGTTTAATCGATTAAGTGTAGTGTGTTAATCGATTACATTAGTTCTGTTAATCGATTAAGTGGACTGTGTTGAATGTGTTAATCGATTACCCTGTTTCGTTAATCGATTAATTAAGGTGTATTTCAGCATTAAGTATTGTTTTTCGAAAAGCGGATATTCTAACCGCTACACCTATTCAACCCCCCCTTCTAGGTGTATTGTAACCACTGATACCTAACAAGTGGTATCAGAGCTAGTGCGAAGTGCTAGCTCAACCGCGTATTCGTGATCCTTAGGGAAAAAGGAATGGGTTCGTCAAACCCATTTGGTGGTGATGGTTCATCCATTAATCGACCACCTATATTCAGTGGTGAAGGGTATGCCTACTGGAAAGTCCGCATGCAAATTTTTATTGAAGCCATAGACTCGGATATTTGGGAATCCGTAGTCAACGGCCCTTTCGTTCCACAGCATCTTGTGGACGATGAACCTAAAGACAAGCCTAAAAGTCTATGGACCGATGATGAGCGCAAAAAGGTGCAGCATAACCTACGCGCCAAAAATATCATCACATCGGCCCTATCCTATGATGAGTTCTTTAGAGTCTCGCAGTGCCAAAATGCAAAAGAAATGTGGGACACTTTACAAGTGACTCACGAAGGCACTAGCGAAGTCAAGCGCGCTAGATTAAATGCGCTGACCCACGAATATGAGTTATTTCGCATGTTACCTAGTGAATCAATCTGTGATATGAAAAAGCGATTTACTCATATTTTTAATCATTTAGTTGCTCTAGATAAATCATTTGCCAGAGGTGAACTAACTAATAAAGTTTTGCGTTGTCTTGACAGGAAATGGCAACCAAAGGTAACTGCAATTGTTGAATCCAAAGACTTGGATTCTATGCCTCTAGCTACACTATTTGGAAAGCTTCAAGCACGAAATGGAATTGGGGCGCTTGACTATGCACGAAGATTCAGACCGGAAGAAGAAAAACATCACATTGAAGGCCACGACCTCCAAATCAAAAGAAGAAAAAGATGATGATGAATCTGACTCCGATCTAGATGATGAAACTATGAATCTCCTTGTTCGAAAATTTAGTAAATTCATCAAAAGAAAAGGCGGATTCAAGAAGTTTCAAAAGAAAGAAGCAAAAGAGTCAACCAACAAAGGCAAGAACAACAAAGATCGCTTCACTTGCCATGAGTGTTGAAAAGCCGGACATATGAGATTTCAATGTCCTACCTATCTGAAAAAGGTTGATTCAGAGAAGAGCACTCCCAGGGAATTCAAATCCAAGAAAGCTTATATTGTATGGGATGTACCTGAGGGGGAAACAACATCAAGCACTTCTAGTGAGGAGGAGTCAGCGAAGCTGTGTCTGATGGTCAGATCTGACAACGATGGCAACTCAGACTCACACGAGGATAATAATGAGGTATATTTTGACACCTCATCCACTTCGGATGACTTACCCTCTTATGATGTTTTATATAATGCTTATGTTGAGTTACATGAGGAACTAAAGAAATTGGCTAGAATAAACATTGATAAGAAAAGGGAAATCCTTAGAAATGAAAAGAAATTAAGCCAATTACAAAAAGAATTAGATGAATTAAAATTAGAAAATGAAACTTTAGATCTCATCTATTCTTGTAACACATGTAACTGCTCTGCTAATAATTTATGTCAAAAGCCTGTGTGTGAGACTTGCGAGATTTTGCAAGAAGACAATCTTAAACTAAAAGAAAAACTTGAACGTCTCACAAACAGTAAACAACAATTAGACACTCTGCTAAGTCAAACAAGAAACGTTGGTGATCGTACTGGTCTAGGTTATACTCGCTCTGCTAAGAACAAGAGACCATATATAAAACCTGTAGCTCATACTAAGAATAAAAATCACAAGCATTCACCTACATGTTTTTATTGTAATACGTATGGTCATACTTCTTACTCTTGTTACATTAGAAAATATGGTATACCTAGCGGAGTTTATGTATGGATAAAGAAGGGATATAATTCCCTAATCACTAACAGAAAAGGACCCAACATAATTTGGGTACCTGAGAAAAGAAGGTGATCTGTTTTGCAGGTATGTCTTCGAACACAAGGACAAAAATGGTATTTAGACAGTGGATGTTCGAGACATATGACAGGTGACAGATCAAATTTCCTGGATCTATCACTTAAAGGAAAAGGATACGTCACGTACGGAGACAACAACAAGGGAAAGATACTTGGCACCGGAACAGTTGGTAACTCATCTCATACTCAAATTGAAAATGTTCTGTATGTTGAAGGACTAGAACATAATCTTCTGAGTATAAGCCAACTCTGTGACAAAGGTAATCGTGTATCTTTCGATTCTGACTGTTGCATCATTCGTGACATTTTATCTAATAATGTTAAATTTGTTGGTCACCGTATAAATAATATTTACATGGTTAACTTGGATGATGTCACCACATTATTTTCAAAATGTTTTATTTCTAAAGAAGATGACATCTGGCTCTGGCACAGACGCGTTGCACACATCCATATAAAACATCTAGATAAATTGTCATCAAACGAACTAGTTAAGGGGCTACCAAAACTAAATTTTAAAACTAAAGAGATTTGTGACACTTGTCAAAAGTGTAAACAAACCAAAAACTCTTTCAAAAACAAAAATGTGATATCTACTTCAAGACCTTTGGAGTTACTCCATATGGACTTGTTTGGACCATCACAAATCATGAGCTTTGGTGGTAGCTACTATGCTCTAGTTATTGTTGATGATTTCTCTCGATTTACATGGACATTATTTTTATC
Source organism: Lupinus albus (assembly GCA_009771035.1). Lineage (NCBI taxonomy): Eukaryota > Viridiplantae > Streptophyta > Magnoliopsida > Fabales > Fabaceae > Lupinus > Lupinus albus. The sequence continues at coordinate 5,581,353 of CM020011.1, read as the reverse complement.
TGCTAAAAGCAACGCCTTCAAGTCATTTAAAAATCTTGCCAAGCAAATTCAAAATCAACTTAACCTGAAAATAGTATATATACGAAGTGATCACGGGGGAGAATTTGAGAACTTTCAGTTCGACAAATTCTGTGATAAGCATGGCATCATGCATCAGTTCTCTGCTCCTCGCACTCCACAACAAAATGGAGTTGTTGAGAGAAAAAATCATGTGCTAGAAGAATTAGCGAGAACCATGCTCAATGAAATTAATACCCCCAAATATTTCTGGGCAGATGCAGTTCATATTGCATGTTATGTTATAAATCGAGTACTTTTAAGGCCTAATTTGAATAAAACTCCTTATGAACTATTAAAAGGCCGTAAACCAATCATATCCCATCTTCACGCTTTCGGTTGCAAATGTTTTATATTAAATAATGGAAAGCGGGCTTTAGGAAAATTTGATTCAAAAGCCGACGAGGGAATATTTTTGGGATACTCGATTCATAGCAAAGCGTTCAGAATTTTTAATAAATATTCAATGCAAGTTGAAGAGTCTATCCATGTACAATTTGATGAATCTTCTCCAAAAGAGAAGAGAAAGGTCGTATCTGATGATGTTGCAGGTGCTTTGGAAGAAGCATACTCAAAGAACATGGATAATGAAGAAGCAACCAATGAAGAATATCAAAACAAATCTCAGGAGCATTCAGATATGCCAGTTGTGTGGAAAACCAAGAAAGCTCACCCGATCGACAAAGTAATAGGTGACATATCTACGGGAGTGGTAACCCGTTGTTCCTTACGAAACTTTTGTAACTTTGTAGCTTTTGTATCTCAAATTGAGCCTAAGACCATTGATGAGGCCATTGAGGATGTGCACTGGGGTATAGCTATGCAAGAAGAGCTAAACCAGTTCGAACGTAATAATGTTTGGGACTTGGTCCCTAAACCTAAAGATCATCCTGTGATTGGTACTCGATGGATCTTCAGAAATAAGCTTGATGAATCAGGCTTAATCATTCGAAATAAGGCACGCTTGGTGGCCAAAGGCTACAACCAGGAGGAAGGTATCGATTATGACGAAACCTATGCCCCTGTAGCCAGATTAGAGGCCATCAGGATGCTACTTTCCTTTGCATCGATTATGAACTTCAAACTATTTCAAATGGACGTAAAAAGCGCCTTCCTGAATGGCTATATTCAAGAAGAAGTTTATGTTAACCAACCGCCTGGTTTTGAAAATTTTAAATATCCGAACCATGTTTATAAACTTAAAAAGGCACTCTATGGTCTCAAACAAGCTCCTAGTGCTTGGTATGATAGACTTAGTACCTTTCTTTTACAAAAAGGGTTCGAAAGAGGCTTGGTTGACACAACGCTTTTTATTCGTAAATCAGAAAACTCTGTATTACTTGTACAAATCTATGTGGATGACATAATTTTCGGATCTACTAATGATATTTTGTGTAAAGATTTTTCTGAGATGATGCAGGGGGATTTCGAAATGTCTATGATGGGAGAACTCACATTCTTTCTAGGACTTCAGATAAAGCAACTAAAAAGTGGAATTTTCATCCATCAGGCAAAATATTGCAAAGAGCTACTCAAGAAATTTGAGATGAACAATTGTAAGGAAGCTTCCACTCCTATGGCATCTGCTTGCTACCTAGATAAGGACGAAAAAGGAAAAGCAATAGAGGTAACAAAGTATCGAGGAATTATTGGGTCTTTACTTTACTTAATTGCAAGTCGACCTGATATCATGTTTAGCGTATGCATGTGTGCGAGATTTCAATCATCACCTAGAGAATCACATCTTAAAACTGTTAAAAGAATCATGAGATACTTAAAAGGAACAACTAACATGGGATTATGGTATCCTCGGGATGCCTCACTATCCTTGGTAGGTTATTCCGATTCCGATTTCGCCGGATGTAAATTGGATCGGAAAAGCACTAGTGGTATCTGTCACTTGTTGGGCAGTTCATTAGTAGCATGGCACAGCAAAAATCAAGCTTGTGTTGCTTTGTCCACCGCCGAAGCGGAATACATTGCCGCTGGTGTGTGTTGTGCTCAAATCCTTTGGATGAAGCAGCAACTCAAGGACTATGGTCTTAAACTTGAAAAGATCCCTATTAAATGCGATAATACAAGTGCCATAAACCTTTCCAAGAATCCCGTTTTGCATTCTATAACTAAGCATATAGAAATTAGACATCATTTTCTGCATGATCATGTACAAAAAGGTGACTGCGTTCTTGAATTTGTTGAAACTTCTAAACAATTAGCCGATATTTTCACCAAGCCCCTTCCCAGGGATACTTTCTTTGTTCTAAGGAGAGAACTTGGAATTCTTGATGAACAATATCTTGATTGAAATTGTTTAGTTGTTTACATTATCGTCTAGCCTCTCTATGTCTATGTATCTTTAGCTTAAATGATATATGTTACAATGCAAAAATATGTCTCTTGATTAATTCTTTTTGTGATTCTGAATGTCTCGATAAATTTGTCACAATGCATGCAAAAGCCTTAAAAAGTTGAAACCATTCTACTGCCTGAAAATCCATTTTTTTTCTCACTATGTGTAATCGATTACACTTGCTTTTAATCGATTACCTGGGCATCAGTTGCTTGAAAATTCGAAATGTTACTATGAGTAATCGATTACACGTTCTGTTAATCGATTACCTGGGCATCAGCTCTTTGAAAATTCGAAATTTTACACTGGTTAATCGATTAAAGCTGCCCGTTAATCGATTAAAACCAGCTTTTTAAAGGCAGACAGTAACTCGGTTTCACACTTTCTTTGGCATTTTCACATTCTCGTTTATACTTTGAGTTTCTAAATCTATAACAAAACTAATCCAAGTGCACCAAAGTAGAAACACCTCATCCTAACCCTCTCAAACCATCAAGGAATCATACTTCTTCATCCTCATTATACCCCATTTCCAAGGTTCCACCAAGCATAACCTAGGTTAGGTTTGCCTACACCCTTCTCTGATTATTCACTGTTATTTCGAGTTCTGCCAAATAATGGAGCAAGGTCGCACTAAAAGGATCAAGACCTCAGCCACTCGTGTACGAAGACGGGAGGTCGGTTCACCTTCTACTCGGGACCGTGGTGACCCCTACTATTCACTCATCTTGCAAGAAACCCGTATGGCGAAATTTCAAGGTCGCAAGCCCACATACATACGGTATGTTGATTTAACCTGGTTGGCGGAACAAAACTTTAGTTTCCCGCATGATATGGAAGCTCAGGGAACCATTCAGTTTATGGAATTAAAGGGACAAGTTTACCCTGCTCTAGTTAGGGAATTTTATGCTAATTTTAGATATAAGGATGGAAAGTACTGGTCTATGATTTTTGGCAATCTGTTTGAACTTAACGATGAAATTTTTATGAATGTCGGTGGTTTATCATCTTCTGGTTATAGTATAGGAGATTGTTCCTGGGTTAAGGAAAACTTTGATCCTACTGAGGTTTATAAGTCATTTCTAAGAGGCCCTCACTTATACATTCAAGGTCAACTGACCAAAGCTGGGTCATTATCTGTTGAGAACAGACTGTTGCATTACATTATTGCTTACATTTTAGTGCAGAGGAACACAAATCACGCACAGCCTATTGTGAATGATTTACGTTTCATGTATGCAGTAAAGAATAATGTAATGATTAACTGGCCTGAGGAGATCTTGAAAATTATGAACAGTGTGTCTCTGTCTCAGTCGAAACTGCTTCCCTACAGTATCTTCATCTCACGCATTGTTGATTATCTGCGCATTGACGTTTCCGATACCATCATCGTTGAATACACTGATAAGGATCATCTGGTTGGTGAAAGCCTCATTCATAAAATGGGTATATACAAGTATGGTACTACTTGGCAATACCAAGAGGACTATACCACTATTGGTCTGGATTTATCTGATGATGATAATCAGGATGACACAGGTAATCAGCACGCTACAACTCAGGGGGAGCCTTCTGGATCAGCACCTCAGAACTCTACTTTTGGCTTAGATCAGTTGGAAGCTATGGAGCAACGGCTTAACAACCGTATGGATCTTCACTTCCAAGGATTGAAAGACTCATACTTTGCTGGTATGGAACAGTATGAGGAGCGACAAAATGCATACTCGGACAACCAATTTCGGGAGTTGAGGAATCTGATTCAATCTACTGCTGAAGCTCAGAATGCCTTGTTTTGTTCAGAATTTCAGAAGTTATCTGTGCTTATCAGGGGAGATCAGAACATTGTCATTCCTGCTGGTCACACTGACGATCCTCATCCTCCACCTCAACCTTAGTTTAGAAGACTTTAGACATAGGATATCTTACCATTAGGTTTATTTCTTCTTTATGGCACTTTTTGGATTTAGCTGTTGTTATGGATTCTAGTCTCTCTTTTGTGTGCCTCTTTCATGTTCTTACTTGACATTTCCTGGTTTATATGGCTGCTAAACATTGTTACTCTTTATGCTACTTTTTATAATTATGTCGAATAGCCTACTCTGTTTACGTGTATGGTTCTTGATCGTATGAGATTTTCTACTTTGATATGGTCAATCTTGTATGCCGTTCACTTTACCTGTTTGGCTATTTCTGTTGTATAAACTAGCGCATTTGTTTAATCCTCTTTAACATAAAACAGGTTAATTGTTAAATCCCAAATTAACTCATTGACTTTGTTTTATGCATTACTCATATCTCTGCCTCTTCTTTGACCTGAGTTATCTTTTTGATAATGTCAAAAAGGGGAGAAAGGTTGTTTTGTTGTCTTCTGATTGTGCAGGTTGATCGTAATAACAGCTTCCGAAATTTGCGCATCATATCAACCTTGCCAACACAATCTTCAAGCTATTTCATCACAGTTGATATATTTGATGTGGAGTTTGTCATCATCAAAAAGGGGGAGATTGAAAGTGTGCATGTCAAGAGGAACACTTTGGAAAGCTCTCTTTATGTGCCATGGTTTTGATGAGGACAACTTGTGCTAATAAGAGCTTGAAGATCATCAACAAATCAACGTGCTTAAGTCTTCTGATTGGTACCTTGCTTAGACTAGATTAGTTTAGGTTGAGTCTAAGGCTTAAGTCACCTAATACATATCTCATTTGCATAAATCTTTTTCATCTTGAGATATGTCATTGTTCATGCATCATATAAATACATGTACATGTGCATTCTAGGCATAATCTAAGTATTAAACATGTATGAATTAAAGTGCATAACATATTTGAGCTTTTACACATGAAAAAATGTTGTTAATCGATTACAGCATAGGTTAATCGATTAATCTAACTGTTTGCACAATGTAATCAATTACAACAAAGGTTAATCAATTAATCTAACAATTTTGTACAGTTTAATCGATTAAAGCTGTCGTTAATCGATTAACTGGGCTATAAAATCAATTCTTTATAAACTGCGTTTTTCAGAATTGATCTCATAAGTTGCATGTTAAATTTTTAGAGAGTTAGAGCATTTTTTTCGTGTTAATTGTTGCATCTAGTTGTAAATGCATTTGTGAGTTTAGAAAAGAGAGAATTCTATGCTTTAGGATTGAGTGCATTACATGATACATTTCTCATCTTTTCATATCACATGTTCTTGCATTTTATTGATGATTCTTGATTAGATGTTTACATACTATGCATTCTGTTTTTCAAACTAATACATTTTCATACTGCATGAGTTTGTATTAGGTGATTAGAGTAAAGTCTTATCTTGTTAGATATAAGTCTTGTTATAGCTTAAGTTTACTCTATTTTGTTTTGATTGAAAAAGTGTTGTAATTTTGGGAATCTCAAGGTGTCGTATCACCAAGAGATTGAGTGTATCTTCACTGAGTGTTAGACTTAGGGATAAGTAAAGAACAGAGGTTCTTGGCTGGGGCTACGCCGAAAGAAAGGTTTTCTTTGTCGGTAGGAAGGGAGTCAAACCATAGAATAGGATCTTTATTATCTTGTAAGTGTCTAAGTGTTGTAATTGGATAGTGTGTATGTAATAAACATTAATTCAATTATAGTGAAGAAAAATCTCCCAAATCAGCCGGGAGGCCTGGATGTAGTTTGCGGTGGACAAGCAAACGAACCAGGATAAAATTCGTGTTGCAGGATTTTTTCTATCCCTTTCTCTCTTTATTGCATTTGATCGATTAATTTGTATAGTAGATTTAATTGATAATCTGTTTCTGTACTATACTGATTACACTCTGATAATTCTGTAAGCTTTGTATACTCGCTTCGTTATCAATTAATTGTCGCGCAAGAAATTGTATCTGCATCAGCTTACTGTCACGGTTTAATCGATTAAGTGTAGTGTGTTAATCGATTACATTAGTTCTGTTAATCGATTAAGTGGACTGTGTTGAATGTGTTAATCGATTACCCTGTTTCGTTAATCGATTAATTAAGGTGTATTTCAGCATCAAGTGTTGTTTTTCGAAAAGCGGATATTCTAACCGCTACACCTATTCAACCCCCCCTTCTAGGTGTATTGTAACCACTGATACCTAACAGCTCGCATATTTATTTTATCACCTAGAGCGCGTCAGGCTTGCAAATTTATTTTACAGTCTCGAGCCCTACATGCTCGCATATTTATTTTACCGTATCGAGCCCGACATGCTCCCAAATTTATTTTATTGTCTCGAACACGACATGCTCGCATTTTAATTTTACCGTCTCAAGACCGATATGCTCACAAATTTATTTTATTGTCTCGAGCCCAACATGCTTGCATATTTATTTTATCGTCTTGAGCCCAACACGCTCGCATATTTATTTTATAGTCTTCAGCCCCACATGCTCGCATATTTATTTTAACGTCTCGAGCCCGACATGCTGGCAAATTTATTTTATCATCTCAAGCCTGACATGCTTGCATATTTATTTTTATCGTATCGAGTACGTTAAGCTCGCATAGTTATTTTTATCTTCTCAAGCCTGACATGCTCGCACATTTATTTTAAATCTCGAACTCAACATGGTTGCATATTTATTTTTATCGTCTCGATCCAGGCATGCTCGCATATTTTTTTTATCCTCTGGAGCCCGACATGCTCGCACATTTATTTTATTGTATAGAGCCCGATATGCTCGCATATTTATTTTATCGTCTCAAGCCCGACAAGCTCCAATATTTATTTTATCGTCTCGATCCCGATACTATCGCATATTTGTTTTATCGTCTCGAGCACGACATACAAATTTATTTTTATCGTCTCGAGCCCGACATACTCTCATATTTATTTTATCGTCTCGATCCCAACAAGCTCGCATATTAATTTTACCGTCTCGAGCCCGAAAATCTCGCAAATTTATTTTATCCTATCCAATCCAATAACAGGATGTGATGGGATAGGATAGGATAGGATATGACAGGATATAATTGGATTGGATAAGATATGATATGCTAGGATAGGAAAGGATAAGATAGGATAGGTTTGCAAACGATAGGATAGGATATGATATGATAGGATAGGATAGGATAGGATTGCAGAGGATATGATAGGATTGCATAGGATGGGATTGGATAGGATATGATAGGATACGATAGGATATGATAGGATAGGATAGGATAGGATATGATATGATATGATAGGATAGGATAGGATAGGATAGGATAGGATAGGATAGGATATGATAGGATAGGATATGATATGATAGGATAGGATAGGATAGGATAGGATAGGATAGGATAGGATAGGATAGGATAGGATAGGATAGGATAGGATAGGATATGATAGGATAGGTTAGGATAGGATAGGATAGGATAGGATAGGATCGGATAGGATAGGATAGGATATGATAGGATAGGATAGGATAGGATAGGATGTGATGGGATAGGATAAGATAGGATAGGATAGGATAGGATAGGATAGGATAGGATAGGATAGGATAGGATAGGATAGGATGAGATAGGATAGGATCGAATTGGATAGGATAGGATATGATTGGATATGATAGAATAGGATAGGATATGATAGGGTAGGATAGGATTGGATAGGATAGGATAGGGTATGGCATGATAGGATGGGATAGGATATGATAGGATTCAATAGGATAGGATAGGATTCTATAGGATATGATAGGATAGGATCGGATATGATAGGATTGGGTAGGATAGGGATAGGATGGGATGGGATAGGTTCGAATGGGATATGATAGGATAGGATAGGATGGGATGGGATTTGATGGGACAGGATAGGATAACGTAGAATGGGATATGATTGGATGGGATTGGAATGGATAGGATAAGATGGGAATGGATGGGATAGGACATTATAGTACAGGAAAAGATGGGATAGGATAGGATAGGACAGGATGAGATAGGATATGAAAGGATAGGATATGATAGGATAGGATATAATAAGCTAGAATAGGATATGATAAGATACGATAGGATAGGATACGATATGATAGGATAGGATACGATAGGATATGATATGATAGGATAGGATAGGATAGGATAGGCATCCCTAAAAATCCCAAACCCAAAGACTTTATGAAAGTAGAAAAAAAAATGCCCGCTAGGATTTCAAAAAAAAATCCCACAAAAAAGTTAGGGTAAATAAAATGCATTATCAATGACCATCAAAGGGAACAATCCAAATACCCTTCCGGAAGATTATCGCCTAAAATTTAGGCTTTCATATATTCCACCACAAATACACAAAATTAGTAGTTGAATTTAATGTTAGAAAACTATTGAAATACGACAATGGAGAAAGGAGAATGTAGAAAGGGGTTTGGGAAACACATTTTCGAGCCTTATCTTTTTTCTTGGAAACCCTTAGTCAAGCCAAATACAAACTTAAAAGACCTTGTTGAAGATTTTATTTGCCTAAGTTATGCAATTGGGCGAAGAAATGCTGACTCCATAAATCTCATTAAGTTTTGATGAAAATATATCAATTTTAATGCATTAGATTAAATTCCAACCATTCATCACAATCATTACCACATCGACAAAGAAAACAAAAACCAAATTTGCATGATCATTGTTTTTAGTATTTCTTTTTACAGATTTGTGCACTGAATAAACACATGACGAGCGGAAGTCAAAAAAAGGCGGTGCCAATCCAAACGGGGGCAGTTTATGAGAATTAATCTCGTTTCTCAAATGGAAGGTACCAAGAAAGCCAAAACTGAGACAATGACGAAGTTGATAATCATGGATCAATGCTAAATCCCTCAACCAAGAATGGGAATGATCTCATCGTCATCTTCAAGAACGACTCAAGCTCTAATGCACTTAAGACTTTCACAATCGACGTGTTCAAAAAATAATCAAAACAAGCAAAACAAGGACAAGCCAAAAAAAGACAAACAAAAAGTATAAGAGTGCTAGGTTGAAAACCCACAAAGGCAACCTAAGAAAATGAGAGTGATGCCTACAATTGGTACTTTGAGCAAAGACCAAGGTGTCTACAATAGGTACTCTGAGCAAAAATTTGGGAAAAGAAGTGCACACCCTAAAGTGAAGACTCACTATTTCTCATCCTCAACCATTCAAATTGGGGCAACTTTTTCAAAGCTTGAGTCACAACCCATGTTTGAAAGGATTCCCCGCAAGTCTATGAATAAGATACTGGGGCAATTTATTGAAGATCATACTCTTCCAATAAATTCTTAAAGATTCTGGGACAATTTATTGGAGATCATGCTCTTCCAATAAATAATTAAAAAGGTACTGGAGCATTTAATTGATTCGCCTATTGTAAAATGGGGCAAAGACGAAGGTGATCTCAAAAAGCAATCAACTCAACAACAGCTCTGTCAACCAAAGAAAGAAAAAAGATATTGAAATCAAATGTCTTAAGGATCTGAAGAGCAATTTTGAAGACAAATGATTGAAAAAAAAGAGACTAATTCAATTTTTCAAAAGTTAAATGCAATTTTGACCAATTCATCAAATAATTGTGGTTCTTACATCATTTCATCAAACAAACATACTCTACTTTCATTCATTATCCGTCAGGCATGGCACACATACATATCACCAATTCAAGTCAACGCATACTCATACATGTAGGAGTTTCACGGCATACTCTCATACATACATACCATACATTATTTTTGCATAATCACACCATAATAGGTGGTCAATCAAACTAATTTCAAAGAAAAAACATTGTCAGACTTAGATGCCGAAATGTTATGATGTTGCTAGACTCAAACTCTAGAACACTTTTAAAAGAAAAAACATTGTCGGACTCAGACGCTGAAATGTTATGACGTTGCTGGACTCAGACGCCAGAACGTTCTTCAAACAAACATCATTTTTTTATTGTCTCGAGCCCGATATGCTCGCGAATTTATTTTATCGTCTTGAGCCCGACATGCTCGCATATTTATTTTATTGTCTCGAGCTGGACATGCTCGCAAATTTATTTTATCGTCTCGAGCCTGACATGCTCGCATATTTATTTTATCGTCTCGATCCCGACATGCTCACATATTCATTTTTATCATCTCCAGCCCGACACGCTCGCGTATTCATTTTTTATCGTCTTTAGCCCAACATGCTCGAAAATTTATTTTATCGTCTCAAGCGAGACATGCTCACAAATTTATTTTTATCGTCTCGAGCCCGACATGCTCGCATATTTATTTTATCGTCATGAGCCCGACATACTAGCAAATTTATTTTATCGTCTCGAGCCCGACATGATCACATATTTACTTTTATCGTCTTGAGTCCGACATGCTCGCATATTTATAATTAGGATATCAAATTTCATAATAAATATCTTAATAATTAAGATATGAAATATATTATGCACGTGTATAAACTTCATTGTTATAAATATAATTAATATTATACAATTTCAATTTCATACAATTTTAATTTATTATGCACGTGTATATGTATTCCATTTCAATTTATAATGCACATGTATATGATCATAATTAAAATATCATACAATATCAAATTATTATACACGTGTATAATTATATAATTTAATTGTGCGTTAATTGCATGTGTAGAAGTATATCATGCACGTGTATAAATATATGTACTCCATTACTATAAATATAATTAGAATGTTATACAATTTCAATTTTAATTTCATACAATTTCAAATAGAATTGCATGTGTATGTGTAATCGATTACAATTTCAATTAGAATATATGTGTATATGTACTCCATTGCAATTTAATAAGTAGAATATCAAATATATTATACACATATATAAATATATTTCATAATATATGTACTTCATTGCATGTATATGCACTCAATTGCAATTTCAATTAGAATATATACGTGTATTTGTACTCCATTGCAATTTCATAACTAGAATATCAAATATAAATATATTATGCACGTGTATAAATATATTGTGCACGTGTATTAATATATGTACTCGATTGCTATAAATATAATTAGAATATCATACAATTTCATTTAATTTCATACAATTTCAATTAGAATTACACGTGTATGTGCACTCCATTGAAATTTCAATTAGAATATACACCTGTATATGTACTTCATTGCAATTTCATAACAAAAATATAAAATATAATATGCATGTGTATAAATTTATTTCATAATGTATGTACTTCATTGCACGTGGATGTGTACTCCATTGCAATTTCAATTAGAATATACATGTGTATATGTACTCCATTGAAATTTCATAACTATAATATCAAATATATTATGCATGTGTATAAATATATTTCATAGAATATGTACTTCATTGCACGTGTATGTGTACTCCATTGCAATTTCAATTAGAATATACATGTGTATATGTCCTCCATTACAATTTCATAACTAGAATATCAAATATAATTATGCTATGTACATGCATAAATATATTATGCACTTGTATTAATAAATGTACTCTATTGCCATAAATATAATTAGAATATCATACAATTTCAATTTCAATTTCATACAATTTCAATTAGAATTGCACTTGTATGTGCACTCCATTGCAATTTCAATTAGAATATACAGGTGGATATGTACTCCATTGCAATTTCATAACTAGAATATCAAATATATTATGCACGTGTATAAATATGTTTCACAATATATGTACTTCATTGCATGTGTATGTGTACTACATTGCAATTTCAATTAGAATACACATGTATATGTGCAATTTCATAACTAGAATATCAAATATATTATAAATATATTTCATAAATATATGTACTTCATTGCTAATATATTTCTAATTTTATGCATTGATGCAATATATTTTAATTATTGCTAATATATTTCACAATATATGTACTCCATTAATTATCAAATATATGTCATAATTATGATATCAAGTTTCATAATAAATATTTTAATAGTTAAGATATCAAATATATTATGCACGTGTATAAATATATGTACTCCATTGTTATAAATATAATTAGAATATCATACAATTTTAATTTTAATTTCACGCACGTGTATAATAATATAATTATAATAAGAATATGCACATGTATAATATTATAATTAGAATATCATACAATTTCAATTTAAAGTTATTATGCACGTGTATAATATCATAGTTAGAATGACATACACTATCAAATTATTATACTTGTGTATAATATTATAATTAGAATATCATTTAATTATGCATCAATTGCACGTGTATAAATATATTATGCACGTGTATTAATATATGTATTCCATTACTATAAATATAATAAGAATATCATACAATTTCAATTTTATACAAATTCAATTTATTATGCACATTTATAGGTAATCCATTGCAATTTGAATTAGAATATCAAATATATTATGTATGTGTATAAATATATTTTATAATATATGTACTCCATTGCTAATATATTTCTGATTTAATGCATTGTATAAATATATCTTAATTATTGCTAATATATTTCATAATATATGTACTTCGTTGCTAATATATTCTAGTTATCAAATATATTTCATAATTACAATATCAAATTTCATAATAAATATCTTAATAATTAAGATATCAAATATATTATGCACATGTATAAATATATGTACACCTTGGGTATAAATATAATTAGAATATCATACAATTTCAATATTATACAATTTAAATTTCATAAAATTTCAATTTATTATGCACGTTTATAATATCATAATTAGAATATCATACAATATAAAATTATTATACATGTATATAATATTATAGGAGGAGAGATTTATTGACTCCAAGAGTAAGTTTTTTAAACTTACTCCACATCTTAGCCATCAATTCTAGGGAAATCCAATGGTTTGAATTAGTGGGTAGATCTAAACCATTGGATTTCCCTAGAATTGATGGCTAAGATGTGGAGTAAGTTTTAAAAAACTTACTCTTGTAGTAAGTGAATCCCCACTCATACTATAATTAGAATATCATTTAATTGTGCATTAATTGCACGTGTTTAAATATATTATGCAATCTTTTAAAATGTGATTCCACACTTGTCATTATTGGAGGACGTGGGGTGAAAGTTTCCTTATGAAGTCTAGGCCAAATCTGATTCAGCCAAGCCATTAAAGCTGCGTGTGAAATTCTCAATCCAACTTTGAAAGTCAATTGATGACTTGCCAAAAATAACTAAAGGAGCATGGATGCTGCCTATTCCAGCTGGGTGGCCAACAAAGCCATGAAGCCCATTGAATACTTTCCTAATATAACTCAAGTTGCATGGTTGTTACCATATTCAGCATGCAAGATTGAATCTTCAACTTAATGGGTCGTATGGAGCTTGATTACTTGATGAGTCGTGTGGGAGCATTAGAAGTTGCCTTATTCAACAATAAATATGCATGTGCCGAATTTCTCACCAATGCACATTCAAGAGGGAGTTAATTGTTGCCATTTCTAGAGAGTTGTTTTGAATTCAGCATTCAATTCTATTAATTGGTCACGTGATGTATTTTGAATCAGCCTTCAAGACAATCCATGAGTCGTGAAGCACTTGCCAAATGAAGCTCAAGGTGAATGATGTTTCCTTTTTGGGAGAATCACTTTGAATTGTGGAATTAACACCATAAGTCAGTTGTGTGGAGTATTACCATATGAAGAGCACAAATTTAAATTTTGATTAATGGAATTTATGTGTAATAAAAGTTGCCTTATATAGAATGTAGGATGGGTCAAGACCACTTGTTTGGTCCCATTCACATGGTAGACGTGCAAACTAGGCTAGTGCACTAATGGCTTCGGCCAAACTCATGGGCCTCTTCGCCAACCATTCCTATATGTATTCCTTTTGCTGAATGAATGAATGAAAATAAGTTGAATTTTGAAGAAAACCTTTGAGTTAGTTGAGCCTTGCTCCTACCCCCTTTTGAACTTATCAAGACTTGTCTTGTGGTGTTCTTGGCTAATCACCTTCATTGGTGTGGTGCCTTCCCTTCTCTTCAACAACATCCTTGTTGTGGCAGAATTCACTTCTACACCATTATTTTCGTGATTGGAAGCTTGATTCGAAAACCCCCAAATCTCCCAAAACCTAAAACTTCAAAAACGACAACCATGACTTCTTCTTCAAGAACAAAGAAACCACGAACAAGTGTGTCTCAATCAAAGCAAGGAACTTCTTCTTCAAAGTCTAATCCTTTGAATTTGACAAGACTTCTTGCTAACGACGCTCAACGCAAGGTCTTTGAAGAACACTTTCATGGACGCACTATCTTCACTCATAAATATGGTAATGTAGGAAATTTTGAGTTTGAAGATTTTTTGTTTCCTTATCCTTAAAGGCAGCAAAATCTTTTTAACTTTTGTTGTGAATCGAACGACATTTATCCCGAACTTGTTCGAGTGTTTTACTACAACATGAAGTTTAGGAAAAATCATCTTACTTCTCATGTGAAGGGAAAAAATATCGTTTTGGATGCAAAAACGTTAAGTTCATTGTGTTGTGACATACCGACTCAAGGTAGCACAACGGGTTTCGGCCTTTCTTGTGAATGGGAAAATTACGATCTGAAGGAATTCTACCTTTCCTTATGTAGAATTTCTAAAGAGGAAATAGAACAACGTAAGCAACAAGGATTTGGCGAAACTGTTAAGAACAGAGATATCCTCTTTACTGGATATCTCAAACTCGAAGATCGTTTGCTCCATTATTTTCCGAGCTATGTCATCTTACCAAAATTTTAAAACCATTCGCAAATAAGTGACATAGAACTCCAATTGATGTACGCTATGAAGTTTAACATCAAAATCAATTGGACTCTGATGGTAATTCAACAAATGTGGCATGTTCGCGGTTCTCAAAGTCCTTTTCCTTATGCTATCTTCATAACCAAAATTCTCGAGCATTTCGGTGTATCTACTGATGGTGAAACTAAGGTCGCTCTCAATCTTCGCAAAAGCAAGATTGATGTGGAAGTTGTCCACAAAATGGGGTTCTCTATAGATCCTACCGCACAACCAAAACCTACCATTCCTAACCCACCTGAGTCTCACGCTCAATCTTCCTCATCTGCTGCCTTGCATTCAAACTAGATGATAATGGATGAGTTGGTTTCACTTCGAGGCTACATCACTAACCAATGGATGCTCTCAATACTCAAAATCAACAAATACAATATGATCTTCATCGTCTCTCTTTAAGGCTGAAGAGCATGGATGTTGATGAAGATAGTTCTGAGCCTGAGTCTTAGAATAATTTTTTGTCTAGGATTTCTGATTGTATTGGTACTTGGTTGTGAACTATTTATGTTTTTCTGTTTTTACTTTTGGTTTTAAAAATTTTCACCTTATGTACGAACATCATTTATTGCCTTATTATGCAATGTTTTCCTTCATAACTATTATTTCACATTGCATGTTATCAACATATTATATGATATATATATATATATATATGTATATTGTGATACACTCTTGGCTTTTCTTCTTTTTGATGAAATCAAAAGGGGAGACATGTTGGGAGAAGTGTATTTTCTGTAAAATTCTTGCATGCACATAACTCCAAATGAAAGGGGAGCATAAAAGATAGGGGGAGCATACTCAAGACAAGTCAAGGAATATCACAAAGTATGCCGCTCTCATAAAACTAAAATGTCAAGAAGATATTGCTTTGTCATCATCCAAAAGGGGGAGATTGTGAAGAAGATCTTGCTCTTGACCTTGGCATGGTTTTGATGAAGACACCAACATCGCCAAAAAGAAGAAAGGAAGAATACTTATGAAGACAAAAGAAGATAAAACTTCAAGACAAAAATAATCTAAGTCTAATAGGTACTTCTATCCTATACTCTTGAATATACTTTAGTAATAATGATCAAAACATTTTTAAATAAAATTGAAACACTCTAAGTATAATCAAAATAATTTTCAAAAATGGTATGTAATGGGTTACTGTACTTGAGTAACAGGTTACATGTGTGAGAAATAAGTTATCCAACATCCAATGGCTAAGAGAAATCCATTACTGTCTTTGAGTAACAGATTACCAGTGTAAGTAAATTTGGGTAATCGATTACTCAAAGTATGTAATCGATTACGTTAAGACACTTTTGTAACACTGTTGGACAAAACACTTGGGTAATCGATTACTCAAAGTGTGTAATCGATTACACTGTGTTAATTTTAAAAATGTTGTTGGATAAGATGTTTGGGTAATCGATTACCCACTATTTGTAATCGATTACTGAGAGTTGTTACACCAGTTTTCAGATTTCAAATTCAAAGGGTTTCACGCCAAACGAAAGTGTTTCATTCCAAACGAAACCTACACTTCCCTAGAGGTATTATAGTTGATTGAAAAGCCTATATAAAGGCATTGGAACACCTAACTCACACAAGAACTTTAACACAATTCAGATTACAACTTTCACACAACTCTTTCAAAAGCTCTTACATTTTTATGAATATTTTCTGCACTTTTTAGCAACTTGCACTCAAACTTTCAAAGTTATTTTTCTGAGTTGCTTAAAGAGTGTATCAAAGATTTCTAAATTTCCAAAGAGCATTATTACATATTTTATACAAGAGTTGTTTGGATTGCAAGTTATAATTGTCATATCAACTGGTAAAGGCAATCTCGTTGTTGCTGTAAATTCTTCATTATTCCAAGAATACTTTCTTTCACAAGGGTGTGAATAGAAAGGGGATAGAGTTACTTGGAAAGGTGTTTTCCAGGGGATATTACTTGGAAAGGTGTTTTCCAAGGTGATTAAGTATTAGTGAGTGTGTAAGGTACATAGAGATCTCGGGGTGAGATACTGTAATTGCAACACATAATATTTAAGTAAAGAATTCCCTTGTGCTGCAAGAGTACTGGACCTAGACTTCGGTGGACAAGAATGTGAACCAGGAAAAAACACCTGCATACTCTCTTCTCCTTTATCTTTCTATTTTTAAGTCATTATTTTTCTGCATTATTTTCCGCTGCACTTAAACTCTTGATTTTGTAGAAAAAGTGGCCATAATTTTATAACAACTAATTCACCCCCCCCTCTTAGTTGCAATCTCATTCTTACAATGAGAAGGAAAAGGAGAAGGAGCACGGGAGCAAGAGCAGGAGAGCAGAAGCAGGAGCAGGAGCGCAGGAGCAATAGTAGGAGCAGGAGCATAGTAGCAGAAGTAGGAACGCAGGAGTAGGAGCAGGAGCGTATGAGAATGAGCAAGAGCAGGCGCAGGAGGAGGAGCGCAGGAGGAGGAGTAGGAGCGTAGGAGCATGATCAGGAGCAGGAGTGCAAGAGTAGGATCGTAGGAGCAGGGAGCGCAAGACGCAAGAGAAGGAGCATGAGTAGAAGTGCAGGATCAGGACCGCAGGAGCGCATGAGCAGGAGCAAAAGCAGGTGCTGGAGAGTAGGAGAAGGAGCAGGAGTGCAAGAAGAGGACCAAGAGCAAAGGAGAAGGAACAGGAGCGCATGAGTAGGAGCAAGAGCAGGGGAATGAGTAGGATCAAGAGCAGGAGCAGGTGCAGGAGCAGGAGTAGGAGCGCAGGAGTAGGAGCAGGAGCGTAGGAGCATAGGAGCGCAGTAGCGTAAGAGCAGGAGCGCAAGAGCAGGAGCAACAACATGAGCGTAGGAGCTGGAGCAGGAGTGCAAGAGCAGGAGTAGGAACACAGGAGTAGGAGCAGGAGCAAGGGCAGGAGGAGGAGGAGGAGGAGTAGGAACACAGTAGCAGGAGAGTAGGAGCAGGAGCAAGAGAAGAAGCATGAGCGTAGGAGAAGGAGTAAGAGTAGGAGCGCAGGTGCGTAGCAGTAGGATCAAGAGCATGATCGCAGGTGCAAGTGCAGGAGCAGGAACAGTAGCAGGAGCGTAGGAGCAAGAGTAGAAGCGCATGAGCAGGAGCAGGAGCAGGAGCAAGAGAGTAGGAGCAGGTGTAGGAGTAGGAGAAAGAGCAGGAGTATTAGCTAGCGTAGGAGCAAGAGCAGGAGCTAGAGCGCAGGAGCAGGAGAGGAGGAGGAGGAACAGAGGAGTAGGAGCAGGAGCGTAGGAGCAGGAGTGCAGGATCAGGAGAAGGAGAAGGATCAGGCGCAGGAGCAGGAGTGCATGATTAGGAGCTGAAGTAGGAGCGTAGGAGCAGGAGCGCATGAGAAGGATCAAAAGTAGGAGCGTAGGAGTGTAGGAGCAGGATAATTGGAGAGTTGGAGCAGGAGTAGGAGAGCAGGAGTAGGAGCGCAGAAACAAGAGCAGGAGCTGGATCAGGAGCAAGAGCAGGAGTGCATGAGCAAGAGTAGAGGATGACGAGCGGAGGAGCAGGAGTGCAGGAGCGCATGTGCAGGTGCAGGAGTGGGAGCAGGAGCATGAGCGTAGGAGAAGGAGAAGGAGCAGGAACGCATGAGCTGGAGCAGGAGCGCAGGAACAGGAGTAGGAGTAGGAGCAGGATCAGGCGCATTAGTTAGAGTAGGAGCATAGGAGCAGGAGCAACAGTAGGAGCAGGAGCAATTGAAGGAGCATGAGCGCAAGAGCATAAGCATGAGCGTTAGAGGAGGAGCAGGAGCAGGAGCGTAGGAGGAGGAGCAGTAACGTAGGAGCAAGAACACGAACATGAGCATGAACAGGAACAAGAGTAGGAGCATAGGAGCAAGAGCGCAAGAGTTGGAGCATAGGAGAAGAATCAGGAGCAAGAGCACAGGAGCAGGAGTTGGAGTAGGAGCGCAGGGGCGCATGAGCTGGAGCAAAGGAGAAGGAGAGTAGGAGTAGGACCAGGAGCGTAGGAGCAGGAGCAGGAGCACAAGAGCAAGAGGAGGAACTTAGGAGCATGACAAGGAGCGCAGCAGCGCAGGAGCTCGGGAGCGCAGGAGGAGGAGAATGAGAGCAGGTGCAGGAGAATGAGCGCATGAGTAGGAGCAAGAGCATGAGCGTAAAAGTAGGAGCGCAGGAGTAGGAGCTGGAGCGCAGGAGCAGGAGGTGGAGCAGGAGCTGGAGCAGGAGCAGGAGCGCAAGAGCAGGAGCAGGAGCACAAGAGCGCAAGATCAGGAGCAGGAGCAGGAGCATGGGCGCAGGAGCAGAAGCGCAGGAGCTTATGAGCGTAGGAGCAGGAGCGCAAGAGTGCAGGAGCAAAGGAGCATGAGCGCTAGAGCAAGAGTAGGAGCGTTGTAGCAGAAGCAGGAGCTGGAGCAGAAGCGCGGGAGCAGGAGTAGGAGCGCATGATCGCAAGAGCAGGAGCGCATGAGCAGGAGCTTAGGAGTAGGAGCAGGAGCTGGAGTGCAGGAGCAAGAGCAGGAGCAGGAACGCATGAGCGAAGGAGCAGGAGCACAAGAGCATAAGAGCTTAGGAGAGCAGGAGCAGGCGCATGAACAGGAGCAGAAGAAGGAGCATGAGTTGGAGCGTAGGAGCAGGAGCGCATGAGCACAAGAGTAGGAGCGTAGGAGCATGTAGGAGCGCAGGAGTGCATGAGTAGGAGCAGGAGTGCAGGAGCAAGAGCTGGCATAGGAGCAGGAGCAGGCGCAGGAGCAGGAGCGCAGAAGCAGGTGCACAGGAGTAGGAGCGTGGGAGCAAGAGTAGGATCCAGAGCGCATTATCAAGAGCACATGAGTAGGAGCAGGAGCAGGAGCGCTGGAGTAGGAACAGGAGTGCAACAGCACTGGAGCAGGAGCAGGAGCGCGAGAGCGCAGGAGAAGGAGCATGAGCGCAGGTGCAGGAGCGCTGTAGCACAGGAGCAGGAGCACATGAGCTTAGGAGCGTAAGAGCGGGAGAAGGAGCGCAGGAGTAGGAGTAGGAGCAGGAGCAGGCGTAGGAGCAGGAGCACAGGAGTAGGAGAAGGAGGAGAGGAGCAGTAGCATTAGCGCAGGTGCATGATCGTAGGATTGCAAGAGCAGGAGCACATGAGCTTAGGAGCATAGGAGCGCATAAGTGCAGGAACAGGAATAGGATTGCTGGAGTAGGCGTAGGACCAGGAGCGCAAGAGCAGGAGAAGGAGAAGGAGTGGAGGAGCAGGAGCATAGGAGTAGAAGCAGGAGTAGGAGCGCTGGAGCAGCAGCGCAGGAGCAAGAACAGGAGCGCGTGAACAGGAGCAGGAGAATGAGCAGGAGCATGAGCACAAAAGCAAGAGCACAAGAGCATGCACATGATCTGGAGCAGGAGCGCAAGATTGTAGGTGAGTAGGAGCAGGAGCGAGATAAGGAGCGCAGGAGCAGGAGCAGGAGCAGGCGCAAGAACAGGAGCAGGAGCATGAGCATGAGCTGGAGCACATGAGTGCTGGAGCAAGAGTAGGAGCAGTAGCGCATGAGCGTAGGAGCAGGAGTGCAAGAGCAGGAGCGCATGAGCGTAAGAGCAAGAGCATATGAGCGTAGGAGGGTTGAAGTAGGAGCTGGAGTGCAGGAGCAGGAGCAGGCTGAGGAGTAGGTGCTGGAGTGCAAGAGCAGGAGCGTAGGGGCAGGAGAAGGAGCATGAACGCAAGAGTAGGAGCAGGAGTAGGCGTAGGAGCAGGAGCATGAGCGCAGGTGTGCATGACTAGGTGCAGGAGCGCAGGAGCAGGCGTAGGAACATGAGCATGAGCATGAGCATGAGCATGAACGTAGGAGCAGGAGCAGGAGAAGGAGCAGGAGCGCAAGAGCACGGGAGTAGGAGCGTAGGAGAAAGAGTAGGAGCAGGAGTACTGAAGTAGGAGCGCAACAGCGCAGGAGCAGGAGCAGGAGCGCGGGAGCGCATGAGCAGGAGAATGAGCGTAGGTGTAGGAGTAGGAGTAGGAGCTTAGGAGAAGGAGAAGGAGCGCAAGAGCACAAGCACGAGAAGGAGCAAGAGCCGGAGTAGGAGTGCAAGAGCAGGAGCAGGAGTGCAGGAGCAGGAGCAGGAGTGCAGGAGCAGGAGTGCAGGAGCAAGAGCACATGAGCGCAGGAGCAGGAGCGAGTAAAGAGGGAAATGGGTGAATTGTTAGATGTAGAAGATGAATATATGTTCTAATGTTGAATATAAGATGAATATGTATGTTTTAGATGTTTGGAAACTCTTAATGAAGGTAGTTTTGGAAACATTGAAAATGTGTGAATCTCTTGTATAGTTAAAGATGAAATGTGAGTTGTTTATGTGTTATCTTGATTAAATGACTAACATTATTGTTATGTTGTGGGAATGAGGAAAGAACCTAAAGTTGGAGGCGGTGTCGGAGGAACTTGCAAAGTTAGTAAGGACCTAACCCAACACTCACCAAGGTAAGGATAAGTCTTTAATTAGCATGTCGGATTGAGAAAATGCGTGGAATTGCTGTTTATGAATTAATGGTGTATCAATGAAGAGAAAACATATTTTTAGCCGACCATGATTGTTTAGCGACTTTGGCTCAAGTTATGTAGCAAACTTTGGCTCAAGTTATGTAGCAAGCTTTGGCTTAAGCGATGTAGCGAGCTTTGGCTCAAGCGATGTAGCGATACTTTGGCTCAAGTTATGTAGCAAGTTTTGGCTCAAGCGATGTAGCAAACTTTGGCTCAAGTTATGTAGCGATACTTTGACTCAATTTATGTATCAAGCTTTGGCTCAAGCGATGTAGCAAAATTTGGCTCAAGCGATGTAGCAAAATTTGGCTCAAGTTATGTAGCGAAACTTTGGCTCAAGTCATGTAGCAATCTTTGGCTCAAGCGATGTAGCAAACTTTGGCTCAAGTTATGTAGCGAAAATGAATTTAAAATGGTTTACTGACCCCTTTAAAATGTGGATTATCTTATAATGATATTTATTGAATTAATGACTTAATCCTTTCTATGATGCGTATATTTGTCGTTGATAATCCCATTGCAGGTAAATAGGTTAGTTGATGATGCTTGGTTTGATGCCTTAGGAGCTTAAAACCTGGACTCTTGTGTTTTGCCATTTTTGTATTATGATTGACAAAATGCTATTTTGGGATAATTGTAATTCTGGATATTTGTAACTCTGGATATTTGAAGCTATGGGTATTTTGGAAACCCATGGCTAGTTGTATGCGGTAGTTACCGGGAGATAGTAATATGAATAATGTTTTTCTGCAATTAAGGGTAGCATGGTATGAAACTGAAATTGTATGATTAGAGTTATTAGATAATTAAAGAAATGGAAGATTTAAAAGGTTAAAGGAAATGTATGGATGATGTAACATGGGAATGTAAGCATAAAGAATTAAAATAAAAGAAAAATTTTCAACTGTAGAAATTGGGTCCTTACACTTCCTGATTGTATCCTTGGGCTACTAATCTAGCTTTATTTCTAACAATAATACCATTTTCATCAGATTTATTACAAAATACCCAATGAGTTCCTATGACATGCCTATTTTTCGGTCTAGGAACAAATTCCCAAACTTCATTTCTCTCAAACTGTTTTAATTCTTCTTTCATTGCAAGAATCCAGTGTTCATCCCCAATTGCTCATCAATATTGGAGGGTTCTAATTGAGAAAGAAGGCCATGTTACAAGCATCTTCTAGCATTAAACGGGCAGTGACACCCTTATTTATATCACCAATGATGTTGTCAATAGGATGGTCTCAATGAGTTCTCTATTCTTTTGGTAAATCAGAGTGAATATGCTCTTCTTGTGAGGATAGATTATTTTCCATTTCCACATGCTCAATATTAGTTGTAGAATCAATAATAGACTTTTCAATAGTAGGAGCGCAGGAGAAGGAGTTGGAGCAGGGGCAGGAGCGCATGAGCAGGAGCTAGAGCAGGAACGTAGGAGCAGGGGTAGGAGCAGGGGTAGGAGCAGGAGCGCAGAAGTTGGAGCAAGAGCGTAGGAGCGCAGGAGAGTAGGAGCGCAGGAGTAGGAGTAGGAGATGGAGCAGGAGTAGGAGTAGGAGATGGAGTAGGAGTAGGTGCAGGAGCAGGAGCATAGGAGGACCAACAAGAGCACAGGAGGAGGAGCAGGAGCGTAGGAGCAGTAGTAGGAGCATAGGAGCGCTGGAGCAGGAGCAGGAGCATAGGAGTGTAGGAGCACAAGAGCAGGAGCATTAGCACAAGAGCAGGAACAAGAGCGCATGAGCGCAAGAGCAGGAACAGGAGCAAGAGCAAGAGCGCAGGAGAAGCCGCAAGATCAAGAGTAGGAGCAGGAGCATGAGTGCAAGTGTAGGAGCAAGAGTAGGAGCAGGAGCAGGGGCCGGAGCGTAGGAGCAGGGGCATGAGCATAGGAGCGCAAGAGTAGGAGCACGAGTTGGGGCAGAAGCGCATGAGCAAGAGCTGGAGCTGGAGCATAAGAGCAGGAGCAAGAGCAGGAGTAGGGGCATGAGTAGGAGCATAGGAGTAGGAGTAGGGGCAGGAGCAGAAGCGTAGGAGCGTAGGAGCGCAGGAGTGTGAGTAGGAAAATGAGCACAAGAGAAGGAGCAGGAGCGCAAGAGTGCAAGAGCAGGAGCGAAGGAGCGAAGGAGCGCAAAAGCAGGAGACTGAGGAGGAGCAGGAGCATGAGCATAGGAGAAGGAGTACATGAACACATGAGCGAAGGAGCAGGAATAGGCGCATGAGCAGGAGTAAGAGCAAGAGCTTAGGAGCAGGAGCAGGAGGAGGAGCGTAGGAGCATTAGCAGGAGCAGGAGCGCAAGAGCAAGAGAGCAGAAGCAGGAGTAGGAGAGCTCGAGCGCTGGAGCAGGAGCGCATTAGTAGGAGCAGGAGTAGGAGCACATGAGCAAGAGCGCAGGAGCAGGAGCAGGAGCACGAGTAGGATCAGGAGTAGAAGTAGGAGCGTAGGAGCAAGAGCACGAGTAGGAGAAGTAGGAGCGTCGGAGCTGGAGCAGGAGCGCAGGAGCAAAGCAGGCGCATGTGCCGCAGCAAGAGCAGGAGCAGGAGCATGAGCACAAGAGCAGGAGCATGAGCACAAGAGCAGGAGCAGTAGCGTTGGAGCGCAAGAGGAGGAGCAGGAGCAGGAGCAGGAGCTGGAGCATGAGAATAGTAGCAGGTGCATAGGAACGTAGGAGCTGGAGCGCAGGAGTTGGAGTAGGAGTAGGAGCTAAGGAGAAGGAGTAGGAGCGCAGGAGCAAGAGCGCAGGAGTAAGAGCAGGAGCGCATGAGCAAGAGAGCAGGAGCAGGAACAAGATCTGCAGTAGTTGCAGGAGTAGGAGCATAGGAGTAGGAGCAGGAGTAGGAGCGCAGGAGCAGGGTTGCTGAAAGAGGAGCAGGAGCGTTAGAGCAGGAGCAGGTGTAGGAGCTGGAGAGCAGGAGCGTAGGTGCAAGAGCACAGGTGCAGGAGAAATAGTGGGAGTAGGAGCGTAGGAGCGCAGGAGCAAGAGCGCATGAACAGGAGCATGAGTAAGAGTAGGAGCTGAAGTAAGAGCGCTGGAGCAGGAGTAGGAGCGCAGGAGGAGGATCAGAACTTAATGAGCAGGAGCGTAGGAGTGCAGGAGCAGGAGGAGGGGCGTAGAAGTAGGAGTGCATGAGCTGGAGCAGGAGCAGGAGGAGGAGCAGGAGCGCATGAGTAGGAGGAGGAGCAGGAGCAGGAGCGCATGAGTAGGAGCAGGAGCAGGAGCATGAGCGAAGGAGTAGGAGCACATGAGCGCATGAGCGCAAGAGTAGGAGCAGGAGATAGAGTGCAGGAGCAGGAGCAGGAGCTGGCGTAGTTGTAGACGCAAGAGCGCAGGAGTAGGAGAAGGAGCAGGAGCGTAGGAACGGGAGCAAGAGCAGGAGCGCAGGAGCGCATGAGCGCAAGAGTAGGAGCAGGAGCACGAGCAGGCGTAGTTGTAGACACAAGAGCGCAGGAGTAGGAGAAGGAGCAGGAGTTGGAGCGCAGGAGCAAGAGTAGGAGCTGGAGCGTAGGAGAAGGCGCAGGTGCAGGAGCAGGAGCAGGAGCAGGAGCAGGAGCAGGAGCAGGAGAAGGAGCATGAGCAGGAGCAGGAGCAAGAGCAGGAGCAGGTGCAGGAGCAGGAGCGCAGGAGTGCTGGAGTAGGAGCAGGAGCGCAGGAGCAGGAACAGGAACAGGAGTAGGAGCATGAGCTGGAGCGCAGGAGCATGAGTAGGAGCATGAGCGTAAGCGTAGGAGCAGGAGCGCAGGAGCAAAGGAGCAGGAGCAAAGGAGCAGGAGCAGGAGCGCAGGAGCGCAGGAGCAAGAGCATGCGCATGATCGCAGGAGTAGGAGCAGGAGTAGGAGTAGGAGCTGTGATGAAGATCGTGCTCCTGACCCTGGCACGGTTTTGATGAAGACACCTACATCACAAAAAGAAGAAAGGAAGAGGACCTACAAATACTATCGAAGACAAAGCTTCAAGATTTAGAGTCTAAGTCTTTAGGTACTTCTATCCTTACAACTACTTTATTACCTTAGTTAATAATGCTCAAAATTGTTTTCAATAAAATCAGAAAAATCTTAGTGTGATTAAAAATAATTTTAAAAAACAACAAGTAACGGGTTTCCATACTTGAGTAACAAGTTACATGAGTGTGAAAAGAGTTATCCATCCTCTAACAAGTAACAAATTACCAATTTTAGAAAACAGGGTAATCGATTACTCAAAAAAGTGTAATCAATTACACTAAGGCAATTTCACAAAGCTGCTGGACAGTACCTTTAAGTAATCGACTGTAATCGATTACACTGTGTGAAATTTGAAAAAACTGTTGACATGATTGTTGGGTAATAGATTACCCACTTACAGTAATCGATTACTGAGAGCTGTTAAATCAATTTTCAGATTTCAAACTGAACAGTTTCACTCAAAACTAATTTGTTTCATTCCAAACGAAACCTACTCATACATAGAGGTATTATGGTTGATTGGAAGCCTACATAAAGGCATTGAAACACTCTCATGATAACAACTCTAATAACAACAACTCATATTACAAACTCTCTTTAAAAGCTCTCACACTTTCTAAATTTTCTGCACTTTTCAAGCAACATACTCTTAAACTTTCTAAGTATTTCAGAGTTGCTTCTAAATTCTTTCTAAACATTTTCAAAGTTAAAAGAGGATTATTATCTATAGTATAAGAGTTGTTTTTGGATTGCAAGTTTAGATTGTTACATACACTTGTAAAGGCAATCCAAGCCATATTGTATATTCTTCACTTTAGCAAAGTTCACTTTCTTTCACAAGGGTGTGAAGAGAAAGAGGATGAGTGACTTGGTATAGTGTTTACCAAGGGTGTTACCTGGGATATTGTTTTCCAAGGAAGTATAAGTGAGTGTGTAAGGTACAAGGAGATCTCGGGGTGAGACAATTCTAATTGCAAGTCATTATATTTAATAAAGGAATCTCTTGCGCGTCAAGAGTACTGGACGTAGCCTTCGGTGGACGAGAAGGTGAACCAGTATAAAACACCTGTGTATTCTATTCTCCTTATCTTTGTTATATTTCTATCCTTCCAAGTCAATATTTTTCTACATAATATTTCCGCTGCATTTTAACTTTGATATTGCATAAAAATTGGCCATTTATTTGCAACAACTAATTCACCCCTCCCCTCTTAGTTGCAATCTCATTCTTAAAGGAGCAGGAGCGTAGGAGCACAAGAGCGCAGGATCAGGAGCAGGAGCACAGGAGCGTGAGCGCAGGATCAGGAGCAGTAGTCTAGGAGCAAGAGCAGGCATAGGAGCAGGAGCAAGAGCTAAGAAGTAGGAGTAGTTGCGGAGGAGCAGCAGCAGGAGCGGAGGAGCAGGAGCAGGAGCACAAGAGCAGGAGCAGGCGCAGGAACAAGAATGCAAGAGTAGGAGCAAAGAAGGAGCAGGAGCAGGAGCAGGAGTGCACGAGTAGGAGTAGGAGCGCAGGTTTAGGAACGTAGGAGCGCGGGAGCAGGAGCAGGAGCATGAGCACAAGAGCAGGAGTAGGAGCGCAGGAGCGCAAGAGTAGGAGCAGGAGCACAGGAGCGCAGGAGCGCAGGAGCACAAGAGATGGAGCAAGAGCCCAGGGGAAGGAGTAGGAGCTTAGGAGCAGGAGCGTATGAGCATGACCAAGAGCAAGAGCGTAGGAGCAGGAGAGCAGGAGTACGAGCACGAGCAGGAGCATAGGAGGAGACGTAGGAGCGCTAGAGTTGGAGCAGGAGCAGGAGCGTTGGAGCAAGAGCGCACGAGCATGAGCAAGAGTAGGAGCATAAGTAGGAGTAGGAGCTGAAGCAGATGCACTGGAGCAGGAGCAAGAGCAGGAGCGTAGGAGCGGGAGAAGGAGCTCATGAGCAGGAGCAGGAGTGCAGGAGCGCAGGAGTGCAGGAGCAGTAGCGCATGAGCAAGAGCAGGAGGAGTAGTAGGAGCAGGAGCGCAGGAGCAGGAGTAGGAGAGTAGGAGCATGAACAAGAGCAAGAGCGCAGGAACGGGAGTAGGAGCGTATGAGGGAAGGAGTAGGAGCAGAAGTAGGAGTGTAGGAGCGCAGGAGCACAAGATTAAGAGCATGATTAGGAGTGCATGAGCAGGAGAAAGCGTAGGAGCAGGAGTAGAATTAGGAGCGTAGGAGCAGGGGCGCAGGAGCAGGAGCAGAGCGCAGGAGCAGGAGTAAGGGTGCTTTGTTCTTCATTTCTTCTAATTCTTGGTTATGTCTCATTGGTTAATACATTTTTGTACATAAGTGTGGTGTATTGAAAAAAATAGCAAAAAGAAAAGCAACAAAAAGAGAAACAAAACGATAGAAAAATAAAGATGAATAAAAGTGTAGTGTGGCAACAAAAAAGGGTTGAGAGGATTGGAATTTGAGGTTGGTTTAGTTATTTTGGGGTTGATTTTGTCTTACTTTTTACTTATTCCCCATGGCTCCTCTATTCCCTTGGTTTTTATGCTACATATTCCATATTTTATCCTACCTTGTCCTTGGCCCCATTACAACCTTGAAAAGTCCTTTTGATCACTATGTGCATTTGTTGGTCATGTTAATGTTAGAAAGATATCAAGCTTATGGTTGTGTTTGTTTTCATGAAGTGCCCTGAGTGTGAATATTTACAACCTAAGACACATGAGTGTAAACACTTTAGAGAGCATATCTTGTGAGGTTCTATCATTGTTGTGACTCACCTCTTGATTTGATTAGTTTCTTTGCATGCTTGAATTGATTGGATGATCTCCATGGATATCATGATTCTATGAACTTTTTATTTTAGTGTATTTGATTTTGCCCATTTCTTTGCATTTCTTAGAATTCATTGAGAAGTATGTAATATTTAGGATTTTTTCAATTCCTAGTTTTTAATAATCTTCTTACATGACTCACTTTGGTGCACTGGTTAGCATAGCATTATTTCTTGATTTTGCCCAGGAGTGCAAAAGGTTAAGTGTGGGGGTATTTGATGAGTCATATATTACTCACTATTAATAACCTTATTTTACCATTGTTAATGATTCTTGGTGTCTAATTGACTTTATTTGGCATTGTTTAGTGTTTTAGGCTTTATTTGACTATTATTCCTAAAATGAGTTACTTTGGGATTATTTAGCCTAATTAAATCTAATTCTATTTTCAGGTCATATTTGCCACCAAGGACATTTTGGGCATTACAAGTGGAGGATGTGTGCTAAAGTGAAGATTGTAATTTGTTATAGCTTTTTAATTTCATTTTAGGGTTTGGGACCATTATTTAGGGCCCATACCAGTTTTACCCTTTAATAACCTTAGGATTTCGTTTTCACTCCTCACTTTTACATTACACACTTTACTTTTTCAGCTTTAGAGAAAGAAATTCGTTTTCCCGCTTTTGGGGTTCTTTTAGGTTTTCGCTTTTCATCTTCTTCCTTCTCCAAACTCGGTTTTGCTTCTTCCTCCATGGAAGGCTAGAGGGTTTAGTGCTAAATTCCTTTGGTAATGTATCACACTCTTGAGGTTTAGTGCTTAATGCATTTTCGTATCTCTTTATTCGTTTAATGCAATTTCGGTTTCTTTATGTTTGAATCTTCTATCCTATTTCAAATTTTGGTTTGGATAATTCCATGATTTTGTTGTAGGTTTGTGAACTGATTTTCGCTTAGTTAATTAGTTCTCTAGCACATAATCGCTTAGTTTATGTGAATCTGTGAATGCTCTATCTTTATATTGATTTCGCCTAGTTTGAAGCTTATACATTAGAGTTGTGAACAGATTAAGAATTCATGTTTAGAATATGAAATTAATGCTTTGATTCATGTGACTTTGTTAACTGTTTGTTGCTTATGTCAATTTCGCTTAGTTAGAGGTTTAGAAATTTAATTGTGAGTTGATTATCGCTTAGTTAATCGTCTGTCAACAAAGGAACACTAAGAATCTGATTTTGATGTATTGAAACCGAGGATTGAGTTGTGAACAAGGAAACCGTAGGGATTTAGCCTCTTTAATATTCTATTTTAGTTAATTTTTGTTTTTTTTTCTGTTTTAGCTTTAGTTGCATAGCATAACAACCACCAAAACCCCCCATGTGTGTGTGAGTAAAAGGTGTTTGAACCAATGTGTGAAATATAATCTTTGGGAAATGACCTAGGAGTCACTTCCTGGTACTATACTTAATTGTTTTATTATTTGCATCGGGTACGGCCTCGATCAAATTTGGCGCCGCTGTCGGGGATTATTGGTTCAGACAAAGGTTCTTTGTAGTTTCATAAACCTTAGTTTAGTGTAGTGTAGTTTAGTTAGTCATTTCTGTAGTGCATTTTGGGTGAAAATTCTGATATTGGTGCAGAAAGTTGTTACTATTCACTGTTCACTGTTCACTATTTTGCCATTTTGCATGATTTATGTGATTCTTTTTTGTTGGTTCATATAGGTGTGAGTGGAATTTTTGAATGAAATTTAGTTTCCCAACTTCTTTCATCCCACATTGAACACCAGAAAAAGCAGAATCATTTTCCAAGCTATAGTTTGTGAGATGCACCTAGGCGGTGAAAAGTGAATAGTTGAAATTCTATTTTTAGCATTATTTTTTTTTCAGTATATCAGAATTGGACATATGATATACGTATTTGGGGTAGAAAAATAAACTCTACCCATTGTGACAAACTACGTCTCTCAGGTCCGACCAAAAATCCAAAAAACTTCTTTTTATTATTTCTTTTTTATTTTATAAGGTTTATAGTGAAACTGTTTTTCATTTTTACATTAGTTAGGCTTTGAATTTTTCCTTGAAACTTTTTGTACATGTTCTATATGATATTAGGATGTTATTGATGCAAAGACTTGATTGATTCTACAATTATAAAATGCATTTCCATTACTGTTGTACTTTGTTCCTATTGTTGACTGTAATGCATGACTAGGAGGAATACATGCATTTTGCATTCAATAAATCCCGAAATTGATAGAACATGTCATAGGTTAGTTAGACAAAATAGGACTTTAGATACTAATTTTGTTTCTGTTTCTGAACATCTTGTTGCTGAAAATACTGCTTCTGAGCATTCTGTTTCTGTGCATTCTGAATATAGTGATTATGTGCATTATGTTGCATTTCCTGATTTTGACCATTCTGTCCATTATGAAAATATGGCTCAGCCACCTACTCCTCCTTGTCCCCGTGAGAGGACATTAATGGAGATGGCTTCCCCTAATTTTACTTATGAAAGTTTGTGTATCCAATATGAGGATGTACCATATGTGCTAAAAACTTGACTAATCCATTTGTTGCCTAAGTTTAATGGACTTGCAGGTTAGGATCCTCATAAACATCTTAAGGAGTTCCACATTGTCTGCTAAACTATTAAACCACACGATGTTATGGAGGATCACATTTGTCTAAAGGCTTTCCCTCATTCTCTTGAGAGTCCTGCAAAGGACTGGTTGTACTATTTGGCTCCTAATTCCATCACTAGTTGGGGTGACTTGAAGAGGTCATTATTGGGTAAATTCTTTCCCTACATCCAGGACCACTGCAATCAGAAAGGACATATCTGGAATTAGGCAGCAAAATGGTGAGAGCTTGTATGAGTACTGGGAGAGGTTTAAGAGATTGTGTTCTAGTTTCCCTCATCATCAGATCTCTGAGCAACTCCTTCTGGAGTATTTTTATGAGGGTCTGAACAATATGGATAGAAGTATCATTGATGCTGCTAGTGGTGGTGCACTTGGAGACATGACTCCTTTTGAAGCAAGATGTTTGATTGAGAAGATGGCTTCCAATTCTCAACAATTCAATGCCAGGTGTGGTGATGCCATAGTTGTAAGAGGAGTCCATGATGTTGGGACAAATGCAGCAAGGCAAGACAAGCTTGGGACCAAAATTAATTCCCTCACCACCTTGATCACTCAGTTAGCCATGAATCAGCAAAAATCTTCAATGGCAAGAGTATGTGGCATTTGCACCTCAACTGATCATTATAGTGATGTGTGCCCTTCTCTGCTTGAGCCAACAACTGGTGATCATCTTGAGGCTTATGCTGCTAACATCGACAACAACAGACCTCCATTTCAGCAGCAACATTATGATACACCCTCATCAACCACATACAATCCTGGTTGGAGAAATAAGGAACCATTTCAAAACAATAATGATGGGCAGAATAGACCATCATATGTGCCCCTACCAATCCAACAACAGAGGCATCAAATGATTAACACTCCTGCACCTACTAAATCCACTTTGGAAGAATTGGTGAGGCAGATGACAATGCAGAACATGCAGTTCTAGCAAGAAACCAGAGCTTCAATTCAAAGACAAGAGTCTTCAATTCAGAATCTAACCACCTAGATGGGGCAGATGGCTACTTCACTGAACACATTGCTGTTACAAAATTCTGACAAGTTACCTTCTCAGACTGTACTTAACCCAAGGAATGTGAGTGGCATCACCCTCAGATCAGGCAAACAGACTGAAGTGGCTACACCAAGAACATATGTTGAGCTTGAAAAAGAACACGATGCATAAAAAGGAATAAATCTGTTTTAGAAGAAAATGAGAATACAACAAGAGAAACTCATGCAAATCAACCTTCCTCAAGTGCTTCACAACAACCATTTTCCATTCCCCTTCCATTTCACCAAGAATCAGTCCGAGAAAGAAGACGGGGAAAATGGAAGAGATGGACAAGGACCTCTTGGATACATTCAGAAAGGTTGAGGTGAACATACCTCTCCTTGATGCCATCAAGCAAATTCTGAGATATGCCAAGTTTCTGAAAGAGTTGTGCACTCACAAGAGGAAGCTGAAAGGTAATGAAAGAATCAACATGGGAAGGAATGTTTCAGCGATGATAGGTATGCCTATTCCTCACATCCCTGAAAAAGTGTAAGGACCTAGGTACATTTACTGTACCTTGCATCATAGGTAATAGAAAATTTGAAAATGCCATGCTTGATTTAGGAGCATCCATTAAGGTTATGCCTATGAATGTGTTTAAATTCCTTTCACTTGGACCCTTGCAACCTACGGGTGTGGTAATCCAATTAGAAAATAAGAGTAATGCATACCCTACCGGTTTGGTAGAGGATGTCTTGTTCGGGTTGATCAACTGATCTTTCCTGCTGATTTTTACATTCTTGATATGGAAGAGGGATCCCCTAGTAACACAATTCCAATTATTTTGGGGAGACCATTCTTGAGAACAGCCCGAACCAAGATTGATGTCCATGTTGGGACACTTTCTATGGAATTCGATGATAAAGTGGCCCGATTTAACATTTTTGATGCTTTAAAGCATTCATTTGATGGCCACTCTGTTTTCCACCTTGATTTGCTCCATAATTTAAATGATACACACCTTTCTAATTTTCTTCTTGATTTTCATGCACCATCATTAACTTATTCATACACTTGTCATGCATGCACTAATTCTGAAACATGTAGTTTTTGCATTGATGAGTTTTTGAGCATTGATTTTGATGTTCCTTACACTTCACTGTACACTTGCCATGCATGCACTGATTCTGAGCTGTGAGACTCTTGTATTGATTAGTTTCTTAATATTGTTGTTGATTCCTCTGTTACACATTGACATTGCACTAACACAATTGATGCAGGAATCATACAATGATCTGATTTACTTGTTCAGGTGCAGGCAGCAACAAAGCCTAGCTTTGCTACTTTCTTTCCATCTGTTTTGCAGGAACCTAATTGGACACCCCCGTTTGACCTTGAGTGCGACATTGTTGTTTATGCTTTGGGGAATGTCCTTGCTTCTTTTGAGTTTGACTTCCTCCCTCCATGATTCAGGGAGTCTTTCTTTCTTTCTCTCCTTCTTTACTTTTATTGCACTTGTCAATTACAATTGCTGATATAACTGCGTGGATATTCTATTTGTGCTACATTGGGACAATGTGTATTTTAAGTGTGGGTGGAGATTAATATAGGTTTTGTTGATGCCTTCTTTTCTTTGATTCTTATATTT
Organism: Lupinus albus; assembly: GCA_009771035.1. NCBI lineage: Eukaryota > Viridiplantae > Streptophyta > Magnoliopsida > Fabales > Fabaceae > Lupinus > Lupinus albus. The sequence continues at coordinate 5,547,777 of CM020011.1, read as the reverse complement.
TGGCCATTTTCTCTCATGATTTCTTTTAATTAAGTCTTAATATCTAGTGTTGTGAATCCATGCACTTTTTGTGTGCTAAGTTACTTTTGAGAATTGAGAGGTTGAGGAAATTGTGATAGTCTTGTCCCTTGTGAGATTTTGAGCCTTAATTGAGGATGGATTGATGTATGACATCTAATATTCTTTCATGTGTGATTGTTGCACTCTTGATTACTTGCACTCTAGAACTTGACATGTTTCTTGTTGATACTTGATTTTCATATTGCACATTTTGAAGTGATTTAGGCATTTCTTTTGAATAAGCCACATGCCATATAGCCTACCTTGAATGAAATTATCCTTTGCTAGCCCCTTTGAGCCTTTTTACCCCGTTCTTTGTTATATAGCTCATTGCAAGCCTATAAGTGAAAAACCATGGTTATCCTAACCTTAGGGAATTTTGGAGCTCTGTAATTGTTTGGGAATGGGTATTAAGTAAGTAAGAGTGCTTCGTTCTTTATTTCTTCTAATTCTTGGTTATGTCTCATTGGTTAAAACATTTTTGTACATAAGTGTGGTGTATTGAAAAAAAAAATAGCAAAAAGAACAGCAAAAAAAAAGAGAAACAAAACAATAGAAAAACAAAGATGAATAAAAGTGTAGTGTGGCAACAAAAAAAAGGGTTGAGAGGATTGGAATTAGAGGTTGGTTTAGTTATTTTGGGGTTGATTTTGTCTTACTTTTTACTTATTCTCCATTGCTCCTCTATTCCCTTGGTTTTTAAGCTACATATTCCATATTTTATCCTACCTTGTCCTTGGCCCCATTACAACCTTAAAAAGTCCTTTTGATCACTATGTGCATGTGTTGGTCATGTTAATGTTAGAAACATATCAAGCTTATGGTTGTGTTTGTTTTCATGAAGTGCCTTGAGTGTGAATATTTACAACCTAAGACACATGAGTGTAAACACTTTAGAGAGCATATCTTGTGAGGTTCTATCATTGTTGTGACTCACCTCTTGATTTGACTAGTTTCTTTGCATGCTTGAATTGATTGGATGATCTCCATGGATATCATGATTCTTTGATCTTTTTATTCTAGTGTGCTTGATTTTGCCCATTTCTTTGCATTTCTTAGAATTCATTGAGAAGTATGTAATATTTAGGATTTTTTCAATTCCTAGTTTTTAATAATCTTCTTACATGACTCACTTTGGTGCACTGGTTAGCATAGCATTATTTCTTGATTTTGCCCAGGAGTGCAAAAGGTTAAGTGTGGGGGTATTTGATGAGTCATATATTACTCACTATTAATAACCTTATTTTACCATTGTTAATGATTCTTGGTGTCTAATTGACTTTATTTGGCATTGTTTAGTGTTTTAGGCTTTATTTGACTATTATTCCTAAAATGAGTTACTTTGGGATTATTTCGCCTAATTAAATCTAATTCTATTTTCAAGTCGTATTTGGCACCAAGGACATTTTGGGCATTACAAGTGGAGGATGTGTGCTAAAGTGAATATTGTAATTTGTAATAGCTTTTTAATTTCGTTTTATGTTTTGGGCCCGTTATTTAGGGTCCATTTCAGTTTTACCCTTTAATAACCTTAGGATTTCGTTTTCACTCCACACTTTTACATTACACACTTTACTTTTTCAGCATTAGAGAAAGAAATTCGTTTTCCCCCTTTTGTGGTTCTTTTAGGTTTTCGTTTTTCATCTTCTTCCTTCTCCAAACTCTGTTTTGCTTCTTCCTCCATGGAAGGCTAGAGGTTTAGTGCTAAATTCCTTTGGTAATGTATCACACTCTTGAGGTTTAGTGCTTAATGCATTTCGGTATCTCTTTATTCGTTTAATGCAATTTCGGTTTCTTTATGTTTGAATCTTCTATCCTATTTCAGATTGTGGTTTGCATAATTCCATGGTTTTATTGTAGGTTTGTGAACTGATTTTCGCTTAGTTAATTAGTTCTCTAGCACATAATCGCTTAGTTTATGTGAATCTGTGAATGCTCTCTCTTTATATTGATTTCGCCTAGTTTGAAGCTTGTAAATTAGAGTTGTGAACAGATTACGAATTCATGTTTAGAATATGAAATTAATGCTTTGATTCGTGTGACTTTGTTAACTGTTTGTTGCTTATGTCAATTTCGCTTAGTTAGAGGTTTAGAAATTTAACTGTGAGTTGATTATCGCTTAGTTAATCGTCCGTCAACAAAGGAACACTAAGAATCTGATTTTGATGTATTGAAACCGAGGATTGAGTTGTGAACAAGGAAACCATATGGATTTAGCCTCTTTAATATTCTATTTTAGTTAATTTATGTTTCTGTTCTGTTTTAGCTTTAGTTTCATAGCATAACAACCACCAAAACTCCCAATGCGTGTGTGAGTAAAAGGTGTTTGAACCAATGTGTAAAAGATAATCTTTGGGAAATGACCTAGGAGTCACTTCCTGGTACTATACTTAATTGTTTTATTATTTGCATCGGGTATGACCTCGATCAGGAGCAGGAGCAGGAGCGCAGGAACAGGAGCAGGACCAAGAGTAGGAGCGCATGAGAAGCGAGATGACCTCGTTTCGGATATGGAGCAAAAGAAGAGAAATGACCTCGTTTTGGATATAGAGCAGGAGCGCAAGAGTACTAGAGCAGGAGTAGGAGCGCAAGAGTGCATGAGTAGGAGCGCAGGAGAATGAGCAGGAGTGCAGGAACAGGGGCAGGAGCGCTGGAGCAGGAGCAGGAGCACAGCAGAAGGAGCGCAGGACCAAGAGCGTAGGAGCATAGGAGCAGGAGCGTAGGAGCAAGAGCAGGAATAGAAGCGCAGGAGCATGACCTGGAGCAGGATCCCATAAGAAGGAGCAGGAGCACGAGCAGGAGCGCATGAGTGTGGGAGCATGAGTGCAGGTGTAGGAGCACGAGTGCAGGAGTAGGAGCAGGAGCAGGAAAAGGAGTAGGAGCTCAGGAGCAGGAGTAGGAGCAAGAGCAGGGGCATGAGCAAGAACAGGAGCGCAGGAACGTAGGGGCGCAGGAGCAGGTGCGCAGGAACAGGAGCAGGAGCATGAGCACAAGAGCAGGAGCAGGAGCAGGGGTAGGAGCAGAAGCAGGAGCGTAGGAGCAGTAGGAGGTGCGCAGGAGAAGGAGCAGGAGCAAGAGCATGAGCGCAGGAGCAGGAGTAGGGACAGGAGCGCATGAGCAGGAGCAAGAGCGTAGGAGCTGGAGTTCGAGCACAAGAGCAGGAGCGTAGGAGCATGAGCGCTGGAGTAGGAGCACAAGAGTGGGACCGCAAGAGAAGGAGCACAAGAGTGGGAGCGCAAGAGCAGGAGCACAAGAGTGGGAGCGCAAGAGCAGGAGCAGGAGCAAGAGCAGGAGTGCGGGAGAAGTGAAACGACTTCATTTCGTTTAAGGAGCAGGAGAAGCGAAACGACCTCGTTTCGGATATGGAGGAGGAGCGCAGGAGCAGGAGCAGGAGCAGGAACGCATGAGTAGGAGCAGGAGCGTAGGAACGCAGGAGCAGGACTAGGAGAGTAGGAGCAGGAGTGTTGGAGAAGGAGCGTTCGACCAGGAGCGCAGGAACAGGAGCAGGAGCATAGGAGCAGGAGAAGGTGCATAGGAGGAGGAGTGTAGGAGGAGGAGCGTAGGAGCGCATGAGCAGGAGCTGGAGAAGGAGTGTAGGAGCATGAGCGTAGGAGCAGGAGCGCAGGAGCAGGAACAGGAGAAAGAGCACAGGAGCAGGAACAGGAGCGCTGAAGCAGTAGCAAGAGCGCAGGAGGAGGAGCAGGAGCTGGAGCTACAACAGGAGTGCAGGAACAGGAGAACAAGGGCGTAGGAGCAGGAGCAGGAGCAGGAGCAGGAGCTCTGGAGCGTAGGAGCGCAAGAGCAGGAGAAGGAGCAAGAGCGCAGGAGCAGGAACAGGAGCGCAGTAGCGTAGGAGCAGGAGCGCAGTAGCGCAGGAGCAGGAGAGTAGGAGCAAGAGAAGGTGCGAGAACAGGAGAAGGAACATGAGTAGGATTAGGAGTAGGAGCATGAGCGTAAGAGCAGGAGCACGTGGAGGAGCGCTGGAGCAGGAGCATGAGCGTAGGAGTCGGAGCAAGTGTAGGAGTACGAGCAGGAGCATATGAGTGCAAGAGTAGGAGCATGAGCGCAGGAGCACACGAGCTTAAGCGTAAGAGCAAGAGTGTAGGAGCATGAGCCGGAGCAGGGTTGCAGGAGTAGGAGAAGGCGCAGGAGCAGGAGCATAAGCCCAGGAGTAGGAGCAGGAGCGCAGGAGCAGGAGCGCACGAGCGCAGGAGCGCAAGAGCGTAGGAGCAGGGGCAGGAGCGCAAGAGAATGAGCGCAGGAGCAGGAGCATAGGAGGGCAGGAGGAGCAGCAAGCATAGGAGCAGGAGCAAGAGAGCTGAAGCACAGGAGCGGGAGAAGGAGCAAAAGCGCATGAGCATGAGCATGAACAGGAACGTAGTAGCACAGGATCGTAGGAGAAGGAGTAGGAGCGCAGGAGCAGGAGCAGGAGCAGGGGCAGGAACAAGAGAAGGAGCATGACTAGGAGCAGAAGTAGGAGCATGAGCGTAAGAGCAGGAGCAGGAGCAGGTGCAGGAGCGTAGGAGCAGGAGCATGAGCGCAGAAGTCGGAGCAGAAGTAGGTGCAGGGGCGCAGGAGCAGGAGCAAGAGCATGAGCGCAGGAGCAGGAGTAGGAGCGCAGGAGCGCAGGAGCACATGAGCTGGAGCCGTAGCGCAGGAGCTGGAGTAGTAGCGCAGGACTGCAGGTGCTGGAGCAGTAGCGCATGAGCGCGAGAATAGGAGCGATAGAGCGCAGGAGCAGGAGTGCAGGAGCAAGAGCGTAGGAGCGTAACAGCGTAGGAGCAGGAGCGCAGCTGCATGAGCAGGAGTAGGAGCTGGAGCTTGAGCGCAAGAGCAGGAGCATGAGCAGGAGCAGGAGCAGGAGCAAGAGCAGGAGCGTAAGAGCGCTGGAGCAGGAGCAGGAGCAGGAGCGCAAAAGCTGGAGCAAGAGCAGGATCGCAGAGGAAGAGAAACGACCTCGTTTCGGATTTGGAGCAGGAGCGCAGGAGCGTAGGAGCAGAGGAGCAGGAGTAGGAGCAACGCATGAGCAGACATAGGAGCATGAGCAGGAGCGCATGAGCAAGAGAGCAGGAGCACAGGAGCACATGAGCGTAGGAGCGTAGGTGCGCAGGAGTAGGAGCACATGAGTAGGAGTGCAATAGGAGGAGCAGGAGGAGTAGCACATGAGCAGGAGCAAGAGCGTATGAGCAGGAGCAGGAGTAGGAGTGCAGGAGCGCATGAGCAAGAGCAGGAGAGCAGGAGTTGGAGCAGGAGTTGGAGCGCAGGAACAGGAGCAGGAGCGCAGGAGCAGGAGCAAGAGCAAGAGCGTAGGAGAAGCGAAACGACCTCGTTTCAGATATGGAGCAGGAGAAGTGAAATGACCTTGTTTTGGATATGGAGTAGGAGCGCATGAGTGATGGAGCAGGAGCGCAGGAGTGCTGGAGCAGGAGCGCAGGAACAGAGGCAGGAGCAGGAGCTAGAGCAGGACCAAGAGTAGAGGAGCAGGAGCAGGAGCATGAGCATGAGCATGAGCGCAGGAGCAGGAGCTTAGGATCATAAGAGCAGGAGCGTTGGAGCTGGAGCAGGAACAGAAGCGCAGGAGCAGGAGCATGAGCTGGAGCTGGAGTATGAGCGTAGAAGCAGGAGTAGGAGCATGAGCTGGAGTTGGAGTAGGAGCGTAGAAGCAGGAGCAGGAGCAAGAGCGTAGGAGCAGGTGCGCAGGAGTGTAGGAGTGCAGGAGCGTATGAGCGTAGGAGTAGGGTCAAGAGTGCAGGAGCAGGAGTAGGAGAATGAGCAGGAGCGCAAGAGGAAGAGTAGGAGAGCAGGAGCAGGAGTAGGCGCAGGAGCAGGAACTAGAGAGCAGGAACGTAGGAGTGAAGGAGCAGGAACACAAGAATAGGAGCAGGAGCAGGAGCAAGAGCATGAGCGGAATATTAGGAGTAGGAGTCGGAGCAGAAGCAGGAGCAGAGTAGCAGGAGGAGGAGGAGGAGCAGGAGCTTAGGAGAAGGAGCAGGAGCAAGAGCATGAGAGTAGGAGCAGGAGCAGGAGCGTAGGGGCAGGAGCGCATGAGCAGGAGCAAGAGCGCTGGAGCTGGAGTAGGAGTGCAGGAGTAGGAGCGCTGGAGCGCATATTGTATGTTATATATTGCGTTGGACTCTTAGCTTTTCTTCTTTCTAATGAAGTCAAAAGGGGGAGAACAGTTGGGAGATGTGTATTTTCTGTCAAAATTCTTTCAGGCACATAACTCCAAATGAAAGGGGGAGCATACTCAAGACAAGTCAAGAATATCACAAAGTATGTTGCTCTCAGAAAACCACACTGTCAAGAAAATATTGGTTTGTCATTATCAAAAGGGGGAGATTGTGAAGAACATCTTTTCTCCTGACCTTGGCATGGTTTTGATGAAGATACCAACATCACCAAAAAGAAGAAAGGAAGAATACTTATGAATACAAAGAATAAAAAGCTTCACGACAAATTAGTCTACGTCTAAATAGGTACTTCTATCCTATACTCTCAAATATACAATAGTAGTAATGCTCAAACTATTTTTTAAGAAAATTGAAACACTTCAAGTATAGTCAAAACAATTTCTAAAAAATAGTGTGTAACGGGTTACTGTATCTAAGTAACAGGTTACATGTGTGAGAAATGAGTTATCCATCATCCAACTGCTCAAAGTAATCCATTACTGTCTTTGAGTAACAGATTACGAATTTCAATAAAGTTGGTTAATTGATTACTCAAAGTGTGTAATCAATAATGCTAAACAATTTTCGGAAAACCTGTTGGAAAGAGAGTTTGGGTAATCGATTACCCACATGCTGTAATCGATTACTGAGAGCAATTACACCAGTTTTTAGATTTCAAAATGAACAACTTTCATCCCAAACGGAATGGTTTCATTCCGAACAAATCCTACACTTTACTAAAGGTGTTATGGTTGATTGGAAAACCTATATAAAGGCATTAGAACCCATATTCAACCAACAACTCTAGAACATCTTTCATACAATTTTTCAAAAGCTCATACACACATTCTGAAATATTTTTCTGCACTTTTGGCAACTTGTCCTTAAAGCTCATACACAATAGTGAGTGTGTAATGTACATAAGCTCATACATAATATTTAGTGAAGAAATCTCTTGTGTTGCAAGAGTACTAGATGTAGCCTTCGGTGGACAAGAAGGTGAACCAATATAAAAACATCTATGTACTCTCTTCTCCTTTATCTCTTGATTATTTTCTTGTTAATTTTCTGCATAATTTTTCCGCTACACTTAAACTCTTGATTTTGCAAAAAAAGATGCCATTCTTTTAAGTCAACTAATTCACCCCCTCTTAGTTGCAATCTCAATCTTACATCATCTAGCTTTTAAATGTTAGAGGTATTTATTTTTGAGAATTGAAAATGATGAACTAAATGAGTTTTATCTGGAAAGGTTTTATAAACCCTTATAACCATTTTGAGTAATGTTAATTTGAAATAAAGATAATCCATAACTTGAACAACCATCTTGTATGTTAATAAGCCGAAAATTTCTAAGACATAAATTGGGTTATTACAATTATGGTATCAAAGCGTAAGTTAATCCTACGACCTAGGGTTTGGCTCTATATGCTTTCTTGTATGATTTTGTGTGGCGTGCTTGTTTGTGAATCTGTGAATATGTGATTAGAATAATGTGGATTTGGATCTAATGAGTATTGAGTGCATATAGAAACATGGCTGGACGTGGTAGAACGAATGGTTAGAACGAACTATTGGCCGAAATGGCGGTCGTGTTACAGAATATGAATGAGAACCTACAAAACCTAAATCAGAACGCAGTTCCGAATCCGAATTCGCATCCACTAGCACCACAAGGACCGGTAGAGTACTGGGGACTGGACGAATTCTGCAGGCGTAACCCGAATCAGTTTCAAGGTGGATTCGCTCCTGATGCAGCCAATGAATGGGTCCAAGACTTGGAGAAGATATTCAGAGCTATGGGTTGTGGTGACGCCCATAAAGTTACTTATGTTTCTTATATGCTGGTTAAGGAAGCAGAGAACTGGTGGGAGTACACTACGCGAAAAATGGAAGTTGAGGGACAAGCTGTTACTTGGGAGTCGTTCAAAGAAAAGTTCCTCCATAAGTACTTTCCTGCCGATTTGAAGAGGAATAAGAAAGAGGAGTTTCTGCGATTGGAACAAGGGAACATGACTGTGGGGGAATACGCTGCCAAATTTGAGGAATTGGTCAAGTATTGCCCATACTACGATATGGACGCTGACGGTAGGTCAAAATGTGCCAAGTCTGAAGTGGGCCTAAAGCCAAAGCTGAAGATGATGGTTGGTCATCAAGAGATCATCGACTTCCCTACTCTAGTTAACAAGTGTAGGATGTATGAGGATGACATGCATGCCCGTGATGCTGCAGTAAGCAAGGCAAACCCTCCGAGAAATGTCGGACCTCAAAGGAACCATGCTCAGGGCAGAGGTAAGGAAAGGGTGAATTATGATAACCGGAAACCTTATGCTCCACCCATTGGGCACCGGGGACATGACTCCGAAGGTTCGAAACCCCCTACGACTGCGGGAGGACCTCAACAAGACTCTTTTCGTATGTGCAACAAATGTGGACGGAGACATTTTGGAAATATCTGCCCCGGATCTGGAAATGGTTGCTCCACTCTAAGAAACCGAGACATATGAAGAGATTCTGCCCGAAACTGAATCGTAGCATGAATGTCGCGAGGGGTGGGAGGCCTAAGATGTAACACCCTAAAATTTATCCCCTTAAAAAGAAGTAGCAGTCCTGAAGAATGGGACACACTGCCAGATTCTTGCTTGAGCGAGAGGGTATCACCCAAGCGAGAAACTAAGTGTTTTGAATTTGGAAATTCACGGAGCCTCGCCCAAGCGAGGAATTGGTCGCTTGAGCGAAAGAAGCATGGGCAGGCTTTGAGATTCTCGCTTGAGCGAGAGAATCTCGCCTACGCGAGAGGGTCCCTGTTTTGAAACTTAAAATATCGTGGGCTTCTCGCCCAAGCGAGATATTCTCGCCCGAGCGAGATGACCCATCTATAAAAATAAAGAAAGGGTTTCACAAACCCTAATCTTCATTTTCTTTTCTCCCCTTTCACTCCCAACGGCGGCTCCCCATTGATTTCGACTCTCTCCTCCTCTAAACCTCAAAAACTCATCAAAACCCCTTCCTTTTACTTCTTTGTGCCACATTGGTGAACTTTGGAGGTGAAAAAGGAACAATGGAGATTGAGGGAGATGGAGATAGATGGAGCACTTTGCGGATCCATGGAGCTTATGCAACCTAAGGTGAGGGAGAAGACCATTGTGGTCTTAGAGTATTGCATTAGAGTCATCTTCTACGATTTCCCTCAAGAATAGGAGTATGTTAACGGATAGAAACTCTCTGGGAAGTTTGTGGTCCTTGTGAGAGTCTTTATTTTCCATGAGGATGTATTAGCCATCAAGGTGGAGATATATATTTAGGAAAACTGTTTATATAGATAAAACACAATATGCTCACTTATGGTAATACACCGTCATGAAAGGTGGTTCTAACGTTAATGTGTTATATGATGAAGAATGTGTTGTGGGTGGTTTGTTTATGATAGTGGTATGTTATGAGTTGTTTATGGTGACAAGAAGATATGAACATATTCATGAAAATGACTAAGTGGTGATTTGTTTATTGTTATAAACATATATGGGTATGTTTGTAACAATGATTATGTGAAAAGTTGTTTAATGGTAATAAATAGGCATGATTATGTTGTATGATGATAAATATGTTATGAGTTGTCATTGTGATAAAAAGATAAGAATATATTTATGAAAATGACTAAGTGTGAGTCGCTTAATTGTTATGAACATATATGGGTATGTTTGTGACAATGGTAGTGTTGTGGGTTATCTTATGGTGATGAAACAATGAGATACATTGCATTTATTGTGTTTATGAAATTGATGTGATATTTTGTGTTAAGACGAACATGTGGTGTAGACTTACCCGATGTGGTATTGGATCGCCTTTATGGTGTAGACTTACCCGGTGTGGTATTGAATCACCTTTGTGGTGTAGACATGCCCGATGTGGTATTGAGTTGCCTTGGCGGCGTAGTCTTGCCCTGTGTGGTATTGGCTGTCGGAGTAATGTATGATTAGTTCATTGTGTGTAGTGTTGTCTTGTAAGTATTGTGTTACTTGGGAAAGTATTTTAATGCTATGTAAGTGTGGTATAGCTTGAGTGTAGCGTTGTGGTTGATTATTGAAATAGATTATTGCGTGGTAATCTTGATGAAGATTGAGTTGAATAATTGGTATGCTATGTTGTACTGATTTGATTGAATTATCTATGTGAGATAGGTGGATTATGCTAATTGGATATATGAGCATTATGTGGTATAATGTGTTGATTGGTATATGTTTAACATGATCGATGTTAGGTGATGTATAAGTTGTAATACTTTAATGTTATTACTCTATGTAATTCCACACTACGGTCTCCGTAGTTGGTTCTTACTCCCTTTGTCTCTTCTTGTATGTGTTGTGTAATTGAGTTTATGTTGTGGCGATAGCGCATTGGATGCTTGCGGAGAAGAGTACAGGGTAGGGTAGTTATTTTATGTACTTGATATGATGTATGATTAATGTATGTAATATGAGGGCTATGTCGGATTATCTATTTTGTAAAATGGAACTCCTCCTATGTGTATAATGAAGTTGATCTAATGTTTGTATTAAAAGTACTTTTGAGAAAGGATAATTGTATAGATTATGTATTTGAAAGGAAGTGTAATAGCATGCTTTAAAAGAAAGATGTACTTCGAGTATTTCCACATTTTGAATTACGAATAGAATTAATATTTGTATTCACTAGTTCTCCACTTAGTTTCAAGCACCGTCATTCAAAAGTAATAACCTCACTTCCATGAATAAAGTTTTAAAATTTAAAAAAAAAAGAAGAATTTATGGGTTATGAAAATCGGGTCCTTACATAAGACAACCGGCAGCGTATTTACTATCAGTGGCGCAGAGGCATCAGATGTCGATGGTCTGATCCAAGGTAAACTGTATGGTGAAAGGTATATCACTTGTTGTGTTGTTTGATTCGGGAGCGACACACTCCTTTGTGTCTATAGAATCTGGAAAACGACTGAGGTTACAAACTGAGTCGCTACCCTTCGACTTAGTCGTGTCCACCCCTACTAGTGCACCTGTGGTGGTATCGACGTTTGTTTCTCAATGCCCGGTAGTGGTAAACTGTAGAACATTTACCACAGACTTAATATGTTTGTCGCTGTCCTAGTTAGACATAATTCTAGGGATGGATTGGTTATCGGAAAATCATGTGCTGCTGATCTGAGTGAGACTTCTGATCTGTCTAGATGTCTAAAACCAGTGTCGGCTAAGGGAGTTACTTAAGGAAGGAGCGTTGGTGTATATGTTGTTAGCTTCTTTAAAGGGAGCTGAAAAGCCAAAAATTGTGAATCTGCCAGTAGTGCGTGACTTTCCATAGGTGTTTCCTTGTGACATTCCGGACTTACCTCCAGTGCGAGAAGTAGAATTTTCCATTGATCTGGTACTACTAGGAATGATACCCATTTCTATAGCTCCTTATAGAATGGCACCTTTAGAGCTGGCTGAACTAAAGAAGGAGATTGAGGACTTGTTAGCTAAGCAATTCATTAGCCCCAGTGTTTCGTCATGGGGTGGGCCGATATTATTGGTGAAGAAGAATGATGGTAGTATGAGACTGTGTGCTGATTATAGGTAGTTTAACAAAGTCACGATCAAGAACAAGTATTCGTTGTCTAGGATTGATGATTTAATGGATCAGTTAAGAGGAGCGGTGATATTTTCTAAGATCGACCTTGGGTCAGGTTACCACCAACTCAGAGTAAAAACAGAAGATATCCCTAAGACTGCCTTCAGAACGAGATATGGACATTTTGAGTATTTGGTAATGCCTTTCGGTGTGACAAATGCTCTGACAATATTTACGGATTACATGAATATGATTTTTCATCCGTATCTGGACTCTTTTGTGGTGGTGTTTATTGATGACATATTGGTTTATTCTAAGAGCCGAGAGGAACATATGGAACACTTAAGCATTGTTTTGGGAGTTCTTAAGGATAATCACCTTTATGCGAAACTGTCAAAGTGTGATTTTTGGCTGGAGTCCGTGACCTTCCTTGGACATGTAATATCCATGGAAGGGGTGGTAGTGGATCCTTTTGAGGTTGAAGTAGTGATGGAATGGGTGGTACCAAAGTCGGTCACCGATATTAGAAGTTTCCTCGGGTTGACTGGTTATTACAGGAAATTTATTGAGGGATTCTCGAAGTTAGCTTTACCGCTAACTAAGTTGACTAGAAAGGGGGAACTGTATGTTTGGACAACCCGTTGTGAGGAAAGTTTCCAAGAATTAAAACAGAGGTTGACTACGACACCCGTGTTGATTCTTCCTTGTACCTATCATGATTTCAATGTATATTGTGATGCTTCCAAGAAGGTCTTGGGTTGTGTGCTGATGCGGGATGGAACGTTGTTGCTTATGCTTCGAGGCAGTTGAGACCACATGAGAAAAACTACCTGAGCCACGATTTGGAACTAGCCGTTGTGGTATTTGCTTTGAAGATTTGGAGGCACCATTTGTGTGGTGTGAGATTTGAGGTTTTCAGTGATCACAAGAGTTTGAAGTATATGTTCGATCAGAAGGAGTTGAACATGAGAAAGAGAAGGTGGATAGAGTTTTGGAAGGATTATGACTTCGACCTTCAATATCACCCTGGAAAGGCAAATGTAGTGGCAGATGCCTTGAGTCGAAAGTCACTGCATGTCTCCGCAGTAATGATTCATGAAGAAAAACTTATTGAGGAATTCAGGGATATGAATTTGTCAGTTCGAGTTAAGCCCAATAGCATGATTTTGGGAATTCTCAAGGTCATGAATGAATTATTTGAGCAGATAAAGGTAATGCAGATGAATGATCAGGAATTAGTGGCTAAGAAGGTCTCGATGGCTGCAGGGAAAGAGAAGGACTTCTTAGTAGATGCTAATGGACTGTAGAGGTGGAAAGGGAGAGTATGTGTGCATTATGAAGTGGAAGTATGAAGAGATATATTGGATGAAGCCCATAAGAGTAAGATGAGTTTTCACCCTGGAATGACAAAAATGTATCAGGATTTAAAGATGTTCTGGTGGTCCGAAATGAAAAAGGATGTGACTTTGTATGTATCGATTTGTTTGATTTGCTAGAAAGCCAAGATTGAACACTAGAGACCGACAGGTGAGCTGCAATCACTGGAAATTCCCGTTTGGAAGTGGGATAGTATCTCAATGGACTTTGTGTCGGGTTTTCAAAAAACTCCAAAAGGTTATGATTCGATATGGGTAATAGTGGACCGGTTGTCAAGTCTGATCACTTCCTACCAATCCACATGAGATATTCCTTGGAACGTCTAGTGGAGTTGTATATCAGGGAGATAGTTCGATTGCATTGAATTCCAACGAGTATTATATCGGACAGAGATCCCCGTTTCACTTCGAACTTTTGGACTAGTTTGCAATCTACCTTGGGGACTAAGTTGAAATTGAGTTCCGCCTACCATTCATAAACGGACGGTCAGTCAGAAAGGACCATTCAATCGTTGGAAGATCTTTTGAGAGCAAGTGTGCTGGAACAACCTGGAAGTTGGGATAATATGTTGCCTTTGATTGAATTCACCTACAATAATAGCTTCCATTCGAGTATTGGGATGGCACCATATGATGCACTTTATGGTAGAAAGTTCAAGACTCCTATAAGTTGGTTTGAAACGGGAGAGAGCTTAGTATTAGGACCCGAAGTGGTACGATAAATGACCGAAAAGGTTAAAAAGGTAAGAGAGAATATGAAGATAGCCCAAAGTCGACAGAAAAGCTATTATGATAGAATGAGGAAGCCTCTTGAGTTTAAGGAAGGAGATCATGTTATCATGAGGGTAGTTCCGACTATAGGAATTGGTAGATTTTTAAAGTCTTGTAAGCTTACTCTGATGTTTATCGGACCATATCAAGTGTTGGAGAGGATTGGTCCAATGGCTTATCGAGTAGCTTTACCCCATTACTATCAAACTTCCACAATGTTTTCCATGTGTCTTAATTGAGGAAGTACATTGAAGACCCATCGCATATCATTGAGCCTAACTTGGTCGAATTAAAAGACAACTTGACTTTCAAAACCTTACCCTTGAGGATCATGGATAGGAGCGTTAAGAAATTGCGAGGGAAGGAAATCCCTTTAGTTAAAGTGCTTTGGAGTCAAGTGGATGAAGGAGCTGCGACTTGGGAAGCGGAACGTGACATGATGGATGATTACCCTCACATGTTTTAATCGAGGTATGTTTTATTTTTGGGGGAGGATTGTAACACCTTGAATTCTAAATTTCCTAAGTGTGGTGAAACTCAAAAGGTCTGGGAAATATAGGGCAATTCTCGCTTGAGTGAGTGGGTCTCGCCCAAACGAGGGGCTTAGATTTTCTCCCTGGATTTTGTTTGGGATTCTCGCCTGAGCGAGGGTGTTCTCACTTAAGCGAGAGAGGGTTGAGGGGATTGAAAGATTCTACCTGAGCGAGGGTGTGCTCGCTTAAGGGTGAGGCGCCGTCGCTTGAGCGAGAGCATCAGAGTTTGAAAATTGAAAAGTCGTGAACTTCTCGCTTGAGCGAGAATCTAAAAACCTGAACCCTAAAATAGAACCCCAAACGTGAAATAGGGAGATATTTTTGCGAGAAAAGAGAGGAAGAGGCGATTTTTGGGAGAAAAGAGAGCAAAGAGATGCTAGAGAAGAGGTAAACCTCTTGATTTTAACACTCACTCTCATTTTGAAATCATTTCGTATACTTGGGTCTCTTATCTTGGTTTGAAAAACCACATAAACCTCTCTTTCGAGTTGTGGTTCGTTTCTATATAGCTTTTCTCTGTAAAACTCGTAGTTTAGAGTTTGTCTTCGAAAATAGTGATAACAAGATGTTGATTTTTGGAAACCCCAAACCAAAAACGAAATGGTTGTGAATGGGAGTAAAATATGAGGTTAGAAATGTGGTTTATGAGTCATTAATGTTGAGTGAGGAATGGATACTTGTTCTTTTCATTCTTTGAATTTCTAAAGGATAATGTCTTTGAAAACATGGAAACATGAGTTACTTCCTTTTATGAATGACAATGTTGTATGAAGTTGTTTATTGAGTAATGTAAACAAAAGATTTTTGTTGTGGTGTGATGTGCATGAGGAAAGATCATAAGGTTGGAGGAGAAGAGGGAAGCTTTCACAAGAGTGCGAAATCCAAACACTAGCTTACATTCAGGTAAGGGATAAGCATTGTAATTATTAGCGATGAAATATCATGTGATAATTTCATGTAGTTGGAAATTGGTAAACTAAGTGTTGGGGATAACTATGTGGTATTGGCTCTTGTAGCAATATATGACTTGCCCTATGTGGTATTGGCTCAATGTAGCAAATGACTGATTTGCCCTATGTGGTATTGGCTCTATGTAGCAATGACTGACTTGCCCTATTTGGTATTGGCTATATGTAGCAATGACTGACTTGCCCTATGTGGTATTGGCTCTATGTTGTAATGATTGACTTGCCCTATGTGGTATTGGCCTTACATGGCAATGACTGACTTGCCCTATGTGGTATTGGCCCAATGTGGCAATGTCTGACTTGCCCTATGTGGTATTGTATCATCCTATGTGGCGTTGGAAGAATATTATATAAGATGTTTGGTGTCTAAGGGAATTATGGATACCTAAATAATGAGGTGTCCTTGTGCGTGGTGTGAGTCAAGATATGGGAAATTGTGAGAATGTAATGTATCGAAGGTATTCGGTGAGAATGATTGGAATGTATGACTTGTTGAATGAACTATGGTTGTAATTTGATGAAAATCAAGGTGGTAAGACTCGATGATATTACTGAGTAAACTTAGCTTTTACATCTTATTATGTATATTGTCTTTATATGAGCATAGATTTATACTTCGAATTTTATAATATTCAATGTCTTACTCCTTGTGTGTTGTGTGTTTCCCTTTATTTGTGATAAATCGGGTTACAGGTGAAGCGAAGGAGCATTGAGCAAGGTGGTTACTTAATGTGAACTCATTCTTAGCCAAACGTTGTAGTTTAGGAACTCTTTTGTATAACCTGAAGCATTTGTGGATTCAACTTGTAATGCCTGAATTTGTATTGACTATGTGCTGCACGTCAACCCTTATGGAAATGATTCATCTAGCTTTTAAATGATAGAGGTAATTATTTTTGAGAATTGAAAATGATGAACTAAATGAGTTTTATCTGGAAAGGTTTTATAAACCCTTATAACCATTTTGAGTAATGTTAATTTGAAATAAAGAGAATCCATAACTTAAACAACTATCTTATATGTTAATAAGCCGAAAATTTCTAGGACATAAATCGGGTCATTGCCTGACTGCCCTTCCATATCTGGGTTGGCCTGGCCTATCTGCCTGACCTGCTTGGCCACCTGGGCCTGGCCTGCGTGGCCTGGGCCTAGCCTGTAGAGCCTGGGGTAGGTCTGCATGGCCTCCGGTCCTGGCCTGCATGGCCACCTAGTCTTGGCCTTCATGGCCTAGGGGCCTAGTGTGACTGCCCTTCCATATCTGGGTTGGCCTAGCTTGTCTGCTTAACATGCATGGCCACCTAGGCCTGGCCTGCACGGCCTAGGCCAGGCCTGGTCGGCCTTGCCTGGCCAGCTAGGCCTAGCCTGCATGGCCTGGGCCTTGACCGACCTTGCCTTGCTTGGCCCATACTGGTCGTGCACTATATGGCTTGGGCTTGGCCTGGGCAGGCTTGGAGGCAGGCATGGCCTGGTTGCATGGCCACTTGGGCCAGATCTGGGACTGGCCTGCATGGCCAGCTGGGCTTGACTTGGGCCTTGGCATGGCCTAGGGCATGTCCTAGGCTTGGGCCGTGGGCTACCTGTCTCAGCCTTGCCTGGCCCGACCTTTCCTGGCCTGCCTGCATGGCCTGGACCTGGCCAGCTAGCCTAGCCTTTCATAGCCTGTGTAGGATTGGATACTAGCATGTCTAGCCTGCATGGCCTGGCCCTGCGTGCCTCGGCGGGTCTAACCTTGCATGAAGTGGCCTACCTGTCTTGGGCCTGGACTGCATGGCCACCTAGGCTTAGCCTCGCCTAACTGCCCTTCCATGTCTTATGGGTTGTTTTGGCCTGCTTGGCCTGGGCCTTTCTTGGGCCTGGCGTGGACTGGCTCTGTCTGGATGGCCAGATGGGCCTACCCTGACTATCCTTCCTTGTCTAGGCTAGCCTGGACCGAGCTTGGATTGCATGGCCACCTAGGCATGGCCTTGCCTGACTGCTCTTCCATCTATTATGGGCTGGCCTGGCCTGCATCGCCGCCTGGGCCTAGCATGCATCGCCGCCTGGGCCTAGCATGCATCGCCGCCTGGGCCTGAACTACATCGCCGTCTAGGCCTGGACTGCATGGCCACCTAGGCATGGCTTGCATGGCCACCTAGGCCTGACCTGCATGGCTATGGGGTCTGGCCTGGCCTCGCTTGGCTGCCCTTCCATGTTTGGGCTGGCCTAGCCTGCATGGCCACCTTGGCTTGGCCTGCACAGCTTGGGCCTGACTTGAGCGGCATGGACCTGGCCTGCACAGCCTGGGCCTGAGTTGAGTGGCATGGACCTGGCCTGCATGGCCACCTGGTCATGGCTTGCATGGCCACTTGGGCCGAACCTGCTTGGCCTAGGGGTCTGTCTGGCTTCGCCTGGCTGCCCTTCTATGTCTGGGCTGGCCTGGCCTACATGGCCACCGAGTCCTGGCCTGCACATCCTGTGCCTGACCTGCATGGCCACCCGGGCCTGGCCTGCACATCCTGTGCCTGACCTGCATGGCCAGCTGGGCATGACCTGGGGCTTGTCATGGCATGGGGCCTGTCCTAGGCCAGGGCCGTCGGCTGCTTGTCCCAGCCTTGCCTGACCTGACATTTCCTGACCTGCCTGCCTGGCCTGGGCTTGACCAGTTGGCCTAGCCTACATGGCATGGCCTTGCATAGCTTGGGTAGGCTTGGAGACTAGCATGGCCTACCTGCATGGCATGGGCCTGCATGCCTCGGCGGGCTTGGCCTGCATGGCCTTGACTTGTCATGCATGGCAACCTGGGCCTGGACTACATGGCCACCTAGGCCATTCCTGCATGGCCACTTGTGCATGGCCTGCATGGTCTAGGGTCCTGGACCGGCCTCGCCTGGCTTCCCTTCCAAGTCTACGCTGGCCTGGCTATCCTGCATGGTCTATAGATTAACAATGAGACTTAATAAAGTATTGTAGCACATTATCCGAAACCCAATAGATATGTTTAATTTGATACTAGTGGATTTTTGGTTGCCCAGAATCCAAAAACTATTAAAAAAGCTTTACAGCAACTTATGCAATTTTTCTTATGTTTCTTTGTAATAATGCATAATTAGCAATGGTAAGTGGCTGACGGCAACCTCCATGAGGGTGGCTGCTCGTTGGCCGATCGTTCTTGGATGGTGTACAACATTTACTCGCGGAATTGGATTTTACTATGAAATTCACGTTTTGTGTTTCTTTTTTTGTGGTTTTTTTTTGTTGGGATAAAAGAAGATGGTTAGGGGATGAAAGGGGAAGGCTCCACAAGCAAGGTAGCTTGATAAGCCAAGGAGGTTCGCCACAAGGAAGGATCCTCGATAAGAACAAGTTTAATGCGCCACAAGGAAAGTTGCTTGATAAGCCAAGGAGGTTCGCCACAAGGAAGGATCCTCGATAAGAACAAGTTTCAGGCGCCACAAGCAAAGTTGCTTGATAAGCCAAGGAGGTTCGCCACAAGGAAGGATCCTTGAAAAGAATAATGCTAAGGCGCCACACCCATGGTGATAAGCCTTTGAACGCCACAAGCAAAGTTGCTTGATAAGTTCTAAGTTTTTGAGAGCCAAAGCTCAAATAAAGAGAAATGATTTCTATCCAAATAAAATCCAAGCTATATTTATTCATCTTTTTGGCATGTTACATATAGGGTGGATGGCCAAGTTTGGCTCCATAAGAAATTAAACATACAATAATTGTTTTCCAACTATTCCTCACGTGTTAAAGACTAAGAATAGTCTAGGTACAACGTTTTCATTGTCATAACTTCTCTTCATTTGAAATCCCACGTTTTGCTCATAGGTTAACCAGCTTGGTGCCTAATAAGGAAGGGTGTTTGATGATCCAAATGCCCAATATGGCAAGTAGTTTATGGCTGGTCATAATTGGCTTCTCTCCCTTGGCAATTCTGAATTCATGCACGTGGTGGACACTTAATAACTCCTTGCCTTTGGATTTGAATAATACCACACGAATTTGGCATAAAAAAGGAAAGGAATCCAAACTTAATTTCTTACATTTAGTGCTCCCACAAGCCTTGCTCCTCTTATGGAAAGGTCATAACTTCATATTAGTGCTCCCACAAGCCTTGTTCCTCTTATTGAAAAGTCATAACTTCATACAATCTGAATCCACACGTTATTTGCTCCTCCCTTTGATTTTGAAATATGCCTTGGCTGATTTGCAAAGTGCCACTCAACTTTGCTTCATATGGCAAGTTTCTACATGGTTTACTCCAAGAAAGGAAATACCACTCCCACAGTGCTCAATTAGGGAAGGTAGTAATTCCTGATTTTGAATTTGAAACATGCATATTAAAGCTCCCACACGACTGGACCACTTAAGGAAAGTATTAACTCCTTGCTTGGCTCATTGGAATTGCACATACATGGCTGGACCATTTATGGAAACACTTAACTTCATGCAATCCTAATTTTAAGTCTTCCACACGTTTTTTTGGCTCCATGACTTTGAAGAATTTCACATTAACTCCTCCCTTAAGTCCCCACATGGCTAAATGCACAAAATAGGAAATTAAAGTATCCCACTTCCCCGCATAATGACCCATATTACATGCCTACTCCAAAAGAGGCAATACATAAAAATATAATGTCCAAAGTAAATAAATAAAAACATAACTAATTTAATTGTGGGACATAAGACCCCCACATTTTTAATTGCAAGCAAAAACGTCCTTAACTTTTAAAAAAGTGGCCTCCACCAGGTGGTTCTCCTAGTTGAATGTTGAGCATGATGGGCTTTTTGATTTCTTCAATGTTAGGCCCCATGAGGTTGCTATCAGTGGCCAAATGTGACGAGAAAGTAGAAACTAATAACAAACCAAATTGAATAATTCAATTTCTTTGTACACAAAGTAATTGGTACATACACACTTCAACATATCAACATGCACACATAAAAATGAAGGTGGATAAAAAACACTAAAATTAAATAACATAATAATAAAAACACAGCATTTAGGTTTTCATTACAACTTCTCTCTCCATACATTAATTTTCCTATACCTTTGACTTCTCACTTTCTTCCCATTCTTTGATTAGTGATCATCTCTCTTTTCTATTAAAACTCTTTTTCCTCTGAAAAAGAATCAAAGTATGAAACGTCATACATATTATTACGTGATGTCATATCATATGGAGGCATACGGAGTGAAGTATATAAAAGGAAAATAATGCGAACCTCCAGGATGGGGGTTGGCCTACTTGAGCCACCGTTCTTGCTTGAAACTCAAAAGGACTCGCGGAATGTAATTTTAATGTCAAATGCACGTTTTGCTTTATGAATTTAAGTGTTTGGCCGAATGTAGTTGGATCTTTGAGTGTGATGGCCACGATTTTGTGTTTGTGATTAAGGAAAATGGTTAAGGTATGAAAGGTTGAAGGCGCCACAAGCTGAATTGCTTGATAAGCCTAGGATGTTCGCCACAAAGAAGGATCAATAAGAACTAGGGGTAGACGCCACACCAAAAGGTGATAAGTCTTATGAAGTCCACAAGAATGAATCTTGATAAGTTCTAAGGTAAGGAGCCTTGGCTCAACTCAAAGGAATTCAGATTCCAAATTTTAATTAGCTTCAAAATTTCCTTATTCAATCATAAAAATGAAATACATATAGGCTTGTGGCTGGCCAAAAAGGGCTCCACGAAATTAGCTAAAAGATAAACTAACTTATCATGTAAAGCTAAGATTTAGGGCCTTAAAGATAAGGACATATTATTCATGGTCCTAGAATTTCTCCACATGGTTTGCAACTAATTTGGCTTGCAAAAAACTTTCCTTAAAAATAGGAGCATAAGATGCATTCAGTTTCAAGAGTGGGAAGACTTTGGATTTCATTTGGTCTCTCCTTCCTAACTTTTAGGGATGTCCTTATCTCTTGCCAACTTGATGATTATGGTTCCAACAACCAAGATTAAGCTTGCATATCTTCATGCCACGTTTCTACCACACAAGGTTGGCAAAAGTTAATTTGGCCACTCCAAGCCAAATTTGTCCAACCAAGAATGCTGGCCCATGAATCTAGCCAGCTTTGGTGCTCGTGCTCCCACACGCCCAGCTAAGACTGGCTTGACCAATTCGGCCCATTGATTCACCTTACATGCCTAGGTCATTTACTTGGCCACTAATGGACCATTTACAATAAAATCCCCTTTCAAAGCATTAAAGCAATAATCCCTACCCAATTACATGAAATTAACATAAACTAAATAACAGTGCTGAAAATAAAATCCTTAAATTACCCATGAGAAATAATTATCACAATTGAACATAAAATAAAAGACACTAGAAAGTGTGTCAGTATTGCAATTTGTTAGTTGGCAAGTGATTGTTCTTCAAAAATAAGGGTACCCCCCTGGGATCGTATCATCCTCTCCTTCTTGGAGAAGATTTGTCCTCAAATCCGAAGGCTTCATGTAGCTTCTTCCAAAGCAAAATTGACTTGCACCTTATTGACTCCACTAGTTTGTCCTTTGAAATGACTTACTCTTCTACTGCTATGTTCAATCCCAACCTCTTGGATCAAACACAAGCCTCTAAAAGCCATCTTTCATATCTCTTCCTTGACTTTTCCATGCATTCTTCTAAATCAAGTCATTTATTGTCCCTCCATGTTACTTTAAAAAATAACAACTAGAATCCAACAAAATAAGGACAATGTTAGTTTGAACAAAATGTGATGATGCATGGTGATTCGCCATAGTAGGCATCTGGTTTATCCTAAAAGGATGCAAGGCTTGACTCAAAAACATATTCTCCTTGGGCTCTAGGCTACAAATTCCAAACGGGGTCACACTGACTAAAACATAATGGAAATTCCTATCTAAACAATTGGGTTGTACTAGCAAGGTTGAAGTAGGCTTGTTTTCACTTGATTCGTCCCACATGTTTTCCATTGACTTAGGATAATGCCATTGAATAAGTAGAGTCTCAGTATTATGCAAAGGTCAAACAATTCCTAATCTATTCTTTGAGCACACATATTCAACATGGATTGTGCTTTCAAGACATGGTTAGAAAAGCTTTGGTGGGTCACGAATGTGTCTTATGGTTTCATACTCCTCCATTGGTTGTACACTTCGTGCAGCATCCTTAAAAATTTCGTTAACACCACTATGCACTAGAGTTTCATTAGGAAAGTCGAATTCCATGCAAGATTCCTCACTTTTATTTTTACTCAAAGTGTTTTCCAAACTTTCTCTTTGTGTTTCATTCAAGTCTTTCTTTCTCACAAGTTTTTCACTCTTCTCATGCTTTCTTTCGTTCTTTGTGGAATAATATTTTTGTAATGCCCTCTTGAGTTCCTTGGAGAAATCTATTGGTTGAAATTTATGGATGAACTCGAATCTGGCAGGCAATTTGGTGTCACTGCACTTTTGATAGGACCTTGGGGGATGTCTCCTCCTTTCACCCTCATAGGCACTAGAAGGTGCATCTTGTCTTTCTTCATCACACATATCTCTCCTTGGTCTTCTTCTTGGCTCACTAGAATCACCTTTCCTTCTTTCATCAATTCGCCTATCAACATTGATTCTAATTTTCTAAATTTTTTGTTCAAGGGTTTGGAAGTGAGTGCTCATCATGTCATATAGTTTTTTTGTCATGCTTGGGGACATGGATTGACTATAATTTTCTAGATTTGACATGGCGCTCGTAGATCAAGCAAGAAGTGGCTCTGATACCACTTGATGCGAACCTTCAGGATGGGGGTTGGCCAACATGAGCAACCGTTCTTGCTGGAAACTCAAAAGGACTCGCGGAATGTAATTTTAATGTCAAATCCACGTTTTGGTTTATGGATTTAAGTGACAGCAACCTCCTTGTGGGGTTGGTGTTCTTTACGATTGTTTTGCTTGAAAAACTAGATTTTTTTAAGAGAGTTGCAGAATTTTGTATTTGTTTTTGTGTTTTTGGGGTTGGGGTTGTTTGGCTTACGGTTGTGTGTAAGGAATTATGGGGGGTTTTGTGGTTTGGTGTTGGCTTTGTTGTGTTTAGCAGATTGGGAATGGGTTTGGAATGGTTGGTCTTGTTTTTGGGGAATGTAGTTATGTTTTTGGCCTTTTTTGGTTATTTATACGTGTTGTATGAATGCAATGGTGTGAATGAGTGTTTGGTGGCTGTTTGGACGTGTATGGTAGGTTATGGATGAGGATTGGGAATAGTTGGATAAAAGAAAATGGAAGAAGACTTGAGGGGAAGGTACCACAAGCTTGTAGCTTGATAAACCAAGTGAAATCCACCACAACAAGGATGTTGACGAGGATGATAGTAGGCACCACAACAATGAAGGTGATAAGCCAGAAATGCCACAAGACAAAGATTGATAAGTTAAGGGGTAGGAGCTTGGCTCAACTTAAACAACAAAGTGTTTTTCTCTTAAAATTCAAATCTCATTATTAATGTTCAATGTAGGAGTACAAATAGTGTGGGCTGGCCTAAGGCTCCCATAAAAATGTGACTGAGTCTTTAATGCCTAAGCTAAAGCTACGGCTGGCTGTCCTACTCAGCCTTCCTATTACAATGCCAAGCTTTCAAATTCGAAATAGCATAATTAAAAATAAGCAAATAATATGGGATAGTCACACAACTCATTTAATTTGTGACTTTAACACGATTATCCCAAAAAGGCAACAAATGAAAAGCTAATGAATGCACCAAATTGTCTTGAATGTTGGCAGGGCAAATATTATTCAGTTTTGAATGACTTGGTCTGATTGCACACATGGTGTTAATGACAAATTTGATGAATAAGGCAAGTTGTTCATGTTTTGGAAAGTTTTCCCACTCTTCAATGGTCATTCAAGTGGCTGCCTCCTCATTAAAACGTGCTTTGAACCAGGTTTAGAAAGCAATAATTCGATTATTCCCAAAAAGGCAATAAATTGATTATGTCTTCAACGTGCAATTTGAATTTAGGCTGGCTGGATTTGGAAAGTATTAATCTGGCCATTCAAGTTTTGGTGCACATGTGGGAATTGATGAATGAGGCAATTTTTCCTGTTTTGGAAAGTTTTCCCACTCTTCAATGGTCATTCAAGTGGCTGCCTCTTCATTAAAATGTGCTTTGAACTGGGTTTGGAAATCAATAATTCGATTATTCCCAAAAAGGAAATAAATTGATTGTGTCTTCAACGTGCTAATTTGAATTTTGGTTAGCTGGATTTGGAAAGTATTAATATGGCCATTCAAATTATGGTGCACATGTGGGAATTGCACCTGATCAGAATTTGAATTGATTCATTAAGGCTGCCTTAACTACTTGCTTGCCGAAATTTGAAAGTATTAATAAGGCTATTCAAGCACATGTTGAAATTGCCCAAGGTCAATGTCTGGTTGAGTCAGCACGATAGAATTAACTCCTTGCTTGGCTTTTAACATACTCGTGTGACTTGTATATGGTAAGTCTTCAAGAGGCAGCCAGGTTTGGAAAGTAATAACAAAACCATTTAATCCTTGGTGTGCATGATAGAAAATCTTCCAAGGACAGATTCTGGTCATTTAGTTGACACGGCTGGAAAAGGCAACTCCTCAAGTGGTTGGAGTTATTTTTGGAAAGCATTTAAAGTAATTCAACTTGCCCCTGCCCATGCCTAGTCATCCACACGGAATCTGGCTTCCATTTATTGGCACGGTTTCCCTTTAAAGTTATGAGCCTTGTGTGAAATCTGACTTTGATGGTCTGGCTGAGTTCCATGCTGGTTGTGCCTTAGGTTGGTCAAGACATCTCCATAGCTCTTTCTTCATATGGAAATTATAGGTTACAAGACCAATATTGAACACACAAAAAGTTTAAAACATAAAACAAAACTTATTGTCCAAGTAAAAGAAAACATAAATTAAAATAATAGTGGGACATATACAACCACTTATTAATGCAAAATAGTGTAAAAAGCACTAACCCCTTAAGGAAATGTGGCCTCCATCGGGTGGTTCATCTAGTTGTATGGCATGTTTGATGGATTTGTTGGACTGCTTAGGCTTGGGCCTAGTTGAGTTGCTATCATTCCCTCCTTTTTGGAGAGAATTCGACCTCGAATTTGGCTCCACATACTCTCCAGCTTCCCATAAGGACAAATATAATTTAGTGGGAAAAACATTTGTTAGAAGTCGTGGGCTTTGCAGGACCATGCTTCATTGCCACGCAAATCTTTTTTTCTTTTTCATCTTGTGTTTCATTATTTTTTTCTCCTTTTTCTTTCTCAATTATTTTCTCAATTATCTTTGATCTTCACCCACTTGTTTCGGAGACAAGGGAGCTAAGACCACTTTTTTGCACTTGTGCTCAAATGTGATCTTGTTAGAGAACCCATCATGGAGAGTCCTCTTTTCAAATTGCCATGGCCTGCCTAATAATAGGTGACCAGCTTCCATTGTTGCCACATCACATAGCATGACATCTTCATATTTTCCAATTGAGAAGGGAACTTCAGCTTGCTGATTCACCACCATTTTGTGAAGATGGTGATCTTTCCTAACCTATGGCTAAGGTTTTGATGATGCTCATTATGTCATCAAATGCAAAAAGAAGACTAGCAAATCAAAAGTCAAAGAAGCTCATATGTGTAGTCTAAGTCTTCTAGGTAAAACGATACTTAATCTTAAAATATCTTAACTATACAATAAAGGCTAAATTCTGAAAAACTGATGCATAAAACCAAGATCATTTGCACTAAAGCATAAGTGTTCTGTTTTTAAACAGTGTAATCGATTACACTACTCTGGTAATCGATTACATATTGATAAACTCATCAGTCTTGTACATTTTCCATGATGTAATCGATTACACAACCCTGGTAATCGATTACAGGTTGATAAACTCATCAGATCTGTGCATTTTCTATGATGTAATCGTTTACACCATACTCGTAATCGATTACAACATATTAAAAGTACCAGATATGTACGTTTTTCACATTGTAGTCGATTACACCATGTTTGGTAATCGATTACATAAATCCGTTGAGTTTTGTATTTTAAATTTTTACATGATGTAATCGATTACACTATACTCGTAATCGATTACAACATATTTAAAGCATCAGATACGTGCATTTTTTCACATTGTAATCGATTACACCATGTTTGGTAATCGATTACATCAATCCGTTGAGTTTGTTTTTGAAATTTTTAAGTGGTGTAATCGATTACACCATATGGTAATCGATTACACATACCAGAACAATATATTGATTATGTTTTGAATGAACTGTTGTAGCTCTTAACTTTTCACAAACTCATACTGGTTCATGTGCATGAATTAAACACTATAAATAGGTGTTCCATGACTTGGTTTTCAACACAATTCTGAATACAACTTTCATACTCACAAAGTCACAAAGTTCTCATAATTTTTGTCATTCATTCATAAGTGTTAAGACTTTGATATCAATTTTCCTATCTTTCCAATTCTGGAAATTATTCAAAGTCTTAAGCACAAACAAAAGCCTTTATCCAAGTTATTTGATTCTAAATTAAGTGATCATTTAGTGAGTGATTCAATCCTTAAAGTTTCAATTACTATTAGAGAGTCACTTATTAAAAATCCTTGTAAAAACTATCTTAAGAATACAAGTTAGTGTCTTGTAAACATTTCACCAAGTGTGGTGAAGTGCAGTATATTGTGAAGAACAGTGTTAGCCTAGTGCCTAGTGGAATAGGTGAGTAGTCTTGGAAGAAGACGAAGAAGGTGTATCATTGGTTCTTGCAATAGTGGAAAAATCTTCTTGGTAACAAGAAGGACTGGACGTAGCCTTCAAATTGAAGGTGAACCAGTATACATCTTGGTGTGATCTTCTCTTCCCTTAACTTTTTACATTTTGCACTATCTTCTACTTTTACTCAACTATTTTATTTATTACTTCCGCTGATAGAAAAACTCTCTTTAAACTTGCAAAGTTTTAAAATAAAAGTAGAAATATTGAATTTAAGTCTCTACACCTAATTCACCGCCCCCCCCTCTTAGGTGGCCATTTATCCTAACAATTGGCATCAGAGCTTAAGTTTAGGTAATTTTCTCCTAAGATCCTAACTATGGCCTCAAAACAATATCTAGGAGAGGGATCCAATATAAATCGTCCACCTAACTTTAATGGTGAACATTACGATTTCTGGAAAATTAGGATGAGAATCTTCATTGAGTCTCAAGACTTAGAAATTTGGGACGCCATTGAAAACGGTCCCTTTATTCCAAGTCATCTTAGTTGTGGTATAGTAGAAACAAAACCAAGAAGTGCTTGGGATAATGAAGATAAAAGAAAAGTTCAATATGATCTAAAAGCCAAGAACATTATAACTTCGGCTTTGGGAATGGATGAATTCTTTAGAATCTCAAATTGCAAAACTGCAAAAGAGATGTGGGAAACCTTAGAGACCACCCACGAAGGAACAGATGAAGTTAAGCGTTCAAGACTCCATACTCTGTCACAAGAGTATGAACTCTTTAGAATGCTTCCTGGTGAGAAAATACAAGACCTGCAGAAAAGATTTACCCACCTTACTAAACATCTCATTGCCTTAGGAAAAGACCTATCTACTAATGACTTAAACTTAAAAGTTCTTAGGTCCCTAAATAGAAATTGGCAACCCAAAGTTACTGCCATATCAGAAAAGAAGAGTCTGTCTAAAATGTCTCTTGCAACCCTCTTTGGTAAATTGCAAGAACATGAATTAGAATTAGGGAGATTAGAGCAAAATGAAGAAATAGAAAAGAAAAACAAATCAATTGCTCTAAATACTGTCGCTAAAGATAGAAATAGTGATATTGATGACGATGAGGACATGATTCTTCTAGCCAAAAGATTTAATAAATTCTTGAAGAAAAGCAAAAACTTCAAGAAAAAATGAAAATTCCTCCTCTCAAAACATCACTTGCTTTGAATGCGGCAAAAGTGGCCACATAAAAGTCAACAATTACAACAATAAAACAAAGAAGGCTTATATAGTTTGGGATGACAATGATATAAGTTCATCATCTGACTCCGACAATGAAGAGAATGCTCAAATAGCACTAATGGCTTCACACCAATCAGAAGATGAACTTGATGAGGTCAGTAACTCTTTTGAATTACATAGTTATGATGAGTTACAAGAAGCTTTTTATGAATTGCATGATGAATTTCTAAAGCTTTCTAAAATATGTTCTAAACAAAAGAAAATCATTGTAGAATTAGAAAGTAAAGTCAACTCTCAAAACAAACTCACTAGTTGTAATAAATGTATAGAAAAAGAATCCAAAATACATGTATTAACAAATGAAATAAACACTTTAAATAGGAGCACTAAAAACTTGGACAAAATCTTGTTGAATCAACGCCCTTCAAATAACAAAAGAGGGATTGGTTATTCTCCTAATAATAATAGTGGCCAAAACAAAACTGTCTTTATAAAAGAAAGTGTTAGTAAACTTCCTTATGTCAATGAAAGGGCTGTACTAAAATTTAAGAACTCTGATTTCTACACTTCCCCCAATAATTTCAAAAGTAATAAATTGACCTATAAGTATACATGTAATTATTGTAATCATCATGGTCATACTCCTAACAACTGTTGTGTTAAAAATTATGGAGTACCAAAAGGTAAATTTGTATGGGTTGAGAAAGGCACTAACATAAAAGGACCCAAATCACTTTGGGTACCTAAATCTAAAATATAAATTTATTTTGTAGGTATGCTTTGGAGCAGAAAACGATCTATGGTACCTAGACAGTGGCTGCTCAAGGCATATGACTGGTGACAAATCAAAGTTAAGTTTTATTCTACCAAAAGATGGATTTGTCACATATGGCGATAACAATAGAGGTAAAATTTTAGGAATTGGAAGGATTGGTAAACCTCCACATGTTACTATAGAAAATGTCTTATATGTTGATGGCTTAAAACATAATCTTCTTAGCATAAGTCAACTATGTGATAAAGGCTTAAATGTCATCTTTAAGAAGGACTTATGTACTATAGAAGATAGCAAGACTCATAAGACTAAACTTTTCGGAAAAAGAACAAATAACATATTTATGATTTCCTTAAGTGACCAATCATTAAAAATCAAGTGTTTATCTGTCAATAATGATTATGCATGGTTATGGCATAGGAGATTTGCTCACATTCACATGAATCATTTAAACAAATTAGTAAAACATGACTTAGTCATTGGCTTGCCTAAAAAGAAATATGCTAATAATAAATTATGTGTTGCATGCCAAAAGAGTAAATTAAAGAAAACTTCTTTTAAACCTAAGCATATAGTTTCACTAATTGGCCATTAGAATTAATTCATATGGATCTATTTGGCCCCTCTAGCATCAAAAGCTTTGGAGGAAATTACTATGGTTTTGTTCTAGTTGATGACTTTTCTAGATATACTTGGACATTCTTGTTAGTTCATAAAAATGAAGCTTTTCATGTTTTTAGAAAGTATGCCAGTCGTGTTCAAAATGAAAAATCCATGAAAATTACTTCTATAAGGAGTGATCATGGTGGGGAATTTCAAAATGCTTTATTTGAAGAATATTGTGATGAACATGGAATTTCACACAATTTTTCTGCACCAAGGACTCCACAACAAAATGGTGTTGCGGAAGACAAAAATAAACTTTTAGTAGAACTAGCAAGAAGCATGATAAATGAAACCAATCTGCCCAAATACTTTTGGGCTGATGCTATTAATACTGCTTGCTATGTGTCCAATAGAGTGCTAATAAGACCTCTTTTGAAAAGGACCCCTTATGAACTATATAAAGGTAGAAAGCCAAATATCTCTCATTTGCATATTTTTGGGTGTAAATGTTTTGTTCTTAACAATGGAAAGAGTAAACTTGGTAAATTTGATGCTAAAGCTGACGAAGGAATCATCCTTGGTTATTCACTCACAAGCAAAGCCTATTGATCGAGGCCGTACTCGATACAAATAATATAACAATAAAGTATAGTACTAGGAAGTGACTCCTAGGTCGTTTCCCAAAGATTATCTTTCACACAATGGTTCAAACACCTTACACGCACACACACAATGGGGGGTTTTAGTGGTTGTTATGCTATGAAATTAAGCTAAAACAGAACACAAACAGAAAACAGAATAGTAAAGAGGCTAAATCCCTTTGGTTTCCTTGTTCACAACTCAATCCTCGGTTTCAATATATCAAAATCAGATTCTCAGTGTTCCTTTGTTGAGAGTCGATTAACTAAGCGATGATCAACTCACAGTTAAATTGCTAAACCTCTAACTAAGCGAAATTGGCATAAGCAACAAACAGTTAACAAAGTCACATGAATCAAAGCATCAATTTCAGAATCGAAACATTGAATTCCTAATCTGTTCATAACTCTAATGTCTAAGCTTCAAACTAAGCGAAATCAACATAAACATAGAGCATTTACAGATTCACATAAACTAAGCGATTATGTGCTAGAGAACTAATTAACTAAGCGAAAATCAATTCACAAACCTACAACAAAATCATAGAATTAAGCAAACCACAATCTGAAATAGGATAGAAGATTCAAACATAAAGAAACCGAAATTGCATTAAACGAATAAAGAGAAACCGAAATGCATTAAGCACTAAACCTCAAGAGTGTGATACATTACCAAAGGAATTTAGCACTAAACCTCTAGCCTTCCATGGAGGAAGAAGCAAAACCGAATTTTGAGGAGGAAGAAGATGAAAAACGATAACCTAAAAGAACCCAAAAGGGGGAAAACGAAAATGTAATTTAAAGTTGTTTGTGAAAACGAAATTCTAAGTTTATTAAAGGGTAAAACCGAAATGGGCCCTAAACAATGGGCCCAAAACCTAAAACGGAATTAAAAATCCTATAACTAAATACAATCTTCACTTTAGCACACATCTTCCACTTGTAATGCCCAAAATGTCCTTGGTGCCAAATATGTCCTGAAAATGGAATTAGATTTAATTAGGCTAAATAATCCGAAATTAACTCATTTTAGGAATAATAGTCCAATAAAGCCTAAAACACTAAACAATGCCAAATAAAGTCAATTAGACACCAAGAATCATTAACAATGGTAAAATAAGGTTATTAATAGTGTGTAATATTTGACTCATCACCTATAGAATTTTTAATAAAAGAATTTTAACCATCGAAGAATCTATACATGTTTCTTTTGATGAATCTAACCCTTCTATGGAAGAAAAAGTTGTTTGTGATGATCATGACAGTGATTTACCAAGCACCTCTCAAAATGAAGTCACAAAGTCAATGGAACAACTCAACCTAGAGCAAATGATGAAAGAAGAAAAACTACCTCATATCTCTACTCGAGAACACGATGGCCTTCCTCAAGAATGGAGAACACACCGAGATCATCCAATTGACAACATCATTGGAGACATCAATAAAGGGGTAACTACTCGACTTAGTCTTAGAGATGCATGTCTTAACATGGCTTTTGTTTCTCAAATAGAATCTTCTAAGATAAATGATGCTATTGATGATGAACATTGGATGATTGCTATGCATGAAGAGTTAAATCAATTTAAAAGAAACCAAGTATGGGAACTAGTGCCTAGACCTAGTAACAAGCAAATCATAGGAACCAAATGGATCTTTAGAAATAAATTAGATGAAAATGGCATAATAGTTAGAAACAAAGCTAGGTTGGTAGCACAAGGTTATAATCAAGAAGAAGGAATAGATTATGAAGAAACCTTTGCTCCTGTGGCTAGACTAGAAGCCATTAGATTGCTCTTAGCCTATGCATGCTCATTAGACTTCCAACTTTACCAAATGGATGTTAAGAGTGCCTTCTTAAATGGATATATAGAAGAAGAAGTGTATGTCAGTCAACCCCCTGGTTTTGAAGACCATCATCATCCCACTCATGTTTATAAGTTGAAAAAGGCTCTTTATGGGCTAAAACAAGCCACAAGAGCATGGTATGATCGTTTAAGCACTTTTTTGTGTAACAAAGGCTATTCAAAAGGAAAAGTCGATACCACTCTTTTTATCAAAAGACTTGATGATCATACTCTGCTTGTGCAAATTTATGTTGACGATATCATTTTTGGTTCCACAAATGAATCTTTATGTAGTGAATTTGCAAACATGATGCAGGGAGAGTTTGAAATGTCCATGATGGGCAAATTAAACTTCTTCCTTGGTTTGCAAATTAAACAAACGAGTAGTGGAATCTTTATCAGTCAAACTAAATATTGCAAAGAGCTTTTAAAGAAATATGAAATGGACAGTTGTAAAGAGATAGCCACACCTATGGGTACTAACACATATCTAGATAAGGATTTATCAGGTAACCCCATAGATATAACAAAATATCGAGGCATGATTGGCTCTTTGCTGTATCTTACTGCTAGTAGGCCTGATATTATGTTTAGTGTGTGTCTATGCGCTAGATATCAATCCTGTCCAAAAGAGTCGCATTTGACTGCCGTAAAAAAATCTTAAAATACTTAAAAGGAACTTTGGATGTTGGTTTATGGTATCCAAAAGGCAGTCTATGTAATTTAATTGGATATACTGATTCTGACCTTGCCGGTTGCAAAACCGAAAGAAAAAGTACTAGTGGTACTTGTCACATTTTTGGCAATGCATTAATTGCTTGGTCCTGTAAGAAACAAGCTAGTGTAGCCTTAAGTACCGCTGAGGCAGAATACATTGATGCCGGTAGTTGTTGTGCCCAAGTTTTGTGGCTAAAACAACAACTGTGTGACTATGGTATTGACATAGGCTGCATTCCCATTTTGTGTGACAATACAAGTGCCATTAATATCTCTAAGAATCCTATAATGCACTCTAGAACAAAACATATAGACATTAGACATCACTTTCTAAGAGACCATGTTCTTAAGCAGGATGTTGAACTTAAGTTTGTTGACACACATGCACAAATGGCTGACATTTTCACAAAGCCTTTAGGAAAAGAACCCTTCTTCAAAATTAGGAAAGAGCTTGGTATTTTGGCTGAAAAAGAATTAAGTTAAATTATGAATGATTTTCTGCATATTATCCTTTCATTATTATGCTTAATCTGCTATTCCTAGTCTCCTTTTTGATAATGTCAAAAGGGGGAGAAAAGGGTATGTTTCGTTTGTTCAAATTTATTTCAGGCATAAAATATTTTCACAAAGATATGCAATAAGACCTAAAGACAGGGGGAGAACTACTAAACATGAATCAACTGTCAAGACATAGTTTGCCATCATCAAAAAGGGGGAGATTGTGAAGATGGTGATCTTTCCTAACCTATGGCTAAGGTTTTGATGATGCTCACTATGTCATCAACTGCAAAAAGAAGACTAGCAAATCAAAAGCCAAAGAAGCTCATATGTGTAGTCTAAGTCTTCTAGGTAAAACGATACTTAATCTTAAAATCTCTTAACTATACGATAAAGGCTAAATTCTGAAAAAATCATGCATAAAACCAAGATCATATGCACTAAAGCATTCCAAATAGGCTTCGGGATTGTTTAATCCCACAAAGCTTGGGACTTGAACCTTGACTCCATCATTTCTGTCTCCAAGGTTCTCCTTACCATATATTTCTCCACATGGCCTCCTCCTCCTTTCACCATCATGGGAACTTGAGTCATCTTTGTGCCTATTATGGTGTCTCCGTTCTCCACGCCTTCTCCTTCTTTCTGACTCATGATCACTTGAGTCACTTTGGCGTCGCCTTCCATTCTGACCAAGCATCTCTTCCATCTGCCTTTGGAGGGCTTGGATTTGAGTGATCATGTTTTTTATGGCCTCGGTGAAATTAGCTATTCTTGGGGAAATTGTTGGGCTTTGGTCTGGACTAGACATGATTTGTTGTTTTCAAGCAATAGTAGCTCCTGATACCACTTGACAGCCACCTCCTTGTGGGGTTGGTGTTCTTTACGATCGTTTTGCTTGAAAAGCTATATTTTTTAAGAGAGTTGCGGAATTTTGTATTTGTTTTTGTGTTTTTGGGGTTTGGGTTGTTTGCTTACGGTTGAGTGTAAGGAATTTGGGGGTTTTTTGGTTTAGTGTTGGCTTTGTTGTGTTTGGCATATTGGGAATGGGTCTAGAATGGCTGGTCTTGTTTTTGGGGAATGTAGTTATGTTTTTTGTCTTTTTGGTTTTTTATGCGTGTTGGATGAATGCAATGGTGTGAATGAGCGTTTGGTGGCTATTTGGATGTGTATGGTAGGTTATGGATGAGGATGGGGGTAGTTGGATAAAAGAAAATGGAAGAAGACTGGATGGGAAGGTACCACAAGCTGGTAGCTTGATAAACCAAGTGAAATCCACCACAACAAGGATGTTGATAAGGATGATAGTAGGCATCACACCGATAAAGGTGATAAGCTAAAAACGCCACAAGACAAATGTTGATAAGTTAAGGGGTAGGAGCTTGGCTCAACAAACAACAAAGTGTTTTTCTCTTAAAATTCAAATCTCATTATTCATGTTCAACGTAGGAGTACAAATAGTGTGGGCTGGCCTAAGGCTCCCATAAAAATGTGGCTGGGTCTTTAATGCCTAAGCTAAAGCTACGGCTGGCTGTCCTACTCAGCCTTCCTATTACAATGCCAAGCTTTCAAATTTGAAATAGCATAATTAAAAATAAGCAAATAATATGGGATAGTCACACAAATTTGTGACTTTAACATGGTTATCCCAAAAAGGCAACAAATAAAAAGCTAATGAATGCACCAAATTGTCTTGAATGTTGGCTGGGCAAATATTATTCAGTTTCTGAATGCCTTGGTTTGATTGCTCACGTGGTGTTAATGACAAATTTGATGAATGAGGCAAGTTGATCCTGTTTTGGTCATTCAAGTGGTCGCCTCCTCATTAAAACGTGCTTTGAACCAGGTTTGGAATGTAATGATTCGATTATTCCCAAAAAGCAATAAATTGATTGTGTCTTCAACGTGCAATTTGAATTTATGCTGGCTGGATTTGGAAAGTATTAATCTAGCCATTGAAGTTTTAGTGTACACGTGGGAATTGATGAATGAGGCAATTGTTCATGTTTTGGAAAGTTTTCCCACTCTTCAATGGTCATTCAAGTGGCTGCCTCCTCATTAAAACGTGCTTTGAACCAGGTTTGGAAAGCAATAATTCGATTATTCCCAAAAAGGAAATAAATTGATTGTGTCTTCAACGTGCCAATTTGAATTTAGGCTGGATGGATTTGGAAAGTATTAATGTGGCCATTCAAATTTTGGTGCACATGTGGGAATTGCACCTGGTCAGAATTTGAATTGATTCATTAAGACTGTCTTAACTCCTTGCTTGCCGAAATTGGAAATTATTAATATGGCTCTTCAAGCACATGTTTGAATTTCCCAAGGTCAAAGTCTGGTTGAGTCAGCACGGCAGAATTAACTCCTTGCTTGGCCTTTAATATACTCGTGTGACTTGTATATGGTAAGTCTTTAAGAGGCAGCCAAGTTTGGAAAGTTATAACACAACCATTTAAATCTTAGTATGCATGCTAGAAAATCATCCACATTCAGATTTTGGTATTTAGTTGACACGGCTAGAAAAGGCTAGTCCTCAAGTGGTTGGAGTTAGTTTTGGAAAGCATTCAAAGTAATTCAACTTGCCCCTGCCCATGCCTAGTCATCCACACGGAATATGGCTTCCATTTATTTGCACGGTTTCCCTTTAAAGTTATGAGCCTTGTGTGTAATCTGACTTCGATTGTCTGGCTGAGTTCCAAGATGGTTGTGCCTTGGCTGGTCAAGACATCTCCATAGCTCTTTCTTCGTATGGCAATTATAGGTTACAAGGCCAATAATGAACACACAAAAAGTTTAAAACATAAAACTAAACTTATTGTCCAAGTAAAAGAAAACATAAATTAAAATAATGGTGGGACATAAACCCCCACTTATTAATGCAAAATTGAGTAAAAAGCACTAATCCCTTAAGGAAATGTGGCCTCCATCGGGTGGTTCATCTAGTTGTATGGCATGCTTGATGGATTTGTTGGACTTCTTAGGTGTTGGCCTAGGTGGGTTGCTATCATTAAGTGTTTGGTTGAATGCAGTTGGATCTTTGAGTGTGATAGCCACAATATTGTGTTTGTGATTAAGGAAAATGGTTAAGGTATGAAAGGTTGAAGGCGCCACAAGCTGAATTGCTAGATAAGCCTAGGATGTTCGCCACAAGGAAGGATCCTTGATAAGAACTAGGGGTAGACGCCACACCAAAAGGTGACAAGTCTTATGAACGCCACAAGAATGAATCTTGATAAGTTCTAAGGTAAGGAGCCTTGGCTCAACTCAAAGTAATTCAGATTCCAAATTTTAATTTGCTTCAACTTCCTTATTCAATCATAAAAATGAAATACATATAGGCTTGTGGCTGACCAAAAATGGGCTCCACGAAATTAGCTAAAAGATAAACTAACTTATCATGTAAAGCTAAGATTTAGGGCCTTCAAGATAGAGACATATGATCTATGGTCCTAGAATTTCTCCAGATGGTTTGCAACTGATTTGGCTTGCAAAAATCTCTCCTTAAAAATACGAGCATAAGATGCATCCAGTTTCAAGAGTGGGAAGACTTTGGATTTCATTTGGTCTCTCCTTCCTAACTTTTAGGGATGTCCTTATCTCTTACCAACTTGATGATTACGGTTCTAACAACCAAGATTAAGCTTGCATATCTTCATGCCTCATTTCTACCACACAAGGTTGGCAAAAGTCAATTTGAACACTCCAAACCAAATCTGTCGAGCCAAAAATCTTGGCCCATGAATCTGGCCAACTTTTGTGCTCATGCTCCCACACGCCCAACTAAGGCTGGCTTGACCAATTCAACCCATTGACCCAATTATATTAAATTAACATAAACTAAATAACAATGCTGAAAATAAAATCCTTAAACTACCCAATGAGAAATAATTGTCATTATTGAGCATAAAATAAGAAACACTAAAAAGTGTGTCAATATTGCAATTTGTTAGTTGCCAAGTGATTGTCCTTCAAAAATAAGGGTACCCCTCTGGGATCGTATCAGAAAATCAAGTGTAATAATTGTTATTGACATACCTCTATTGACAGAGCCTTCTAATGGTTTCTCTCTAGCATTATCTGCATGATCTACCGTCATTACCAAATATTATCATACCCAACACCCTCTTTTCAAAGACCACCTTCATAAGAGAATGTTTGGGCAAAAATAAGAGAATATTGGGCAAATATAGGACTGCACATTCTAACTAAGAGAAAATAAGAGAATATTGGGCAAAAACAAGACTGGAAATTCACACTAACAGAAAATAAGTGATTATTTGGGCAACAATATAGGTGGAAGATTGAGTATAAGAAGTAGGACTTGGAATGATCCTTCAAACTCAAACAAAAATTATCTAAATGGCTTCTTCATCGAATTTAATAAAATGTGTGCATTGTACTTCTCAATTTAGTACCTTTGATGCTCTCTACCAACACATAAAGAATACACACAGAGACTTCATAAGTTTATGCTCCTGTTTCCAAAACGAGTTTACCAATGATAATTCCCTCCACCTTCATTACCTAATTCTTTCGTACTCCACACCCTCATTACCTAATACTATCGTACTCCACAACCTCATTACCTAATACTATCGTTATCCACACCCTCATTACCTAATACTATCGTACTCCACACGCTCATTAACTAATACTATCATACTCCACACCTTCATTCTAGGGTCCACTTGTGTGAATGAAATTGACAGCATGACTCATTGGTTACTCCATATATAAACAATTCATTAGTTTATATATAATCATTATTAAACAGAAAAAGACACATATGTAGAACATAAGGCTCATGGGTTCACCTTGAAAGAGTGACCTTCAATACTCTATTCTATCTCACTACTCCTCTTCTACCTCGATAAAATATCAATCTTCATTACCTAACTCATTATAAATAATTTAATTTTTATTCAATATCATGTACATGAAAAAACTATATTGAAAAAAGTTATATTTTTTAACCGACATCTTCCACTTGAAAAACAAAATCTTCGACCATATGTAGATTAAAAATGAGACTTAATAAACTATTGTAGCACATTATCTGAAACACATTAGATATGTTTGATTTCATACTAGTGGATTTTTGGTTAACCAGAATCCAAAAACTATTAAAAATGCTTTACAGCAACTTATGCAACTTTGCTTATGTTTCTTTGTAATAAGGCATAATTAACAATGGTAAGTGGCCAAATGTGACAAGAAAGTAGAAACTAATAATGATGCGAACCTCCAGGATGGGGGTTGGCCTACTTGAGGGACCGTTCTTGCTTGAACCACAAAATAACTCGCGGAATGTGATTTGAATGTCAAATTCACGTTTTGGTTGATGGATTTAAGTCTTTGGCCGAATGTGGTTGGATTTTTTTAGTGTGATGGCCACGATTTTGTGTTTGCGATTAAGGAAAATGGTTAAGGTATGAAAGGTTGAAGGCGCCACAAACTGAATTGCTTGATAAGCCGAGGTTGTTCGCCACAAGGTAGGATCCTTGATAAGAACTAGGGGTAGAGACCGAACCAAAAGGTGATAAGTCTTATGAACTCCACAAGAATGATTCTTGAAAAGTTCTAAGGTAAGGAGCCTTGGCTCAACTCAAAGGAATTCATATTCCAAATTTTAATTAACTTTAAAACTCTCCTATTCAATCATAAAATTACATCTAGGCTTGTGGCTGGCCAAAAAGGGCTCCACAAAATTAGCTAAAGGATAAACAAAAGATAATATAAATTATCATGTAAAGCTAAGATTTAGGGTGGTTCAAATGAACCGTTATTCATGCATAGGGTTTTGATTGCTCTTCACATGGCTAGCAAGATTTTCTCCTTGAATCTAAGGTACTTGATCCATACAGTTTTGATTGCTCTTCACAGGGCTTGAGAGATTTTCTCCTTAAATCTAGGGGACTCTGAATTAAGGCTCATCTTCAAGATTAGGTCATGCATTTCGGTTCCTTGTGTTTAGGGATAGCAAAACGTTTTTATCTCCGAGATGAGAATTGAATTTGGCTTGAAAAATTCTCTCCATAAAAATAGGAGCATAGGATGCATTCAGTTTCAAGAGTGGGAAGACTTTGGATTTCATTTGGCCTCTCCTTCCTAACTTTTAGGGATGTCCTTATCTCTTGCCAACTTTATGATTATGGTTCCAACAACCAAGATTAATCTTCCATATCTTCAAGCCATGTTTCTACCACACAAGGCTAGCAAAAGTCAATATGGCCACTCCATGCCAAATCTGTCCAGCCAAGAATGCTGGCCCATGAATCTGCCCAGCATTGGTGCTTATGCTCCCACACGCCTAGTCAAGGGTACCCCCATGTGATCATATCATCCTCTCCTTCTTGAAGAAGATTTGTCCTCAAATATGGCTCCATGTAGCTTCTTCCAAAGAAAATTGACTAGCACCTTGTTGACTCACTTGCTTGCCCTTTGAAAAGACCTACTCTTCTATTGTTGTGTTCAATCCAAACCTCTTAGATCAAACACACGCCTCTCAAAGATATCTTTGATATATCTTCCTTGACCATTCCATGCATTCTTCTTCATCATGTCATTTCTTGTCCCACCATGTAACTTTAAAAAATAACAACCATGGTCCAATAAAATATGGACAATGTTAGTTTGAACAAAATGTGATGATACATAGTGTCTCGTCGTAGTAGGCAAAAATGCTTATCCTAAAAGGATTCAGGGCTTAACTCAAGAACACATTCTTCTTGGGCTCTAGGCTAGAAATTCCAAACGGGTCACACTGACTAAAACATAATGGAAATTCCTGTCCCAACAATTGGGTTGTACTAGCAAGGTTTAAGTAGGCTTCTTGTTTTCACTTGATTCGTTCCACTCTTTTTCCATTGACTTAGGGTGTTGCCATTGACTAAGTAACGTCTCACTATTATACAAAGGCCAAACAGTTCCTAATCTATTCTTTGAGCACACATATTCAGCATGGATTGAGCTATCAGTACATGGTTGAAAAAGCTTTGGCGGGTCATGAATGTGTCTTATGGATTCATACTCCTCCATTGGTTGTACACTTTGTGGGGCATCCTTAGAAATTTCCTTAACACCACTATGCACAAGAGTTTCATTAGGAAAGTCGAATTCCATGCAACGTTCCTCACTTTTATTTTTACTCAAAGTGTTGTCCTCACTTTCTCTTTGTGTTTCATTCGACTCTTTCTTTCTCACAAGTGCTTCACTCCTCTCATGCTTTCTTTCGTTCTTTGTGGAATAATATTTTTGTAATGACCTCTTGAGTTCCTTGGAGAAATCTATTGGTTCAAATTTCTGGATGAACTTGGATCTGCCTGGCAATTTGTTGTGATTGCACTTTTGATAGGACCTTAGGGAATGTCTCCTCTTGCCTGGCTAGGCCCCGCCTTCCCTGGCCAGTTCTGGCCTTCCCAGGCCCGTCCTTGCATGGCCTTGCCTGCATGGCCAATTAGGCCTGGCCTAGGCCCTGACATGACCTGGGCCTGTCCTAGGCTTGGGCTTGAGACATGGCCTGCCTGTCCCGACCTTGGTTGGCCAGCCTACATGTCCTGAGCCTAGCCTGGGCCTAACATGCATGGCCTTGCATGGCTTGGAAGGCTTGGAGGCTAGCATGGCTGGCCTACGTGATTTGGGCCTGCGTGCCTTGGCGGGCCTAGCCTGCATGACCTTGGTCTGCCTGCATTGCCAAGGATTGGAATGCATGGCCTGGGCCTGGCATGCTTGGCTTGGGCCTGA
Organism: Lupinus albus; assembly: GCA_009771035.1. NCBI lineage: Eukaryota > Viridiplantae > Streptophyta > Magnoliopsida > Fabales > Fabaceae > Lupinus > Lupinus albus. Next base: position 5,506,581 of record CM020011.1, on the reverse strand, counting down.
CCACCTTGTCGTGGCCTGCATGACCAACTGGACTTGGCATACAGGACCTGGCCTGACCTTGCATGGTCTTTCATGGCCTTTCCAGCAAGGCCAGCTTGGCCTGGATTGCATGGCCTAGGCCTGGGCTAGCCGCCCTTCCATGTTTAGGTTGGCCTGGCCTGCCTGTCCTGTACCTCGACTGTATGGCCACCAGGGTCTGCCCTTGCCTGGCGTGGCCTGGCCTCGTCTGGCTTCCCTTACATGTCTTCAGGGCTAGCCTGGCCTACATGTCCACCTGGGCCTAGCCTGCTTGGCCACCTAAGCCTGGCCTAGCATCGCATGGATGCCCTTCCATGTTTGGGGTGGCTTGGCCTGCCTGCCCTGCTTGGCCACCTGGGCCTGGACTTCGTAGCCCGAGCTTGGCCTGCATGGTCTGCCTCGCCTCCTGGTCCTGGCCTGCATGGCTACCTATTCCGGGCTTGCATGGCCAGGTGGGGGAGGCTTGCATGGCCTGGGCCTGGCTTGCTTGGACCGGCCTAGCCTTGCCTTGCCTAGCACGGCCTGGCCTACATGGCCTGCATTGGGCCTGGCTTGGGCCTGGGCTTGGACTGCATGGCAACTTGGGGACCTGCTTGGCATGCCCTAGCCCTGGCCTGGGCCTTGCCTACATGGAGTGGTCTGGCTACTCTTCCATGTCTGGGTTGGTATGGCCTGCTTGGCCTTGGCTTAGACCGCATGGCCACCTGGGGGCCTAACCTGGCCTAACCTTGCATGGCATGGCCTGCCTGTTCTGGGCCTGACCTCGCTTAACTGCCCTTCCATTTCTTCCAGCCTGGCCTTTCCTGTTTGGCATGGGCCTTGCATGCATTCCCACCAGGCCTAACCTAGCCTTGTGTGGCCCGACCTTGCATGTCTTGGCCTGCTAGGCCTGGCCTAGCTACCCTTCCATGTCTAGGTTGGGCTGGCCTGGGCCTAGACTAGAGGGCCACCTAGGATTGGCCATTCCTAACGTGGCCTGGCTTCGCCTGATTGCTCTTCCATGTTATGTGGGGTGGCCAGACCTGCATCTGCGCCTGGGCCTGGACTACATGGCCACCTAGGCCTAGCCTGCATGGCATAGGGGCATGAACTGGCCTCGGCAACATACCATTCCATGTCTGGTCTGGCCTAGCCAGCCTGCCTGGCTTGCATGGCCACCTAGGTCTGGCTTGCACGGCCTGGGCCTGGCCTGCATGGCCTGGTCGGCCTTTCATTGCGTGTGGCAGGCTTGCATAGCCAGCGAGCCTGTGCAGGCTTGGTGGCAGGCATGACCTAATTGGCCTGGCTGCATGGTCACCTTGGCCAAGCCTACATGGCCTGGCCAGGCCTTGCCTTGCCTGGCCTATCCTTGCCAAGCCTGGCATGGCCTTTCTTGGCCCGACCTTGAATAGCCTTGCTTGCATGGCCAGCTGGGCCCTGTCTTAGGCCCAGGCTCTAGGATGCCTGTCCTAGCATTGCCTGGCCAAGCCTTTCCTGGCCTGGGCCAAGCCATGTAGGAAAGGAAATACAAGACTGGGTCAAGCCAGGCCATGCACGCCAGGCCATGTAGGCCAGGACCAGCTGGCCATGCAAGCCTTGGCCATGCAGGCAAGGCCCAAGCCATACATGTCAAGCGCATGTCATGCATGTCATGCAAGGCCAAGCCAAGCAGGCTAGTTCTAGGCCAGGCTTAAGCCATGCAGGTAGGCCAGGAAAGGCCGAGATAGGCAGGCCTTGGCCCAGGCCCTGGACAGGCCATGCAGGCCTGGCCTTGGTGGCCTTGTAGTCAGGACAGGCAGGCCATGCCTACCTCCAAGCCTACCCAAGCCAGGCCCAACTCATGTAGGGCACCGCCAGGACAGTCCCAGGCCCAGCCATGCAGGCCTGCCACTGGCCATGTAGTCCAGGCCCTAGTGGGCATGAAAGTGGCATGCAGGCCAGGCCAGCACTGAAGACATGGAAGGGCAGTCAGGCCAAGCCAGGCCACGCTAAGCCATGGTGGCCATGCAGTCTAGGCCCATGTCAGTCAGGTCAGGCCAGCCCAGACATGGAAGGGCAGCAAGGCTAGGCCAGGTGATCGCGACTCACCAAGGACCATCAACTTGGATGAACTAATGGGCCTAGGAGGGCCCATAACTCGGGCCAGGGTCAAGAGAGCCCAAAGCAGTCTTGGCCAACTTGTGTTAAGTCTTCAAACATAACTTGGGCCAAGTGAGAATATGAGGCCCATTTTTTTCCTCCTTATAGAGGATGAGCCTTTTGAAGGCCACGACCAAGATGGGAAAGAATGAGGATTTCCTTTCTTTTCTTTATGTTATTAATAAGAGGACCATCCACGTTTATTATGTTATAATATTATTATTTTGCTTTTATGTTATTTTCTGTTTAATAAATATAACTTTTATGTAGGTTGCCATGGATTTCAAAAGCAAGACAAGTATCCCACTTTTTCCGCCTCACACTTGAAGGCCAAGTTTAAGTCTGACAGAGCCTACTGACTAGGCCAAGGCGCCACCTTTTCCGCCTCACACTTGAAGACCAAGTTCAAGTCTGACCAAGCCTGCTGACTAGGCCAAGGCGCCACCTTTTCCGCCAACACTTAAAGGCCAATTTCAAACACGACCAAGCATTAACACACCAAGCTGATCCTACTCATTCCTTTTAATTAATTGGATTTGGGAGATGCTAGAAAGAAGGATCTGGCCGAAGACATAAAGGACCTCTCTCGCCTGGGCGAGATTCTCTCGCCTGGGCGAGATTCTCTCGCCTGGGCGAGATTCTCTCGCCTGGGCGAGATTCTCTCGCTCAAGCGAGAATCTCAGAGCCTGCCTATAAAACTCACACTAGAACACTAAATCTCTCGCTTGGACGAGATCCTCTCGCTTAAACGATAATTGTCTAGTATACACCCCAATACTCTAAGTTTTCTAATCCTTCTGAAAACGAGATTTGAGGTGTTACAATCCTTCCCCCCAACAGGAAATTTCGTCCCCGAAATTTTGTTAAGTTAATCTCAAGAAAATAATATCATAGCCCAGACATTAGGCATAAGATGTACTCAATCAAATCTAGATCCGACCAACTAAACCCTTAAGATCGCTTAGACGACAAACAAAGATACACATGACATAGGGGTGATACCATTTAATCAACTAAAAGACTAACCTTTAGTCAGACTCAAGATACCAAGATAAAATAATCGAATAAGAGAGAACGACTAGGAGGAAATAATTACAATAAGGGTAAAGATTCCAAAGTAATTATCAAGTAAAATAGGTCTCCATGATCTATCAGGGCTACAATCACTTAAAACGATTAGCAAATGGTTGAAGATCACAAGAATATTTTAGAAACCATTATGAATTTAGATCAATTTTCCATGACTCACTTGAGTGTACAAGATCTTAACCAAAATGCAATATTTAGATATGCATCAGCTCGATATAAATCGCATTATTTCATCCCACACCTGAGGATTAGTCATAACTAACCAAAAGTTTCAACAGGATTACAAACTTACATTTTGTCACATCATAGTGAGATAGGAAACAAAGTATCTATCCTCTGAAACAAACATCTAGACAAACACGATTTTTTAAGTTTTTCAGTTTGCAAAACAAAACGACTCAGTAATTAATCATCTCGATGAACATTCTTACCATAACCTTATGATGCAGTAGACATGAAGTTATTAGTTCATAGTCCCAACTAGACATACCAAACAGTAGGCTCACTTCAATAACATATTTCGTTACCAATAACAACTGCAAGTTTATAAACATTCACTCAATAACATAAGTTAGATATGGATACTCCAAATACAATTGCAATTATACATTTAGTACTCAAATCTGTATTATGTCCATAAATGCAAGATCATAATCACATCAAGAAGTTTCTAATGGAATCATCCTTATCTAAGGTACAATTGTTTAAAGTTGGGATCCTCAACATGAACCTAATTAATGCTTAGCCAAATACTACATTTCATCCAAGTTGACTTTCGAAAACAGATTAGATAGAAGATTCGTGGAAATCACCTTATAAGAGTAAGGGTTAAACACGACTATTTCAAAATAACTCAACAAATTACTCATGCATAACTGAAAGACCTAACCACAAGTTTTCAAAAGGCTAGTTGATTCCATAGTTATATGCTATTCATGGTAGTAAAGTTCTCATAGTCCATTTACGAATGCATACATATGCAATAACACTGTAATTACGCATAGCAAATACTACTACATATGAATCAGAAGCAGGTTTTGAAGGTACAATATCTAAGCATATAGTAGGTGTAGATTACCATTACATCGGGCATTACGAATATTAAATTTCAAAAAGATCAATTATTATAGACCAAAAGTTCCATGTACAAGGCCCGAGGCACTCTTGGGCAACTAATACTACATATCCAAACTTCAATTGGGCCAAGTGATGACACAAGGCCCATAAATTGCCTTATGCTTGAGGAGGCAACATTCCTTGAAGGCCACGACCAAGAGGGGAAGCATAAACTACTTTACCATGTTTGCTTGTTTTAATAAGTGGTCCAATACCACATTTGAATTTATTTATATTAATGAAAATAAATATTGATGTTTTAAATTTACTTATATTAATGGAATATTAACGTGTGTTTTATGTGTAGGGACTTACCAAACTCGGCCTAAAGGAAACTAAAATACATTCATGAGCATGGCCAAAGTTGCCTTATTGGAAGCACACGCTAAAAGGCTAAGTAATGCACATTCATGTAGCGTGGCCAAAGATACCTTATTGGGAACACAAATTAAAGCACTCATGAAGCGTGGCCAAATCTGCCTTATTGGGAATGCACGTTAAAGGACCAACAAATACACATTCAATAGCATGGCAAAACTTACCTTATTGGGAAGACACGATATTACTACATCTTAAAGGAGTCATGTGATTTTCCCTTGGCTTTTGTTTATTGTTAATAATGGCAATTCAAATTGAAGACATATGATTCAACGGCTCATCAAGACTTGCCAAACTCGGCCAAGGCAATTTCAATTCCAAAGCAGCCCACGTGTGCAAAGGTTTCAACAAATTATTAAAGACACATTGATGACCTATTCAATTTGGATCAAATACACATGTGCTTCAAAGGCTCCATTAAAAGTTTCCAAATTCAACCATCAAAGGAGTTAAGGCGATTTCAAATCAGCCCCACGTGTGCAAAGGCTTCAAGTACCAAAACATTTGGCCAGCCAACACGCAAGGCTACATTCATTAACAATTCATTATTGCCGTTTTGAGAGTAACACGTTAAAGATAGAATTCAATGAGCCGTGTCATTTTCCCTTAGTATTAGCTTATTGTTATTAGTAGTAATAATGCAAATTTGAAATTGTAAGGCTGAGTCAAAAACGACCAGCCATAACTTTAGCCTAGGCATTGAAATATTGTTATTGTTGTCATGGGAGCCTTTAGGGCAGCCCACACTATATGTATTCCACGAATAAGCTTGAATAATACACCTTGGATTTATATGAAAAACTTACTTAGTGAGAATTCTCTCCCAGCTTCTTGGTTAAACCGAGAAAATCAAAGTTCTTATCAAATATCATTCTTTGTGGCAAACATCATCCGGCTTATCAAGTTCCAACACTTGTGGCACCATCACCATCTCAGCCTACCCCCATTCTTCTTTTATCCTACAAATATCAAACATAAAAACCTCTAAAAACAGCCCCTAAACACTCAGCCAGAAACTGGCCAGAATTCTTGTCACCTAACTACATTCAGCCTATTCCCAAAGCACATAAAAAGTCCCAAGCCAAATACCAAAAACCATATTCCAAAAAGTTTCATCCGAAAACATCACCAAAATTAGCATCCAAACAAAACGATCGTAAAGTCATACCAATCCCCACAAGGAGGTTGCTATCAACAAGAATGGAAATTAATTTTGGCTATTTCCATTACCACTGTCTACTAAGATGATGAAAGCAAAATTTGTTTAGCGATGACTCGCTAAAATTAGAGCAACACAACATCAATGTTCATCATCACTGCTTTGACTTATATACATATCAAAAGTCACTGGCATAATGAAAATTTATCACTATAACTTTATTACAACCATTTTATTTTGATACTGACTCGCTTTTAGTTACCAAAGGTTTAGAGAGTCTCTTCAAAGTATAAACATATAAGAAGATTCAACCTTCAGGCTAATACTCTTATTTCAACGAATTTAAGTACTTCACCAACTTCCACTAATAATTTGAACAAGGAGTTTACTTTTTAGCAATGATATTCAAAACTTATGCAAGCATTGTAAGTTTGACTTTTAGCAGCTCATAGAAACAAAGACACAAGACTTAGTCTCTGCAAAACATGTAAGGTATATTTCTTTACATTTTTGTTTAGTTAGCACAATATCTCTAAAACCAATACTTCATGATCAACAACATTCAATAAAACATATTCACTTACATGTTCGTAGGAATCCTTTAAATTACTCTTCAAGTGATTCCCAATATAATTAATATATTTTTTCCAGAATTCACGCATCAAGGATCAAATCGCAAGGAATTAGCAATTGATCTCAAAGAGATATTTCACAATTGTCATGTAGAACATGTTACACACAAGTTCATCATTTAATTTAAACTTCTAAACTTTGATGCATTGCATGAAAACTTATATTAAGGAATTAATTGATGTGTACATGTTAGTTTCCAAGAAAATCATGCAAGGTATTGTATGGTTACATGTCATATAATAAAAATGTAGATTTAGCCACAAAGTCTAATAATCGATTAATTTCTACATCACCACATCATGCATATTTGTTTTGGTCACGAAGAGTGATGACATAATTAACAACATATCTTAACTAGGAACACGAAGGAAACCAAATAGCATGGCATACTTGTTTTCATGATATACAATATTCTAACTCTAGCAAGAGCTAACATTCTTTCACCTATCAAAAATCAATAGAGATAGAAGAAGACTCATACTGTCTGCTAACTATACTTCTAATCTCCCATAACACGAACTTGCACCGAGCATCAATTTTTATCTTCTAATTAAAGAGACTGTTATTATTCTCTATAAGGTAAATTTCCAATAAGAGGAAAATACTAGATTTCACTTTCATGCATTTTCAACTTATATACAAATCAACAATCGAATTAAAAAAAATCCAATCTCCAAGATATAGAATATAATTTTCAAAGTTTTCTATTATTATGATGAACACAAGATTTCCCAATCCTCTGTTAGATTTCGCAGTGGGCGACCACTACCCTAATTCTGCTCAACCACAATCATAGAGACATATAAGCGAACACCCAAAGAAAGCTAATTTAATTGTTTCTCTTCAATCATCTTAATGTTAGTGATAAAAGAAAGTCCACAACAAGAAATCCACAAAAAGCTCATAACAAGAAATTCGCCACGAGGAACTCTTAACAAGGAACTTTCACATCAAGAAATTCAACAGGAAGTTCACAACTAGAGGTTCACAACAAAAAATTCAACACAAAATTCCCAACAAGTGCTTCACAACAAGGAAATTCAACGATAAGTTCACAACAGGGAATTCACAAGAAGTTCTCAACAAGGAATTCACCACCAAAAATTTACGACAATAAATTCAACGTGGAATTCACAACAAGGAATGGTAATTGTCATAATAAAGAAAATGCAACATAGATCAAGGAGAGACTCACGACCGAACAGATAAGCAGACACCTCAGAGTCACAGAGAAATAGTTAATGAGACCATAACCCCAAGTCGGGTAGGAAGGAACTGCTCTGATACCAAATTGTAACGACCCGATTTTTAGAAACCAAAAATTTTAAAACTTTATTCTGAATAGTGAAATGAAATACTATCGATGGAAATTACTTAACCGATTTAGAGAAACTGAGTAGATTCAAATATTATTTAAGGTTCATGATTCAAGATGCGGAAATATTCAAATGTGTCTTTACAATAAAACATGTCATTTCACTCAACTTCAAATCCATAATCTATACAATTATCCATTTTCAATTAAATCACTTATTAAGGTCTTTGTACTAGTCTTATTACATCATTAGAAAGAGATCATTTATACAAAAAGAATAACTAAAATATATTTATCATATTACATATATTATACAAATACAATTTCGAACACATAAACAACTACTCTAGCCTGTACTCCCATCCGCAGACATCCGAGGCGCAACAGCAACAACCTGAACCCATATAAATAACATAGACAAAGAAAAGACACAAGGGATTAAGAACCAACTACGTCGATCGCAACGTGGATTTACATGAAGTAATAACATTAAAGTGCTACAACCTATAAAGCAACTAAAACCAACAATATCAGCATATACAACTAATGCACACAATCAACAACTTATACCATAGGATATTCACATCTTCAAACGGTGTATCTATCATATATCACTTATACAGTTCACCCAAACCCGTCTCCATCAAAATCACAATACCATATTCACTCACAATACACAACGACAACTCCATAACCGAAGGCAATACAATACTTTCAAAGCAATACAATACCACATAGGGCAAGACATTCGTTTCTACATAACTTGAGCCAAAGTGTACTATATAAATTGAGCTAAAGTGTGGTACATAACTTGAGCCAAAGTGTGTTACATAACTTGAGCCAAATTGTGCTACATAACTTGAGCCAAAGTGTGCTACATAACTTGAGCCAAACTGTGCTACATAACTTGAGCTAAAGTGTGCTACATAACATGAGCCAAAGTTTGCTACATAACTTGAGCCAAAGTGTGCTACATAACTTGAGCCAAAGTGTGCTACATAACTTGAGCCAAAGTGCGCTACATAACTAGATCCAAAGTGTGCTACATTACTTGAGCCAAAGTGTGCTACATAACTGGAGCCAAAGTGTCCTATATAAATTGAGCTAAAGTGTGCTACATAACTTGAGCCAAAGTGCGCTACATAACTAGAGCCAAAGTGTCCTATATAAATTGAGCTAAAGTGTGCTACATAACTTGAGCCAAAGTGTGCTACATAACTTGAGCCAAAGTGTGCTACATAACTTGAGCCAAAGTGTGCTACATAACTTGAGCTAAAGTGTGCTACATAACTGGAGCCAAAGTGTCCTATATAAATTGAGCTAAAGTGTGCTACATAACTTGAGCCAAAGCGTGCTACATATCTTGAGCCAAAGTGTGCTACATAACTTGAGCCAAAGTGTGCTACATAACTTGAGCCTATAAATTTACTAACAAATCCATATAACAATTGTACATTCCTAAAATCACCCTCACAATCAATCTAAATCGTTCTCATGCTAATGCAACAATACAACCCACTCTATATAATCAGTTCCACTACGTCATTCTCTCATCATGACTTCACCATAATACAAAGTACCACATCAATGTCATAATCACAATATATCTTTTTCCTTACCACAATAAAGTAACCCACAACATAATCATTATCACATAACACAATCATCTCGTTTTATCACAATATCATCATTCATACACACTCATACACACAAATAAAGATAGAACAATCTTACATGATGACGTGTTACCATAAACGAGTATTTCGCATTTGGCTTGACAAAACGGTTTTTCTTCTCATATATTCCCATGTTAATGGCTAATACCTCTTCATGGAAGATAAAGATTCTCAAATGGAAAAAAACTTCAAAGGGAGTTTCTAACCGACAACACTCTCCGATTTTTGAGGGAAATCGGAGATGACTCTAATGAAATACTCTAAGACCACAATGCTCTTCTCCCTCACCTGAGTTTGCGTAAGCTCCATTGTTCCACAAAAGAAAAACTTCTTTCACCATCTCCTTCAACCTCCAAACCTATCCTTTTCATTTCCAATAGCCACCCTTGTGCCGTTAAAAAGTAAAAGGAAGAGGGTTTGTGTGTTTGTAAGGTTTATTGGAGGAGAACCCTTAGGGGTCCCATGACCCGAGCCAAGGCAAATAGGGCTAAACTAGCCCTTGAAAGACTCGTGGACAAAACCCTTGAGTCAAGCCAAGAGGCCAACACCAATGCTAGCCCATTCACTTCATGGTCCAGGAAGAGGACTTGGGAGGCTACGGCCTCAAGGCAGCTACCTAGCTTGCCTTTACATGCTTTCAATAAGTGGGCCATTACTTGACCCACATGCAATTAGGTTTAATTTAATTCTTGCTTTATTTTAATTTCAAGTATTTTAATTATGTTGCTTAAAATATGGAAGAAGGTGATTGTTTGTTAAGTGTTTCAGGGATAGGCCCAAAAGCCCAAGACAAGACCAAGTCAGGCCAGCAAGCCTCGGTCAGGATTCCAAGTCAGCTAAACCAGGCCAACATTCCGGATTTCTCGGTCAAAAGCCAAGTCAGCCAGCACCTTGGATTTCTCGGTCAGAAACCAAGTCAGCCTGGCGCCATGGGTTTCTCGGTCATATCACAAAGCCAAGGCCAGAATGCTAAGTCAAATGGAGAGAAATCAAAGGCACCTAGGAGGGAGATTGAAATTCCAAAAAATTGAAGCTCAAATTTGAATTCAAATTGGGATAGAGATGAGGCTATCATGGCCGAGTCTTATGGGTCAAAGAAGCCAAGTTTCTCATCAAGAAACCTTACCAAAATAAGGATTCCTTAAAAATAGGCCAAGGCAAAACAAATCTATCTTCAAGGACACCAAACTTCGGATGAGGAGATAAAGTCTTCTAAAGACTTAATCTAGACTTATCATCAAGAGGCTTATCAAGAATCCTTCTAAAACAAGGATTCTTTGATTTTCGGTGGGAGCTCCTCAAAGGCAACCACACGTGGCCAAAAATTCAAGCAAGATGGCACACCAACTAGGTCAAGCCTCTAAGGAGAAGGATAGATTAGGATTTGACTAAGTATAGATAATTCTTCCTACTTTATAGCTTTAATTTAATTCAACTAGATTAAGCCCCCTTTATTTCGGATTTGAGGCCCAACTTGTGGGAACCTAATCCTAGTTACCTCTTCTATATGTATTTCATTTTATGCATGAATAAAGTTTAGAGTTGATTTTCGGATTTATTCCCTTGTGTTAGTGAGTGAGTCTCCTAGCAATCTTGGCCAAGCCAAGGAACCGTTCTTATCAAGTTACCTAGGTGGCTTGTGGCGAACTTTGCAGGCTTATCAAACACTTAGTGTTTGTGGCGCCCCTACCATCTCATATCCCCCTTCCACATTCTGTCCCTAACACATAAACACTTCACAACCCAAAGCCAAACCCAAACACTTCCGCAAAAAGCCCTAAAATCAAGTGCAATTCAAACAAAGTGTGAAACTTCCAAGCAAGAAACAATCCCAAGTAATTCTCCCAAAAGGAGAATTAGCAAAAAGGCAATCACCCCCCTAAGGTTGTCATCAAGTGGTCATTAGAGCTCAGTTCTAGCATGGAAGGAAAAGTTAAGCCGAATCAAATCAAGTGACCTACAAAAAAAGGTCAAAGCTACAAATTCGGCAAAATAAGTCAATTTTGTTTTTCAAGTTCAAACCTCGAACGCCTACCCAAAAACCCTTTCCCAAACACGTCCCAAGCAACATTCCCAACCAAAACCCAAAACCCAAAACCCAAAAATCCCCAAAAATACAAAAAAATTCCGAAGCCACAAATTTCCCAAACACTACCCTAAACACATAACCAAAATACCTACCCAAACACTAAGCCTTGGTACTTTTGTGACCTAGTCACAAGACCTTCTACAACAGCTTGATTACTTGACTTGTCAAGGTTCTTAGGGGACTTGAGTGTCATATTGAATGATTGTGAGGCAAACACATTGAGTGACATCAATTGAGTGATTGTGAGAACAAACACATTGAGTGACAATACTTGAGTGATTGTGAGCACAAATACATTGAGTGATATTTGAGTGATTGTGAGGTACAATTGGTTACAAACACAATGGCTGAAGAAGAGGACAGCCCACCTATGTCCCCAAGGACAGTCATGCTATTTACAACAATGGAGGCATGGTTTGCAGCAATGCAAGCACAATTGGAGGAAATGAATAGGCGTAATGATGGAGGATCTAGTGATGAAGATGGAGGACACCGGAGGAGAAATAGGAGAGGCAGGTGTGAGGAGGATAGGAATGAAGGAGGAGGAGGCCGTAAAGGCAAGGGGGAGAGGCTAGAAGGGGTCAATGTAAAATCCCATCTTTTGTGGGATTGAACAACCCCGAGGCATACTTGGAGTGGGAGTTGAAGATGGACCAGATCTTTGATTGTCATCATTACAATGAGGACAAGAAGGTCAAGGTGGCTGCTCTTAAATTCAAGGAGTATGCCATGGTATGGTGGGATCCATATCAAAAGGATAGGAGGAGAGTAGGAGATCAAATGGTTGATACATGGGAGGAGATGAACTTGGTGATGAGAAGGAGGTTTGTGCCCAACTCCTATCAACGAGATGTGCACAACAAATTGCAAAGGCTGATTCAAGGAAGCAAGACGGTGGATGAGTATTTCAAGGAGATGGAGTTGGATCTCTTAAGGTCTAACTTCAATGAGGACCGAGAGGCAACCATGGCCAGATTCTTGCATAGACTCAATCCCGAGATCCAAGACATTATAGAGCTTCAACCCTACATTGAATTGGATGACTTGGTCCATAAGGCAACCAAAGTGGAGCAATAATTGAAGAGGAAGAAGACCAAGTACTCAACCAACAAGTTTCCATCAACAACATGGAAGGACCGGTCTAAGAAGGAGGGAGCAGGCTCTAAAGAAGGCAACAACCCTTCAAAGGAGTCAAACACCAACAAAGTCCCAAAAAAACCGCCCTTGGAGGCTGCCCATAGAAGCCGAGACATCAAGTGCTTCAAATGCTTGGGTCACGGTCACATTGCATCTCAATGCCCCACAAGGCGCATCATGGTGGTTCTAAATGGAAAAGTTGAGTCTGAATCTGAGGCATCAAGTGAGGAGGAAGAAGTAGATCATGATGGAGATGCCATTATGCCTAATGGAAACCTACTTGTGGTGAGAAGGCTGCTTGGCAGCCAAGCAAAGGAGCATGAGGAAAGCCAGAGGGAGAATATTTTCCACTCTCGGTGCTTGGTTAAGGGCAATGTTTGCTCCTTAATCATTGATGGAGGTAGTTGTGCTAATGTGGTTAGCACAAGGTTGGTGACTAAGCTTGGCTTGGCTACAAAGATACACCCAACACCATACAAGTTACAATGTCTAAGTTAGGTTGGGGAGATGGTTGTGAACAAGAAAGCCGAGGTTCCTTACTCGGTTGGTAAGTATGAGGATCTAGTCCTATGTGATGTGGTCAAGATGGAAGCCAGCCATATGCTACTAGGGAGACCTTGGCAGTATGATAAGAGAGTTATCCATGATGGCTATTCTAATAAATACACATTCATGCAAGGATCCCGGAATGTGGTCTTATCACCTTTGACCCCAAAGCAAGTTAATGATGATCAGAAGAGGCTCAAGGAGAAGATGAGCCTAGAGAATAAGGAAACAAGGAAGCTCATGAAGGATGGTGAAGATCAAAAGAAGAGTTTCTTTGTGACCAAAGGAGAGGTAAAAAGGGCACTCACTTTGAAGCAGCCCATGTACCTACTAGTGAGCCGAAGCTATTGCCTTTGCAATGAGGCTAGTGATGAAGCAACAATGCCCAAGTTCCTTAAGGAGTTGCCAGCTGAGTCCAAGGATGTGTTCCCTAAGGATGTCCCTAGTGGCCTCCCTCCCCTAAGGGGGATTGAGCATCATATTAACTTGGTCCCAAGAGCATCTCTGCCCAATAGGCCATCCTATAGGAGCAACCCTCAAGATTCCCAAGAAATTCAGAAGCAAATTGAGGGGTTGATGCAAAAAGGATGGGTTCAAGAGAGCATAAGTCCATGTGCTATTCCAGACATCCTAGTCCAAAAAAGGATGGATCATGGAGGATGTGTACTGATTGTAGGGCCGTTAACAACATCACGGTCAAGTATAGGCATCCAATTCCTAGGTTGAATGACCTATTGGATGAGCTATATGGGTCTAGTGTCTTTTCAAAGATTGATTTGAAAAGTGGATACCATCAAATCCGGATCCGAGAGGGTGATGAATGGAAAACCGCTTTTAATACCAAGTTTGGTTTATATGAGTGGTTAGTCATGCCCTTTGGGTTGACCAATGCCCCAAGCACATTTATGCGCTTGATGAACCAAGTTCTAAGGGCTTTCATTGGAAAGTTTGTTGTGGTATACTTCGATGACATCCTTATCTATAGCAAGAACATAGAAGAGCACCATGTGCACTTACAAGATGTTTTTGCTAGTTTTAAGGAAGGAGAAGCTATACGGCAATTTTGAAAAGTGTTGCTTCTATGTTGATCACGTGATCTTCTTAGGCTTTATCATAAATGCCAAAGGAGTCCACGTTGACCCTAAAAAGATCAAGGCCATACGTGAATGGCCCACCCCAAAGACAACCACGAATGTTAGGAGCTTTCATGGGTTATTAGCTTCTACCGAAGGTTTGTCAAGGACTTTAGTACCTTGGCTGCACCCCTCAATGAGGTGGTTAAGAAAAACGTGGGATTCAAATGGGGAGAGAAACAAGAAAAAGCTTTTGAGAATCTTAAAGAGAGGTTGACACATGCCCCTATTCTCATGCTACCAAATTTCTCAAAGTCCTTTGAGATTGAATGTGATGCGTCCAATGTAGGCATTGGAGCCGTCCTTATGCAAGAAGGACATCCCATTGCATATTTTAGTGAAAAATTGGGAGGGGCAACCCTAAACTATTCCACGTATGACAAGGAGTTGTATGCGTTGGTTAGGCCCCTACAAACTTGGCAACATTATCTATTGCCTAAGGAGTTTGTTATCCATAGTGATCATGAGTCACTAAAGTACTTGAAGGGCCAAGGCAAGCTGAATAAAAGGCATGCCAAGTGGGTGGAGTTTCTTGAGCAATTTCCTTATGCGGTCAAACACAAAAAGGGAAAGGCTAATGTTGTGGCAGATGCCCTATCAAGGAGGTATGCCTTAGTGGCTACCCTTGAGACCAAACTACTTGGTCTTGAGTGCCTCAAAAATACCTATGAGTTGGGTGGAGATTTTGGAAAAATTTACCATGGATGCCCTCAAACGTCCCAAGATGGTTATTTCAAGTTGGAAGGAATCCTATTTCGGGGAAATAGGGTTTGTGTGCCTAAAGGTTCCATCCGAGAGTTATTTGTGAGGGAAGCCCATGAGGGAGGGCTTATGGGACACTTTGGGGTTCCAAAAACCCTAGATGTCCTAAAGGAGCATTTCTATTGGCCTCACATGAGGCATGATGTGCAAGCACTTTGTGAAAGGTGCATAGTTTGTAAACGGGCTAAGTCCAAGGCCATGCCCCATGGACTTTACACACCATTGCCCATACCCGAAGCACCATGGGTTGACTTATCCATGGATTTTGTGGTTGCTTTGCCACGTACTCAAGGAGGAAAGGATTCCATCTTTGTGGTGGTTGACTGATTCTCCAAGATGGCGCACTTCATCCCTTGTAAAAAGGTGGATGATGCATGCCACATTGCTGATTTGTTCTTTAAAGAGATTGTAAGGCTACATGGCCTTCTAAGAAGCATTGTAAGTGATAGGGACACCAAGTTCCTAAGTCACTTTTGGAGGACCCTATGGGCTAAGATAGGGACCAAATTGATGTTGTCAACCACGTGCCACCCCCAAACGGATGGCCAAACTGAAGTGGTTAATAGGACCCTCTCAACACTCTTGAGATCCGTCCCAGGAAAGAATCTTAAGGCTTGGGAAGCATGCCTTCCACACATTGAGTTTGCCTACAATAGGACAACTCATGGGGCAACAAGTCTATCTCCTTTTGAGGTGGTATACGGGTACAACCCATTAACCCCTCTTGACCTACTTCCATTTCCTAATTCACCTCTCTTGAAGCAGAAGGATGGAAAAGCCAAGGCTGACTTTGTCAAGAAAATCCATCAGAAGGTCAAAGCCCAAATTGAGAAGAGGACTGAAAGCTATGCTAGGACAACCAACAAAGGGAGAAAGGAGGTCATCTTTGATCCTGGAGATTGGGTCTGGTTCCACATGAGGAAGGAACGGTTTCCTACACAAAGGAAGTCTAAGCTACAACCAATGGGTTATGGTCCATTTCAAGTCTTCGAAAGGATCAAAAACAATGCCTAAAAGCTGGACCTACCAGGAGAGTATGGTAACATTAGTGTAACATTCAATGTGGCTGATTTAAATTACTTCGATGAAGATTAGAGGTCGAATTCTTTCAAAGAAGGAGGGGATGATGAGAGTCCCATCATGGATGACAAGTCCATACAAGGCTTAAGGGGTCCTATGACCCGAGCCAAGGCAAAAAGGGCTAAACTAGCCCTTGAAAGACTCGTGGGCAGAACCCTTGAGTCAAGCCAATAGGCTAGCACCAATGCTAGGCCCATTCACTTCATGGTCCAATAAGAGGACTTGGGAGGCTACAGCCTCAAGGCAGCTACCTAGCTTGCCTTTACATGCTTTCAATAAGTGGGCCATTACTTGACCCACATGCAATTAGGTTTAGTTTAATTCTTGCTTTATTTTAATTCCAAGTATTTTAATTATGTTGCTTTCAATATGGAAGAAGGTGATTGTTTGTTAAGTGTTTCAGGGATAGGCCCAAAAGCCCAAGCCAAGACCAAGTCAGGCCAGCAAGCCTCGGTCAGGATTCCAAGTCAGCCAAACCAGGCCAGCATTCCGGATTTCTCGGTCAAAAGCCAAGTCAGCCATCACCCCGGATTTCTCGGCCAAAAGCCAAGTCAGCCAGGCACCCCGGAATTCTCGGTCAGAAACCAAGTCATCCAGGCGCCCCGGGTTTCTCGGTCATATCACATAGCCAAGGCCAGAATGCTAAGTCAAATGGAGGGAAATCAAAGGCACAAAGGAGGGAGATTGAAATTCCAAAAAATTGAAGTTCAAATTTGAATTCAAATTGGGATAGAGATGAGGCTATCATGGCCGAGTCTTATGGGTCAAATAAGTCAAGTGTCTCATCAAGGAACCTTACCATAATAAGGATTCCTTAAAAATAGGCCAAGGAAAAACAAATCTATCTTCAAGGACACCAAACTTCGGATGAGGAGATAAAGTCTTCTAAAGACATAATCTAGACTTATCATCAAGAGGCTTATCAAGAATCCTTCCAAAACAAGGATTCCATGATTTTCGGTGGGAGCTCCTCAAAGGCAACCACACGTGGCCAACAAGTCAAGCAAGATGGCACACCAACTAGGTCAAGCCGCCAAGGAGAAGGATAGATTAGGATTTGACTAAGTATAGATAATTCTTCCTACTTTATAGCTTTAATTTAATTCAACTAGATTAAGCCCCCTTTATTTCGGATTTGAGGCCCAACTTGTGGGAACCGTAATCCTAGTTACCTCTTCTATATGTATTTCATTTTATTCATGAATAAAGTTTAGAGTTGATTTTCGGATTTATTCCCTTGTATTAGTGAGTGAGTCTCCTAGCAATCTTGGCCAAGCCAAGGAACCGTTCTTATCAAGTTACCTAGGTGGCTTGTGGCGAACTTCGCAGGCTTATCAAACACTTAGTGTTTGTGGCGCCCCACCATCTCATATCCCCCTTCCACATTCTGTCCCTAACACATAAACACTTCACAACCCAAAGCCAAACCTAAACACTTCCGCAAAAAGCCCTAAAATCAAGTGCAATTCAAACAAAGTGTGAAACTTCCAAGCAAGAAACGATCCCATGTAATTCTCCCAAAAAGGAGAATTTTCAAAAAGGCAATCACCCCCCTAAGGTTGTCATCATTTTCATTTCCAAGAGGGTTTGATGAGTTTGTAAGGTTTATTGGAGGAGATACACGAATTCTAAATGTAGTCGTTGTCGAGAGTGGGAGGGGGAGAAATAAAATGAAGATTAGGGTTTCTGAATTCACATTGATGACTTTGGCTGAAAGTGTGGTGCCTCAGCCTAGTCAGCACGCCTGGCCGTGGCCTTGACACATGGGGCGGAAAATGTGGCGCTTGGCCTAGTCATATGCTTAGTCAGCTTCTAGCGCCTGGTGTAGTCATGATGCGGGAAATGCGGCGCCTGGCTGGGTCAGCTGCTTAGTCAGGTTCCAGCATGGTTTTGGGCTGGCCCATGCTACTATGATATTCCTACATAAAAAGTACATTTCTTAGTTGATGATGAAAATAAATAACAATAATTAAAAATGAGAAAAGGTGGGGCTTAAAGCCACTTATTATTAAGGCAAAATACAAGAGCCTTTACTCATCCCTTGTTTGGCCGTGGCCTTCAAGGGTAATATCCTCTAAGGTGAGGCACATTATGGGCCTCATGTTGTCACTTGGCCCGGTGGAGGCTAGTGTGTTTAGACTTAGTTGGCCAAGAGCGCTTTGGGCTTTCTTGGCCGAAGCCCAAGTTATGTCTTCTCCTAGGCCCCTTAGGTCATCCAAGTTGATGGGCCTTGGTGGGTTGCTATCAGTTGCCTAGCTGCCCTTCCATGTCTTTCGGGCATAGCCTGGCCTGATCTTGTCCTAGCATGGCCTGCCTACATGGCTTGGGCCTGCGTGCCTGGGCGAGCTTGGCTTGCACGACCTTGGACTACGTGGCCTGACCTGGTCCTGGCCTGGACTGCATGGCCACTTGGGCTTGGCTTTTGCTTGCCGTGGCCTGGCCACGCCTGAATATCTTTCCATGTCTTCACGGTTGGCCTAGCCTGCACGACATCCTTGGCCTAGACTGTTGGCCACCTTGGCCAGACCTAGGGTCATGGCCTAACCTCCCCTGGCTGCCCTTCCAGGTCTGGCCTCATGGTCCGGGCCTACTTGGCCACATGGTCCTGGCCTGCATGGCCAACTAGGATAGGCCTGCATGGCCTGGCCTACATGGCTCGGCCTAGACTGGCCTTCGTGGCCCTGCCCGGATTGGCCTTTCCTTGCTTGCATGGCCTGCCCTAAACCTGGCTTGGGCCTGGGCTTGGCCTACACGGCCTGGTGTTGGTGCCCTTCTATGTCTGGCCTGGTCTGGCCTCGCCTGGCCGCCTTCCATTTCAGGGCTAGGCTGACCTGCATGCCTAGCCTGCATGGCCTAGGGCGACCCTGCATGCCAGATGTAGGCCTACATGGCCACCTGTCCTAATCTTGCATGGCCTAGCCTGCTTGTCCTGTTCTTGGTCTGCATGGCCTCTTGGGCCTGACCTCTCCTAGCTGCCCTTCCATGTCTTCTGGCATGGCTTGGGCCTGACATGCATGGCCACCTGACCTAACCTTGCAAGGCAAGGCTTGCCTATCCTTGGCCTGTGCTGGCCCTGGCGTGGATCGGCCTGGCCTGCATGACCCAACCTTAACTGGCCTGCACGACCCGGCCTTAACTGGCCTGCATGGCCCGACCTTAACTAGCTTGCATGGCCCGGCCTTTCCTGGCCCAACCTTGCATGGTTTGGCCCGCATGGCCAGTTGGGCCCGGCCGAGCTACCCTTCCATGTCTAGGCAGGCCTAGCCTAGGCCTGGAATGCGTAGCCAACGGGGCCTGGCCTGTCCACCTGGAATGCATGCTCTTCCTCACCGCGAGGGCCTGGCCTGCATGGCCACCGAATCCTGGCCCGTGGGCCTGGTCTGCATGGCCACCTAAGCTTGGCCCAGGGGCCTGACCTGACCAAGCCTTGCTGCCCTTCCATGTCTTGGTTGTCTTGGCTTGCCTACATCGCCCCCTAGGCCAGCCTTGCATGGCCTATGCCTGGCCTGCGTTGCCTGGTCGGACCTACTTGGTGTGTGGCAGGCCTGCATGGCCACCAGGCCTTGGCTTGTCCTGGCCCGACCTGCCTGGTTAGGCCTAGCCTTCCATGTCTTCTAGGCTGGCCTGACCTTCCTGGCCTAGGCCTGACATGCATGGCCACCCGACCTTACCTTGGATGGCCTAGCCTGCTTCTCCTAGGGCTGTCCTGGGCCTCGCGTGTACCGGCCTAGCCTGCATGGCCCGACATTGCCTGACCTTGCCTCGCCCAACCTTGCGTGGCCAACTAGGCCTAGCCTAGCTACCCTTCCATTATTGGGTTGGCATGGCCTGGTCCTTTAATGCATGGTCACCTGGGCCTTGCCTGGCGTGGCCTTGCCTCTCATGGGTGCCCTTGCCTCGGCTGGGTGCCCTTCCATGTCTTCTAGGCTTGCCTGGCCTACATCGCCGTCTAGACTTGGCCTGCATGGCCACTTCGGCCTAGACTGCATGGCCACCTGAGCTTGGAGTGCATGGCCACCGAGGGCTACCTTGAATGTCTTGGGGGGTTAGCCTAGCCTCGCTTGGCTTCCCTTCCACGTCTGGGATAGCCTGGCCTACCTGTCGGACCTGCATAGCCAACTGTGTCTAGCCTGCATTGCCTAGGCTTGGCCTGCATGGCCTGGCCGACCTTGCATGGCCACCCTGCTTGGGCCGGCTTGGAGGAAGACATGGCCTGCCTGGTCTGCATGGCCAACTGGACCTGGCCTGCATCCCCTGTCCTAGCCTTTCCTGGCCCAGCCTTGCATGGCCTTGACTTTATTCACATAATGGATAAATATGATATTACAATAAGATTAACATGATATTACAATTAGGTTGTTATATATATATACGAAGAAATAGCGAGTTCGGGTATCTACGGGTCTGGGTACCTTATTACCCAGACCCATCTAACAGCGGGTCTTAGAATCGCGGGTCTCAATTACCCACGGGATCATAACATTGACCCACACCCAACCCGTTGCGAGTATTTTTTGCGGGTACCCGCAGATCCGAGTACCCATTGCCATCCTTAGCCTTGCTTGGCCTGGCCCGACCTTACATGGCCTTACCTACATGGCCAGCTGGGCCTGGCCATTACTGCCGTGGACTGGCCTAGCCTGACTGCCCTTCCATGTCTTTAGGGCTGGCCTGGCCTGCATGTCCATTTGGGCCTGGACTACATGTCCACCTGGGCCTGGACTGCATGGCCACCAAGGCCTAGCTTGCATGGCCACAATGGCTTGGTCTAGGGGACTGGCTGCCCTTCCCTGTCTTTTGGGTTGGCCTGGCCTGCATCGCCGCCTAGGCTTGGCCAAAATGGCCGCCTAGGCCTAGACTGCCTGGCCCCCTAGGCCTAGCGCATGGCCCCCTAGGCCTGGACTGCATGGCCACCTAGGCCTGGCCTGCAAGCCACATGGGGGCATGGCCTTGCCTTGCCTGACTGCCCTTCAATGTCTAGGTTGGCCTGGCCTACCAGCCTGGCCTACATGGCAACCTAGGCCTGGACTGCATGGCCTGGCCGACCTTGCATTGCTTGTGTCAGGCCTGCATGGCCTGGCCTAGGCCTGTCTTCGCCCGACCTACCTGGCTCGACCTTGCCTGGACTATCCTGGTCGTTCTATACTGGCATGGGCCTAGCCTGGGCAGGCTTGGAGGCAAGCATGGCCTGGCTTCATGGCTTGTCCTAAGCCTGGGCTTGGGCCCTGACTTGCCTCTCCCGACCTTATATGGCCCGACCTTTCCTAGCCTACCTACGTGGCTTGAGCCTGGCATGGGCCTGGCCATCATGGCTTGATACTGGTCTACATGGCCTACCTGGCTTGGCCTTGCATGTCCTGGGAATGCTTTGAGGCTAGCATGGCTTGCATGGCCTAGGACTAGCATGCCTGGCTTGCCCTTGCATGGCATAGGAAGGCTTGGTGGCTAGCATTTCCTAGCCTACCTTCGTGTGGGGGTTGGTATGCTTTCATGATGGTTTTGTTTGGAAAGTAATTTGTGTGGTGATTTCGGTAATTGTGTTGGAGTTATTTTTTGATATTTAGTTTTTGGTGGTTTATTGTCGACCTTGAGGTGTTTGTGGGCGGATAGGTTTGATGTTGGGTGAATTTTGTGGTGTGGAGTTGTTGTGCCGAGAGGGTGTAGGGGTTGGCCGAGGGGATGGTTTCTTTGGCTGGTGCGTGGTTTTAAGGCAATATGACCGAGGCTAGCCTAGGCTAACCGTGTTGATGAAGATTCTGGCCGAGGCTTTTGTGATCCTGGGCGGTTTATGGACGAGAGTTTGGGGTGATGTTTTCGTGGATTTTTGTGGATGGATTGTAGGATAAAAGAAGGTTATGGGAGAAGGCTGAAATTGTGATGGCGCCACAAGTCTCTGGAACTTGATAAGCCGAATGAGGTTCGCCACAAAGAATGATCTTTGATAAGAACTAGATGATCTCGGTTTAACCAAGAAGATAGGAGAGAATTCTCACTAAGCACTTTTTCACAATAATCCAATCTGTTTATTCAACTCAAAGTTTGAGATACAAATAGTGGAGGGTTGGCCTAATGGCTTCCCATGAGCTTGAATGCGAAATTAAAAGCCTAGGCTAAAAATATGCTATTGTGTTCTTTACGTTTATGAGCACATTCAAAATACATTTACAACCATCATTAAGCAATTAAGAGAATTCAAATAGTAAATTATTGTATTCATCACAAGGCTGATCTCGTGTTGGCCTTCTTAACTTGGCTGTTTGGTCGTTGGCAAGTCTTCAAGGTCAACAAAAAAGCATATCCTCTATTTTGGTTGTCTCATTTAAGTGGTTGTCTCGAAATTCACGTGTTGAAAACTTGCGTCTTCGTGTTAAAACCTTCTTAATGTGGTTGACCCAAAATGGAAGAGATCTTCATTGTTGATTTAATGTGGCCATCATTCGAAAGGAGCACATGTTTGGCAAGTCATGAATGCCTAATTTACTTGGTTGAATTCGAATTCAAAATAGACAAGAGCCTTTGTTGTAATACATTTATATGCCTGTAAATGATTCATTAAGTGTGGTTGTCTAGACTTGGAAAGTCTTAATGTGGCCTCCATTAAAAAATGATCTCGCATTAATGCAAATGGCTGGAATTTATGGCTGGTCCGAATTGGGCAAGTCTTTGATGGTTGAGCCGTGCTAGAATTGGCAAGTCCTCTCCATCTTAACGTGGAAATAGTTATAAAATGATATGAAGATAAATCATCAATGTGGCTTTAATCCTTGATGGCCGAGTTTGGAAAGTTATTTAATTCCATATTTTTTAGTTTGTAAAGTGCTTGGAACTTGATGGCCATGTTTGGAATGGTGATTAATTCCTTGTTGCCGAGTTTGGTAATCATTAACTAGCTTTTATGTGCCCATGTCATCCTAGCCAACCACACGTTGAAAATATAATAAGTCCCTACATGTAAAGCACACATTAGTATTTATTCAAATGTAACATAAACTCAATGTTTAACATTTATTAAAAGACATAACATAAAGTTAAATGTGGTGCTAAGCCACTTATTTATAAAAGGGAGGTAAGGCACTCTAGTTCTCCCCTTCTTGGCCGTGGCTTCCAAGGGATGTTGCCTCAAGTGTAAGACAATTTATGGGCCTCGTGTTGTCACTTGGACCGATTGAAGTTTGGATACTTAGTATAAATTGTCCAAGAGTGCCTCCTAGGCCCATTAGTTCATCCAAGTTGATGGATTCGAGAGGGTCGCCATCATCCCCTCCTTTTTGGACTGGATTCGACTCGAATCAAGGTCTTCTTCACCTGTATCAAATAATGAAAGGTCATCAACATTAAAACTGGCACTAACATTGTCATAATCACTGGGTATATCAATTTTATATGCATTATTATTGATTCGTTCCAGGACCTTGAAAGGTCCGTCCCCTCTAGCTTGTTGTTTAGACTTTCGTTGGGAGGGGAATCTTTATTTTTGCATATGAACCAATACTAGGTCTCCAGGTTCAAAGATGACCTCTTTTCTACCCTTGTTGGCTTGCCTAGCATAACCCTCATTTCGTTTTTCAATTTTGGCTTTGACCTGTTCATGATGTCGTATCACATATTCAGCTTTGGCCTTGCCATCTTTGTGTTTTAGGGTATTAGAATCATTTAGAGGTAGTAAGTCTAGTGGGGTCAAAGGATTGAACCAATATACTACCTCAAATGGGGAGCATCCCGTGGTGCTATGTATGCTTCTGTTATAAGCAAATTCTACATGAGGTAGGCTACCTTCCCATGCTTTGAGATTTTTTTAGGACTGCCCTTAAAAGTGTGGATAGTACTCGGTTCACCACTTCAGTTTAGCCATCTGTTTGCGGATGGCAGGATGTGGAGAATAGGAGTTTAGTCCCAATCTTACCCCAAAGGGTTCTCCAAAAGTGACTAAGGAACTTGGTGTCCCTATCAGTTACTATTCTCTTGGGTAGACAATGGAGTCTCAAAACCTCTTTGAAAAAGAGGTCAGCCACGTGACAAGCGTCATCAACCTTTTTAGAATCCTTGTCGTTTCGAGTCCTGGGTAAAGCCACCACAAAGTCCATGGATATGTCCACCCATGGTGAATCAGGTACAGTAAGGGCATGTAAAGCCCATGTGGCATTACCTTTGACTTGGCCCGTTTGCAGATCAGACACTACTCACAGTGCTATCACACATCCCTTTTCATTTTGGGCCAATGAAAATGCTCCTTGAGCATGTGAAGGGTTTTAGGGATTCTGAAGTGTCCCATTAACCCTCCCTCGTGAGATTCCTTAACAAGCAAATCTCGGATTAAACTTTTAGGCACGCACAAACGATTTTCCTTGAAAAGGAAACCTTCGTGCCTATAGTAACCATCAACATCAATACTCACGCGTTTATCATATATTTCAGAAAAATCAAAATCATGTAAGTAAAGCTCTTTAAGAAATTCGAGACCATACAGTTTGGTCTCGAGGTTGGAGAGTAGAATATGCCTCCTAGACAGAGAATCGGCCACAATGTTGGCCTTTCCTTTCTTGTGCTTTAATACATAAGGAAATTGCTCTAAAAATTCGACCCACTTGGCATGGCACTTGTTAAGCTTGCCTTGCCCTTTTAAATACTTTAGTGACTCGTGGTAACTATGTATTACGAACTCTTTTGGCAGCAAATAGTGCTTCCATGTCTGTAATGCCCTTTCCAAGGCATATAGTTCCTTATCATAGGTGGAGTAATTCAAGGTTGGTCCTCCAAGCTTCTCACTGAAATAAGAAATGGGATGTCCTTCCTACAATAACACAACTCCAATTCCAACGTTAGACGCATCACATTCTATCTCAAAATATTTTTGCAAAATTTGGTAATGATAGAACAGGTGCGTTAGTTAAGCATTCTTTAAGCCTCTGAAAGGCTTCTTCTTGTTTCTCACCCCATTTAAAACCGACATTCTTTTTAAGAACCTCGTTAAGAGGCGCAACTGTAGTGTTGAACTCCTTAACGAACCTCCTATAGAGGCTTGCCAACCCACATAAGCTTTTTACATCGGTTACAGTCACAGGGGTAAGCCAATCCTAGATGGCCTTGATCTTTTCTTGGTCCACATGGGCCCCTTTCGCATTAATCAGAAAACCCAAGAATATGACATCATCGACACAAAATGAACACTTTTCAAAATTAGCATAGAGCTTTTCAGCTCTTACCACAAGCAAGACACTCCTAAGGTTTCATAATGCTCTGTTTCATTTTTACTATAAATTAATATGTCTTCAAAGTAGACGATAACAAATTTGCCCAAAATTTCTATAAGGACGTGGTTCATTAACCGCATAAAAGTACTCAGTGGATTTGTTAGCTCGAAGGGCATAACTAGCCATTCATATAATCCCGATTTAGTTTTGAAAGCGGTTTTCCACTCATCCCCTTCCCTTATCCTTATTTTGTGATATACTTTACAGTGACATTGTTGATGGCCCGACAGTCCGTGCACATCCTCCAGCTTCCATTTTTCTTGGGCACCAAAATTACAGGTACAACACAAGGACTCATGCTCTGTTGTACCCAGCCCATCTCCATTAATTCATACATTTGCTTCTGGATATCCTGTGTATTATGGGGGTTGCTCCGATAGGCAGGCCTATTGGGCAAAGAGTCCCCCAGAATGAGATCAATGTGGTGTTCAATTCCTCTTAAGGGTGGAAGGCCACATGGGACTTCCTTAGGGAACACATCATCGAATTCTTGCAAAACCCTTTTACAAATGTTGGCAGCTCATCATTTACAACAGCAGATGTGAGTACAAAATCATTGCAATAGAGTAAGTATAAAGGCTGCTTTGAGATCAAGTCACCCTTTACTTCGCCCCGGAGGCCAAAAGACTTTTCTTTTTTTCTTTCTTTTTTTCATTTTTTTTTTCATTTTTTTCTTTTCCATTTTTTTCTAGATCTTCTTTTTTTTTTCCTTTTCCTTCTTGATCCATTTTTTCTTTCAATTTTTTTTATCCTCACTAACTTGTTTTGGAGACAAGGGTGAGAGTACAATTTTCTTTTCGTTGTGTACAAAGGTATATTTGTTGGAAAACCCATCATGGATGGTTTTCCGATCGTACTACCATGGCCTGCATAGTAGCATGTGGCTGGCCTCCATTCTGACTACGTCACACAGTATCCACATATTTCCCAATGGAAAATGGGACCTCGACTTGTAGGCTAACTACCATTTCTCCGACTTCACTTAGCCATTGTAGCCGATAAGGTGATGGGTGGGTCCTATTCACAAGGTTTAGTTTGGAAACCAACCTTGTGCTCACAACTGATTTGTGCTCACAACTAATAACAACCTCCTTGTGGGGGTTAGTATTTTGTTGAGATCGTTTTGTTTTGAAGTTTGACAATGTATGCTTTAGTTGGGTCTTTGTTGGTGATTTTTTTGGTTGTTTTATATGGGGTCGCGACTGGCTTTGGTTAAGGTGTGGATTGGGTTGTGTTTTGGATAATTTTGGCCGAGAGTATGTGTTTTTGGGGGAGTGGATATTAGGCTATGTGTTTATGTCGAGGGTGATTTGTTGGGTATGGTGGATTGTGTTAGGCCGAGGTTAGGCTTTGTTGGTTACTGGAGTTTGTTGGTTTGGATAGAAGAACATGAAGAAGATAGAAAGATGATGGCGCAACAAACAATGGTTTGTTTGATAAGCCTAGGAAGTTCGCTACAAACAAGGATGTTTGATAAGAACATAAACTCTTGGTTCAACCAAGAAACATAGGAGAGAAGTCTCACTAATGTATTTGTGCATAAAATTCAAGCTATCTTATTTCTTCATGAACATGATTACATATAGGTAGGCTGGCCATCTAAGGCTTCCAAACTCATTAAATTTACATTGTAATTCGAAATTGAAATTCATGTAGCTAAACATTATTGCAACCTTAATTGTATGTTTATTCGGCCATGAAGTCTTGGAGTTAACACAAGCTAAAGCCATGGGATGCTTGTCTTCTTCACGTGTGTTTTGAATTTTGAATGTCCTATGTGAATGTATTTGGACATCTTCATTCAAATGCCTCTTTAAGCCTTTCCTTGCCTTTTTCTCTTGTGTTGATGTCTCGGTTTAATGCTTCCTAAGTTTTAGCACATGTGTGTGTATCCCATTGAAAATCGAGGAGGAAAATAAGGTGGCCTTTAATTCATGGCTTGAACTTGAATTCCCCATGTGTTATTTGCCTTGGCCGTGTTGTAGCCTTGCCATTACTCCTAGGCGGATGATAAGTGATATGCTTTTAAAACCCATTTGAATTTGAACTCAACCATGTTAATAATGATTTGCTCAATGAATATGGCATGAGACATGGGGCAAAGAAAGTGGTAGGCGCCATAAATATAGCTGGCTGTGTCTTGGTGTACCTCCATTAGGAAAGAGCTGATAATGTGGCGCCTTGGCCTAGTCAGCCTGCTTGGACGTGGCTTCCACGCATGAGGCGGAAAAGGTGGCGGCTGGCCTAGTCACACGCTTAGTCAGATGCAGGCGTGGCTTCCAGACATGGTGCGGCAGATGCGGCGCCCTGGCCAAGTCAGGTTCTAGCATGGCTTGGGCTGGTTCAGGCCATCATGAAATCCCTAAAGCAAACAAAGCCAATTTTATTAGATAACAATGAAAATTAATTTATCAATACTTGAATTTAAAAGCTTGTGGTTAAAAACCACTTATTTAGTTTAAGGCAACAAACAAGCCCTTAGTCATCTCTTGCTTGGTCGTAGCCTTCATGGGAAGTGTCCTCTAAGATGAGGCAAGTTTTGGGCCTCGTAGTGTCACTTGGCCCAATTGATGCTTGGATGTTCAATATTAGTTCTTCAAGTGTACCTTGGGCTTTCTTGGCCCTAGCACGAGTTTTGGCTCCTCCTAGGCCCATTAGGTCATCCAGGTTGATGGGCCTTTGTGGGTCGCTATCATCCCCTCCTTCTTGGACTGAATTTGACCTCGAATCAAGGTCTTCATTACCTGTTTCAAAAAGAGAAAGATCAACAACATTAAAACTGGCACTAACATTGCCATAATCACTCGGGATATCAATTTTATAAGCATTATTATTGATCCTCTCAAGGACCTTGAAGGGTCCATCCCCTCTAGGTTGAAGCTTAGACTTCCTTTGGGAGGGGAACCTCTCCTTTCGCCTACGAACCCAGACTAGGTCTCCAGGTTCGAAGATAACCTCTATTCTACCCTTATTGTCTTGCCTAGCATAACCTTCATTCTTTTTTCAATTTTGGCCATTATCTCTTCATGAAGCCGTTTAACATGCTCAGCTTTGGCCTTACCATCCTTATGCTTAAGCGTTTTAGAGTCAGCTAGAGGTAGTAAATCCAGCGAGGTCAAAGGGTTGAACCCATAAACTATCTCAAAAGGTGAGCATCCCGTGGTGCTATGTATTGTCCTATTATACGTAAATTCCACATGGGGTAGGCTTTCTTCCCAAGCCTTGAGGTTTTTCTTTAAAACTACCCTTAGGAGTGTGGACAGTACTCGGTTCACTACCTTAGTTTGGCCATCTGTTAGGGGATGGCAAGTTGTGGAGAATAGGAGTTTTGTTCCTATTTTACCCCATAGGGTCCTCCAGAAATGACTAAGGAACTTGGTGTCCCTGTCACTTACAATGCTCCTTGGAAGGCCATGGAGCCTCACAATCTCTTTGAAAAAGAGATCTGCCACGTGGCAAGCATCATCAACCTTCTTACAAGGTATAAAGTGGGCCATTTTGGAAAAATGGTCCACTACGACAAAGATGGAATCCTTGCCGTTTCGAGTCCTGGGTAAAGCCATTATAAAATCCATGGATATGTCTAACCATGGTGATTCAGGCACGGGTAAGGGCGTATAAAGCCCATGTGGCATCCCTTTGGACTTGGCCTTTTTGCAGATCAGACAATGCTCACAATGCTTTCGCACATCCCTTTCCATCTTAGGCCAGTAAAAATGCTCCTTGAGCATGTCAAGGGTTTTAGGGATTCTGAAGTGTCCCATTAACCCTCCCTAATGAGACTCCTTAACAAGCAAGTCTCGGATAGAACTCTTAGGCACACACATTTATTATATAGTTCAGAAAAATCAGAATCATGCAAGTAAAGCTCTTTCAGAAATTCGAGACCGTACAGTTTAGTCTCGAGGGTGGAGAGCAGGATATGCCTCCTTGATAGAGCATCTTCCACAGTGTTGCCTTTTCCCTTCTTATGCTTCAAAACATATGGGAATTGCTCTAGAAATTCAACCCATTTTGCATGGCGCTTGTTAAGCTTGCCTTGCCCTTTCAAATACTTTAGTGACTCATGGTCACTATGTATTACAAATTCCTTGGACAACACGTAGTGTTGCCAAGTCTGTAATGCCCTTACCAAGGCATACAATTCCTTATCATAGGCGGCGCCTTGGCCAGGTCTGGTTCCAGCATGGCTTGGGCTGGTTCAGGCCATCATGAAATCCCTAAAGCAAACCAAGGCAATTTTATTAGATAACAATGTGAATTAATTTATCAATATTTGAATTTAAAAGCTTGTGGTTAAAAACCACTTATTTAGTTTAAGGCAACAAACAAGCCCTAAGTCATCCCTTGCTTGGCCGTAGATTTCAAGGGAAGTGCCCTCTAGGATGAGGCAAGTTATGGGCCTCGTAGTGTCACTTGGCCTAGTTGATGCTTGGATGTTCAATATTAGTGGGTCAAGTGTGCCTTGGGCTTTCTTGGCCCTAGCCCGAGTTATGGCTCCCCCTAGGCCCATTAGGTCATCCAGGTTGATGGGCCTTGATGGGTCGCTATCTACAACATTGGCACAACTGCCACCATCACTCTCCTCTTCTGCACTAGAGGCCTCAAATTCTGATTCTACCACTCAGTTCCTGAACACCATAGTCTTCCTGGTTGGACACTAAGAAGCAATGTGTCCATGATCCAAGCACTTGAAGCACTTGATCTCCCGACTTCGGTTTGGGGCTTCCATGGATTTCATACTATTGTTGGTGCCCACGACTTCCTTACTTGGTGCACCCTCCTTTTTAGGCTTGTCTTTCCAGCTAGATGACTGGAACTTGCCGTTGTTAGTTGAGTAGGATTTTGACTTCTTCCTCTTTAGTTTTTGCTCCACTTTCATTGCTTTCTACACCACGTCTTCCAACTCCACCTAGCTATGCAACTCCACAACATCCTGGATGTCCTGGTTGAGTCCATGAAGAAATCGTGCCATAGTAGCCTCACTGTCTTCATTAAGATTGGACCTCAACAAGGCCAGATCCATCTCCTTATAATAATCATCCACTGACTTGCTTCCGTGAGTCAACCTCTGAAGTTGGTTGTATATGTCCCGATGATAGGACGGGGGTACAAACCTCTTCGTCATAATCGTCCGTATTTACTTCCATGTGCTCACAGGTTGAGCACCACATCTCCGCCTATCCTTTTGGAGTTGATCCCACCAAACCATGGCATACTCCTTGATCTCTAGTGCTGCCACCTTTATCTTCCTCTCTTCTGAATAGTTGTGGCAATCGAAAACTTACTTTATTTTCATTTCCCATTCCATGTATGCTTCCAGATTATTCATTCCCATAAATGGGGAAAATTTGATCTGCACTCCTTCTACACGGTCATCCCTCCTCCTTTCCCAGTGGTTATCTTCCTCATCCCTACTTTCCCTCCGCCTTCTTCTTCTCCTTTCTGATTTTGAGTCAAATGAATCATCATGGCTATGTCATCTCTGATTTTTTTGGCGGTCATGTCGGACTTGCATGTCCGCCATTTGTTGTTGAAGGGTGCTGAATTGTTCATGTATCTCATGTAGCACATTGATAAAACTGGCTGTTCTAGGGGACACCGCAGATGATGATATGTTCTCAGCAGACATTTCTCACGTTCACTCAAAAGTGTTTCACTCAATTCACTCTTTCTCTCCTTGGATTCTATATTGAACCGAGGGTTCTTCACAAAGGAATTTGTTTTGTGGATGTTTGGGCTTATCAAGGTAGGGAAAAGACAATTTTGGTTATTTTGGCTTTGGCCAAAACCGAAAATGGTGCACAAAATTTTTTTTGCCATTGTTTCGGCCAAGGTGAAATTGATGCACCCTAATGCTCCTAACAAAGCTAGCTCCTAATACTACTTGATAGAAACCTCCTTGTGGGGGTTTGGTATGCTTTCACGATCATTTTGTTTGGAAAGTAATTTGTGTGGTGATTTTGGTAATTGTGTTTGAGTTATTTTTGGGTATATTGGTTTTTGGTGGTTTATTGTCAGCCTTGAGGTGTTTGTGGGCGGATAGGTTTGATGTTGGATGAATTTTGTGGTGTGGGAGTTGTTGGGCCAAGAGGGTGTAGGGGTTGGCTGAGGGGATGGTTTCTTTGGCTAGTGCGTGGTTTTAAGGCAGTCTGACCGAGGCTGGCCTAGGTTGACCGTGTTGATGAAGATTCTGGCTGAGGCTTTTGTGTTCTTGGGCAGTTTCTGGATGAGAGTTTGGGGTGATGTTATCATGGATTTTTGTGGATGGATTGTAGGATAAAAGAAGGTTATGGGAGAAGGCTGAAATGGTGATGGCGCCACAAGTCTCTAGAACTTGATAAGCAGAATGAGGTTCACCACAAAGAATGATCTTTGATAAGAACTAGATGATCTCGGTTTAACCAAGAAGCTAGGAGAGGATTCTGAC
This sequence comes from Lupinus albus, assembly GCA_009771035.1. Taxonomy (NCBI): domain Eukaryota; kingdom Viridiplantae; phylum Streptophyta; class Magnoliopsida; order Fabales; family Fabaceae; genus Lupinus; species Lupinus albus. The sequence continues at coordinate 5,474,651 of CM020011.1, read as the reverse complement.
TAAGCACTTTTTCACAATAATCCAATCTGTTTATTCAACTCAAAGTTTGAGATACAAATAGTGAAGGGCTGGCCTAATGGCTTCCCATGAGCTTGAATGCGAAATTAAAAGCCTAGGCTAAAAACATGCTATTGTGTTCGTTACGTTTTTGAGCACATTCAAAATACATTTACAACCATCATTAGGCAATTAAGAGAATTCAAATAGCAAATTATTGTATTCATCACAAGGCTGATATCGTGTTGGCCTTCTTAACTTGGCTGTTTGGCCGTTGGCAAGTCTTCAAGGTCAACATAAAAGCATATCCTCTATTTTCGTTGTCTCATTTAAGTGGTTGTCCTAAAATTCAAAATATAGAGATCACGTGTTGAAAACTTGTGTCTTCGTGTTAAAGCCTTCTTAATGTGGTTGTCCCGAAATGGAAGGTCTTCATTGTTTATTTAATGTGGCCATCATTCGAAAGGAGCACATGTTTGGCAAGTCATGAATGCCTCATTTACTTGGTTGAATTCGAATTCAAAATAGACAAGAGCCTTTGTTGTAATACATTTATATGTGTGTAAATGCTCCATTAAGTGTGGCTGTCCAGACTTGGAAAGTCTTAATGCAGCCTCCATTAAAAATCGATCTCGCATTAATGCACATGGCTGGACTATATGGCTAGTCGGAATTGGGCAAGTCTTTGATGGTTGAGTCGTGCTAGAAAGGTGTTTAATTCCATATTGCCGAGTTTGGAAAGTGCTTGGTACTTGATGGCCATGTTTGGAAAGGGATTAATTCCTTGTTGCCGAGTTTGGTAATCATTAACAAGCTTTTATGTGCCCATGTCATCCTAGCCAACCACACGTTGAAAATATAATAAGTCCCTACACGTAAAGCACACATTAGTATTTATTCAAATATAACATAAACTCAATGTTTAACATTTATTAAAAGACATAACATAAAGTTAAATGTGGTGCAAAGCCACTTATTTAAAAAAGGGAGGTAAGCCACTTATGGGCCTCGTGTTGTCGCTTGGCCCAATTGAAGTTTGGATACTTAGTATAAGTTGTCCAAGAGTGCCTTAGGCTTTCTTGGCCTTTTCCCGAGTCATGGGCCCTCCTAGGCCTATTAGTTCATCCAAGTTGATGGATTTGGGCGAGTCTCCATCATCCCCTCCTTCTTGAACTGGATTCGACCTCGAATCAAGGTTTTCTTCACCTGTATCAAATAATGAAGGGCCAGCAACATTAAAACTGGCACTAACATTGCCATAATCGTTGGGTATATCAATTTTATAAGCATTATTATTGATTCGTTCCAGGACCTTGAAAGGTCTGTCCCCTCTAGCTTGAAGTTTAGACTTCCGTTTGGAGGGGAATCTTTATTTTCGCATATGAACCCATACTAGGTGTCCAGGTTCAAAGATGACCTCTTTTCTACCCTTGTTGGCTTGCCTAGTGTAGCCCTCATTTCGTTTTTCAATTTTGGCTTTGACCTGTTCATGAAGCCGTTTCACGTATTCGGCTTTGGCCTTGCCATCTTCGTGTTTTAGGTTATTATTAGAATCATCTAGAGGTATTAAGTCCAGTGGGGTCAAAGGATTGAACCCATATACTACCTCAAATGGGGAGCATCCCATGGTGCTATGTATGCTTCTGTTATAAGCAAATTCTACATGGGGTAGGCTATCTTCCCATGCTTTGAGATTTTTTTAGGACTACCCTTAAGAGTGTGGACAGTACTCGGTCCAACACTTCAGTTTGGCCATCTGTTTGCAGATGGCAGGTGGTGGAGAATAGGAGTTTAGTCCCAATCTTACCACAAAGGGATCTCCGAAAGTGACTAAGGAACTTAGTGTCCCTATCACTTACTATGCTCTTGGGTAGACCATGTAGTCTCACAATCTCTTTGAAAAAGAGGTCAGCCACATGACAAGCGTCATCAACCTTTTTACAAGGTATAAAGTGGGCCATTTTGGAAAAACCGTCCACTACGACAAAGACAGAATCCTTGTCGTTTCGAGTCCTAGGTAAAGCCACCACAAATTCCATGGATATGTCCACCCATGGTGAATCAGGTACAGGTAAGGGCGTGTAAAGCCCATGTGGCATTCCCTATGACTTGGCCCGTTTGTAGATCAGACACTGCTCACAACTATTCAGAGGAAAATAAGGTAAAGGTAGCAGCACTTGATTTTAAGGAGTATGTTATGATATGGTGGGACCAACTGCAGAAAGATAGGCGAAGGTGTGGTGCTCAACCCATGAGTACTTGGGAGGAAATGAGGACTATCATGAGGAAGAGGTTTGTACCCCGTCTTATCATCGGGATATACTCAAATGCTTAGATCATGGGCACATTGCTTCTCAGTGCCCAACCAAGAGGACTATGGTGTTCAGGAATGGAGCAGTGGAATCCGTGTCTGAAGCCTCAAGTACAGAAGAAGAAAGTGATGAGGTGGCAAGAATGCCGGATGGAGACTTACTCATGGTTCGAAGGCTTTTGGGAACCCAAGTCAAGGAGGACGAGGAAAGTCAACGGGAAAACATCTTTCATTCAAGATGTTTGGTTTTAGGAAATGTATGTTCCTTGATTATTGATGGTGGCAGTTGTGCCAATGTGGTGAGCACTAGGATAGTTAACAAACTAAACCTAGTGACTAGGACCCACCCACCTTACTGGCTACAATGGTTAAGCGAGGTCGGAGAAATGACCGTTAACCTGCAAGCCAAGGTCCCATTTTCCATTGGGAAATATATGGACACCGTACTATGTGATGTAGTCACAATGGAGGCCATCCACATGCTATTAGGCAGGCCATGGCAGTACGATCGGAAAGCCATCCATGATGGGTTTTCCAACAAATATACATTTGTATTTCATGAAAAGAAAATTGTACTTTGACCCTTGTCTCCAAAACAAATGAGTGAAGATAATAAAAATTGAAAGAGAAAATGGATCAAGAAAAAAATAATGATCCATAAAAAAAATAGAAAAAGAAAAGAAAAAAGAAAAAAAAAAAAGAAAAAAAGAAAAGTGAAAAAAAAGAAGAAAAGAAAAAAGAAAAGAAAAATAGTCTTTTAGCCTCACGAGGCGAAGTGAAGGGTGCTTTGATTTCAAAGCAACCCTTATATCTGCTATATTGTCATGATGTTGCACTAACTTCTATTTCTTTACCTGATGAGCTGCCAACCTTTGTAAAAGGGATTTTGCAGGAGTTCGAAGATGTCTTCCACAAGGAAGTTCCACATGGCTTACCACCTTTGAGGGGAATTGAGCATCATATCGATCTCATTTTGGGGGCTTCATTGCCCAATAGGCCTGCCTATTGGAGTAATCCCCATGATACACAGGAAATCCAGAAGCAAATTGATGAGCTGATGGAGAAGGGCTGGGTACAACAAAGCATGAGTCCATGTGTTGTACCTGTGATATTGGTACCCAAAAAGAATGGGAGCTGGAGGGTGTGCACCTGAGAAGGCCTGCCTTACGGATCACTGTAAAGTATTGCCACCCTATTCCTAGATTAGATGATTTATTAGATGACTTATATGGTGCATGCATTTTTACTAAAATTGATTTAAAAGTGGGTATCACCAAATAAGAATAAGGGAGGGGGATGAATGGAAGACCGCTTTTAAAACAAAGTCGGGTCTCTATGAGTGGCTTGTTATGCCCTTTGGGCTAACAAATGCCCGAGCACATTCATGAGGTTAATGAACCATGTGCTCAAAGAATTTCTGGGTAAATTTGTCGTCGTCTACTTTGACGACATACTAATCTATAGCAAAACTAAAAATGAGCATTATGAACATCTTAAAAGTGTTTTGCTGGTGCTAAGAGCTGAAAAGCTCTATGCCAATATTGAAAAATGTTCTTTTTGTGTGGACCATGTTATTTTCTTGGGCTTTTTAATAAACGACAAACTGGTCCATGTGGACCAAGAAAAGATCAAGGTCATCTAGGATTGGCCTACCCATATGACCGTAACCGATGTCAGAAGCTTCCATGGCTTAGCAAGTTTCTATAGGAAGTTCATTAAGGACTTTAGTACTATAGTTGCGCCTCTTAATGATGTTGTCAAAAAGAACGTCGGTTTTAAATGGATGAGAAACAAGAAGAAGCCTTTCAGAGGCTTAAAGAATGCTTAACTAACGCACCTGTTCTATCTTTACCAAATTTTGCTATCACATGGCCTCACCTGGATGCCCTTCCATATCTGGGCTGGCATGGCCTGCATGTGCTAGTCGGCCCTGCATGCCAGCTGCAGGCCTGCATGGCCACCTGACCTAATCTTCCATTGCCTAGGCTACCTGTCCTGGGCCTAGACTGCATGGCCACCTAGGCCTGGCCTCTCCAAGCTGCCCTTCCATGTCTCTTGGGCTGCCCTGGCCTTCCTAAAATGGGCATGGCATGCATGGCCACATGGCATAACCTTGCATTACCTGGCTTGGGCCTGTCTTGGGCGTAGTGTGGACCGGCCTGGCCTAAATGGCCCGACATTACCTAGACCGACCTTGCATGACCTGGTCTGCATGGCCAGTTGGGCCTGGCCTGGCTGCCCGTCCATGTCTGGCCTGGGCCTGAACTACTTGGCCACCAGGGCCTGTCCATGCTTGCCCTGACCTGCATTGCCGCCTGGTCTTGGAATGCATGGCCACCTAGGCCTGGACTACATGGCCTCCTAGTCCTGGCCTGCAAGGCCTGGGGACTTGGTCGGTCCTCACTCTACTACCCTTCCATGTCTAGGTTGGCCTGGCCTGCACGACCTGGTCCTGGCCTACATGGCCTGGCCGGCCCTACATGCTTTGTGGCAAGCCTGCATGGCCACCTCGCCGGGATGTTTCCTGGTCTGGCCTGCCCGACCTGGCCTTGCATGGACCGACCTGGCCGTGCCCTACATGGCATGGGCGTGGCCACCTAGGCCAGGCCTGCATGGCCTCGAACTGGCCGGCATAGCCCGACCTTGCCTAGCCCAGCCTTGCATGCATGGCTACCAGGCCTAACCTTGCCTGGCGTGCATGGCCCGACCTTGCCTGGCTTTGCCTGCATGGCCAGCTAGGCCTGGCCTGACTTCCCTTCTAAGTCTGAGTTAGCATGCAGTGCATGGCCACCTGGGCCTAGCCTGCATGGCCTGGGGGCCTGGCCTGGGCTGGCCTGCTGCCCTTCCATGTTTGGGCGGGCCTAGCGTGGGCCTGGACTGCATGGCTACTTGAGCCTGGTCTCGCCAGACTGCCTTACCATGTCTTCTAGGCTGGCTTGGTTTACATCACCGCCTAGACCTGACCTGCATGGCCCCTTGGGCTTGAACTGCATGGCCACCTGGTCCTGGACTACATGGCCACCTAGTTGTGGCCTGCATGGCCTGGAGGCCTAGTCTGGTCGCCCTTCCATGTCTGGGCTATCCTGGCCTGCTTGTTTGGCCTGCATGGCCACCTAGAACTGCCCTGCAGGGCATGGGCCTGCCCTGCAGGGCCTAGGCCTGACACACAGGGTCTAGACCTGACCTGTAGGGCCTGGGCCTTGGCTGCATGGCCTCGCCGACCCTACATGGCTTATGGCATGCCTGCATGGCCACTTAGCATGGGCTGCCTGGCCTAGCCTGCATTGCCTAGGACTAGCCTACATTGTCCGAACTGGCCTAGCCTTGCAGGACCTTGCCTTCATGGCCAATTGGGCCTGGCCTAGGTCCCGTCCTAGGCTTGGGCTCTAGCCTACCTGATGACAACCTCTAGGGGTGGTTGCCTTTTTGTTATCAAACTTTGATTTGAATTGTTGTAAGGATCGTGTCTTGTTATTTGAAAGCCTCTTTTTTGTTTACTTTGCCTTTCTTTGACTTGTTTCTTGCTTTACTTGTGAATTCTTGATTGTTGAATTCTTGGTGTTGGAAAAAAAAAACGAAATTGTGGGATATGTTTGGGAAATTTGTATGGGGGGACATGTATGGAATTGTAATGTGGGTGGTTTGTTAATTTGGTTAAGTGTTTTTAGGAAGATGGGCGGGGGTATGAAGGGTGATGGCGCCACAAACACAATGTGTTTGATAAGCCTGCGAAGTTCGCCACAAGAATGGAATTCTTGATAAGAACAAAACCTTGGCTCAGCCAAGAAGCTAGGAGAATACTCACTAACAAGGAATTTAATCCAAATAAAAACTCAAACTCAAACTGTTTTATTCCATGTGTTTCATCACATATATATAGGGAAATAAATTGCAAAAGAAAAAGATTGACTTAGCCTAATTATGCCACGTGGCTTACAAAAGATTTGATCACATTAATCCAAATTCTAGGGATAATATCCTTGGCTGATTCAGCATGATCTTTAAAATATATTCTTCAAGATTAGGAAGATAGGTTGTTATGGATCTTCAACAAATCTTTGTCATATCTAAAAGATATTTTTCAAGATTTAGCAAGATTGGTTGTTATGGATCTTCAACAAATCTTTGTAATCTTTAAAAGATATTCTTCAATATTAGCAAGATTGGTTGTTATGGATCTTCAACAAATCTTTGTAATCTTCAAATAATATTCTTTATCAATTGTAACTGAAAATGGTGCGCCAATATTGCATTATGTTAGTTTCCAAGGTTGTAACGCCTCAAGTTACTAACACTGAAAAATTCAATTCATTTTCTAACATAATAAAATTTCATACCATTTAAAATTTCCTTTCAATTAGGAATACTCCAATAGTAAGGTAAACCATAAAAAGGAAAACAGCACACTGATTCCACAATACTAGGTTCTACACTTATTAGTCTAATAAACTGAACATCAAATACATCAATGAAAATTCCCATGAAAGGGTCCAATATCAACCATTACAAACTCCTAGAGTAATTCAATAACACACTAAATCCAAAGCAACGCAATCACCCTAAGGCTCGGCAATATCTTATTCCTTAGCTCCACCAACAATCCGATTACCACAGATTGAGTAAACAAAACAACATAGAGAGAGTCAGTCATTAAATACATACAATATATAACATGATGGATTTAAATAGAATAATAACATTAGAACATTTGCAATACAAAAACCACGCATCATTACAGCTCAACACAATCCATAATTTACAATTAATACCTATGATAACCATGTCATACATCTATAGTACAACCAACTCGCAACCAATCCGAACCACAATCAAAATCCGCACTTTAAGTGCATATTCCAAACTCCATGCCACGAAGGCAAGTCAATTTCCATACCACGAAGGGCAGGTCAAACTCCGTACCACGAAGGGTAGGTCAAACTCCATACCACGAAGGGCAGGTAAAACTCCGTACCACGAAGGGCAGGTAAAACTCCGTACCACGAAGGGCAGGTCAAACTCCATACCACGAAGGGCAGGACAAACTCCATACCACGAGGGGCAGGTCAAACTCCATACCACGAGGGGCAGGTCAAACTCCATACCACGAGGGGCAGGTCAAACTCCACACCACGAGGGGCAGGTCAAACTACATACCACGAGGGGCAGGTCAAACTCCATACCACGAGGGGCAGGTCAAACTCCATACCACGAGGGGCAGGTCAAACTCCATACCACGAGGGGCAGGTCAAACTCCATACCACGAGGGGCAGGTCAAACTCCATACCACGAGGGGCAGGTCAAACTCCAAACCACGAGGGGCAGGTCAAACTCCATACCACGAGGGGCAGGTCAAACTCCATACCACGAAGGCCAGGTCCAACTCCATACCACGACGGGAAGGTCAAACTCCATACCACGAAGGGCAGGTCAAACTCCATACCACGAAGGGCAGGTAAAACTCCGTAATCAAACATACTAATCACATCAGTAGGACTAACGCGGTTAAATAGGAAACTCATGATATTTCCCGTTTAATCATGTTATCCCATTGAAATCCTCCAACTAGTGAGTGTCGTTGGAGTTTCCAATATCATGATTCTAATACCACAAAGTTTTAATGTTGCTCCATCACCTGAGTAGTCGCTAACGCTTGCACTAGAGCTCAGTTGCGTTCTCCGCCATCTACTCCAACCTTAGGGTCTTTCAACCCAAAACAACAACAATCACAACACATCAATTTACATGTCAAGACAAGAATAATGCCAACCAAAACTTATATAACACAAGACAACATCATCTATTCACTTCATCCTCAAAAGGAAAGGTTTCCATAATATTGAAATGACAATACGGTTTTGAAAATAACCCTTCATACACCCTTTACGAAAAACAACTCATGCTCTACGAGTTTTACAAGGTTTTCCAAAGCAAAACGAACCACAATGTCGAAAGAGGGTTTATGGGGTTTTATCCCTAAACGTGGAGAAGAAACCCTGTCCAAAACAAGATATTCAACCCTAAGAGAGACTAAGTTAAGCGATTTACCTCTTCTCCGGCCTCTTTCTCGACTCTAAGGGTGCTCAACTCCTCAAACCGTTCCTCTCCTCTTTGTTTTTCAAAAAATAACCCTTGGGACGTCTATTTATGTTTTCAGGGAATCTCACCGTGTTAAGTGTAATCGATTACCATAATGGTGTAATCGATTACAGTGTGAAAAAATGCACATATCTGATGTTTTTAATAAGATGTAATCGATTACGAGTATAGTGTAATCGATTACATCATGAAAAATTACACATGTCTGATCAGATATCAGCATGTAATCGATTACCAGGACTATGTAATCGATTACACTGTGTCAACAGCCCAATTGTCATTTCTCGCCCTGGCGAGACAACTCTCGCTCGGGCGAGAATCCTCCAGTATAGTCCCAGGATTTCACCCTCCCATGTGATCCCTTCTCGCTCTGGCGAGAATCTCTCGCTCAAGCGAGACTTCTCGGACTGATACTATAATATTAAAGACTCAAAATTAGGATGTTACAATCATTCCCCCCTCAAAGAAATTTCGTCCCCGAAATTTTATCAGGTTATTCTCAAGAAGATACTATCATCACTCCGGCACTAGGCATAGATATACATGACCAAACTTAGGTCCGACCATCTAAACAATTAAGATCGCTTAGTCGACAGAGAAGGACACATACCACGTAACAGTGATACCACAATGACAATTCAAGGACTAACTTTTCAGAGTCGACATACTAAAGGCAAATATATGGACAACTAGGACAATTAAGAGGAAATTATTACCACCAGAATAAAAATTCTCAAGTATTCATCAAGAACAATAGATCTTCCCAATCTATCAAGATAAAAATCATTCAAAATGATCAACACATGCAGTGAAATTCACAATAACACATCGAATTCAAAAGAAAGTGGGACTCAATACCCATCATCTACCAAGATGCACCACATTACATCCAAAATGCAATAGCTAGATCGACATCCACTCGATGGAAACAGCGTCATTTCATTTCATAGATGAAAATAGTCACAATTAACTCAAAAATTCTCACTAGCATTTTCAAACTTGTAATTGCTATAACACATAAACAAGTCATTCATTCAATGAGTAACATTTAGACAAACAAGATTTCCAGAGTTTTTCAGAGCATCAAACAAAATCACTGAGTAACTATCCAATCTAATCAAACATTCCTACGAAACACGGATGCGGTAGAAGAATATTCGCCAATTTTAGCCTCAACTCGGCGTACAAGACCGTAGGTCAACTCAAATCACATGTTCCCTTACCAATGATTATTGCAATTTATAAACATTCACTCCAGTAACATGTGCATTACATGGATACTCAAACTATCATGGTATGTATACATTTCGAACTCGATTCTACATCGTGTCTAGAAACACATAATCAGAATTACCTCACAAAGTTTTTAACCACATCGCATTCGTACAAGATGGAGTTGCTAACCGTTTGGATATTCAACAAGGAACTAAGTCAATGCTTAGCCAAATTATACACTTCACCCAAAATGATTTTCAAAAAATAGATTAGATATACGGTGCATGACAATCATTTCGTGAAAGCAAGGTTTTCATAATCATCTCCTCATAATTTAAAAATCATTTCTCTCATGCGACACTGAAAGTCCAAATCATAATTTTCTAAAGACTAGTTAGCTCTGAAATTACATTCCACTCAGGAAAGTAGAGTCCTCATATTTCATTTAAAAACACACTTATGCAATAACACCACAATTATGCATAGCAATTACTGACGCACATGAAACAGAAAAAAGTTCTGTAAGCACAATATCAAAGCAGAAAAGTTGGTTTACATCATCACTATATCGTGCATTTAATTATTCAACTACAACAAGTCAACCATCATAGACCAAAAGTTTTATGTACAAGAATGAAAAATAACTTTTCCATTTACATTACCATTGCCTACGAGTAGGGTGAAAGCAAGTTTTGTTTAGCGATGACTCGCTAAAACTGAAACAACACAACATCAACATTCATCATCAAAGTTCATATTTATGCACATATAAGAAATCATTGGCATAATGAAAGTTTGTTACCTTAACTTTATTATGCCCATTTTGTTTTTCATACCGGTTCGCTTTTAGTTTCCAAAAGTTTAAGGAATCACTTCAAGTATAAACACATAAGAAAATTCCATCATTATGCAAACACAATCATTACAATGACATTTAGATACTTCACTCACTTCAATCATTACTTTGAACAAAGAGTTTACTTTTAAGCAAAAATAATCCAAAACCTATGCAAGCATTGTAAGATTGACTTCTAGCAACTCATACAAGTAAGGATTGAAAACTTAGTCTCTTCAAAGCACACAAGGTACTTTTTCTTTACATTTTTCCTTGTTAGCACAATATTATCTAAAAACAATACTTCATGATCAACACATTCCATAAAACATATTCATTTGCATGTTCATATGAATCCTTTACATTATTCTTCAAGTTATTACCAAGGTAGTTAACATACGGTTTCTAGAATTCACGCATCAAGGAAAAATTTATCAGGCATTAACAATTAACCTCAAAAAGATATTTCACCGTCGTCATATAAAACATGTTACACACAAATTCATCATTTCATTCAACTTTCTAAACCTTGATGCATTGCAAGCAAACACATGTGCATGAATAAGTCAAGATGTACATATTTATTTCTAGTCAAGATAGGCGAGTACATGCTAGCAAACTTTTACAAAGTAAAATTGCATGGTTACATGTCATATAATAAAATGTAGATGTTTAGCCACCGAGTCTAATAACCGGTCAATCGTTATACCATGCATATTTGTTTTGATCCTGTGGGATGACAAGTTAACTAAGAACATATCTCAAATAGGAACATGTAGGAAACCACATAGCATGACATACAAATTTTCATGTTATAGATGATTCTACTTTTAACAAGGACAAACATTCCTTCATTATCAAAAGTCCTCCATAGAATAAAAATCCAATTTTCGAGACAAAATATATAGTTCTTTCAAATTATTATCCTCTCGAAGTGCTAACAAAGTTCTCAATTCTCATGTAGATATCATAGCGAACAATTAATACCTTAATTTCATTCAACTATAACCACATAGGCATATAAGCAAACATCCAAGAAAGCTAAGCTAATCATTCCTCTTCAATCATATTAATATTAGTGATCAAAGAAGGTTCACATCAAGAGGTTGACAAGAAACTCATAACAAGAGATTCACCACGAGGAACTCTCAACAAGCACATTCCACATCACGAAATTCAACAATAAAATCACAACTATAACCCACCATAAGATATTTAAACAAGAGGTTCACAACTAGAAATTTTCAGCAAGAGTTTCACCAGAGAATTCCCAACAAGGGTCTCACACAATAAATTCAGCCACAAGTTCATACTAGGGAATTCAACAAGAGTTTTACAACTAAACACTCTTCAAGAAATTCTCAATAAGAAATTCAACAAGAATTCCTCAACAAACACATAAGCAATTACTCTCAGCGAGATATTCCAATACAAGTCACAACCAGAAACATACCACAAGAAATTGAACAAGAATCTTTCGTAACACCAATTATCACATAGTTAACAACAATTCACATAATTCATACAAAGAAGCATGCAAGGCCATACCCTAGGCCGCAAGGCTAACTATGCTCTGATACCATATTGTAACGCCTCAAGTTACTAACACGGAAAAATTCAATTCTTTTTCTAACCTAATAAAATTTCATACCATTTAAAATTTCCTTTCAATTAGGAATAGTCCAATAGTAAGATAAACCATAAAAAGGAAAACAGCACAGTGATTCCACAATACTAGGTTCTACACTTTTTAGTCTAATAAACTGAACATCAAATACATCAATGAAAATTCCCATGAAAGGGTCCAATATCAACCATTACAAACTCCTAGAGTAATTCAAAAGCACACTAAATCCAAAGCAACGCAATCACCTTAAGGCTCGGCAATATCTTATTCCTTAGCTCCACCTACAATCCGATTACCACGGATTGAGTAAACAAAACAACATAGAGAGAGTCAGTCATTAAATACATGCAATATATAACATGGTGGATTTAAATAGAATAATAACATTAGAACATTTGCAATACAGAAACCACGCATCATTACAGCTCAACACAATCCATAATTTACAATTAATACCTATGAAAACCATGTCATACATCTATAGTACAACCAACTAGCAACCAAACCGAACCACAATCAAAATCCGCACTTTAAGTGCATATTCCAAACTCCATGCCACGAAGGCAAGTCAATTTCCATACCACGAAGGGCAGGTCAAACTCCATACCACGAAGGGCAGGTCAAACTCCATACCACGAAGGGCAGGAAAAACTACGTACCACGAAGGGCAGGTCAAACTCCATACCACGAAGGGAAGGACAAAATCCATACCACGAAGGGCAGGTCAAACTCCATACCACAAAGGGCAGGTCAAACTCCATACCACGAAGGGCAGGTCAAACACCATACCACGAGGGGCAGGTCAAACTCCAAACCACGAGGGGCAGGTCAAACTCCACACCACGAGGGGCAGGTCAAACTCCACACCACGAGGGGCAGGTCAAACTCCATACCACGAGGGGCAGGTCAAACTCCATACCACGAGGGCAGGTCAAACTCCATACCACGAGGGGCAGGTCAAACTCCATACCACGAGGGGCAGGTCAAACTCCATACCACGAGGGGCAGGTCAAACTCCATACCACGAGGGGCAGGTCAAACTCCATACCACGAGGGGCAGGTCAAACTCCATACCACGAGGGGCAGGTCAAACTCCATACCACGAGGGGCAGGTCAAACTCCATACCACGAGGGGCAGGTCAAACTCCATACCACGAGGGGCAGGTCAAACTCCATACCACGAGGGGCAGGTCAAACTCCATACCACGGAGGGCAGGTCAAACTCCATACCACGGAGGGCAGGTCAAACTCCATACCACGGAGGGCAGGTCAAACTCCATACCACGGAGGGCAGGTCAAACTCCATACCACGAAGGGCAGGTCAAACTCCATACCACGAAGGGCAGGTCAAACTCCATACCACGAAGGGAGGTCAAAATCCATACCACGAAGGGCAGGTAAAACTCCGTAATCAAACATACCAATCACATCAGTAGGACTAACGCGGTTAAATAGGAAACTCATGATATTTCCCGTTTAATCATGTTATCCCATTGAAATCCTCCAACTAGTGAGTGTCGTTGGAGTTTCCAATATCATGATTGTAATACCACAAAGTTTTAATGCTGCTCCCTCACCTGAGTAGTCGCTAACGCTTGCACTAGAGCTCAGTTGCGTTCTCCGCCGTCTACTCCAACCTTAGGGTCTTTCAACCCAAAACAACAACAATCACAACACATCAATTTACATGTCAAGACAAGAATAATACCAACCAAAACTTATATAACACAAGACAACATCATCTATTCACTTCATCCTCAAAAGGAAAGGTTTCCATAATATTGAAATGACTCTACGGTTTTGAAAATAACTCTTTATACACCCTTTACGAAAAACAACTCATGCTCTACGAGTTTTACAAGGTTTTCCAAAGCAAAACGAACCACAATGTCGAAAGAGGGTTTATGGGGTTTTATCCCTAAACGTGGAGAAGAAACCCTATCCAAAACAAGATATTCAACCCTAAGAGAGACTAAGTTAAGCGATTTACCTCTTCTAAAATATATTCTTCAAGATTAGGAAGATAGGTTGTTATGGATCTTCAACAAATCTTTGTCATATCTAAAAGATATTTTTCAAGATTTAGCAAGATTGGTTGTTATGGATCTTCAACAAATCTTTGTAATATTTAAAAGATATTCTTCAATATTAGCAAGATTGGTTGTTATGGATCTTCAACAAATCTTTGTAATCTTCAAATAATATTCTTTATCAATTGTAACTAAAAATGGTGCGCCAATATTGCATTATGTTAGTTTCCAAGGGGTTGTCCATCAAATCGTAGGGCACCCCCCCTTGTCTGCTATCACTACCTTACCCGACATTGCCTGGCCAAGCCTTTCCTAGCGTGCCTACATGGCCTGAGTCTGGTCTAGGCCTGACCTGTCCTTCCATTTCTTGGGAAAGCTTCGAGGCGAGCATGGCCATCATGTTCTACATCCATGACCTACCTGGCCTTGCCTAGCCCGGACTTGAATGGCCTTGCCAGCATGGCCAGCTAGAACTGGCTTAGCTTGGCCTGACTGTCCTTCCATGTTTGAGTTTGCCTAGTCTGCCTAGCCTGGGTCTGGCATGCCTGGTTTGGGCGGGCTTGTCCAAGGCCTAGCGTGGAACGGCCTATCCAACAAGGAACAACCCTGTCTGGCCTTGCCTGGCCCGACCTTGCATGGCCTGGCTTGCATGGCCAGCTGGGCTTGGTGTGGCTGCCCTTCCATGTCTTGGCTGGCCTTGCTTGGTCCTAGCCATGCCAGGGATGGCCTTGCCACACTTGGCTGCCCTTCCATGTCTTTTGGGCTGGCCTAGCCTGCATCGTCGTCTGGGCCTGGCCTGCAAGGCCACTTGGGCCTAAACTGCATGGCCACAAGGGCCTTGCCTGCATGGCCTCCTGGGCTTGGCCTGTAGGACACCTTGGGCCTTGCCTGCATGGCAACCTCGGCCCGGGCTGCATGGCCTGGGCCTGGTGGCCAACTTTGCTTATATTTCTTTGTAAAAAGGCATAATTAGAAATGGTAGATGGCCGAATGTGACAAGAAAGTAAAAACTTATATTCAACCAAATTGAATAATTCAATTTCTTTGTACACAAAGTAATTGGTATATACACATTTCAACATATCAACATGCACACATAAAAATGAAGATGGATAAAAAAACTAAAATAAAATAACATAATAATAAAAACACAACATTTAGGTTTTCATTACAACCTCTCCCTCCATACATTATTTTTTCTATACCTTTGACTTCTCACTTTCTTCCCACTCTTTGATTAGTTATAATCTCTCTTTTCTGTTCAAACTTTTTTTCATCTGAAAAAGAATCGAAGTATGAAACATCATACATATTATTACGTAATGTCACATCATATAGAGGCTTATGGAGGGAAGTACATAAAAGCAAAATCAAGTGTAATAATGGTAATTGACATACCTCTATTGACATACCTCTATTGACATAGCCCTCTAATGATTTCTCTCTAGCATTATCTTCATGATCCACCATCATTACCAAATATTATCATACCCAACACCCTCTTTCCAAAGACCACCTTCATAAGAGAATATTTGGGAAAAAATAAGAGAATATTGGGAAAAAATAGGACTGCACATTCAAAGTAAGAGAAAATAAGAGAATATCGGGCAAAAATAATACTGGAAATTCAAACTGACAAAAAATAAGTGATTATTTGGGAAAAAATAGGAAGAAGATTGAGCTATAAGAAGAGGGACTTGGAATGAACCTTCAAACTCAAACAAACATTTTCTAAATGGCATCTTCATCAAATTTAATAAAATGTGTGCATTGTACTTCTTAGTTTAGTACCTTTGATGCTCTCTACCAACACATAAAGAATACACATAGAGACTTCAGAAGTTCTCCTAATGCCAGAATGGGTTTACGAATGATAATTCTCTCCACCTTCATTTCCTAATTCTATTGTAATTCATACCCTCATAACGTAATACTATCGTACTCCACAAGCTCAATAACTAATACTATCGTATTCCAAACCTTCATTCTAGGGTCCACTTGTGTGAATGAAATTGACAGCATGACTCATTGGTTACTCCATATATAAAAAATTCATTAGTTTATATATAATCATTATTAAAGAGAAACAGACACATATGATGAACATAAGGCTCATGGGTTCACTTTGAAAGAGTGACCTTCAATATTCTCTTCTATCTTACTGCTCCTCTTCTACCTCGAAAAAATACCAATCTTCATTACCTAACTCATTATAAATAATTTAATTTTGATTCAATATCATGTACATAAAAAAACTATATTGAAAAATGTTATATTTTTTAACCGATATCTTCATCTTGAAAAAAAATCTTCGACCATATGTAGATTAACAATGAGACTTAATAAAGTATTGCAGCACATTATCAGCAACCCAGTAGATATGTTTGAATTGATACTAGTGGATTTTTGGTTGACCAGAATCCAAAAACTATTAAAAATGCTTTACAACAACTTATGCAACTTTGCTTACGTTTCTTTGTAATAAGTCATAATTAGCAATAGTAAGTGGCTGAATATGACAAGAAAGTAAAAACTAATTATCAACCAAATTGAATAATTCAATTTCTTTGTACACAAAGTAATTGGTATATACACACATCAACATATCAACATGCACAAATAAAAATGAAGGTGGATAAAAAAAACACTAAAATTAAATGAGGAAGCTTGAGCTATCATAAAATAAGTGATTATTTGGGCAAAAATAGGAGGAAGCTTGAGCTATAAGAAGAGGGACTTGGAATGAACCTTCAAATTTAAACAAACATTTTCTAAATGGCTTCTTCATCGAATTTAATAAAATGTGTGCATTGTACTTCTTAGTTCAGTACCTTTGATGTTCTCTACCAACACATAAAGAATACACACGGAGACCTAAGAAGACCAACAAATCCATCAAGCATGCCATACAACTAGATGAACCACCCGATGGAGGCCACCTTTCCTTAAGGGCTTAATGATTTTTACTCCATGTTGCATTAATAAGTGGGGGTCTTTTGTCCCACCATCATTTTTAATTTATGTTTTATTTTACTTGGACAATAAGTTTAGTTTATGTTTTAAGATTTATAGCCGTGGATGTTCATTATTGGCCTTGTGCCATGTAACTTATGATTACCATATTCAGCTTAAGCAACAGTCATCCAAGCATTCATGACCAAGAAGAAACCGTGGGTCTATTACCAAAAAGGGAAAATTTGTGGTTGCATTGCCATAATGAGAATAATCAACTACCATACCCAAAATGTGTGGATTGCTTGTCAGCCTTGAAACCAGGTTATTACTTTCCAAATATGACTCAAATTTGAATTCCAGCTGTTTGGGTCATCAAGCTTTGAAGCCAATTAATTACTTACCAAATATAGCTCAACATGAGTGGTTGTTTCCTTATCAAGCAAGACTGATTTGAATCAAGCATTTAAGGGGCCTTGTGACTTGGCATTTAGCCTTGAAGTCCTATTCAAACATTCAAAACGTGTACTCTCCATCAAGCCTTGAAACCTATTGATTACTTTCAAGTATAGCTCAAGATGGGTGGGTATTACCTTATTCATCATGCACATTTGAATTCCTCAATTAATGAGCCATGTGGGAGCTTGATTGCTTGCCTTTTATGGAGAATCAAGCCATTTAATGAATTCGGCCATGTGGTATAGCATTCAAACCGTGGGAAACTTGCCAAAGAGGGATCAAGGAGCTTGGTTGTCGCCCTTTTTAGAATTCAGATTTCAACTCAGCTTTTAAGTGCCATTTGAATAGGATTAATGTAAAGTCTTAATGAGAATGAAAGTTGCCTTATAGGGAGTAGTATAAATCAAGACCAAATATTGGTTACAATGCATGGCTGGCTGATCCAGCCTAAGGCCAACACGTAAATGTGCTTGTGGCAATTCATTACCATGCCAAAAACTAGGTAGCACATTGAAGGCTTAGGCCAAACTCTTGGCAGCCTCTTGGCTGGCCACTCTATATGTATTCCCCTATCTTATGAACGAAAATAACTTGAATTTTAGACCAAAATCACTTGTGTTGTTTAGTTGAGCTTTGCTCTTACCCTTTAACTTATCAAGCTTGTCTTGTGGCGTTTTGGCTTATCACCTTCATTGTTGTGGTGCCTCCAACCATCCTCATCAACATCCATGTTGTGGTGGATTTCCCTGACTTATCATGCTCACACTTGTGGCGTCTCCCCTCTCAAGTCGTTTCCGCATTCTTTTAACCAATCCATTTCGTTTTATCCAACTCAAAACAAATAAAAATACCCAAAATATCATCCCTTACACCATCAAAACCGTGGCCAACCTATTCCCAAAATCGAGCCCACAACATCATCAAACACAAATCCCATCTTTCTTGCATAAACCAAATTTCCAGCCATAACATACATTGATAACCAACCCATACACATTCAGTCATCAAAACCGAATTCCATCATAAGAATTTATTTCCACACTTACATCATCCCCATCATAAAATATCCATAATTCAACAAGTCGTGCACACATTACCTACAAAACACCAAATTTCTTCCCCAAACCGAAAACAAAAACATTACCACTCAAATCATATACACAAAACCGGGACACCCCTAAATCTAAATCATTTCCGCATCAAAAGTCCCTTTTCAAGAAAAACGATCAAAATAAACACCAACCCCCACAAGGAGGTTGTTGTGAAGTGGTATCCAGAGCTAGCATTGTTTGAAGTGCTTTGGTGCATCAAAACCAACATTGGCCGAATCAAAGCCAACCTTGGTGCATCAAAATCTGTCTTGGCTAAAGCCGAGGGTATTATTTCTATTGTTTGAAAGTTTTCTGAGTGCAGGTTCCTAAACACATTGGCCAAACTAAAAGCCAATAAGAGCCTACACCAAAATACAAAAAAGGAGCTTGTGGCTGAACCAAAGCCATCAAGCACAACAAAAAAATTGTTTTGTTCTTTCTGCCTAGTTACCACCCATAATCCACCACCATCCACATACACACATCCAAACCCCCATAAACCCACAAAAACAATCCACCAACCACAAATAACCCACAAAACTGCCATCCAAACAGATTGTTGATTTAAGCTTATCCTATTTCGCCATACAAGGACACCATCTAAAATTCATTTGTTTCAATCCAGAACCCCAAGGAGAGAAAGAGTGAGTGAGTGAGTGAAACACATTGTGAGTTACATACTAGAGTGTTGTGAGAAATGTCTTCAGGAAGTACATCATCACCTACTGTGTCACCAAGGAAAGCGGGTTTCACTTTGGTTTTTCATGAAATTCATGAGGAATTCAGGACCTTTAAGCAACAATGGCGGAGATGCAAGTCCGACAAGAACGCCATCAGAATAGGAGATAATCTAGCCAAGAGGACTCCTCGGGTTCAGAAGAGGAAAGGAGGAGAAGGAGGCGAAGGGAAAGGAGAAAGGGAGAGGAGGATCAAAGGGAAAGGAGGAGGGATGACCGGTTAGAAGGAGTTCAGATCAAGATTCCAACATTCATGGGAATGAACAATCCAGAAGCATACATGGAATGGGAGATGAATGTAGAACAAGTGTTTGATTGCCACTACTACTCAGAAGACAAGAAGGTGAAGGTGGCTGCACTTGAGTTTAAGGAGTATGCTATGATTTGGTGGGATCAACTCCAGAAGGATAGGAGAAGGTGTGGTGCTCAACCCGTGAGCACATGGGAGGAAATGAGGACTATCATGAGGAGAAGGTTTGTGCCCCCATCTTATCATAGGGACATATACAACCAACTCCAAAGGTTGACTCAAGGGAGCAAATCGGTGGATGACTACTAAAAGGAGATGGAGCTAGCCTTGTTGAGGTCCAATCTCAATGAAGATCGTGAGGCTACTATGGCACGGTTCCTTCATGGACTCAACCAGGATATCCAGGACATTGTGGAGTTGCACAGCTATGTGGAGCTAGAGGATTTGGTTCAGAAAGCTATGAAAGTGGAGCAACAACTCAAGAGGGGGAAGTCAAAATCCTACTCTAACAACACTAGCAAGTTCCAATCATCTAGCTGGAAGGACAAGCCTAAGAAGGAGGGTGCAACCAGCAAGGAGGCCGTGAACACCACTAATGGGAAGAAGGCCATGGAAGCACCGAGCCGAAGTCTGGAGGTCAAGTGTTTTAAATGCTTGGTCCATGGGCACATTGCTTCTCAGTGTCCAACTAAGAGAACTATGGTGTTCTGGAATGGAGCAGTGGAATCCGAGTCTGAAGCCTCAAGTACATAGGAAGAAAGTGATGAGGAGTCAAGGATGCCAGATGGAGACTTACTCATGGTGCGAAGGCTTCTGGGAAGCCAAGTCAAGGAGGATGAGGAAAGTCAACGAGAAAACATCTTCCACTCAAGATGTTTGGTATTGGGCAATGTATGCTCATTGATTATTAATGGTGGCAGTTGTGCCAATGTGGTGAGCACTAGGCTGGTTAACAAACTAAACCTAGTGACTAGGACGCACCCATCACCTTACCAGCTACAATGGTTAAATGAGGTCGAAGAAATGACCGTTAACCTGCAAGCCGAGGTCCCATTTTCCATTGGGAAATATGTGGACACCGTATTGTATGACATAGTCACAATGGAGGCCAGCCACATGCTACTAGGCAGGCCATGGCAGTACGATAGGAAATTGTACTCTCACGCTTGTCTACAAATACACATTTGTATTTTATGATAAAAAAATTGTACTCACACCCTTGTCTCCAAAACAAGTGAGTGAGGACCAAAAAAAGTTAAAATAGAAAATGGATCAAGAAAAAAAGAATGATCTAGAAAAAAAATAGAAAAAGAAAAGAAAAAAAAAAGAAGAGAAAAAGATTGAAAAGAAGAAAGAGAAGGAAAAAGGTTTACTAGCCTCTCCAGGCGAAGTAAAGGGTGCTTTAATCTCAAAACCACCTTTATATGTTCTTTATTGCAATGACTTCAAACTAACTGATTCTTCTGTTTCTAAAGAACTGCCAATCTTTATAAAAGGTTCTTTGCAGGATAAACACGGTGTACAAGACAACCAAAAGCAGATCCTAGTAACCAAGGAATATAAAAGCTTGAGGTTGTGCACGGACTCTCCAATCACTTACTACAATAAGAAGTTGGGAGAACCTACTTTTAATAATTCCTTGTACGGTAAAGAACTGTATGCCTTGGTAAGGGCATTACAGACTTGGCAGCAATACCTGCTACCAAGAGAACTTATGCTATATAGTGACCGCGAGTCACTTAAATTTATGAAAAGGCAAGACAAGCTGAATAAGCACCATGCCAGGCGTATTGAATTTTTGGAGCAATCTCCTTATGTGAACAAAGCATAAGCGGGGAAAGGCCAACAATGTGGCCAATGCTCTCCCTAGGAGACAACTTTTGCTCTCCACTCTAGAGACCAAGCTATATGGTCTCAAGTTTTTAAAGTATCCTTACTTGCATAATATTGATTTTGTTGAATTAAACAAAAATTGTGTGAGTACTATTGGGGATGGATCCCATAGGCACAAGGATTTCCTTTTTAAGGAAAATCACTTATGCGTACCGAAGGGTACAAAGGGTAAACCACAAGGGCTTTACACGCCCCTACCCAATCCTGAACCACCATGGATTGACATATCCATAAATTTTGAGGTGACCCTACCCAGGATCAAACATGCTAAGGGTCTTAATAATGCTTATGAAATTATTACTCTGAGTATTTATGGCAATGTTAGTGTCAATCTTAATGTTGCTGATCTCTCTCTTTTTAAACAAGTAATGAAGACCTTGATTCGAGGTCGAATTCAGTCCAAGAAGGAGGGGATGATAGAAACCCACCGAGGCCCATCAACTTGGATGACCTAATGGGCCTAGGGGGAGCCATAACTCGGGCAAGGGCCAAGAAAGCCCAAAGCACTCTTGGCCAAGTAAGTCTAAACACACTAGCCTCAACCGGACCAAGTGACAACATGAGGCCCATAATGTGCCTCACCTTAGAGGATATTACCCTTGAAGGCCACGGCCAAGCAAGGGATGATTAAAGGCTCTTGTAGTTTGCCTTAATAATAAGTGGCTTTAAGCCCCACCTTTTTCTCATTTTTAATTATTGTTATTTAGTCTCATCATCAACTAATAAATGTGCTTTATGTAGGAATATCATATTGGCATGGACTAGCCCAAAGCCACACTGGAACCTGACTAAGTAGCTGACTAGGCCAGGCGCCTCATTTTCCGCCCCATGTGTAAAGGCCACAGCCAGGCGTGCTGACTAGGCCAAGGCGCCACACTTTCAGCCAAAGTCATCAATGTGAAATTCAAGACACGGCCAAGCACAAGGAAAGCATCCCACACATTCAGCTCATCTTAAACAAGGCACATTAAGGCTGAATTCAAATTTAAATCAACCATTAAGGGAGGCTTGCAACATTAAAGAGGAGTTTTAAAACAATCCCACACTTTCCTCCCAAGCCATTATTTCAATCAAGTTTTATTCAAAATTCAATAATGGGTTGAACACAAATTCAAATAAAGAATTGAAGGTATCTCCTTGGTTTCCGCCTCGACTTAAAGGAACTTTTGAAGGAGGCAAGCATCCCATATATTCCGCCCAAATAATGATGAGCCAAGCAACAATAATTAAAAATGAGAAAAAGGTGGGGCTTAAAGCCACTTATTATTAAGGCAAACTACAAGAGCCTTTAATCATCCCTTGCTTGGCCGTGGCCTTCAAGGGTAATATCCTCTAAGGTGAGGCACATTATGGGCCTCATGTTGTCACTTGGCCCGGTTGAGGCTAGTGTGTTTAGACTTAGTTGGCCAAGAGTGCTTTGGGCTTTTTTGGCCCTTGCGCGAGTTATGGCTCCCCCTAGGCCCATTAGGTCATCCAGGTTAAAGGAACTTTTGAAGGAGGCAAGCATCCCATATATTCCGCCCAAATAATGATGAGCCAAGCAACAACACGGCCAAAGCTTTTAAAAGGCAATAAGCACGTGTTGGATTCAAATTCAAGTTGCCAAACATCCCATATATTCCGCCCAAATAATGATGAGCCGAGCAACTACACGACCAAAGCTTTTTAAGGATATTAAGCACATGTTGGGATTCAAATTCAAAGGAGAATTCAAGTTTCCACCTTATTCTCCTCCTCAGCTTAAATGGGAATTAAATGGGACAAACATCCAATGCTTTTGGCTCGGCTTAACTTCAAGGCATCAAGACCAAATAAGAATTTGAATTAACAATTAAGTATAGCATTTAAGTTGTATAATGGCTCTAATCCGTAGGCTTAGAATTCAGGTTTGATTGTAAAGTCTTTATGAATGTGAGCCTCACGTGGCCAGCCGCTCTATATATGTAATTCCAAGCATTTGGAATAAAATAGCTTGAATTTTATGCAAAAACGAATTAGTGAGATTTCTCTCCTAAGGTTCTTGGTTAACCAAGAGTATAGTTCTTATCAAACATCCTTGTTTGTGGCGAACCTCAATTGGCTTATCAAACATATCAGTTTGTGGTGCCTTCCATTTCAATATTCTTCACCTTTCTTTTATCCAAAACCCTGACCAAAACATAACCCAATCAACACCAAGCCTCGACCAAACACCATATCCCAACCTAACCGAGACACCCTTGGCCAAACACTAACCCAATCACTCCCATACACAAGCCTCGGCCAAAGACACCAATACCCAAACCAACACCCAAACACACCACCTTCAACCAGACAACTCACCAAATACATTCTCCAACCATCAAAGCCAAACGCCAGCTGTGACCAAACAAAAACACCCAAAATACAACCAAAAAAAGCCCTAAAGATTCCTAGACCGAGACTTCAAACAAAACGATCTAAGTAAAATAAACAAGGAGGTTGCTATCAGTAGGTTGGATAAAAGAAAATGAAGTAGATAGAAGGATGATGGCGCCACAAACAAGGATTTGTTTGATAAGCCTATGAAGTTCGCCACAAACAAGGATGTTTGATAAGAACATATACTCTTGGTTCAACCAAGAACTTAGGAGAGAAATCTCACTAACAAGTTTTTGCATAAAATTCAAGCTATCCATTTCATCTTCATAAGACATACATATAGGATGTGGGCTGGCCGTGAGGCTCCCTTTGAAATTGAAAGTAAAACTACCATTATTACATTGATGTCACTATCCCAACATGAGGCTAAGTTTAAAGGGAATTAATGTCTACTATGAATGTGTATTAGGCACATGTTGAATGTACTTGGACAATGGTTCCAAGTCACACGACTATTCAAACATCTTCCTTCAAATGCCTCTTTAAGTCCTTCCCTTGCTTTTTGCCTTGTGTTGATGCCTCGGTTTAATACCTCCTAAGCTTTTGTAAATGTGTGTGTATGCCATTGAAAACCGAGGAGGAAAATAAGGTGGCCTTTAACTCATGGTTTGAATTTGAATTCCCCATGTGTTTATTTGCCTTGGCCGTGTCTAGCATTCCATTACTCCTAGGCAGAAAATAAGTGATATGCTTTTAATCCCATTTGAATTTGAACATGTGCTCATCTCCTGGCCGTGTGTATTTGTGCCTTCAATGCCGTGGGCTGAAGATGTGGGATTGTTGCCCCTCTTTATGAATTCCGTAAAGCTATGGCTGATTTGGTGGTCAGCTTTATTCCTTTGAATTTTGCCATGTGGGAAATCAGCTTGGCCATCAATATTAAAAATCCATTTGAAAGCATGAGCAAAAATAAAGGTAGGTGCCATTAAATGTGGTTGGCCGTGTCTTATGTGCCTTCTTTAGGAAAGGGCTGAAGAAGTGGCGCCTTGGCCAAGTCATCTTGCTTGGACGTGGCTTCCAAGCATGAGGCGGAAAAGGTGGCGCCTGGCCTAGTCACACGCTGAGTCAGATGCAGGCGTGGCTTCCAGACATGGTGCGGCAGATGCGCGCCCTGGCCAGGTCAGATTCCAGCAAGGCCAGGTCAGGTTCCAGCAAGGCTTGGGCTGGTTCAGGCCAACATGAATTTCCTAAAACAAATCAAAGGCAATTTTATTAGATAACAATAAAAACAATTTATCATTACTTGAATTTAAAAATTGTGGTTAAAAACCACTTATTGAGTCTAAGGGAACAAACAAGCCATTAGCCTTCCCTTGCTTGGCCATAGCCTTCAAGGGACATGTCCTCTAAGATGAGGCAAGTTATGGGCCTCGTGGTGTCACTTGGCCCAGTAGATGCTTGGATGTTCAATATTAGTTGGTCCAATGTGCCTTGGGCCTTCTTGGCCCTAGCCCGAGTTATGGCTCCCCCTAGGCCCATTAGGTCATCTAGGTTGATGGGCCTTGGTGGGTTGCTATCACTTGGTCATGATAGCCTCATCTCTATCCCAATTTGAATTCAAATTTGAACCTTCAAATTTTGGAATTTTCAATTTCCCTCCTTAGTGCCTTTGAGTTCCCTCCGTTTGACTTAGCTTTCTGCCCTTGGCCTATGATGTGACCGAGAAACCTGGGATGCCTGGCTGACTTGGATCTGACCGATAATTTCGGGGTGCCTGGCTGACTTGGCTGTTGGCCGAGAAATCTGGGGCCTGGCTGACTTGGCCCTTTGAGCGAGAATTACGGAAGTTGGCCTGGCTAGGCTGACCTGGAATCCTGACCGAGGTTTTTCTGGCCTGGCTGATTTGGATTTTGGTCGAGAAATCCGGGTCCTAGTTGACTTGGCTTTGTGACCGAGAAATTCGGCCTGCTGGCCTGGCTTGGCTGACTTGGAATCCTGACCGAGGCTTTGCTCGCCTGGCTTGGGCTTTGGGCCTATCCTTGAAACACTTAGCAAACAATGACCTCCTTTCATATTTTAAGCAACGTAATTAAAATACTTGGAAAATAAAACAAGATAAAATTAAACCTAATTGCATGTGGGTGAAGTAATGGCCCACTTATTGAAAGCATGTAAAGGCAAGCTAGGTAGCTGCCTTGAGGCTGTAGCCTCCCAAGTCCTCTTCTTGGACCATTAAGTGAATGGGCCTAGCATTGGTGCTAGCCCCTTGGCTTGACTCAAGGGTTCTGCCCACGTGTCTTTCAAGGGCTAGTTTAGCCCTTTTTGCCTTGGCTCGGGTCATGGGACCCCCTAGGCTTTGTATGGACTTGTCATCCATGATGGGACTCTCATTATATCCCTTTTCGAACCATCAAAGCCGACATGTGCAAATACTTTCGACTCAATGCATCGGCCACCACATAGGCTTTTCCCGGATGGTATTGCAATCCAAAATCATAGTCCTTAAGGAATTCCATCCACCTTCTCTCCCTCATGTTCAGTTCTTTTTGATCCAATAGATACTTTAAACTCTTGTGGTCGCTGTACACCTCAAACCTTACGCCATATAGATTGTGTCTCCAGATTTTTAAGGCAAAGACCACTACAGCTAATTCCAAATCGTGTGTAGGGTAGTTTTGCTCATGCGTTCTCAACTGTCGCGAAGCATAAGCAACCACCTTCCGGTCCTGCATCAACAACAACCCAAAACTTGCTTAGAAGCATTACAAAATACACTGAAATCACGATCCGTACAAGGAAGAACTAACACCGGTGCCGTGGTAAACCTTCGCTTCAATTCTTGAAAACTTTCTTCGCAGCGGACTGTCCACACATACAGTTCCCCCTTTCTGGTAAGCTTAGTTAGAGGTAATGCCAACTTGGAAAACCCCTCTATGAACTTCCTGTAGTA
Source organism: Lupinus albus (assembly GCA_009771035.1). NCBI lineage: Eukaryota > Viridiplantae > Streptophyta > Magnoliopsida > Fabales > Fabaceae > Lupinus > Lupinus albus. The sequence continues at coordinate 5,447,868 of CM020011.1, read as the reverse complement.
ACCAGCTAAACCCAGAAAACTTCGGATCTCAGTAACTGACTTGGACACCGCCCATTCCATCACTGCCTCGACCTTAGAAGGGTCTACTGCCACTCATTCCCGGGATATCACATGACCAAGGAAGTTCACTGATTCTAACCAGAAATCACATTTGGACAATTTAGCATACAACCGATTCTTACTCAGAAGATCTAGAACAATTATCAGGTGCTCTGCATGTTCCTCTTGACTTTTGGAGTAAACCAGAATGTCATCAATAAATACCACTACGAATGAATCTAAATACGGATGAAAAATCCGGTTCATGTAGTCGGTAAATATTGATGGGGCATTCGTTACACTAAAAGACATTACCAAATACTAGAAATGTCCATACCTCTTCCTAAAAGAAGTTCTAGGAATATCATCCGACTTCACACGAAGTTGGTGGTAACCTGACCGAATGTCAATTTTTGAGAACACCACTGCTCCCCTCAACTGATCCATCAAGTCATCAATTCTAGACAAAGGATATTTTTTCTTGATGGTGACCTTGTTCAACTACCTATAATCGGTGCACAGCCTCATACTCCCATCTTTCTTCTTGACCAACAAGACGGGTGCACCCCACGGTGAAACACTAGGACGAATAAATTTCTTTGCCAACAAGTCCTCAACCTGCTTTTTTAACTCAGCCAGCTCTAACGGTGCCATTCTATAAGGAGCTATAGAGATGGCTCCCGTTCTCGGTACCAAGTCAATGGAGAATTCAACTTCTCTGACTGAAGGTAATTTCGGTATATCATTAGTAAATACTTCCGGAAACTCACAAACTATTGGAATATCCTCAACTCTAGGTTTCTCAATACCCTCCAGGGATGCCAACAAAACAAACACAGCCCTTCCCTCCTTAAAGGAAGTTCTGACTCCTTTAGCTGAAAACGACTTCATCAAGTAGGCTTCATCAAGTAGGCCTCATCAAAAATCTTACTCAGATCTCCAAGCACAACAGTTTTATCAGCACAATAAAGCATTACATGATTTGCCGATAGCTAGTCCATCCCCAGAATTAAATGCAGCTGTGACAGTGGTAAGCAGATTAAATCCACGGTAAATGTTCTACCGTTTACCACTACTAGACATCGAGACACAACCGTCGATACCACCACAGGCACACAAGTTGGGGTGGATACAACCAAGTCGTAAGGCAACGACTCCGTGTGCAATTTCAGGCGGATCACACATTCAATAGATACAAAGGAGTGTGTCGCTCCTGAATCAAACAACACTAAAAGAGGAATACCTGCTGATAGCAACCCGCCAAGGGCCATCAACTTGGATGTTCAAATGGGCCTAAGAGGACCCATAACTCGGGCCAGGCTCCAAGAAAGCCCAAAGCGCCATTAGCCAACTTGTGCTAAGTCTTCAAGAATTACTTGGGCCAAGTGACAAAATGAGGCCCATTAATTGCCTCCTTGTAAAGGATGAGGCTTTTGAAGGCCACGACCAAGAATAGGACTTACTTAATTTTATTTTCTTAAGCATTTAATAAGTGGCCCAACCACGTTTATTATGCCTACTATTTTAAGCATGCTTTTATTTTAATTAAATTGACTAATAACCATTTTAATGTGTTTCAGCCCAAGCCATGAAAGCCACGACCCAATCTTGCTGCTGACTAGGCCAAAGCCAAAGTATGACTGAGCCAGTTGACCTGGACCAGGCGCCGGATTATCCGCCTCTGACCTGGCCAAGATGCACCATGTGCTGTGTCACACTTGAAGGCCAGCCAACCTTGTTGACTGAGCCAAGGCGTCTTTATTTCAGCCAAAGCCTTCAAGCCAATCCCACATCTTCCGCCTCCCTTTAAAGCATGCATTCAAGGCTGAAGTTCAAATTCAAATGGGACTTAAACACACATCCCTTATCTTCAGCCAAACCTGAACTCTAATTTACCAAGGCTGAATTTCGAATTTAAATGAGGCTTGATGGCACATCCCACCATTTCCGCATAAGCCTTAAAGGAGTTATTAAGAAGACATACATCCCATATATTCCGCCCAAGAAATAATGACAAGCTACAACATGGCCAAGGCTCTTAAAAGGCAATTAGCATGTGTTGGGAATTCAAATTCAAAAGAGGAATTAAAGTGCCACCTTATTTTCCTCCTAGGCTTATGTGGATGCACAAGACATACATCCTTATCTTTGGCTCGACTTAACTCCAAAATATCAAGGCCAATTAGCGTTTTGAATCAACACATAACTTAAAGGAGTGCGGGTTCCCAAAAACATTGGCCATATCAAAACCCAATAAGAGCCTACACCAAAAAGCAGAAAAAAAACTTGTGGCCGAATCAAAGCCACCAAGTACAAAAAAATTTGTCTTTCTTGTTTCTGTTTTGTGACCACCTATAAACCACCATTATCCACATAAACACATCCAAACCTCCATAATCCCACAAAAACAAACCACCAACCACAAGACCGCCACCCCAAAATTGTTTGATTAAAGCCTAGCTAATTCGCCATACAAGAACATCTCTAGAACTTCTTTTGGTTCAATCCAGAATCCCAAGGAGAGAAAGAGTGAATTGAGAGAAACACAATTTTTAAGTGAAACACTTGAGTGATAGTGAGAAATGTCTACTACATCTTCACCCACGGTTTCACCAAGGACCGAAAATTTTACATCTATTATGCATGAGCTACATGAAGAGATTAGGACTTTTAAACAATAGATGGCGACAATGCAAATACGACAAGACCTCTCACATAATCGGAGGCAATCCAGCCATGATGAGTCATCTGATTCAGAGGCAGAAAGGAGGAGAAGAAGGTGGAGGGAAAGGAGGAATGAAGAGGAGAATCAAAGGGAAATGAGGAGGGATGACCAAGTAGAGGGAGTCCAAATCAAGGTTCCCACATTTGTGGGAATGAATAATCCAGAAGCATAATTGGAATGGGAGATGAAGATTGAGCAAGTCTTTGAATGCCACACGTACTCAGAGGAAAAAAAGGTGAAGGTGGCTGCTTTAGAGTACAAAGAGTATGCTATGGTCTGATAGCATCAGTTTCAGAAGGATAGGCGGAGGTGTGGTGCTCAACTTGTGAGTACATGGGAGGAAATGCGAACAATTATGAGGAAGAGGTTTGTACCCCCATCATACCAACGGGACATTAATAACCAACTTCAAAGGCTCACTCAAGGAAGCAAGTCAGTGGATAAGTACTATAAGGCGATGGAGTTGGCCCTACTAAGAGCCAACCTTCAGGAGGAACGTGAAGCCACTATGGCACGGTTTCTTCATGGGCTCAACCAAGACATCCAAGATGTTGTAGAGTTACAAAGCTATGTGGAGTTGGAGGATTTGGTACATAAAGCCATGAAGGTGGAGCAACAATTGAAGATGAGGAAGTCAAAATCCTACTCAACCAGCACAACCAAATTCGAGTCATGTAGTTGGAAGGACAAGCCTAAGAAGGAGGGCACATCAACTAAAGAAGTTGTGAGCACCAACAATGGCAAAAAGGCTATGGAGGCCCCAAGCCGAAGTAGGGAGGTCAAGTGCTTCAAGTGCTTGGGTCATGGACACGTTGCTTCTCAATGTCCAACCAAGAGAACTATGATGGCCAAAAATGGAGTTGTAGAATCAGCATTTGAAACCTCAAGTTCAGAAGAAGAGAGTGATGAGGAGGCAAGGATGCCTGAAGGTGACTTACTCATGGTCCGAAGGCTCTTCGGCAGCCAAGTCAAAGAGAATGAAGAAAGTCAGCGGAAGAACATCTTTCACACAAGATGTTTATTTTCTGGGAACGTTTGTTCCATAATCATTGATGGTGGCAGCTGTGCCAATCTGGTGAGCACAAGGTTAGTTTCCAAACTAAACCTAGTGACTAGGACCCACCCATCACCCTATCAGTTACAATGGTTAAGCGAAATTGGAGAAATGGTTGTCTACCAGCAAACTGAGATCCCATTTTCCATTGGGAAGTATGAGGACACTGTATTGTGTGACGTAGTCACCATGCAGGCCAGCCACATACTATTAGGCAGGCCTTGGCAACATGATAGGAAAGCCATCGATGATGGGTTTTCCAACAAATATACCTTTGTAGTTAGGGAAAAGAAAATTGTACTCTCACCCTTGTCTCCAAAACAAGTGAGAGAAGATCAAAAGAAATTAAAAGAAAAGATTGATCAAGAAAAAAAGAATGATCCAGAAAAAAATAGAAAAAGAAAAGAAAAATAGAACTTCATTTTCCATTTGTCTTACTTGTTTCTGTTTTATGACCACCTATAAATCACCATTATCCACATACACACATCCAAACCTCCATAATCCCACAAAAACAAACCACCAACCACAAGACCGCCACCCCAAAATTGTTTGATTAAAGCCTAGCTATTTCGCCATACAAGAACATCTCTAGAACTTATTTTGGTTCAATCCAGAATCCCAAGGAGAGAAAGAGTGAATTGAGAGAAGCACAAATTTTGAGTGAAACACTTGAGTGATAGTGAGAAATGTCTACTACATCTTCACCCACGGTTTCACCAAGGACCGAAAATTTTACATCTATTCTGCTACATCGCTTGAGCCAAAGCGTGCTACATCGCTTGAGCCATAGCTTGCTACATCGCTTGATCCAAAGCTTGCTACATCGCTTGAGCCAAAGCTTGCTACATCGCTTGAGCCAAAGCTTGAGCCAAATCTTGCTACATCGCTTGAGCCAAAGCTTGCTACATCGCTTGAGCCAAAGCTTGCTGCATCGCTTGAGCCAAAGCTTGCTGCATCGCTTGAGCCAAAGCTTGCTGCATCACTTGAGCCAAAGCTTGCTACATCGCTTGAGCCAAAGCTTGCTACATCGCTTGAGCCAAAGCTTGCTACATCGCTTGAGCCAAAACTTGCTACATCGCTTGAGCCAAAGCTTGTTACATCGCTTGAGACAAAGCTTGCTACATTACTTGAGCCAAAGTTTGCTACATTACTTGAGCCAAAGTTTGCTACATCACTTGAGCAAAAGTTGCTAACCAATCATGGTCGGCTAAAACGAGTTTTCTTTTCATTGATACATCATCAATTCAAAAACAGTAAACCACGCAATCCTTATTACAAACATACCCATATATGTTTATAATAAATAAGTGGTTCACAACTTGATCATTATTCACAACCAGTAAATCCACACACTTTCTATTGCAATGTACAAGTTAAAAACTTATCCTTACCTCGGTGAGTGTTGGGTTTGGTTCTTGGTAACTTCACAAGTTCCACCGACACCGCCTCCAACTTTAGGATCTCTTCTCAAGCTCTTAGATGATTCCCAAGACTCCTTGCTCTTGAAAAGCCTCTCTTCCTTCACTTCTCTCTAGGTTATCCCCAAAAAATGTGTTTGGGGGTCCCTAATAAATGCAACAGCGTCGGGCTCTCGCTGAAGCGAGAAAATCCCGCCCATTTTAAAACCTCATATCTGACCCTCTCGCTCAAGCGAGGGATTCTCGCTCAAGCGAGAATCTCACAACCTCGACAGGTTATAAAATGCCATATCTCGCTCAGGCGAGACCACTCTCGCTCAAGCGAGACAATTCTCGCTCAGGCGAGAATCCTTTAGTATTGCCCAGGATTTCACCCTCCTAGGTGAGCCTCTCTCTCCCAGGTGACACTTTCTCGCTCAAGCGAGGCTCCCATGACTGATACTATAATTTTAATGATTTAAAATCCAGGGTGTCACAGTAAGTCTATGAGTCTGTAGTCATGATGAATTTGTAGATGACACTGTTTATGTAACCTCTTCAATAGCGTCGGTTGAATTTTCGCTTTTTGTAAGGACCCGATTTTCATAACCCAAAAATTCTTTTTTAAAACTTATTCATGGAAGTGAAGTGATTACTTTTGAAAGGCGTTGCTTGAAACTATTTGGAGAATGAGTGAATACAAATATTAATTCCATTCGTAACTCAAAATGCCTAAATACTCCAAATACATCTTTCTTTTAAAGCATGCTATTACACTTCCTTTCGAATACATAATCTATACAATTTTCCTTTCTCAAAAGTACTTTTAATACAAACATTAGATCAAATTCATTATACACTTAGGAGGAGTTCCATTTTACAAAATAGATAATCCAACATAGTCCTCATATTACATACATTATTCATATATCATATCAAGTACATAAAATAACTACCCTACCCTGTACTCTTCTCCGCAAGCGTCCAATGCGCTACCGGAACAACCAGAACTCAAATTACACAACACATACAAGAAGAGACAAAGGGAGTAAGAACCAACTACGGAGACCGTAGCGTGGAATTACATAGAGTAATAACATTTAAGTATTACAACCTGTACGTCACCTAGCATCGATCATGTGAAACATATACCAATCAACACATTATACCACATAATGTTCATATATCCAATTAGCATAATCCACCTATCTCACATAGATAATTCGATCAAATCAGTACAACATACCATACCATTTATTCAACACAATCTTCATCAAGATCACCACGCAATAGTCTCTTTCAATAATAAACCACAATGCTACACTCAAGCTATACCATACTTACATAGAATTAAGATACTTTCCCAAGTAACTTCCAAGACAACACTACACACAATGAACTAATCATACATTACTCCGAAAACCAATACCACACAGGGCAAGACTACACCACAAAGGCAACTCAATACTACATTGGGCACGTCTACACCACAAAGGTGATTCAATACCACATCGGGTAAGTCTACACCACAAAGGTGATCCAATACCACATCGGGCAAGTCTACATTCCAAGGATGATTCAATACCACACTGGGCAAGTCTACACCACAAAGGCACCCCAATACCACATCGGGCACGTCCAAACCACAAAGGCACCCCAATACCACATCGGGTAAGTCTACATCACATGTTCGTCATAACACAAAATATCACATCAATGTCATAAATGCAATAAACGCAATGTATCTCATTGTTTCATCACCATAAAATAACCCACAACACTACCATTTTCACAAACATACCCATATATGTTCATAACAATTAAGCGACTCACACTTAGTCATTGTCATAAATATACTCTTATCTTTTTATCACAACGACAACTCATAAAATATTTATCATCATACAACATACTCATGCCTATTTATTACCATTAAACCACTTTCACATAATCATTGTTACAAACATACCCATATATATTTATAACAATAAACCAATCACCACTTAGTCATTTTCATGAATATATTCATATCTTCTTGTCACCATAAACAACTCACAACACAACCATTATGATACAACATAACCATTTCCATTTATCATCAATAAACCTCTCATAACACAGTCATTATCGCAAACACACTCATTTCCACTTACAACAAATCAACAACTCATAACACACCATTATCATAAACAAACGACCCACAACACATTCTTCATCATATAACACGTTAACGTTAGAACCATCTTTAGTGACGGTATATTACCATAAGTGAGCATATTGCGTTTTATCTAAATAAACGGTTTTCCTACATATATATCTCCAACTTTATGGCTAATACATCCTCATGGAAAATAAAGACTCTCACAATGACCACAAGCTTTCCAGAGAGTTTCTATCCGTTAACATGCTCTGATTCATGAGGAAAATCGGAGAAGATGACTCTAATGCAATACTCTAAGACCACAATGGTCTTCTCCCTCACCTTAGGTTGCATAAGCTCCATGGATCCGCAAAGAGCTCCATTTATCTCCATCTCCTTCAACCTCCATTGTTCCTTTTTCACCTCGAAAGTTCACCAATGTGCGACTAAGAAGTAAGAGGAAGGGGTTTTGATGAGTTTTTTAGGTTTAGTGGAGGAGAGAGTCGAAATCTACGGGGAGCCGCCGTTGGGAGGGAAAGGGGAGAAAAGGAAATGAAGATTAGGGTTTTTGAAACCCTTTCTTTACTTTTCTAGTTGGGTTGTCTCGCTCGGGCGAGAATATCTCGCATGGGCAAGAAGCCCACGATATTTTAAGTTTCAAAACATGGACCCTCTCGCCTGGGCGAGATTCTCTCGCTCAAGAGAGAATCTCACAGCCTGCACAGGCTTCTTTCGCTCAAGCGATAAATTCCTCGCTTGGGCGAGGCTCCCAAAATTTCCAAATTCAAAACACTGAGTCTCTCGCTTGGGCGAGACCCTCTCGCTCAAGCGAGAATCTGGCAGTATGTACCATTCTTCAAGAATGTACCTCTTTTTAAGGAGGATAAATTTTAGGGTGTTACACTTTTAACCGGCACATATTTAACAGCGAAACATATAAGTCTCGTTGTTTATGTTTAAATTACTACAGCGAATTGTATCACTACGCTGTGATGATAAACTTTAAACAGTGAAAATATGACGTTGCGCTGTTGTATATGGAAATTAAAATATAAAAAAAAGTTGATACCCAAACGTTTGGTTACGTATTTCTCAAACTTCTAATACACAGAAAAGGAAACCCTTGCACACTCTCAAACCAAGAAACCCTTCAACACTCTCAAGTCTCAAACCAAGAAACCCTTCATCAACACCACGAACAATGCCTTCTCAAAATGAAGTAAACGAAGAAGGAACAATGGTCAACACTCAAACTCCAATAACACAAACTCCAGAACCACAAACTCCACAAACACAAACTCAGAAACGTAAACCACGTGGTATCACTGCCATGAAGAGTGTTGTTCGTGCTAGAAGCAACAATAAAGGTGACAAATGGACGGAAACTATGTGTGATTAAGAATAATTTTCAAAAACAACCTGTAACGGGTTACCATACTTGAGTAACAAGTTACATGAGTGAGAAAAGAGTTTTTAAACCTCAAACAGCTATAAGTAATCCATTACAGACTTTGGAGTAACATATTACCATTTTTAGAAAACAGGGTAAACGATTACTCAAAGGGATGTAATCGATTACACTAAGGCAATTTCACAAAGCTGTCAAACAGTGTCATTGAGTAATCGATTACTCAAATCCAGTAATCGATTACACTGTGAATTTTCAAAAAGCTGTTAACAGGATTGTTGGGTAATCGATTACACATTTACAGTAATCGATTACTGAGAGCTGTTGCATCAATTTTTCAGATTTCAAGTGAAAGGGTTTCACTCCAAACTGATTGCTTTTCATTTCAAACGAAACCTACTCATGCCTAAGGGTATTATGGTTGATTGGAAGCCTATATAAAGGCATTGAAACACTCTCACAACATACAACAACATTTACAAGTCAAATTTCAAACTCTCTTTAAAAGCTCTCACACTTTATGATTTTTCTTACATTTCAAGCAACCTACTCTTAAACTTCCAAAGTTATTTTGAAGTTGCTTCTAACTGTTTTTCATATTGTTAAGGAGCATTATTATCTCAAGTATACGAGTTGTTGTTGGATTGCAAGTTATAGAAATTGTCATATACACTTGTAAGACAATCCAAGCCAAATTGTACATTCTTCACTTTTGCAAAGTTTACTTTCTTTCACAAGGGTGAGTGACTTGGTATAGTATTTACCAAGGGAGTAACTTGGTATAGTGTTTACCAAGGGTGTTACTTGGAATAGAGTTTTCCAAGGGGATTAGATATAAGTGAATGTGTAAGGTACAAGGAGATCTCGGGGTGAGATATTTGTAATTGCAACTCATTATATTTAATAAAGGAATCTATTGCGAGTCAAGAGTACTAGACGTAGCCTTCGGTGGATAAGAAGGTGAACCAGTATAAAAACACATGTGTACTCTCTTTCTCTTCTCTTTGTTATTTACTCATCCTTCCTAAGTCAATATTTTTCTGCATATTATTTTCGCTGCACGTTAACTTTGATATTGCCGAAAAATTGGCCATACTTATTTTAACAACTAATTCACCCCCCCCCCCCCCCCTCTTAGTTGCAATCTCAGTCTTACAATTGGCACCAGAGCTATCTTTGAGAAAGTTACTTTCAAATTCTGATCCTACTACAACATGGCCTCAAGATCATTCCTAGGAGAAGGATCCAACATAAACAGACCTCCAAGCTTCGTTGGAGAGTGTTACGACTTCTGGAAAATCAGAATGCGGATTTACATAGAGTCGCAAGACTTGGATATTTGGAATGCAATCGAGGAAGGACCATATGAACCCTTTAGCGTAATCAACGGCACAAGGAAAATAAAGTCAAAATCTTCATGGAATGATGAAGATAAGAAGAAGGTGCAATACGATCTTAAAGCGAAAAACATCCTCATTTCATCACTTGGCAATGATGAACTTTTAAAAATATCAAATTGCAAATAAGCCAAAGAAATATGGGATTCTCTAGAGATTATGCATGAAGGGACGGAGGAAGATAAAATGTCAATGCTCAACAATACTTGTTCTACATCTGAACCAGAAAATGACGAACAAGTTCATCTCTCGCTATTGGTATCTCATCATTATGATGATGAAGAGATAAGTGAATCTAAACCTTTTTCTTCTTTTGAATTACAATTAGCATTTAATGAATTGCATGATGACTATGTTAAACTTACAAAATTATTTCTAAAACAGAAAACTGAATTTGAAATGTTTAGAATTAAATCATCATCATCCTCTTCATGTCAAAACTGCATTACTCTTGAAAATAAAGTTTCAACATTAAGTTTTGAACTTAATGATGCAAACAAGCGTAGCAAACATCTAGAAAAGATAATAAAGGATCAGAGACATATTAAAGACCGAAGAGGTCTAGGCTATTCTAATAGCCAAGCTTCTAATAAGCAAAATGTCTCAATGGAAATAATCTTTCAAAAATCATGTATCCATGCATCCACTCATAGTAAAAATCAAACTAGGATACATAAGCATCAACTCAAATATTCATATTGTAAAAACCATGGGCACACACCAAATACTTGTTTAATTAGAAAATATGGTGTTCCCCTAGGACATTATAGATGGGTTGAGAAAAGGACTAACCATGAAGGACCCAAGAAAAATTGGGTACCTAATATAACTTAACCTGTTTTGCAGGTAGAGTTGAGCGCCGCTGATAGCAACCTCCTTGTGGGGGTTGGTATTTTTATATGATCGTTTTGTTTGAAGCTTCGGTCTAGAAAACTTTAGGGAATTTTGGTTGTATTTTTGGGTGTTTTTGTTTGGTTTTGGCTGGCTATTGGCTTTGAGGGGTGGAGGTTATGTTTGGCTTAGGAAATGGTGTTTAGGCCGAGGCTTCTGTATGGGTTTGGTTAGACTTTGGTTACGGTTTGGATATAAGAATAGGTGAAGATGATTGAAACAGAATGGCGCCACAAACTGATGTGTTTGATAAGCCAAATGAGGTTCGCCACAAACAAGGATGTTTGATAAGAACTATACTCTTGGTTAACCAAGAAACTTAGGAGAGAAATCTCACTAATGTATTTTTGCATAAAATTCAAGCTACCATTTCATGGTGATGATGCTTACATATATAATGTGGGCTGGCCATGAGGCTCCCATGACTTGACTTTCGAATTTTGAAATGAGCCTAACATTATTACATTGATTTCATGCTCCCAACATGGGGCTAAGCTTAAGGGAGAATTAAAACTAGCTTGAATACAAATATTAAAACACATGCTGAATGTACTTGGACAATATTATTTGTGTGCTTTAAAATTTGAATTCTTTCATCAATGTGGTTCTTTATGATTCACGTGGATCCTTCCTTCTTGTCCATGTGCTTTATGCTTCGGATCCTTGGTCTTAATTTCACATGCCTATGTTCCCTTGGTTTTAGCACATGTGCTTGTAATATTTCAATCCTTTTATTATCTTGGCTTTGATGCCTTTACGGCCAAAACCTTTTTCTTAGCACTTCCCATCTTTGAATTATTTAAGAGCAAGAGCAGAATCAGCTTGGTGCATAAATGCCAGGCCGTGATTGAATTGGTCTTTAAAAAATGGGCGGAAGATGGGTGATGCTGTTTTGGTTGGCCTGACCAATATTAATGCATAGTTAGGATCAACCTTTTGAATTTCACCATGTGTTTATTGCCTTCCTTAAAACTGGACCAAATTGTTGGTTGAGGCGGAAAGCATGGGATTGCTTTAAAACCCCACTTTAAAGTTGTAAACCTCACTGAATTGTTGATTCAAATTGGTATTCAGCCTTAATGCCTTTTATTTAAGCTGAGCTGAAGATATGGGCTGCTTGCTTTAATGCTTGGCCGTATTTGAAAGTAGCATTTAAGGCTTGGCTGAAAAGATGGCGCCTTGTCCCTTGGGCCTGGCCGAATTGAAGGCTGGTGGAGAGTAGACGACTAGGCTGAGTCAGCAGGCTTGGCTAGGTCAGTAGGCTCGGTCAGACTTGAGCTTGGCCTTGTCAGCAGCATTAAAAGTTGACCGTGGCTTTAATGACTTTTGCTAAAAACGTGGGATATGTGTTTTTCTTTTGAAATGCACGTGCGTCCCATGGCATCCTACATAAAAGACATATATATTAGGTGATAAATAACATAAAAGCAAATCAAAATATTACATCATAATAAAAACGTGGTTGGACCACTTATTATTAACATAAAGAAGGAAAATCTTAGTTGTGGCCTTCAAAAGGCTCATCCTCTATAAGGAGGCAATTAATGGGCCTCATATGGTTATTTGGCCCAAGTGATGTTTGAAGGCTTAGCACAAGTTGGCCAAGAGTGCTTTGGGCTTTCTTGGGCCTGGCCCGAGTTATGGGCCCTCTTAAGCCCATTAGATCATCCAAGTTGATGGCCATTGGTGGATTGCTATCAGCCGCCCGCAATTTATTGTATTTGGATAGTGGCTGCTCAAAGCATATGACGGGCGATAAAAGTAAGTTCTCTGTCCGTACTCCAAGGGACAAAGGCTATGTCACATATGGTGACAACAACAAAGGAAGAATTCTTGGAGTCTGTAGAATAATGGCAGAGAAAATTTAGGCAAGTTTGATGCAAAGGCAGATGAAGGAATCTTCATAGGCTATTCTCTCACGAGTAAAGCTTATAGAATCTTTAACAAAAGAACTCTAGCTGATAGCAACCCACCTAGGCCCAAGCCTAAGAAGGCCAACAAATCCTTCAAGCATGCCATACAACTAGATAAACCACTCGATGGAGGTCACCTTTCCTTAAAGGATTAGTGATTTTTACTCTATTTTGCATTAATAAGTGGGGGTCTTATGTCCCACCATTATTTTTAATTTATGTTTTATTTTGGATTAATATGGGGATGTTAAGGGAACATGGGGTAGTTTTCATTACATGCCACTTGCCATATGGGAACCAGCCGTGTAGACACAAGAAGATGTTAATGTTTCCCTTTTCAAGCTTGAGTCGTGTGAATTGCCACAAATGCCAAATAACGAAGCTGCCATTCAAAGGCTTGTGGTCAGACTTTCCTAATCAAGAGTGGACCGACCAGACTTTCCTAATCAAGAGTAGACCAATCATGGGCATTAAAAAAAAAACAAGAAGAAATCACGAACATGTTGGGATTACAAGTTAAGGAATTCAAAAACTTGCCTTTTCCAAGCAAGCAATTAAGGAAGATCCGTACACATTAAAGACCATCAAAGCAGCCACACAAAATCTTGAAGTGGCCAAAAATAGCGCATGGAGCAGGTGCATATCAAATCCAGCCATGTGCCAATTCAACATGTGCACATACAATTGAAAACTTACCAAAATTGAGATCAAAGAGCATGTGCTCTAATTGCAGCTGTGTGGAGCATATCCAGTTTGTGCCTTAATGAGATTAAAACACATTGAAGACACGGCTGCCTAGTCAGCAAGGCATCACCCAAAGCCAAATCTGAATAAGCCAGCATTAAAGCAGCCGTGTGGACATCCAGCCAGGACATAAATTCAATTAATGAGTTTCCAAGAATAGTGCAAGGGACAATCAAAGCTGCCTGGCCAGCCATGTGGAACATTTAAAAATGTTGCCTTTTATGGAATTGCCACTTAAATGGCACATTAACTTAGCTGTGTGGAAATTGCACATGTGCTTATCTTCAGCCCAACAATTCAAAACGTGGAGCCACAAGGAGTTATGATTTTCCTTATTAGAAACACTTTTGAATTTGCCTTATTTAAATTCTGAATTAAGTGAATGAATTGTAATAAAGGATTGCCTTATTTAGAATGACCTGAATCGAGTCTGTAAGCTAGGCAAGGAGCTAGAGTTGGCTGAACAAACTAAATGCATAGGCGTGAATATGGGAGCCACCTTGGCCAGCCCACACTATTTGTATGCTTTCATTTTCAAGAAATAAGACAAGTTGAATTTTAAGGAAAACCTTTGTGTTTTTCGTTGAGCCTTGCTCCTACCCCCTTTTAACTTGTCAAGACTTGTCTTGTGGTGTTCTTGGCCTGTCACCTTCATTGGTGTGGTGCCTTCCCTTTTCTTCATCAACATCCTTGTTGTGGCAGAATTCCTTTGTCTTATCAAGCTAAAACTTGGGGCGCCTTCATCTCAATTCTTTCCCACATTCTTTTATCCAACCTTATACACTTATCCTATCCAAAAACAATAAAAAAATACCCCCAACTCACATTCGACCAAACACACTCTTCCATCCCTAAACACAATTCCATTCGCACCAATTATCCTCACAACCGAAATCATTCATTAGTATTCCTTTAATTCATATATTTTAATCATCAAACAGGCTCATAACCATCAAACCGTAGTGCCACACTTCAAAACACCACATCCATACTTCAAACCTAAATCCAACATATTCCAGCCCAAAACATACACACAAAACCAAAACATCCCTATTCTAAGTCAATTCTGCACCAATTGTTATAATTTCAATCAAAACGATCGCAATAACACCAACCCCACAAGGAGGTTGCTGTCATGTGGTATCAGAGCTAGATTTGCTTGAAAGTTGTTTATGAAAAACAAATGGAAAATCCTTTATTCAAGCCTCATGGTCAATCCTTTTTTATATGGAGACTTTTTGAAAGTCAAACTATAGAGGATGAGGCCAACCAAAGGGACAACATCTTTCATGGTAGGTGTTTGATCCAAGGAAAGGTATGCTTATTGAATGTTGATAGTGGCAGTTGTGCTAACATGGTTATTTCAAGAGTAGTCTCAAAACTAAATATTGTAACTAGACCGCATCCCACTCCTTATCAGCTTCAATGGATAAGTGATGTTGGGGAAATAATTGTCAACAAACAAGTTGAGATTCCTTTTTCAATTGGGAAGTATGAAGATGTAGTTCTTTGTGATGTGGTTCACATGGAGACCAGCCATATGATCTTGGGCCGTCCATGGCAATTTGACAGAAGAACCATCCATGATTGTTTTTCAAACAAGATCACCTTTTTACACCAAAACCGGAAGGTGGTGTTGTCTTCATTATCTCCTAAACAAGCTAAAGAAGATCAACAAAGGTTGAGAGAAAAGTTGGAAGAGGAGAGAAATGAAACATTGAGTGAAAATAATAGAGAGGGACTTTGCTTAGATTCTAGTTTTCTTGAGGAACCTCTTGTGCATAGTGATGTTTGTTTGGATGTGCAGGAAATTCCTAAGGAGGCCTCAAAAACTTTGCCACCCATGGAACTCGATGACAATGAGAAGAATGCATATGACATGTTGATAGAGCCTAGTGTAATGTCCCTAGATAAAAAATTTCATTATTTTATAATTAGTATGACTCCATTTGTAATTTCAAGTTTGGAGCCAAATATATTGCATAACATAGTTAGTCCTCATGCATCATCACATCTTTTTAGGACTAACATGTTTCTTGTTTTACTTGTGTTAAGTAACATTGCTAGTGAGTGGTCAAACCAAGGTGGTGATACCAAGGATGGATTTGAGAGGCGTGTGTTTGATCCAGGAGGTTTGGATTAGGCATAATGGTAGGGAATAAGCCCTTCCAAAGGGCGAAAGAAAAAAAAGAGAAAAGAGAAAAAAAAGAAAAAAAAAGAATAGTAGAAATAAAAAGAGAAAAGAATTTGCAGTACATTCAAGTGTGGGGATGAAAGTCCCACTATTTCTAACAATTTTTTTTCCTACTCTTATGGAACTGTCCTTGCAGGAACCTTGAGGGTATGTGGACCTAGATAAACCACTCGATGGAGGTCACCTTTCCTTAAGGGATTAGTGATTTTTACTCTATTTTGCATTAATAAGTGGGGGTCTTATGTCCCACCATTATTTTTAATTTATGTTTTATTTTGCATTAATATGGGGATGTTAAGGGAACATGGGGTAGTTTTCAATACATGCCACTTACCATATGGGAACCAGCCGCGTAGACACAAGCAGATGTTAATATTTTCCTTTTCAAGCTTGAGCCGTGTGAATTGCCACAAATGCAAAATAATGAAGCTGCCATTCAAAGGCTTGTGATCAGACTTGCCTAATCAAGAGTGGACCGACCAGACTTGCCTAATCAAGAGTAGACCAATCATGGGCATTAAAAAAAACAAGAAGAATTCACGACCATGTTGGGATTACAAGTTAAGGCATTCAAAAACTTGCCTTTTCCAAGCAAGCAATTAAGGAAGATCCATACACATTCAAGCCCATCAAAGCAGCCGCACAAAATCTTGAAGTTGCCAAAATTAGCGCATGGAGCAGGTGCATATCAAATCCAGCCATGTGCCAATTCAACATGTGCACATACAATTGAAAACTTACCAAAATTGAGATCAAAGAGCATGTGCTCTAATTGCAACTGTGTGGAGCATATCCAGCTTGTGCCTTAATGAGATTAAAACACATTGAAGACACGGCTTCCTAATCAGTAAGGCATCACCCAAAGCCAAATTTGAATAAGCCAACATTAAAGCAATCGTGTGGACTTCCAGCCCGGCCATAAATTCAATTAATGAGTTTCCAATAATAGTGCAAGGGACAATCAAAGCTGCCTGGCCAGCCATGTGGAACATTTAAGAATGTTGCCTTTTGTGGAATTGCCACTTAAATGGCACATTAACTTAGTTGTGTGGAAAATGCACATGTGCTTATCTCCAGCTCAACAATTCAAAACTTGGAGCCACAAGGAGTTATGAGTTTCCTTATTAGAAACACTTTTGAATTTGCCTTATTTAAATTCTAAATTAAGTGAATGAATTGTAATAAAGGATTGCCTTATTTAGAATGACCTGAATCGGGTCTGTAAGCTAGGCAAGGAGCTAGAGTTGGCTGAACAAACTAAATGCATAGGCGTGAATATGGGATCCACCTTGGCCAGCCCACACAATTTGTATGGTTTAATTTTGAAGAAAACCTTTGTGTTTTGAAGAAAACCTTTGTGTTTTTAGTTGAGCCTTGCTCCTACCCCCTTTTAACTTATCAAGACTTGTCTTGTGGTGTTCTTGGCCTGTCACCTTCATTGGTGTGGTGCCTTCCCTTTTCTTCATCAACATCCTTGTTGTGGCAGAATTCTTTGGCTTATCAAGCTAAAACTGATAGCAACCCACCAAGGCCCATCAACCTAGATGACCTAATGGGCCTAGGGGGAGCCATAACTCGGGCTAGGGCCACGAAGGCCCAAGGCACATTGGACCAACTAATATTAGACATCCAAGCCTCTACTAGGCCAAGTGACACCACGAGGCCCATAACTTGTCTCATCTTAGAGGACACTCCCCTTGAAGGCCACGACCAAGCAAGGGAAGACTAAGGGCTTGTTTACTATTTTTCTTTCAAATAAGTGCCTTTAAACCACAACCTTTATATAATATTTTTGCCTTAAATTTTTTTCATATATTAACTATGGCTTTTTATGTGTAGGAGTATCATCGCCAGCTTTGTTTCAAGCCCAAGCCACGCTGGAGTCCAAAGGTGGAGATGACATGGCCTTATGCGCCGCAATTTCCACGCCAGGATGGAAGCCACGGCCTAGCATGACTAAGCAGATGACCTGGACCAGGCGCCAGATTCTCAGCCATCTGACCTGGCCCAGACACGCCACTTGCCGCATCAACCAGGAAGGCCAGCCAGGCGCCTTATTCTCCGCCCAGGCCATCAAGTCCAGCACTACTTATTCTCCGCCCATGCTTTTAATATGATCCTTATTTTCCGCCCAGGCCATCAAGGCCAGCACTACTTATTCTCCACCCATGCTTTTAATATGACTTTGAATTTGGTTTGCCTACATTAATATGGAGCTAATAAAGAGGGACAACAATTCCACATCTTCAGCTCACGACATTGAAGGCACAAATACACATGACCAGGAGATGAGCACACATTCAAATTTGAATGGAAATTCAATGACCTTCCTAGAATCTCGCCTCGATCTAAATGAAGAAGCAAAGAACAAGGACCTTGAGTTTGGCTAGGCTTAAAGCCAACAATCTATAGCCGAATAACAATAAGGAAAGGTCGTATAACTTGTCCATGCACAAGCCAATGTCCACATACATTAGGCATGTGCTAGAATGCACATTCAAGATGGTTTTTAAAATTTTCCTTGAGATTAGCCTATGTTTAAAGAATGTAATCATTGTAATAAATTAGCTTTCAAATTTCAAACTCAAAGGGGAGCCTCACGGCCAGCCCATAAGCTATATGTAAGCATTATACACATGGAATGAAAGATAGCTTGAATTTTATGCAAAAACGAATTAGTGAGATTTCTCTCCTAAGGTTCTTGGTTAACCAAGAGTATAGTTCTTATCAAACATCCTTGTTTGTGGCGAATCTCAATTGGCTTATCAAACATATCAGTTTGTGGCGCCTTCCATTTCAATCTTCTTCACCTTTCTTTTATCCCAAAACCGTGACCAAAACATAACCCAAACACCACCAAGCCTCGGCCAAACACCATATCCCAACCTAACCGAGACACCCTTGGCCAAACACTAACCCAATCACTCCCATACATAAGCCTCGACCAAAGACTCCAATACATAAACCAACACCCAAATACACCACCTTCAACCAGAAAACTCACCAAATACATTCTCTAACCATCACAGCCAAAAGCCAGCCGTGACCAAACAAAAACACCCAAAATATAACCAAAAACACTCCTAAAGTTTCCTAGACCGAGACTTCAAACAAAACGATCAAAGTAAAATACCAACCCCCACAAGGAGG
Organism: Lupinus albus; assembly: GCA_009771035.1. Lineage (NCBI taxonomy): Eukaryota > Viridiplantae > Streptophyta > Magnoliopsida > Fabales > Fabaceae > Lupinus > Lupinus albus. Next base: position 5,428,813 of record CM020011.1, on the reverse strand, counting down.
TTGCTATCAAGTGGTATCCAGAGCTAGCCTTGTTTGAAGTATTTTGGTGCATCAAAATCAACATTGGCCGAATCAAAGCCAACCTTGGTGCATCCAATTTTGTCTTGGCTAAAGCCAAGACCATTATTTCTATTATTTGAAAGTTTTATGAGTGCAGGTTCCTAAACACATTGGCCAAACCAAAAGCCAACAAGAGCCTACACCAAAATACAAAAAAAGAGCTTGTGGCCGAATGAAAGCCATCAAGCACAAAAAAAAATTTCCTTGTTCTTTCGGCCTAGTTACCACCCATAATCCACCACCATCCACATATACACATCCAAATCCCCATAAACCCAAAAAACAAACCGCCACCCATACAGATTGTGATTTAAGCCTATCTTGTTTCGCCATACAAGGACACCATATAGAATTTCCTTTGGTTCAATCTAGAACCCCAAGGAGAGAAAGAGTGAAAGAGTGAGTGAAACACATTGTGAGTATCATATACTAGAGTGTTGTGAGAGATGTCTTCAGGAAGCACATCATCACCTACTCTGTCACCAAGGACAGTGGGTTTCACTTCGGTTATTCATGAAATTCATGAGGAATTCAGGACCCTTAAGCAACAAATGGCGGATGATTTCACGAAGTTAAGGGTGATTTAATTTCAAAGAAGCCTTTATATGTATTATACTGCCATGATGTTATTCTAACCTCTGTTTCTGTGCCTGATGATTTGCCACCCTTTGTTAAAGGGTTTCTGCAAGAGTTCGAGGATGTGTTCCCTAAGGAAGTCCAACGGGGATTACCACCTTTAAGGGGAATTGAGCATCATATCGATCTCATTCCGGGTGCTTCTTTGCCCAATAGGCCTGCCTATAGGAGCAACCCCCATGACACACCGGAAATACAAAAGCAGATCGATGAGCTTATGGAAAAGAGCTGGGTCAAACAAAGCATGAACCCCTGTGCTGTGCGAGTGATATTGGTACCCAAAAAGAATGGAATCTGGAGGATGTGCACGGATTGTCGGGCCATCAATAACATCACTGTAAAGTATCGCCATCCTATCCCTAGACTTGATGATTTATTAGATGACTTATATGGTGCATGCATATTTAGTAAAATTGATCTAAAAAGTGGGTACCACCAAATAAGGATAAGGGAGGGGGATAAATGGAAGACCTCTTTTCAGACAAAGTCGGGTCTCTATGATTGGCTTGTTATGCCCTTCGGGCTGACTAATGCCCCGAGCACATTTATGAGGTTAATGAACCATGTGCTCAAAGATTTTTTGGGGAAATTTGTGGTCGTCTACTTTGACGACATCTTAATTTATAGTAAAACTGAAAGCGAGCATCATGAACACCTCAGAAGTGTTTTGCTCGTACTAAGAGCTGAAAATCTCTATGCTAATCTAGAGAAATGTTATTTTTATGTGGATCATGTGATCTTTTTGGGCTTTTTAATAAATGAAAAAGGGGTCCATGTCGACCAAGAAAAGATCAAGGCCATCCAGGATTGGCATACCCCCATGATTGTAACAGATGTGAGAAGCTTCCATGGCTTGGCAAGCTTCTATAGGAGGTTTGTTAAGGATTTCAGTACTATAGTTGCGCCTCTCAATGAGGTGGTCAAAAATAATGTTGGCTTTAAATGGGGAGAAAAACAAGAGGAAGCCTTTCATAGGCTTAACGAGCGTTTAACTAACACCCCCGTTTTATCTTTACCTAACTTTGCTAAATCTTTTGAGATAGAATGTGATGCTTCTAACGTAGGTATTGGAGCTGTTTTGTTGCAGGAAGGACATCCGATTGCTTATTTCAGTAAAAAGCTTGGAGGCCTGTCCTTAAATTACTCCACCTATGATAAGGAACTGTATGCCTTGGTAAGGGCATTACAGACTTGGCAACACTACCTGTTGTCCAAGGAATTTGCAATACATAGTGACCATGAGTCACTAAAGTATTTGAAAGGGCAAGGCAAGCTTAACAAGCGCCATGCCAAATCGGTTGAATTTCTAGAGCAATTCCATTATGTTTTAAAGCATAAGAAGGGAAAAGCCAACACTGTGGCAGGTGCTCTATCAAGGAGGCATATCCTGCTCTCCACCCTCGAGACGAAACTGTATGGTCTCGAATTTCTGAAAGAGCTTTACTTGCATGAATCTGATTTTTCTGAATTATATAATAAATGCGTGAGTATTGCTGTTAATGGTTACTATAGGCACGAAGGGTTCCTTTTCAAGGAAAACCTCTTGTGTGTGCCTAAGAGTTCTATCCGAGACTTGCTTGTTAAGGAGTCTCATGAGGGAGGGTTAATGGGACACTTTGGAATCCCTAAAACCCTTGACATGCTCAAGGAGCATTTTTAATGGCCTAAGATGAAAAGGGATCTGCGAAAGCACTGTGAGCAGTGTCTGATATGCAAAAAGGCCAAGTCCAAAGGGATGCCACATGGGCTTTATACGCCCTTACCCGTGCCTAAGTCACCATGGTTAGACATATACATTGATTTTATAGTGGCTTTACCTAGGACTCGAAACGACAAGGATTCCATCTTTGTCGTAGTGGACCGTTTTTCCAAAATGGCCCACTTTATACCTTGTAAGAAGGTTCATGATGCTTGCCACGTAGCTGATCTCTTTTTCAAAGAGATTGTGAGGCTCCATGGCCTTCCAAGGAGCATTGTACGTAACAGGGAACCCAAGTTCCTTAGTCATTTCTGGAGGACCCTATGGGGTAAAATTGGAACAAAACTCCTATTCTCCACAACTTGCCATCCCCAAACAGATGGCCAAACTGAGGTAGTGAACCGAGTACTGTCCACACTCCTAAGGGCAGTTTTAAAGAAAAACCTCAAGGCTTGGGAAGAAAGCCTACCCCATGTGGAATTTGCGTATAATAGGACAATACATAGCACCACGGGATGCTCACCTTTTGAGATAGTTTATGGGTTCAACCCTTTGACCCCGCTAGATTTACTACCTCTAACTGACTCTAAAACCCTTAAGCATAAGGATGGTAAGGCCAAAGCCGAGTATGTTAAACGGCTTCATGAAGAGATAAGGGCCAAAATTGGAAAAAAGAATGAAGGTTATGCTATGCAAGCCAATAAGGGTAGAAAAGAGGTTATCTTCGAACCTGGAGACCTAGTCTGGGTTCATATGCGAAAGGAGAGGTTCCCCTCCCAAAGAAAGTCTAAGCTTCAATCTAGAGGGGATGAACCCTTCAAGGTCCTTGAGAGGATCAATAATAATGCCTATAAAATTGATATCCCTAGTGATTAAGGCAATGTCAGTGCCAGTTTTAATGTTTTTGATCTTTCTCTTTTTGAAACAGGTAATGAAGACCTTGATTTGAGGTCGAATTCAGTCCAAGAAGGAGGGGATGATAGCGACCCATCAACCTGGATGAACTAATGGGCCTAGGGGGAGCCTTAACTCGGGCTAGGGCCAAGAAAGCCAAGGCACACTTGACCAACTAATATTGAACATCCAAGCATCAATTGGGCCAAGTGACATTATGAGGCCCATAACTTGCCTCATCTTAGAGGACATTTCCCTTGAAGGCTACGGCCAAGCAAGGGATGACTAAGGGCTTGTTTGTTGCCTTAAACTAAATAAGTGGATTTTAACCCAAGATTTTAAATTCAAGTATTGATAAATTAATTTTCATTGTTATCTAATAAAATTGCCTTTGTTTGCTTTAGGAATTTTATGATGGCCTGAACCAGCCCAAGCGATGCTGGAACCTGACCTGGCCAGGGCACCGCATTTGCCGCACCATGTTTGGAAGCCACGCCTGCATCTGACTAAGCGTGTGGCTAGGCCAGGCGGCACCTTTTCCGCCTCATGCGTGGAAGCCACGTCCAAGCTGGCTGACTAGGCCAAGGCGCCACATTTTCTGCTCTTTCCTAAAGGAGGCACACCAAGACACGACCAGCTATATTTATGGCGCCTACCACTTTCTTTGCCCCATGTCTCATGCCATATTCATTGAGCAAATCATTATTAACATGGTTGAGTTCAAATTCAAATGGGTTCTAAAAGCATATCACTTATCTTCCGCCTAGGAGTAATGGCAAGGCTACAACACGGCCAAGGAAAATAACACATGGGGAATTCAAGTTCAAGCCATGAATTAAAGGCCACCTTATTTTCCTCCTCGGTTTTCAATGGGATACACACACATGTGCTAAAACTTAGGAAGCATTAAACCGAGACATCAACAAAAGAGCAAAAGGCAAGTAAAAGCATAAAGAGGCATTTGAATAAAGATGTCCAAATACATTCACATAGGACATTCAAAATTCAAAACACACGTGAAGAAGACAAGCATCCCATGGCTTTAGCTTGTGTTAACTCCAAGACTTCATGGCCGAATAAACATACAATTAAGGTCGTAATAATGTTTAGCTACATGAATTTGAATTTCGAATTACAATGTATAGTTAATGAGTTTGGAAGCCTTAGATGGCCATCCTACCTATATGTATTCATGTTCATGAAGAAATAAGATAGCTTGAATTTTATGCACAAATACATTAGTGAGATTTCTCTCCTAAGTTTCTTGGTTGAACCAAGAGTTTATGTTCTTATCAAACATCCTTGTTTGTGGCGAACTTCCTAGGCTTATCAAACAAACCATTGTTTGTGGTGTCATCATCTTTCTATCTTCTTCATCTTCTTCTATCCAAACCAACAAACTCCATTAACAAACAAAGCCTAACCTCGGCCTAACACAATTCACCTTACCCAACAAATCACCCTCAGCCTAAACACATAGCCTAATATCCACTTCCCCAAAAACACATACTCTCGGCTAGAATTATCCCAAACACAACCCAATCCACACCTTAACCAAAGCCAGCCGTGACCCCATATAAAACAACCAAAAATCACCAACAAAGACCCAACTACAGCTTACATTATCAAACTTCAAACAAAACGATCTCAACAAAATACCAACCCCCACAAGGATGTTGCTATCAAGATCCTCATACTTACCAACCGAGAAAGGAACCTCGGCTTGCTTGTTCACAACCATCTCCCCAACCTCACTTAGCCATTGTAACTTGTATGGTGTTGGGTGTATCTTTGTAACCAAGCCAAGCCTAGTCACCAACCTTGTGCTAACCACATTAGCACAACTACCTCCATCAATGATTAAGGAGCAAACATTGCCCGTAACCAAGCACTGAGAGTGGAAAATATTCTCCCTATGGCTTTCCTCATGCTCCTTTACTTGGTTGCCAAGCAGCCTTCTCACCACTAGGTCTCCATCTGGCATAAAGGCATCCCCATCATGATCTACTTCTTCCTCCTCACTAGATGCCTCGGATTCAGACTCAACTTTGCCATTTAGAACCACCATGGTGCGCCTTGTGGGGCATTGAGATGCCATGTGATCGTGACCCAAGCATTTGAAGCACTTGATGTCTTGGCTTCTATGGGCAGCCTCCAAGGGGGGTTTGATTGGGACTTTGTTGGTGTTTGACTCCTTTAAAGGGTTGTTGCCTTCTTTAGAGCCTGCTCCCTCCTTCTTAGACCGGTCCTTCCATGTTGCCTCGTGTTTCATGCCATTCATGGCTGAGTTCAAATTCAAATAAGCCTTGAAAGCACATCCCATATTTTATGCCCATGCTGATGACGACTCGCCCAAATCAATCAACTTGGATGAACTAATGGTCCTAGGAGGGCCCATGACTCGGGCTAAGGCCAAGAAAGCCCGAGGCACTCTTGGTCAACTAATACTAAGTATCCACACTTCAATTCGGCCAAGTGATCACATGAGCCCCATAAATTGCCTTATGCTTGAGGCAACATCCCTTGATGGCTACGGCCTAGAGGGAAAGGAATAAAGAGTTTTCATTGTTTTTATTTAATAAGTGGTCTTAAAACCACGGCTACATTTAATTTATGCAAAATAAATGCTTGTCTTAAACTCTTACTTTACTTTTTATGAAATAAGTGAATACATATTAATGTGAGCTGATTGTGTAGGAACTTCAACAAAATCCAGCCGTAGGATCAAAGTGAGCATGGGCGTGGATTCAAGCTTACCAAACTTGGCTAGGAGGAATTAAACATATTCAATGGGTGTGGCAAGACTGGCCGTATCAAGAAAACACATTAAAACATTGCATAATTCGGCTACTAAAAGGAAGAGGCGTGTTTGCACTTGTTGCCTTTTTGAGAACACAATCAATTGAAGAATCACATTCAAATTGGGCAATTATTAGAAAATCATTTGAATTGCCTTATTGGTAAGGAAATCAATTCAAATTCAGCCAGCTTAATGACTTCCCCAAGCCGTGGCCAACAAGGTTATTTCTTTCCATATATTAACACTATCGTGTTGTTGTTGCCTTATTGGGAGTGCACCACATTAAAGAGTCAATTCAAACTCGGGCAATAACTATACAATTATTTGTTGCCTAATTTGAATCACTAATTCAAATTCAAGATTCAACTAACATAATGGAGGATTCATCCATTCAATTTACCTTTAGGTCAGCCCACGTTGAGCAAGAATAAAGGCATGGAGGATTCACGGAATGTCACTAAAGAAGACAACATGTGAAGACCAACATAAATGACCCATGAAATTCGTCCCTTGTCTTTTGCTATGATGCAATTTGAATTTAAATGTTATTTTAAGAGGCTGATTCATTACAGCCCTAGTTCTTTGCTGAATGATAAATTGCAATTCGAAATTCTCAAGGCAATGTAAGGCTGAATCAAAACGGCCTGCCAAGTTTTAGCCTAGGCAATAAATTCACGGTTTAAGTAACAAGGGAGCCTTTAGGCCAACCCTCATTATATGTACTCAATGAATGCATTTGAATAAGATACCTTGGATTATATGAAAAACGTGCTTAGTGAGAAATATCTCCTAGCTTATTGGTTGAACCAAGAAAATCAAAGTTCTTATCAAAGTTCCTACTTTGTGGCGAACAACAACCGGCTTATCAAGTAACCATACTTGTGGTGCCTTCATCACCTCAGCCTACCTTCATCTTTCTTTTATCCTAACAAAACTCATATACAAACAAAACCACTAAACAAAGACCCAATTTCGTCCAACCAGAAACTGCCCAGGATCATAAGCCTCGGCCAGGATTCTTGCCTCATTGGTCAGCCCAAGACTAGCCTCGGTCAAGCTGACTTTGTCCCACACAACAACCAATTCCCAAGCTCTTGGCCAAATACAAAACCGTGGCCCCATATACTTTACATTACCCCATCAACCAAAAACTATATTCAGCCTATTGCCAAACACATCAAATCCCCTAAGCCATTCACAAAAACCATATCAAAAAAAAAATACCCAAAACAAACAACCAAACACAACCCGAATTCCCCCAAAAACATCTTCCAAACAAAACGATCGTGAAAGCATACCAACCCCCACAAGGAGGTTGCTATCAAGTGGTATCAGAGCTAGCCTTTGTTTGGAGCTTTTTGATGCAGCAATTTCACCTTGGCCGAAACTAAGCCAAGAACAATCTTTTGTGCACCATATTTCCGTTTTGGCCAAAAAGCCAAAATCAAATTATTTCTTTTGTTAAACTTTTCTGTGTGCAGGTTCATCTACGTGCCGACCAAGTCCTAAGAGTCAAAAAAACAACAACAAAGTGTCAAAAAAAAAACCGTCAAAAAGAGTATACCTCAAAAATAATCTTATTTCCTACCTTGTTAAGCCAAACAGCCACAAAACAAAGACCTTTGCTAAGAACCCTCGGATCAATCCAGAATCCAAGGAGAGAAAGAGAGTTGAGGGACAAACACATTGAGAGAAACACTTGAGTGAAAGTAAGGAAATGTCTTCTGAAAACACATCCTCACCCACAGTTTCACCAAGAACCGAAAGCTTAACATCTATTCTACAGGTGCTACATGAAGAGTTTAGAACTATGAAACAACAGATGGCGGAAATGCAACTCCAACAAAACCGCCAACAAAATCGGAGACACTCTAGCCATGATGAGTCATCTGACTTAGAATCGGAACGGAGGAGAAGAAGGCGGAGGGAAAGGAGGAATGAAGAGGATAATCAAAGGGAAATGAGGAAAAATGATCGAGTAGAAGGAGTCCAGATTAAGGTTCCCACATTTATGGGAATGAATAATCCAGAAGCATACATGGAATGAGAGATGAAGATCGAACAAGTGTTTGATTGTCGGAGTTTAAGGAGTATTCTATGGTCTGGTGGGATCAACTCCAGAAAGATAGGCGGAGGTGTGGTGCTCAACCCGTGAGCACATGGGAGGAAATGAGGACAATAATGAGGAAGAGGTTTGTACCCCCGTCTTATCATCGGGACGTATACAACCAACTCCAAAGGTTGACTCAAGGGAGTAAATCAGTGGATGATTACTATAAGGAGATAGAGCTGGCCTTGTTGAGGTCCAATCTCAATGAAGACCGTGAGGCCACTATGACACGGTTTCTTCATGGACTCAACCAGGATATCCAGGATGTTGTGGAGTTGCACAGTTATGTGGAGTTAGAAGACTTGGTACAGAAAGCAATGAAGGTGGAACAACAGCTGAAGAGAAGGAAATCAAAAGCCTACTCAACAAACACCGGCAAGTTCCAACCATCTAGCTGGAAGGACAAGCCTAAGAAGGAGGGTGCAGCCAAGCACCACTAATGGGAAGAAAACCGTGAAAGCACCAAGCCAGAGTCGGGAGGTAAAATGTTTCAAATGCTTGGGCCATGGACACATTGCTTCTCAGTGTCCAACCAGGAGGACTATGGTGTTCAGAAATGGAGTGGTAGTGATGAGACACAAGGGGGGATAACCCAACTTTTTGAAGAACTTGTACTTTACTTGGCCACATTCCTTATAGATTAAGGAATTTTAGGTTATTTACTTTAAATAAGTGGGGGTTCTATGTCCCACACCTATTTTAATTTTGTTATTTTTATCACTTTTAAACATTAACTTTTTGGAATTGCCTCTTTTGGAGTAGGCATTGTAACAAGGGTTTCTAAGGGATAATTATGGAGAACATGGGTTAGTTGTTATTGTATGCTACTTTCTTTTAGTGAGAATCTAGCCATGTAAGCAAGATGACTAATGCTTGACTATGCAAAGCTCAAAACCGTGTGGCAGGACTTAAAGAGGGCAACCAATCCAGGCAAAAACATTCCTTATCAAGCCAAAGTCAAGCTCTCTCAGCATGCCATTCAAATGAGCATTTAAACCACCATCAAGGCATCGGCATGACTTGCCAAAGGAGGAGCCTCGTGGGCAGCCATTACCTTATTGGTAAAGGGATGCATTCAGCCTTAAAACAGCCATTTAAACCGTGATCCCACACTTTGCATTATTGGAGGACGTGGGGTGAAAGTTTCCTTATGAAGTCCAGGCCAAATCTGATTCAGCCAAACCATTAAAGCAACATGTGAAATTCACAATCCAGCTTTGAAAGCCAATTGATGACTTGCCAAAAATTACTCAAGGAGCATGGTTGTTATCTTATTCAGCATGCAAGTTTGAATCTTCAACTTAATGAGCCATATGGAGCTTGATTACTTTCCTTATTCAACATCAAAAATTTAAATCCCCATTGAAGAGCCATGTTGGAGCATTAGAAGTTGCCTTATTCAGCAACAAATGTGCATGTGCCAAAATTGTCACAAATGCACATTCAAGAGGAGTTAATTGTTGCCATTTCTAGAAAGCTGTTTTGAATTCAGCATTCAATGGGCCACGTGGGGTAGCTTGAATCAGCCTTCAAGACAATCAATGAGCCATGAAGAACTTGCCCAAATGGAGCTCAAGAATTAAACCAAGGCCTCCAAGCTGACTCAACCAGCCATGGAGAAGTAATTGAAGTTTCCATATTCATCCATCTACATTCATGGAGCCATAAAAACTTGCCAAATTGGAGCCATCAATGAGCCCAGCCGTGGAAATAGCCATGTGCTCAATTTTTGAATCATGCCTCATCAATTCAGCCAATGCGTGAGTAAATGGATGCAAACAGCCATCAAAACTTGCCAATTCTGGACCCAGGCGTGTAAAATGGCAAGGTCCATTATTTGAATTTCGGCCACATTAAATCAGCCAAGCCAAGGATAAATGCTAACAAAAACATGCCATTTCTAGATCAACCAACTTAATGAGGCTGCTGAACAAAAGGACATGTGCTCAACATTTTAATTTTTGGCCATGTGATTATTGTCTTTAATCCCAACCATCTAGCTTTAATTTTCTTTAATGCATACACATAATAACTTTTAAATGCACAAAGAAAACGTGCATGCCTATCTTTAGCTTATGTATTTACTCTTTCAGCCAATCTTTTGGGAGGCCACTAGGGTAGACCCACTATATGTATTTGAATGCTTGAGTGAATAAGACAAGTTGAATATTGTTGGATTAAATCCTTTCTTGTTTAGTTGAGTCCTAACATATCACCTTCTTGTGGTGTTCCTTGGCTTATCACCTTCATTGGTGTGGCGCCTCTCCTAATCCTTATCAACATCCTTGTTGTGCGGATCTCATTTGGTTTATCAAGCTTCATGCTAGTGGCACCTTTCCCCTTCATATCTTATTCACCTTCTTTTATCCAACTACACTTATAACTCACCAAAACACAACCGTACAAACCCATACACGTCCACTTTCTAGCCAAACACATACCCATTCTCATCCATTTCCTTCTATCCCTCACATACACAAAAATACTAAAAATACAAGCCTTAAACACCCAAAAAGAACCAAACCGAATTTCCAAACCAAAACATCCCAAAAATTACACAATTCCGCTACAATATCCTAAAAAGTGAATCATCAAACAAGACGATCGTTTCAACAATACCAACCCCCACAAGGAGGTTGTTATCAGGTAGAATCGAAATTTGAGGCCTTGCTTAGAAGAAGACAGTGAGGAGGGGGCAAGGAAGCCGGATGGAGACTTACTCATGGTTCGAAGGCTTTTGGGAAGCCAAGTCAAGGAGGACGAGGAAAGTCAACGGGAGAACATCTTTCATATACTTATTATATTGCAATGATTTTGTACTAACAACTTCTGTTGCAGTTGATGAACTACCACCTTTTGTTAAAGGGTTTCTGCAGGAAATCGACGATGTGTTTCCCAAGGAAGTACCACATGGTCTTCCACCCATGAGGGGAATTGAACACCACATCGATCTTATTCCGGGGGCCTCTATGCCCAATAGGCCTGCCTATCAGAACAACTCCCATTACACCCAGGAAATCCAGAAACAAATCGATGAGCTGATGGAAAAGGTTTGGGTACAACAGAGCATGAGCCCTTGTGCTGTACCTGTAATTCTGGTGCCTAAGAAAAATGGAAGCTGGAGGATGTGCACGAACTTCCGGGCCATCAACAATATCACTTTAAAGTATCGCCATCCCATACCTAGATTAGATGATTTACTTGATGATTTATTTGGTGCATGTATCTTTTCTAAAATTGACTTAAAAAGCGGATATCACCAAATAAGAATAAGAGAAGGGGATGAGTGGAAAACCGATTTCAGAACTAAATCGGGGCTATATGAATGGCTAGTTATGCCCTTCGGGCTAACAAATGCCCCAAGCACTTTTATGCGATTAATGAACCATGTGCTTAAAGAATTTTTGGGCAAATTTGTTGTCGTCTACTTTGACGACATATTAATTTATAGCAAAAATGAAACGAAACATTATGAACACCTTAGGAGTGTTTTACTGGTGCTAAGAGCTGAAAAGCTCTATGCAAAATTCGAGAAGTGTTCCTTTTGCGTGGATCATGTCATATTCTTGGGTTTTCTTATAAATGCCAAGGGGGTCCATGTGGACCAAGAAAAGATCAAGGCCATCCAGGATTGGCCTACCCCTATGACTGTAACTGATGTAAGAAGCTTCCATGGGTTGGCTAGCTTCTATAGGAGGTTCGTTAAGGACTTCAGCACTATCGATGCACCTCTTAACGAGGTTGTTAAAAAGAACGTCGGTTTTAAGTGGGGTGAAAAATAAGAAGAAGCCTTTCTGAGGCTAAAAGAAAGATTAACTAATGCACGTGTTCTATCCTTGCCAAATTTTGCTAAATCTTTTGAGATAGAATGTGATGCTTCTAACGTAGGTATTGGAGCTGTTTTATTGCAGGAAGGACACCCCGTAGCCTATTTCAGTGAGAAGCTTGGAGAACCTACCTTGAATTACTCCACCTATGACAAAGAACTATATGCCTTGGTAAGGGCATTACAGAGTTGGCAGCATTACTTGCTGCCTAAGGAGTTTGTAATACATAGTGACCACGAGTCACTAAAGTATTAAAAGGGGAAGGCAAGCTTAACAAGCGACATGCCAAGTGGGTTGAGTTTTTAGAGCAATTTCGTTATGTGTTAGAGCATAAGAAAGGAAAGGCCAACATTGTGGTTGATGCTCTGTCTAGGAGGCATATTCTGCTCTCCACCCTCGAGACCAAACTGTATGGTCTCGAATTTCTGAAAGAACTGTACTTATATGATCTTTATTTTTCTGAGAGATTTAATAAGTATGTGAGTACTGCTGTTAATGGATACTATAGGCACGAAGGTTTCCTTTTCAAGGAAAATCGTCTGTGCGTGCCTAAGAGCCCAATTCGAGATTTGCTTTTTAAGGAATCTCATGAGGGAGGGTTGATGGGACACTTTGGAATCCCTAAAACCCTTGACATGCTCAAGGAGCATTTTTATTGGCCCAAAATGAAAAGGGATGTACGAAAACACTGTGAGCAGTGTCTAATCTGCAAACGGGCCAAATCTAGGGGTTTGCCACATGGGCTTTGCACGCCCTTTCCAGTACCAGACTCACCATGGGTAGACATATCCATGGACTTCGTTGTGGCTTTACCCAGGACTCGAAACGGCAAGGATTCTATCTTTGTCCTAGTGGACCGTTTTTCCAAAATGGTCCACTTCATACCTTTTAAGAAGGTTGATGACGCTTGTCACGTCGTTGATATATTTTTCGAAGAGACTGTAAGACTCCATGGTTTACCTAGGAGCATTGTAAGTTATAGGGACACCAAGTTCCTTAGTCACTTTTGGAGGACCCTTTGGGGTAAAATTGGGACTAAACTCCTATTCTCCACTACCTGCCATCCACAAGCAGATGGCCAAACTGAAGTGGTCAACGGAGTATTGTCCACACTCTTAAGGACAGTCCTTAAAAAGAATCTCAAGGCATGGGAAGATAGCCTACCCCATGTAGAGTTTGCTTATAACAAAAGCATACATAGCACCACGGGTTGCTCTCCTTTTGAGGTAGTATATGGGTTCAATCCTTTGACCCCGTTGTACTTACTACCTCTAGATGATTCTACTTCCCTAAAACACAAGGATGGCAAGGCTAAGATTGAAAAGCGAAATGAGGGTTATGCTAAGCAAGCCAACAATGGTAGAAGAGAGGTCATCTTTGACCTGGAGATCTAGTCTGGGTTCATATGAGAAAAGAGAGGTTCCCCTCCCAACGGAAGTCTAAACTTCAAGCTAGAGGGGACGGACCTTTCAAGGTCCAAGAAAGAATCAACAATAATGCTTATAAAATCGATATACCAAGTGATTATGGCAATATTAGTGTCAGCTTTAATGTTGCTGACCTTTCTTTGTTTGAAACAGGAGAAGAAGACCTTGATTCGAGGTCGAATTCAGTCCAAGAAGGAGGGGATGATGATGACTCGCCCAATTCAATCAACTTGGATGAACTAATGGGCCCAAGAGGGCCCATGACTTGGACCAAGGCCAATAAAGCCCGAGGCACTCTTGGTCAACTAATACTAAGTATCCACACTTCAATTGGGCCAAGTGATCACATGAGCCCCATAAATTGCCTTATGCTTGAGGCAACATCCCTTGATGGCTACGCCCTAGAGGGAAAGGAATAAAAAGTTTTCATTGTTTTTATTTAATAAGTGGTCTTAAAACCACAGCTACATTTAATTTATGCAAAATAAATGCTTGTCTTAAACTCTTACTTTACTTTTTATGAAATAAGTGAATACATATTAATCATTGATGGAGGTAGTTGTGCTAATGTGGTTAGCACATATTAATCATTGATGGAGCATGAGGAAAGCCAGAGGGAGAATATTTTCCACTCTCGGTGCTTGGTTAAGGGCAATGTTTGCTCCTTAATCATTGATGGAGGTAGTTGTGCTAATGTGGTTAGCACAAAGTTGGTGACTAAGCTTGGCTTGGATACAAAGATACACCCAACACCATACAAGTTACAATGGCTAAGTGAGGTTGGGGAGATGGTTGTGAACAAACAAGTCGAGGTTCCTTTCTCGGTTGGCAAGTATGAGGATCAGGTCCTATGTGATGTGGTCGAGATGGAAGCCAACCATATGCTACTAGGGAGACCTTGGCAGTATGATAAGAGAGCTATACATGATGGCTATTCTAATAAATACACATTCATGCAAGGATCCCGGAAGGTGGTCTTATCACCTTTGTCCCCAAAGCAAGTTAATGATGATCAGAAGAGGCTCAAGGAGAAGATGAGCCTAGAGAAGATGGAAACAAGGAAGCTCATGAAGGATGGTGAAAATCAAAAGAAGAGTTTCTTTCTGACCAAAGGAGAGGTAAAAAGGGCACTCACTTTGAAACAGCCCATGTACCTACTAGTGAGCCGAAGCTATTGCCTTATTGATAGTAACCCACCAAGGCCCATCAACTTGGATGACCTAATGGGCCTAGGGAGAGCCATAACTCGGGCCAGGGCCAAGAAAGCCCAAGGCACTCTTGACCAAATCATTCTGAACACACAAGCCTCAACTAGGCCAAGTGACAACGTGAGGCCCATAATGTGCCTCACCTTAGAGGACATTACCCTTAAAGGCCACGGCCAAAAGGGATGAATAAAGGCCCTTTTTTTATTATGTTAATAATAAGTGGCTTTAGACCCACATTCTTTCATTTTAAATGCTTTAATTATTTTCTTTGTCATCTAATAAATGTGCCTTTGTTTTAAGAATTACATGGCAGCCTTATTCAACCTAAGCCACGCTGGAAATGGTGGCCTGGCCATGATTTTAGCTTAGTGTTGCTTCCCTTTAAGGTTGGGCGGAATAATAGGGGCCCATAGCATTGATGCCTGGCCGTGGCTTTAGCTGGTTGACTTAATGCTTTGAATGTTGATTTGAAGGCAATGCAAGCTGGCCGGTTTTGCTTTGTCATCACTCTTTTGGCTGAAGATATGGGATGTGTGTCTCCCTTAATAATTCTCTTAAAGCCTAGGCAGAAATGGTGGGATGTACTTTCAAGTCCCATTTGAATTTGAACTCAACCATGAATGCTTTAATTTTGTGGCTTGACTGAATTAATCATTGTAATTACTCAACTAGAATGGCATTGAAACATTAGGCAAATAATAAGGTTGGCGCCATAAATGTTGTTGGCCGTGTCTTGGAGTGTCTCCTTTAGGCAAGAGCTGAACATGCGGCTCCTTGGCCTAGTCATATGCTGAGTCAGATTTTGGCATGGCCTTCAGGCATGATGCTGAAGATGCGGCGCCTTGGCCAGGCCAGGTTCTAGCGTGGCTTGGGCTGAATAAGGCTGCCATGATATCTTAAAACAAAGGCACATTTATTAGATGACAAGGAAAATAATTAAAGCATTTAAAATGAAAGAATGTGGGTTTAAAGCCACTCATTATTAACATAATAAATACAAGGGCCTTTATTCATCCCTTTTGGTCGTGGCCTTCAAGGGTAATGTCCTCTAAGGTGAGGCACATTATGGGCCTCATGTTGTCACTTGGCCTAGTTGAGGCTAGTGTGTTCAGAATGATTTGGCCAAGAGTGCCTTGGACTTTCTTGGCCCTGACCCGAGTTATGGCTCCCCCTAGGCCCATTAGGCCACCCAGGTTGACGGGCCTTGGCGGGTTGCTATCATCCCCTCCTTCTTGGACTGAATTCGACCTCGAATCAAGGTCGTCATTCCCTGTTTCAAAAAGAGAAAGATCAGCAACATTAAAAGTAGCACTAACTTTGCCATAATCACTTGGATTTTTATTTTATAAGCATTATAAAGACCCTTGACATGTTTGATCTTAGGTTCAGGATTGGGTAGGGGCGTGTAACGTCCTTGTGGTTTACCCTTTGTACTCTTCAGTACGCATAAGCGATTTTCCTTGAAAAGGAAATCCTTGTGCCTATGGGATCCACCCCCAACAGTACTCACACAATTTTTGTTTAATTCAGCAAAATCAATATTATGTAAGTAAGGATCCTTTAAAATTTTGAGACCATATAGATTGTTCTCGAGAGTGGAGAGCAAAAGATGTCTCCTAGGGAAAGCATTGGCCACAACGTTGGCCTTTCCCCGCTTATGCCTTAACACATAAGGAGATTGCTCCAAAAATTCATTCCATCTAGCATGGCGCTTATTCAGCTTTCCCCGCCCTTTCAGAAATTTAAGTGACTCGTGGTCACTATCTATTACAAGTTCCTTTGGTAGCAGGTATTGCAGCCATGTCTGTAATGCCCTTACCAAGGCATACAGTTCTTTACCGTACAAGGGATGTTTCAAAGTAGGTCCTCCCAACTCCTTACTGAAGTAAGCGGTTGGACAACCCGTGTACATCCTCCAACTTTGATTTTCCTTGGGTACTAGGATCTGCTTTTGGTTTTCTTGTACAACGTGTGTATCCTGCAATGGACCATTTACAAAGATTGGCAATTCTTTAGAAACAGAAGAATCGGTTAGTTTGAAATCGTGGCAATAAAGAAAATATAAAGGTGGCTTTGAGATTAAAGCACCCTTCACTTCGCCCGGAGAGGCTAGTAAACCTTTTTCCTTCTCTTTCTTTTTTTCTATCTTTTTTTTCTTCTTCTTCTTTTTTATTTACAAATGTATACTTGTTGGAAAACCCATCATGGATGGCTTTCCGATCATGTTGCCAAGGTTTGCCTAATAGCATGTGGCTGGCCTGCATGGTGACTACGTCACACAATACAATGTCCTCATACTTCCCAATGGAAAATGGGATCTTAGCTTGCTGGTTGACAACCATTTCTCCAATTTTGCTTAACCATTGCAACTGATAGGGTGATGGGTGGGTCCTAGTCACTAGGTTTAGTTTCGAAACTAACCTTGTGCTCACCAGATTGGCACAGCTGCCACCATCAATGATTATGGAACAAAAGTTCCCAGACACTAAACATCTTGTGTGAAAGATGTTCTTCCGCTGACTTTCCTCATTCTCTTTGACTTGGCTGCCCAAGAGCCTTCGGACCATGAGTAAGTCACCTTCCGACATCCTTGCCTCCTCATCACTCTCTTCTTCTGAACTTGAGGTTTCAGATGCTGATTCTACAACTCCATTTTTGGCCACCATAGTTCTCTTGGTTGGACATTGAGAAGCAATGTGTCCATGACCCAAACACTTGAAGCACTAGACATCCCGACTTCGGCTTGGGGCCTCATGGCCTTTTTGCCATTGTTGGTGCTCACGGCTTCTTCTGTTGGAGTGCCCTCCTTCTTGGGTTGTTCCTCCAGCTAGATGACTGGAAATTGGTGGTGCTGGTTGAGTTGGCTTTTGATCTCTTCCTCTTCAATTGTTGATCCACCTTCATAGCTTTCTGTACCAAGTCCTCCAACTCCACATAGCTTTGTAACTCTACAACATCTTGGATTTCTTGGTTGAGCCCATGAAAAAACTGTGCCATAGTGGCTTCACGTTCCTCCTGAAGGTTAGCTCTTAGTAGGGCCAGCTCCATTGCCTTATAGTACTCATCCATTGACTTGCTTCCTTGAGTCAACCTTTGAAGTTGGTTATAAATGTCCCGTTGGTATGATGGGGGCACAAACCTCTTCCTCTTAATTGTTCGCATTTCATGGCTGGATTACCTCCGATTATGTGAGCGGTCTTGTCGAATTTGCATGTCCACGATCTGTTGTTTAAAGGTCCTAATTTCTTCATATAGCTCATGTAGAACAGATGTGAAGGCCTCAGTTCTTGGTGACACCGTAGGTGAAGATGTAGTAGACATTTCTCACTATCACTCAAGTGCTTCACTCAAAAAATGTGTTTTTCTCAACTCACTCTTTCTCTCCTTGGGGTTCTGGATTGAACCAAAAGAAGTTCCGAATGATGTTCTTGTATGGCGAAACAACTAGGCTTGAATCAAAATAATTTGTTTGGGTGGCGGTTTTTTTTTGTGGTTTTATGGGGGTTTGGATGTGTGTTTGTGGGTAGTACTGGGTTATGGATGGTAACAAGAAAGAAAGAAACAAGAAAAAAAAATTGTGCTTGATGGCTTGATTCGGCCACAAGCTTTTGTTTTTGCCTTTTTTGGTGTAGGCTCTTATTGGCTTTCGGTTTGGCCAATGAGTTTAGGAACCTGCACTCAGAAAATTCAAACAATGTAAAGTAATGGTCTCGGCTTTAGCCAAGACAGAATTTTGACGCACCAAGGTTGGCTTTGATTGGGCCAATGTTGAAAATGGTGCACACTTTGCTTCAAACACGGCTAGCTCTGGATACCACTTGATAGCAACCTCCTTGTGGGGGTTGGTATTTTGTTGAGATCGTTTTGTTTGAAGTATGATAGGGGAAACTTTAATTGGAACTTTGTTGGGGATTTTGGTGATTTTATATGG
The DNA here is from genome assembly GCA_009771035.1 of Lupinus albus. Lineage (NCBI taxonomy): Eukaryota > Viridiplantae > Streptophyta > Magnoliopsida > Fabales > Fabaceae > Lupinus > Lupinus albus. Next base: position 5,410,221 of record CM020011.1, on the reverse strand, counting down.
GGTCACGACTGGCTTTTTTTTGGGAATGATTCTGGCCGAGAGTAGGTGTTTTAGGATGGGAGAATGTTAGGTGATAGCAACCTCCTTGTGGGGGTTGGTGTTCTTTGCGATCGTTTTGCTTGAAACTCAAAAATTTAGTGCGAAATTGTACTAGGTAAATGGGAATTCGGGTTTTGGTGTTATTTTTGGTATTTTTGGTTTAAATGGATGTTTTGGTATATGGTTGGGTGAGGCAATGGGTTATGGGGTTGTGATAGCAACCCGCATAGGCCCAAGCCTAAGAAGGCCAACAAATCCATCAAGTATGCTATACAACTAGATGAACCACACAGTGGAGGCCACATTTCCTTAAGGGATTAGTGCTTTTTACTCTATTTTGCATTAATAAGTGGGGGTCTTATGTCCCACCATTATTCCAATTTATGTTTTCTTTTACTTGGACAATAAGTTTAGTTTATGTTTTTAGCTTTTTGTGTGTTCATTATTGGCCTTGTGACCTATAATTGCCATATGAAGAAAGAGATATGGAGATGTCTTGACCAGCCTAAGGCACAACCAGCTTGGAACTCGGTCAGACTATCAAAGTCAGATTCCATGTGGATGACAAGGCATGAGAAGGGGCTTAAGGCAATTGAGGGTTGTCCATACACCATGCTTTAATTTCAGCCGTGTGGATGACTAGGCAGGGATAAATGCCGAGCTGTCGTGTGCTGACTCAGCAAAGTTTCTAACTGTGTGGAATTTCAACATGTGCACTAAGAGCACCTCCCTTTTCCAGCTATTGGGACGTACTAATGTGGCTCAAAGAACTTTTTTAATGGGGAGGAAGCCACATGAATAGCCATTGAAGTATGTTGAATACTTTCCAAAACGAAACCAACTTTCCTTATTAATCAAGGCATGTTTTCCTAAGCCATTAATACCACGTGTGGAATCAGGCTAAGACATTCAAGGCTGAGTGTTATTGCCCAACCATCATTCAAAATAATTGGGCACATTCAAGGCTGAGTGTTATTGCCCAACGATCATTCAAAATAATTGGGCACATTCAAGAGCATTTCATTTGTTGCCTTTTTTGGAATAGTTGTGTTAATGCTTTCTAAATCTAGTCCAAGACATATTTTGATGAGGCAGCCAAATGAATGGCCATTGAAGGATGTTTAAAACTTTCCAAAATAGGACCGACCTTCCTCATTCAGCAAATAGGACATTCCCAAGGCATTCAAGGCTGAATAATACTTTCCCAGCCAGCATTCAAAATAACTGGGCACATTCAAGAGCTTTTCATTTGTTGCCATTTTGGGAATAGCCTTGTTAATACTTTCCAAAACTGGTCCAAGGCACGTTTTTTTAATGAGGCAGCCACATGAATGGCCATTGAAGGATGTTTAAAACTTTCCAAAACAGGACAAATAGTATCCCAAGGCATTCATTCAAAATAATTCAACACATTCAAGGTTAAAGCATCCCAAGGCATACAAGGCTGAATAGTACTTGCCCAGACAACATTCAAAATAATTCAACACATTCAATAGCAATTCAATTGTTTCCTTTTTGGGATAGGTGTGTTAAAGACACAATTACTTGAGCATTATGGCTATCCCTTGTTCCTTGCTTAAATTGTATTATTTCGAATTTGAAAGCTTTTACATTGTAATAATTAGGCTGAATAGGACAGCCAACCATGGCTTTAGCTTAGGCCATTAAATCTCGGTCAGAATTCATGGGAGCCTTAGGCCAGCCCACACTATTTGTACTCCATGTTAGAACATGAATAATCAGATTTGAATTTTAAGAGAAAAACACTTTGTTGTTTTAGTTGAGCTTTGCTCCTACCCTTTTAACTTATCAAGCTTTCTTGTGGCGTTTCTGGCTTATCACCTTCATTGGTGTGGTGCTTACTATCATCCTCATCAACATCCTTGTTGTGGTGGATTTCACTTGGTCTATCAAGCTACAAGCTTGTGACACCTTCTCCTCAAGTCTTCTTCCATTTTCTTTCATCCAACTACCCCCTCATCCTCATTCATAACCTACCACACACGGCCAAACAAACCCAACCAGATCTCCTACACCTACCCTCGACCATAAAAACTACCCAGGATATAAAAGCCTCGGTCAGAATTTCCTAGCCACGCACTAGCCCAAAAATCCACCCCCACAACCATTAACTAAGCCAAAGACATTTCCTATCAACCATAAACCATAGCCAACCCAAAAGACCCAAAAATATTACTTACAACCCCTACTCCTCACAAAACCGAGAACAACAACCCCATAACCCATTGCCTCACCCAACCATAAACCAAAACATCCATTTAAACCAAAATTACCAAAAATAGCACCAAAACCCGAATTCCCATTTACCTAGTACAATTCCGCACTAAATTTTTGAGTTTCAAGCAAAACGATCGCAAAGAACACCAACCCCCACAAGGAGGTTGCTGTCAAGTGGTACCAGAGCTAGAATTGCTTGAAAACCGCAAGTCATGTCTAGTCGCGACCGAAGCCCAACAATTTCCCCAAGAACAACCAATTTCATCGTGGCTATACAAAATATCAGCACTCAAATCCAAGCTTCCAAAGGCAGATGGAAGAGATGCTTGGCCAGAATGGAATGCGACGCCAAAGTGACTCAAGTAATCATGAGTCAGAACGAAGGAGAAGGCATGGAGAAAAGAGACATCGTAATAGGCACAATGATGACTCAAGTGCCCATGATGGTGAAAGGAGGAGGAGGCCACATGGAGAAGGATATAGTGCGGAGAACCTTGGAGACAAAAATGATGGAGTCAAGGTTCAAGTCCCAAGCTTTGTGGGCATAAACAATCCCGAAGCCTATTCCGAATGGGAGTTGAAAATGGAAAAGGTGTTTGACAACCGCACCTATTCTTAAGAGAAAAACACTTTGTTGTTTTAGTTGAGCTTTGCTCCTACCCTTTTAACTTATCAAGCTTTCTTGTGGCGTTTCTGGCTTATCACCTTCATTGGTGTGGTGCTTACTATCATCCTCATCAACATCCTTGTTGTGGTGGATTTCACTTGGTTTATCAAGCTACAAGCTTGTGGCACCTTCTCCTCAAGTCTTCTTCCATTTTCTTTTATCCAGCTACCCCCTCACCCTCATTCATAACCTACCATACATGGCCAAACAAACCCAAACACATCTCCTACACCTACCCTCGACCAGAAAAACTACCCAAGATATAAAAGCCTCGGTCAGAATTTCCTAGCCACGCACCAGCCCAAAAATCCACCCCCAGAGCCATAAACTAAGCCAAGGACATTTCCTATCAACCATAAACCAAAGCCAACCCAAAAGACCCAAAAATATTACTTACAACCCCCACTGCTCACAAAACTGCGAACAACAATCCCATAACCCATTGCCTCACACAACCATAAACCAAAACATCCATTTAAACCAAAAATACCAAAAATAGCACCAAAACCCGAATTCCCATTTACCTAGTACAATTCCGCACTAAATTTTTGAGTTTCAAGCAAAACGATCGCAAAGAACACCAACCCCCACAAGGAGGTTGCTGTCAAGTGGTACCAGAGCTAGAATTGCTTGAAAACCGCAAGTCATGTCTAGTCGCGACCGAAGCCCAACAATTTCCCCAAGAACAACCAATTTCATCGTGGCTATACAAAATATCAGCACTCAAATCCAAGCTTCCAAAGGCAGATGGAAGAGATGCTTGGCCAGAATGGAATGCGACGCCAAAGTGACTCAAGTAATCATGAGTCAGAACGAAGGAGAAGGCATGGAGAAAAGAGACATCGTAATAGGCACAATGATGACTCAAGTGCCCATGATGGTGAAAGGAGGAGGAGGCCACGTGGAGAAAGATATAGTGAGGACAACCTTGGAGACAGAAATGATGGAGTCAAGGTTCAAGTCCCAAGCTTTGTGGAACTAAACAATCCCGAAGCCTATTCCGAATGGGAGTTGAAAATGGAAAAGGTGTTTGACAACCGCACCTATTCTCAAGAGAAAAAAACACTTTGTTGTTTTAGTTGAGCTTTGCTCCTACCCTTTTAACTTATCAAGCTTTCTTGTGGCGTTTCTGGCTTATCACCTTCATTGGTGTGGTGCTTACTATCATCCTCATCAACATCCTTGTTGTGGTGGATTTCACTTGGTTTATCAAGCTACAAGCTTGTGGCACCTTCTCCTCAAGTCTTCTTCCATTTTCTTTTATCCAGCTACCCCCTCACCCTCATTCATAACCTACCATACATGGCCAAACAAACCCAAACACATCTCCTACACCTACCCTCGACCAGAAAAACTACCCAAGATATAAAAGCCTCGGTCAGAATTTCCTAGCCACGCACCAGCCCAAAAATCCACCCCACAGCCATAAACTAAGCCAAGGACATTTCCTATCAACCATAAACCAAAGCCAACCCAAAAGACCCAAAAATATTACTTACAACCCCCACTGCTCACAAAACTGCGAACAACAATCCCATAACCCATTGCCTCACCCAACCATAAACCAAAACATCCATTTAAACCAAAAATACCAAAAATAGCACCAAAACCCGAATTCCCATTTACCTAGTACAATTCCGCACTAAATTTTTGAGTTTCAAGCAAAACGATCGCAAAGAACACCAACCCCCACAAGGAGGTTGCTGTCAAGTGGTACCAGAGCTAGAATTGCTTGAAAACCGCAAGTCATGTCTAGTCGCGACCGAAGCCCAACAATTTCCCCAAGAACAACCAATTTCATCGTGGCTATACAAAATATCAGCACTCAAATCCAAGCTTCCAAAGGCAGATGGAAGAGATGCTTGGCCAGAATGGAATGCGACGCCAAAGTGACTCAAGTAATCATGAGTCAGAACGAAGGAGAAGGCATGGAGAAAAGAGACATCGTAATAGGCACAATGATGACTCAAGTGCCCATGATGGTGAAAGGAGGAGGAGGCCACGTGGAGAAAGATATAGTGAGGACAACCTTGGAGACAGAAATGATGGAGTCAAGGTTCAAGTCCCAAGCTTTTTGGGCCTAAACAATCCCGAAGCCTATTTGGAATGGGAGTTGAAAATGGAAAAGGTGTTTGACAACCGCACCTATTCTCAAGAGAAAAAGGTGAAAGTGGCAACCTTGGAATTCAAGGAGTATGCCATGGTGTGGTGGGATCAATACCAAAATAATAGGGGGAGGTGTGGAGTCGAACCAATTAATACTTGGGAAGAAATGAAGCTTGCCATGCGGATAAGGTTTGTGCCAAGTTCCTATCAAAGGGACATAAACAATAAGCTCCAAAGGTTAACCCAAGGAAACAAATTTGTGGATGAATATCACAAGGAAATGGAGTTGGCCTTGCTAAGGTCAAACCTCAATGAGGAACCTAAAGCTACTATGGCACGTTTCGTTCATGGCCTAAACCAGGTTATCCAGGATGTGGTGGAGCTAAAATCCTATGTGGAACTAGAGGATTTGGTGCAAAAGGCCATTAAGGTCGAGCATCAACTCAAGAGGAAAAAGAACAAGAATTCCTCTAAGTTCTCAAGTGGGAAGGATGAACCAAAGAAGGAGGGTGCATCTAGCACTATGTAAGTCGTGGGTTCATATAAGAACCATGGAAAACAACCCATGGAAGTGGAAAAGAAAAGTCGTAATGTAAAGTGTTTCAAGTGCCTAGGTCGTGGACACATTGCATTACACTGCCCTACTAAGAGGACCAGGGTGTTGACTAATGGTGTACTGGAGTCTCAAACCGAGACTTCAATTGAAGAAGAGAGTGAAACTAAAGCTATCATACCGGAAGGTGACCTACTCATGGTAAAAAGGCTCTTGGGAAGCCAAGTTAAGGAGAATGAGGAGAGTCAAAAGGAAAATTTGTTTCACACTCGATGTTTGGTTGAAGGACATATCTGTTCTATGATCATAGATGGTGGAAGATGTGCCAATGTAGTGAGCACAAGGGTAGTCTCAAAGCTGAACCTTGTGACTAGGACCCACCCATCCCCATACAAGCTACAATGGCTAAGTGAGGTTGGAGAAATGGTTGTAAATCAGCAAGCTGAAGTTCCCTTCTCAATTGGGAAATATGAAGATGTCGTGCTATGTGATGTGGCAACAATGGAGGCCAGTCACCTATTATTAGTGATAGCAACCTCCTTGTGGGGGTTGGTATTTTAATTTGATCGTTTTGTTTGAAGTCTCGGTCTAGAAAGCTTATAGGAATTTTTGGTTGTATTTTTGGGTGTTTTTGTTTGGTCACGGCTGGATTTTGGCTTTGATGGGTGGAGAATGTATTTGGTGAGTTTTCTGGCCGAGTTTGGTGTGTTTGGTGTTGGCTTGGGTAATGGTGTTTTTTGGTCGAGGCTTGATGATGGTTTGGATATGTTTTGGTCACGGTTTGGATATAAGAAAATGTGAAAAAGATTGAAATGGAATGGCGCCACAAACTAAGTTGTTTGATAAGCCAAAGGTAGTTCGCCACAAACAAGGATGTTTGATAAGAACAAATGTCCTTGGTTCAACCAAGAGTCTTAGGAGAAAATTCTCACTAAAGCAATTTTGCATAAAATTCAAGTTGTCTTATTTCAATGACAATTCTTACTTATATAGACTAGCCACACACGGCTCCCTCAAGGCAAGAAGAAAAGAGATAAACATTTGAATTTTTAAAAAAAAAGTAATTACATGGCTTAATGTAATTTAAGTGCCATATTTCCTAATTCAAAACCCATATTCGGCCATAATGCCTTGTGGTTAAGCTGAGCTGAAAATATGGGATGCTTGTCCCATTTAATAATGCATTTATGCTGAGGAGGAGAATAAGGTGGTGTCTTGATTTCTTATTTGAATTTGAATTCAAGAATGTGCCTATTCAAATGTACTTGGACATCTTATTCATGTGCCTCATTAAGCTTTTCCTTCCCTTTTGCACATGTGTTATGCCACGGTTTTAATGTCTTCCCTTGGTTTTAGCACATGTGTTGGAGCTCTTGAATTCTTCCATTAAGTTGTGTTGAAGATCCTCGGCCAGTCCCCCTTTTCTTTAGCATTTGTCCTTCTTGAATTGATTAAAAACAAGAGGAGGATCAGTTGGGCATTTAATTTGTGAGGCTTGTTTGAATTCTTCTTTAAGGCGGGCGGAAGATATGGGATATGAGTTTAAGTCCTATTTGAATTTGAAAATAAAGTAAGGCCTATTCTTGGTCCACTTATTAAAAGCCTAAGGAAAGAAAATAAAGTAAGGCCTATTCTTGGTTGTGTCCATGAAAAGGCTCATCCTCTACAAGGAGGCAATTAATGGGCCTCATTTTGTCACTTGGCCCAAGTAATGCATGAAGACTTAGCACAAGTTGGCTAATGGCGCTTTGGGCTTTCTTGGGCCTGTCCCGAGTTATGGGTCCTCTTAGGCCCATTTGAACATCCAAGTTGATGGCCCTTGGCGGGTTGCTATCATCCCCTCCTTCTTGGACTGAATTCGACCTCGAATCAAGGCCTTCATTACCTGTTTCAAAGAGAGATAGGTTAGCAACATTAAAACTAGAACTAACATTGCCATAGTCACTTGGAATATTAATCTTATAAGCATTATTATGACCCTTGGCATGTTTGATCCTGGGTAGGGTCACCTCAATATACATGGATATGTCAATCCATGGTGGTTTAGGATTAGGTAGGGGCGTGTAAAGCCCTTGAGGTTTACCCTTTGTACTCTTCGGTACGCAGAAGCGATTTTCCTTGAAAAGGAAATCCTTGTGCCTATGGGATCCTTCCCCAATAGTACTCACACAATTTTTGTTTAATTCAGCTAAATCAGGCAAGTAAGGTTCCTTTAAGAATTTGAGACCATGTAGCTTGGTCTCAAGAGTGGAGAACAAAAGATGTCTCCTAGGGAGAGCATTGGCCACAATGCTGGCCTTTCCCCGCTTATGCCTTAACACATAAGGAGATTGCTCCAGAAATTCATTGCATCTGGCATGGCGCTTATTCAGCTTGCCTCGCCCTTTCAGAAATTTAAGTGACTCATGGTCACTATATAGTACAAGTTCCTTTGGTAGCAGGTATTGCTGCCAAGTCTGTAATGCCCTTACCAAGGCATACAGTTCTTTACCGTACAAGGAATGTTTCAAAGTAGGTCCTCCCAACTTCTTACTGAAGTAAGTGGTTGGACAGCCCGTGTACATCCTCCATTGTTGTAAATAGCATGGTTGTCCTTGGGGACATAGGTGGGATGTCCTCATCTTCAGCCATTGTGTTTATAACCAATTGTACCTCACAATCACTCAAATATCACTCAATGTGTTTATGCTCACAATCACTCAAGTATTGTCACTCAATGTGTTTGTTCTCACAATCACTCAATTGATGTCACTCAATGTGTTTGCCTCACAATCACTCAATATGACACTCAAGTCTCCTAAGAACCTTGACAAGTCAAGTAATCAAGCTGTTGTAGAAGGTCTTCTGACTAGGTCGCAAAAGTACCAAGGCTTAGTGTTTGGGTAGGTGTTTTGGTTATGTGTTTAGGGTAGTGTTTGGGAAATTTGTGGCTTCGGGATTTTTTTTGTATTTTTGGGGATTTTTGGGTTTTGGGTTTTGGGTTTTGGTTGGGAATGTTGCTTGGGACGTGTTTGGGAAAGGGTTTTTGGGTAGGTGTTTGAACTTGACCGAACTTGGCCGAATTTGTAGCTTTGACCTTTTTTTGTAGGTCACTTGATTTGAATTAGCTTATGATGACGACTCGCCGAAATCAATCAACTTGGATGAACAAATGGGCCTAGGAGGGCCCATGACTCGGGCCAAGGCCAAGAAAGCCCGAGGTACTCTTGGTCAACATATACTAAGTATCCACACTTCAATTGGGCCAAGTGAATACATATTAACGTGAGCAAAATAAATGCTTAATACCAAGGACCTTTTCATTGTTTTTATTTAATAAGTGGTCTTAAAACAAAGGCTACATTTAATTTATGCAAAATAAATGCTTGTCTTAAACTCTTACTTTATTTTTTATGAAATAAGTGAATACATATTAACGTGAGCTGATTGTGTAGGAACTTCAACAAAAGCCAGCCGTAGGATCAAAGTGAGCATGGGCGTGGATTCAAGCTTACAAAACTTGGCAAGGAGGAATTAAACATATTCAATGGGCGTCGCAAGACTTGCCTTATGAAGAAAACACAATAAAACATTGCCTAATTCGGCTACCAAAAGGAAGAGGCGCGTTTGCAATTGTTGCCTTTTTGAGATCACAATAAATTGAAGAATCACATTCAAATTGGGCAATTATTAGCAAATCATTTGAATTGTCTTATTGGTCACGAAATCAATTCAAATTCAGCCAGCTTAACGACTTCCCCAAGCCGTGGCTAACAAGGTTATTTCTTTCTATATATTAACACTACCGTGTTGTTGTTGCCTTATTTGGAGTGCACCACATTAAAGAGGCAATTCAAACTCGGGCAATAACTATACAATTAATTGTTGCCGAATTTGAATCACTAATTCAAATTCAAGATTCAGCCAACATAATGGCTTGCCCAAAATGTGGCAATCAATTCACAGTTTAAGTAAAAAGGGAGCCTTTAGGCCAGCCCTCACTATATGTACTCAGTAAATGCATTTGAATAAGATACCTTGGATTATATGAAAAACGTGCTTAGTGAGAAATCTAACCTAGCTTCTTGGTTGAGCCAAGAAAATCAAAGTTCTTATCAAAGTTCCTACTTTGTGGCGAACAACAACCGGCTTATCAAGTAACCATACATGTGGCGCCTTCATCACCTCAGCCTACCTTCATCTTCTTTTATCCTAACAAAACTCATATACAAACAAAACCACTAAACAAAGACCCAATTTCGTCCAACCAGCAACTGCCCAAGATCACAAGCCTAGGCCAGGATTCTTGCCTCATCGGTCAGCCAAGACCAGCCTTAGTCAAGCTGACTTTGTCCCACGCAACAGCCAATTCCCAAGCCCTCGGTCAAATACAAAACTATAGCCCCATATTCTTTACATTACCCCATCAATCAAAAACTATATTCAACTTATTGCCAAACACATCAAATCCCCTAAGCCATACACAACATCCATATCAAAAACAAAATACCCAAAAAAAACAACCAAACACAACCTGAATTCCCACAAAAACAACTTCCAAACAAAACGATCGTGAAAGCATACCAACCCCCACAAGGAGGTTTCTATCAAGTGGTATCAGAGCTAGCCTTTGTTTGGAGCTTTTTGGTGCAGCAATTTCACCTTGGCCGAAACTAAGCCAAGAACAATCTTTTGTGCACCATATTTCGGTTCTGGCCAAAATCAAATTATTTCTTTTGTTAAACTTTTCTGTGTGCAGGTTCATCTACGTGACTACCAGGTCCTAAGAGTAAAAAAAAAGAAAACAAAAACCGTCAAGAAGAGTATACCCCAAAAATCATCTTATTTCCTACCTTGTTAAGCCAAACAGCCACAAAACAAAGACCTTTGAAAAGAACCCTCGGTTCAATCCAGAATCCAAGGAGAGAAAAAGAGTTGAGTGACAAACATATTGAGTGAAACAATTTAGTGAAACTAAGGAAATGTCTTCTGAAAACACATCCTCACCCACGGTTTCACCTAAGACTGAAAGCTTTACATCTATTCTACAGGAGCTACATGAAGAGCTTAGAACTATGAAACAATAGATGGCAGATATGCAACTCCAACAAAACCACCAAAAAAATCGGAGACACACTAGCCATGATGAGTCATGTGACTCAGAATCGGAACGGAGGAGAAGAAGGCGGAGGGAAAGGAGGAATGAAGAGGATAATCAAAGGGAAAGGAGGAAAGATGATCGAGTAGAAGGAGTCCATATTAAGGTTCCCACATTTATGGGAATGAATAATCCGGAAGCATACATGGAATAGGAGATGAAGATCGAACAAGTGTTCGATTGCCACAATTATTCGGAGGAGAAGAAAGTAAAGGTGGCGACATTGGAGTTCAAAGAGTATGCTATGGTCTGGTGGGATCAAATCCACAAGGATAGGCGTAGGTTTGGTGCTCAACCCGTGAGCACATGGGAGGAAATGGGGTCAATCATGAGGAAGAGGTTTGTACCCCCGTCTTATCATCGGGACATTTACAACCAACTCCAAAGATTGACTCAAGGGAGTAAATCGGTGGAGGATTACTTCAAGGAGATGGAGCTGGCCTTGTTGAGGTCCAATCTCAATGAAGACCGTGAGGCCACTATGGCACGGTTTCTTCATGGACTCAACCAGGATATCTAGGATGTTTTCGAGTTGCACAGTTATGAGGAGTTAGAACACTTGGTACAGAAAGCAATGAAGGTGGAACAACAACTGAAGAGAACGAAATCAAAAGCCTACTCAACAAAAATCGGCAAGTTCCAACCATCTAGCTGGAAGGACAAGCCTAAGAAGGACGGTGCAGCAAGCAAGGAGGCCGTGAGCACCACTAATGGGAAGAAAACCGTGGAAGCACCAAGCCGGAGTTGGGAGGTAAAATGTTTTAAAATGCTTGAGCCATGGACACATTGCTTCTCAGTGTCCAACCAGGAGGACTCTGGTGTTCATAAATGGAGTGGTGGAATCGGAATCTGAGGCCTCAAGCTCAGAAGAAGGCAGTGAGGAGGAGGTAAGGAAGCCGGATGGAGACTTACTCATGGTTCGAAGGCTTTTGGGAAGCCAAGTCAAGGAGGGCGAGGAAAGTCAACGGGAGAATATCTTTCATACAAGATGTCTAGTGTTGGGAAATGTATGTTCAGTGATTATCGATGGTGGCTGTTGTGCCAATGTGGTGAGCAATAGGACGGTTAACAAACTAAACCTAGTGACTAGGACCCACCCATCACCCTACCGGCTATAATGGTTAAGCGAGGTCGAAGAAATGACCGTTAACCTGCAAGCCGAGGTCCCTTTTTCCATTGGAAAATATGTGGACACCGTACTGTGTGACGTAGTCACTGTGGAGGCCAGCCACACGCTATTAGGCATGACGTGGCATTACGATCGGAAAGCCATCCATGATGGGTTTTCCAATAAGTATACCTTTGTCTTTAAAGAAAAGAAAATTGTACTTACACCCTTGTCTCCATGACAAGTGAGTCAAGATCAAAGGATATTGAAATAAAAAATGGATCGAGAAAGAAAAGAAAAAAAAGAAGAAGATCCAGAAAAAAGAATGAAAAAAATGAAGAAAAAGTAAAAAACGAAAAAAAAGAGAAAAATGGGAAAAAGAAAGAATAAAAGAAAAGTATGTTAGCCTCTCGGGGTGAAATAAAGGGTGCTTTAATTTCAAAGCAACCTTTATACTTATTATTTTGCAATGATTTTTTACTAATTGCTTCTGTTGCAGCTGATGAGCTACCACCTTTTGTTAAAGGGTTTTTGCAGGAATTCGACGATGTGTTTCCCAAGGAAGTACCACATGGTCTTCCAACCTTAAGGGAATTAAACACCACATTGATCTTATTCCGGGGGCCTCTTTGCCCAATAGGCCTGCCTATCGAAGCAACCCCCATGACACCCAGGAAATCTAGAAACAAATCGATGAGCTGATGGAAAAGGGCTGGGTACAACAGAGCATGAGCCCTTGTGTTGTACCTGTAATTCTGGTACCTAAGAAAAATGGAAGTTGGAGGATGTGCACGGACTACTGGGCCATCAACAATATCACTGTAAAGTATCGCCATCCCATACCTAGATTAGATGATTTACTTGATGATTTATTTGGTGCATGTATCTTTTCTAAAATTGACTTAAAAAGTGGATATCACCAAATAAGAATAAGGGAAGGGGATGAGTGGAAAACCGCTCTCAAAACTAAATCGGAGCTATATGAATGGCTAGTTATGCCCTTCAGGCTAACAAATGCCCCAAGCACTTTTATGCGATTAATGAACCACGTGCTTAAAGAATTTTTGGCCAAATTCGTTGTCGTCTACTTTGACGACATATTAATTTATAGCAAAAATGAAACATAACATTATGAACACCTTAGGAGTGTTTTACTGGTGGTAAGAGCTGAAAAGCTCTATGCAAATTTCGAGAAGTGTTCCTTTTGCGTGGATCATGTCATATTCTTGGGTTTTCTTATAAACGCCAAGGGGTCCATGTGGACCAAGAAAAGATCAAGGCCATCCAGGATTGGCCTATCCCTATGACTGTAACTGATGTAAGAAGCTTCCATGGGTTGGTTAGCTTCTATAGGAGGTTCGTTAAGGACTTCAGCACTATCGCTGCACCTCTTAACGAGGTTGTTAAAAAGAACGTCGGTTTTAAGTGGGGTGAAAAACAAGAAGAAGCCTTTCAGAGGCTTAAAGAAAGATTAACTAATGCACCTGTTCTATCCTTGCCAAATTTTGCTATATCTTTTGAGATAGAATGTGATGCTTCTAACGTAGGTATTGGAGCTGTTTTATTGCAGGAAGGACACCCCGTAGCCTATTTCAGTGAGAAGCTTGGAGGACCTACTTTGAATTACTCCACCTATTTCAAATAACTGTATGCCTTGGTAAGGGCAGGCATTACAGACTTGGCAGCATTACTTGCTGCCTAAGGAGTTTGTAATACATAGTGACCACGAGTCACTAAAGTATTTAAAAGGGTAAGGAAAGATTAACAAGCGCCATGCCAAGTGGGTTGAGTTTTTAGAGCAGTTTCCTTATGCCTAAAACATAAGAAAGGAAAGGCCAACATTGTGGCCGATGCTCTATCTAGGAGGCATATTTTGCTCTCCATCCTCGAGACCAAACTGTATGGTCTCGAATTTCTGAAAGAACTGTACTTACATGATCATGATTTTTCTGAAATATTTGATAAATGCGTGAGTACTGCTGTTAATGGATACTATAAGCACGAAGGTTTCCTTTTCAAGGAAAATTTTCTATGCGTGTCTAAGAGCTCAATTCGAGATTTGCTTGTTAAGGAATCTCATGAGGGAGGGTTGATGGGACACTTTGGAATCCCTAAAACCCTTGACATGCTCAAGGAGCATTTTTATTGGCCTAAAATGAAAAGGGATGTACGAAAACACTGTGAGCAGTGTCTAATCTGCAAACAGGCCAAATCTAGGGGTATGCCCCATGGGTTTTACGCGCCCTTGCCTGTACTAGACTCACCATGGGTAGACATATCCATGGACTTCGTTGTGGCTTTATCCAGGACTCAAAACTGCAAGAATTCTATCTTTGTCGTAGTGGACCGTTTTTCCAAAATGGCCCACTTCATACCTTGTAAGAAGGTTGATGACGCTTGTCACGTCGCTGATCTCTTTTTCAAAGAGATTGTAAGACTCCATGGTTTACCTAGGAGCATTGTAAGTGATAGGGACACCAAGTTCCTTAGTCACTTTTGGAGGACCCTTTGGGGTAAAATTGGGACTAAACTCCTATTCTCCACTACCTGCCATCCACAAACAGATGGCCAAACTGAAGTGGTCAACAGAGTATTGTCCACACTCTTAAGGACAGTCCTTAAAAAGAATCTCAAGGCATGGGAAGATAGCCTACCCCATGTAGAGTTTGCTTATAACAAAAGCATACATAGCACCACGGGTTGCTCTCCTTTTGAGGTAGTATATGGGTTCAATCCTTTGACCCCGCTGGACTTACTACCTCTAGATGATTCTACTTCCCTAAAACACAAGGATGGCAAGGCCAAAGCCGAATACATACAACACCTTCATGAACAGGTAAAGGCCAAGATTGAAAAGCGAAATGAGCGTTATGCTAAGAAAGCCAACAAGGGTAGAAGAGAGGTCATCTTTGAACCTGGAGATCTAGTCTGGGTTCATATGAGAAAAGAGAGGTTCCCCTCCCAACAGAAGTCTAAACTTCAAGCTAGAGGGGACGGACCTTTCAAGGTCCTAGAAAGAATCAACAATAATGCTTATAAGATCGATATACCAAGTGATTATGGCAATATTAGTGCCAGCTTTAATGTTGCTGACCTTTCTCTGTTTGAAACAGGTGAAGAAGACCTTGATTCGAGGTCGAATTCAGTCCATGAAGGAGGGGATGATGACGACTCGCCCAAATCAATGAACTTGGATGAACTAATGGGCCTAGGAGGGCCCATGACTCGGGCCAAGGCCAAGAAAGCTCGAGGCACTCTTGGTCAACTAATACTAAATATCCACACTTCAATTGGGCCAAGTGATCACATGAGCCCCATAAATTTCCTTATGCTTGAGGCAACATCCCTTGATGGCTACGGCCTAGAGGGAAAGGAATAAAGAGTTTTCATTGTTTTTATTTAATAAGTGGTGTTAAAACCACGACTACATTTAATTTATGCAAAATAAATGCTTGTCTTAAACTCTTACTTTACTTTTTATGAAATAAGTGAATACATATTAACCTGAGCTGATTGTGTAGGAACTTCAACAAAAGCCAACTGTAGGATCAAAGTGAGCATGGGCGTGGATTCAAGCTTACAAAATTTGGCTAGGAGGAAATAAACATATTCACTGGGCGTGGCAAGACTTGCCTTATCAAGAAAACACATTAAAACATTGCCTAATTCGGCTACCAAAAGGAAGGGGCGCGTTTGCACTTGTTGCCTTTTTGAGATCACAATAAATTGAAGAATCACATTCAAATTGGGCAATTATTAGAAAATCATTTGAATTGCCTTATTGGTCACGAAATCAATTCAAATTCAGCCAGCTTAATGACTTCCCCAAGCTGAGGACAACAAGGTTATTTCTTTCCATATATTAACACTACCATGTTGTTGTTGCCTTATTGGGAGTGCACCACATTAAAGGGTCAATTCAAACTCGGGCAATAACTATACAATTATTTGTTGCCTAATTTGAATCACTAATTCAAATTCAAGATTCAACCAACATAATGGCTTGCCCAAAATGTGGCCAGCAAGGTTAAATTCTTCCCATACTCGGCTATCAAGGGGATAAAGGCACTTTTATTTCATCCTTTCAATTTACCTTGAGGTCATCCCACGTTGAGCAAGAACAAAGGCAAGGAGGATTTACGGAATGTCACTAAAGAGGCCAACACGTGAAGACCAACATAAATGACCCATGAAATTCGTCCCTTGTCTTTTGCTATGATGTAATTTGAATTTAAATGTTATTTTAAGACTTATTCATTACAGCCCTAGTTCTTTGCTGAATGATAAATTGCAATTCGAAATTCTCAAGGCAATGTAAGGCTGAATCAAAACGGCCCGCCAAGTCTTAGCCTAGGCAATCAATTCACAGTTTAAGTAACAAGGGAGCCTTTAGGCCAGCCCTCACTATATGTACTCATATAATGCATTTGAATAAGATACCTTGGATTATATGAAAAATGTGCTTAGTGAGAAATCTCTCCTAGCTTCTTGGTTGAACCAAGAAAATCGAAGTTCTTATCAAAGTTCCTACTTTTTGGCGAACAACAATCGGCTTATCAAGTAACCATACTTGTGGCGCCTTCATCTCCTCAACCTACCTTCATCTTCTTTTATCTTAACAAAACTCATATACAAACAAAGACCCAATTTCGTCCTACTAGCAATTGCCCAGGATCATAAGCCTCAGACAGGATTCTTGCCTCATCGATCAGCCAAGACCAACCTCGGTCAAGCTGACTTTATGATAGCAACCCGCCTAGGCCCAAGCCTAAGAAGGCCAACAAATCCATCAAGCATGCCATACAATTAGATGAACCACCCGGTGGAGGCCACTTTTCCTTAAGGGCTTCATGATTTCTACTTCATTTTTTGCATTAAATAAGTGGGGGTCTTATGTCCCACAATTATTTTAAGTTATGTTTTATTTTACTTGGACAATATGTTTATTTTATGTTTTAAACTTTTTGTGTGTTCATTATTGGCCTTGTAACCTATAATTGCCATATGAAGAAAGAGCTATGGAGCTGTCTTCACCAGCCTAAGGGACAACAAGCTTGAAACTCGGCCAGACCATCAAAGTCAAATTTCACACAAGACTAATACCTTTAAAGGGAAACCATGCCAATAAATGGAAGCCATATTTCGTGTGGATGACTAGGCATGGGCAGGGGCAAGTTGAATTACTTTGAATGCTTTCCAAAACCAACTCCAACCACTTGAGGAGTTGCCTTTTCCAACTGTGTCAACTAAATGAGCAGAATCTGACCATGGAAGATTTTCTAGCATGGACACCAAGGATTAAATGGTTGTGTTATTACTTTCCAATTTCGGCAAGCAAGGAGTTAAAGCAGACTTAATGAATCAATTCAAATTCCAAAACAAGAACAATTGCCTCATTCATCAATTCCCACATGTGCACCAAAACTTGAATGGCCAGATTAATACTTTCAAAATCCAGCAGCCTAAATTCAAATTGGCACATTGAAAACACAGTCAATTTATTGCCTTTTCGGGAACAATCGAATTATTGCTTTCCAAACCTGGTTCAAAGCACGTTTTAATGAGGAGGCAGCCACTTGAATGACCATTGAAGAGTGGGAAAACTTTCCAAAACAGGAACAATTGCCTCATTCAACAATTCCCACATATGCACCAAAACTTGAATGGCCAGATTAATACTTTCCAAATCCAGCCAGCCTAAATTCAAATTGGCACGTTGAAGACACAATCAATTTATTGCCTTTTTTGGAATAATCGAATTTATAGCCTTTAAAGAGGAGGCAGCCACTTGAATGACCATTGAAGAGTGGGAAAACTTTCCAAAACAGGAACAACTTGCCTCATTCACAAAATTTGTCATCAAGACCACGTGTGCAATCAGACCAAGGCATTCAAGACTGAATAATATTTGCCCAGCCAACAATAAGACAATTTGGTGCATTCATTAAATGAGTTGTGTGACTATCCCATATTATTTGCTTATTTTTCATTACGCTATTTCGAATTTGAAAGCTTTGCATTGTAATAGGAAGGCTGAGTAGGACAGCCAGACGTAGCTTTAGCTTAGGCATTAAAGACTTGGTCAGATTTTCATGGGAGCCTTAGGCCAGCCCACACTATTTGTACTCCTACGTTGAACATGAATAAACAGATTTTGAATTTTAAGAGAAAAACACATTGTTGTTTAAGTTGAGCTTTGCTCCTACCCCCTTAACTTATCAAGCTTCTTGTCGTGTTTTCTTGGATAATCACCTTATTGGTGTGGTGCCTCCAATCATCCTCATCAACATCCTTGTTGTGGTGGAATTTTTTAACTTATCAAGCTTAGGCTTGTGGCGTTTTCCCTCTCAAGTCTTTTCCAACTTCTTTTATCTTTCCTTAATTTAATCCCCCTTAACCATCCACACATGACCAAATACAAACCCAACAGCCAAACACCCCAAAACCGAACCTTTACCATCATCTAGCTCACTCTCGGCCAGAAAACCTACCCAGGACATTAAAGCCTCGGCCAGACTGACTCAAGCCACGCACCATCCCAAAATCCCAAACCCCTTACACACAACCACAATACAAACAGCCCCAAATACAAAAATAATACCAAAAACAACCAGAATTCCCAAATACAAAAATACCAAAAACAACTAGAAATTCCGCATTTACATTACAAGTCCAAATTCCAAGCAAAACGATCATAAAGAACACCAACCCCACAAGGAGGTTGCTGTCAAGTGGTATCAGGAGCTAGTATTGCTTGAAAACTGCAAGTCATGTCTAGTCGCGACCGAAGCCCAACAATTTCCCCAAGAACAACCAACTTCACCATGGTTATGCAAAATATTAGCACTCAAATCCAAGCCCTCCAAAGGCAGATGGAAGAGATGCTTAGTCAGAATGGAAGGCGACGCCAAAGTGACTCAAGTAATCATGAGTTAGAAAGAAGGAGAAGGCGTGGCGAAAAGAGACACCATAATAGGCACAATGACGACTCAAGTGCCCATGATGGTGAAAGGAGGAGGAGGCCACGTGGAGAAAGATATAGTGAGGAGAACCTTGGAGACAGAAATGATGGAGTCAAGGTTCTAGTCCCAAGCTTTGTGGGCCTAAACAATCCCGAAGCCTATTTGGAATGGGAGTTGAAAATGGAAAAGGTGTTTGACAAACGCACCTATTCTCAAGAGAAAAAAGGTGAAAGTGGCAGCCTTGGAATTCAAGGAGTATGCCATGGTGTGGTGGGATCAATACCAAAATAATAGGCGGAGGTGTGGAGTCGAACCAATTAATACTTGGGAAGAAATGAAGCTTACCATGCTGATAAGGTTTGTGCCAAGTTCCTATCAAAGGGACATAAACAATAAGCTCCAAAGGTTAACCCAAGGAAACAAATTCGTGGATGAATATCACAAGGAAATGGAGTTGGCCTTGCTAAGGTCAAACCTCAATGAGGAACCTAAAGCTACTATGGCACGTTTTGTTCCTGGCCTAAACCAGGATATCCAGGATGTGGTGGAGCTAAAATCCTATGTGGAACTAGAGGATTTGGTGCAAAAGGCCATTAAGGTCGAGCATCAACTCAAGGGGAAAAAGAACAAGAATTCCTCTAAGTTCTCAAGTGGGAAGGATGAACCAAAGAAGGAGGGTGCATCTAGCACTATGTAAGTCGTGGGTTCATATAAGAACCATGGAAAACAACCCATGGAAGTGGAAAAGAAAAGTCGTAATGTAAAGTGTTTCACACTCGATGTTTGTTTGGAGGACATGTGTGTTCTGTAATCATAGATGGTGGAAGTTGTGCCAATGTGGTGAGCACAAGGCTAGTCTCAAAGCTGAACCTTGTGACTAGGACCCATCCATCCCCATACAAGCTACAATGGCTAAGTGAGGTTGGAGAAATGGTGGTAAATCAGCAAGCTGAAATTCCCTTCAAAATTGGGAAATATGAAGATGTCGTGCTATGAGATGTGGCAACAATGGAGGTCGGTCACCTATTATTAGGCAATCCATGGCAATTTGATAGGAGGACTCTCCATGATGGGTTCTCTTACAAGATCACATTTGAGCACAAGGGCAAAAAAGTGGTCTTAGTACCCCTGTCTCCAAAGCAAGTGGGTGAAGATCAAAGAGCATTAAAAAAGAAAATTGAGAAAGAAAAAGGAGAAAACAAGAATGAAAAAAAAGATGAAATGGAAAAAACTATTTGTGTGGCAATGAAGCATGGGCCTGCAAAGCCCACGATTTCTAACAAATTTTTTTTCCCACTACATTATATTTTTCCTTACAGGAAGCTGGAGGTTATGTGGAGCCAAATTCAAGGTCGAATTCTCTCCAAGAAGGAGGGGATGATAGCAACCCGCCTAGGCCCAAGCCTAATAAGGCCAACAAATCCATCACGCATGCCATACAATTAGATCAACCACCCGGTGGAGGCCACTTTTCCTTAAGGGCTTCATGATTTATACTTCATTTTTTGCATTAAATAAGTGGGGGTTTTATGTCCCACCATTATTTTAAGTTATGTTTTATTTTACTTGGACAATATGTTTATTTTATGTTTTAAACTTTTTGTGTATTCATTATTGGCCTTGTAACCTATAATTGCCATATGAAGAAAGAGCTATGGAGATGTCTTGACACCAGCCTAAGGCACAACCAGCTTGAAACTCGGCCAGACCATCAAAGTCAGATTTCACACAAGACTAATAACTTTAAAGGGAAACCGTGGCAATAAATGGAAGCCATATTTCGTGTGGATGACTAGGCATGGGCAGGGGCAAGTTGAATTACTTTGAATGCTTTCCAAAAACAACTCCAACCACTTGAGGAGTTACCTTTTCCAACTGTGTCAACTAAATGACCAGAATCTGACCATGGAAGATTTTCTAGCATGGACACCAAGGATTAAATGGTTGTGTTATTACTTTCCAATTTCCGCAAGAAAGGAGTTAAGGCAGACTTAATGAATCAATTCAAATTCCAACACAAGAACAATTGCCTCATTCATCAATTCCCACATGTGCACCAAAACTTGAATGGCCAGATTAATACTTTCAAAATCCAGCCAGCCTAAATTCAAATTGGCACATTGAAGACACAATCAATTTATTGCCTTTTCGGGAACAATCGAATTATTGCTTTCCAAACCTGTTTCAAAGCACGTTTTAATGAGGAGGCAGCCACTTGAATGACCATTGAAGAGTGGGAAAACTTTCCAAAACAGGAACAATTGCCTCATTCATCAATTCCCACATATGCACCAAAACTTGAATGGCCAGATTAATACTTTCCAAATCCAGCCAGCCTAAATTCAAATTGGCACGTTGAAGACACAATCAAATTCAAATGAGACTTGATGGCACATCCCACCATTTCCGCCTAGGCCTTAAAAGAGTTATTAAGGAGACATACATCCCATATTTTCCGCCCAAGGAATGAAGGCAAAGCTACAACACGGCTAAGGCTCTTAAAAGACAATTAGCACATGTTGGGAATTCAAATTCAAGTGAGAATTGAAGTGCCACCTTATTTTCCTCCTCGACTTAAATGGATTTGGGAAGAGACATACACCCTTGTTTTTGGCTCGGTTTAAACACCAAATATCATGAGCCAATAAATATTTGAATTACTAATCAATATGGCACTTAAAGAATGTAATGGCTCTTAAAGCCGTGAGCTTAGAAGATGCACATTTCAAATAATTCTTAAAGTATGGGAGCCTTAGACGGCCAGCCCTCTATATATGTAATCCTTTGGCATTGGAATGAAGTTAAGATGAGTTTTATGCAAAATATTTTAGTGAGTTTTATCCTAAGATTCTTGGTTGAACCAAGGCCTTTTGTTCTTATCAAACATCCTTGTTTGTGGCGAACTACCTTTGGCTTATCAAACAACTTTGTTTGTGGCGCAATCCCATGTCAATCTTCTTCACCATTTCTTTTATCCATCACGAAACCATAACAAACACAACCACATATCAATTACCAAGTTTCAGCCAAACCACCAGCCCCAAGCCAACCTTTACCACCTAGCCTAAACGCATCCAAACCACAATCCCAATATCCCCCTTCTCGGCCTACAATCACCCAAACTTAACCCAACACCTACTCTCGGCCAAAAAAACCTACAAACACAATCCCAAATCACCAAAATCATAACTCAGCCGAAATATCTCAAAAACATCCAAAAACACCAACAAAAAAGTCCCTTAAAGTTTCTATTACTTTACTTCAAACAAAATGATCAAGTAAAAATACCAACCCCCACAAGGAGGTTGCTATCACTAGGCAAGTCAATAAAGGTAGAAAAGAGGATATCTTGGAGCCTGGAGACCTAGTATGGGTTCATATGCGGAAGGAGAGGTTCCCCTCCTAAAGGAAGTCTAAGCTTCAATCTAAAGGGGATAGACCTTTCAAGGTCCTTGAAAGAATCAATAATAATGCCTATAAAATCGATATCCCAAGTGATTATGCCAATGTTAGTGCCAGTTTTAATGTTGCTGATCTTTCTCTTTTTGAAACAGGTAATGAAGACCTTGACTCGAGGTCAAATTCAGTCCAAGAAGAAGGGGATGATAGCAACCCACCAAGGCCCATCAACCTGGATGACCTAATGGGCCTTGGGGGAGCCGTAAATCGGGTGATAACAACCTGATTGGGCCCAAGTCTAAGAAGACCAGCAAGCCCATCCAACTTACTATCCAAAGGCCAATCCTCCTTAAGAACTTAAGGACATTTTAGTTTTACTTAAATAAAATTGCTCAAAAGAAATCGTGGACCAACAAGAGTCTTTCAATAGGCTAAACAAGCTAACGCATTTAT
The DNA here is from genome assembly GCA_009771035.1 of Lupinus albus. Taxonomy (NCBI): domain Eukaryota; kingdom Viridiplantae; phylum Streptophyta; class Magnoliopsida; order Fabales; family Fabaceae; genus Lupinus; species Lupinus albus. The sequence continues at coordinate 5,387,559 of CM020011.1, read as the reverse complement.
TTTGGTGGAGGACTCTGCCCAGGCAAGGCGTGGCTTTAATGCAAGCAAGCCAAGTCATGCACTAGACCAATTCTTCCCAGGCCAGGCGTGGCCTTAATGTAAGCAAGCTAAGTCCTTTATTTGGCCAATTTTGCCAAGACCCAACATGACATTTATTGCGCCTACCTTTTTTCTGGCCAGCTCTTAAAATCTACAAGGCAAGCTTCCCACGTTTCAGCCAAGCCTTTAAAGGAAGAATCAAGCCAAGACAAATCCCCACCATTCTCTCCCAATCTTTTAAGACCATTTTGAATGAATGGCACATTCCATATATTCAGCCACGTTTTAAACCTTCATTTACATGGCTGGATACAAATTCAAATGGGACATCAAGGCTAGACAAGGCATTAACACGCCTACCTTATTATTTGCCTAAGCATTCAATGCCTTCATTATTTGCTATTTGAAGATATTTTCAAAGGCTGAAGCCACGGCCAGGGCCAACAAATCCGCCCAAGCCACCTTTTCCTCAGCATGTCTTCAATGCCATGAATGCCACAACTTAAGGAATGAAGGATGAAGATGTTTTCAAAGTTTTGAAATTGCAGAAGGGTAGAAATCCGTTTTAATGCTACATTGATGAGAATTATTCAAATTCAAATGCACCAACCGTGTCTTAACTCCAAGGGCTGAAGATTTTCTCAAGTGCACAGGAATAGGTACCAGCTTTAAGGCTACATTGATGAGGAAATTCGAATTCAAATACACATGTGCTAAAATCAGCCATGTATTAACTTCAAATGGAACATGTTTTGAATTGACTTTAAGGCTTAGTTTTAATTCTCATTATCTTCAGCCCATGTGTAATTCATAATTCATTGTAAACCATTACTCTTAGGCTAAATTCGAAATAGGCAATGAATGCCCAGACAAAACAATGGGAGGCTTAGATGGTCAGCCCCTCTATATATGTAATTCCTAACATTTGGAATAAACGACTTGAATTTTATGAAAAATTGCGTTAGTGAGAAATTTCTCCTAAGACTCTTGGTTGAACCAAGGACATTTGCTCTTATCAAACATCCTTGTTTGTGGCGAACTACCTTTGGCTTATCAAACAACCTAGTTTGTGGCGCCTTTCCATTTCATTCTTCTTCACCATTTCTTTTATCCAACACCAAACCGAAACAATTCCATACCAAACCATGACACACAACCTCAGCCTATGACAAAGCCTAACCCCCACCGAGACAACCTAGCCTAAACACTTATCACCTCTATGCCGAAAAGCTACCCAGGACGATAAAGCCTCGGTCAGAATTTTCTAGTCAAACACCAATACAAAACAACCCCCAACTCAAATTCGGCCAAAACAAACACAAACCCACAAATAGTACACCCAAAATCATTCCTAACCATAAACCGTGCAAAATTGGCCTAAAATACCAAGCCTCAGGCCTCAAACCGAAATCAACATATTCCAGCCCAAAACATACACACAAATTCGAGACACCCCTATTCTAAGTCAATTCCACACCAATTATTTTATTTTCAAGCAAAACAATCGCAACTACACCAACCCTCTCAAGGAGGTTTCTTTCAAGTGGTATTCAGAGCTAGCTTTGCTAGAAAGTTGTTCATGAAAAACAAATGGTAAATCATGTATTCATGCCTCATGGTCAATCCTTTTTGGAAAGGCGACTTTTTGAAAGTCAAACTATGGAGGATGAGGCCAACCAAAGGGAAAACATCTTTCATGGTAGGTGTTTGATCCAAGGAAAGTTATGCTTGTTGAATATTGATAGTGGCAGTTGTGCCAACATGGTTAGTTCAAGAGTAGTCTCAAAACTAAATCTTGTAACTAAACCACATCTCACTCCTTATCAGCTTCAATGAATAAGTGAGGTTGGGGAAATAAGTATCAACAAACAAGTTGAGATTCCTTTTTCCATAAGGAAATATTAAGATGTAGTTCTTTGTGATGTGGTTCACATGGAGACCATCCATTTGATATTGGGCCGACCATGGCAATTTGACAGAAGAACCATCCATGATTGTTTTTCAAACAAGATCACATTTTTACACCAAAACCGAAAGGTGGTGTGATAGCAACCCGCCAAGGGCCATCAACTTGGATGTTCAAATGGGCCTAAGAGGACCCATAACTCGAGCCAGACCCAAGAAAGCCCAAATCGCCATTAGCCAACTTGTGCTAAGTCTTAAAGCATTACTTGGGCCAAGTAACAAAATTAGGCCCATTAATTGCCTCCTTGTAGAGGATGAGCCTTTTGAAGGCCACGACCAAGAATAGGCCTTACTTTATTTTCTTTCCTTAAGCTTTTAATAAGTGGACCAACCACGTTTATTATGCCTACTATTTTAAGCATGCTTTTATTTTTAATTAAGTTGACTAATAACCATGTTAATGTGTTTCAGCCCAAGCCATGAAAGCCATGGCCCAATCTTCCTGTTGACTAGGCCAAAGCCAAAGTCTGACCAAGCCAGCTGACCTGGACCAGGCGCCGGATTTTCCGCCTCTGACCTGGCCAAGATGCACCATGTTCCGTGACACACTTGAAGGCCAGCCAACCTTGTTGACTCAGCCAAGGCGCCTTTATTTTAGCCAAAGCCTTCAAGCCAATCTCACATCTTCCGCCTCACTTTAAAGCATGCATTCAAGTCTGACTTTCAAATTCAAATGGGACTTAAATTCACATCCCATATCTTCCGCCCGCCTTAAAGAAGAATTCAAACAAGCCTCACAAATTAAATGCCCAGCTGATCCTCCTCATGTTTTTAATCAATTCAAGAAGGACAAATGCTAAAGAAAAGGGGGCCTGGCCGAGATCTTCAACACGACTTAATGGAATAATTCAAGAGCTAGAACACATGTGCTAAAACCAAGGGAAGACATTAAAACCGTGGCATAACACATGTGCAAAAGGGAAGGAAAAGCTTAATGAGGCACAATCCACCAAGGCCCATCAACCTAGATGACCGAATGGGCCTAGGGGGAGCCATAACTCGGGCCAGGGCCAAGAAAGCCCAAGGCACACTTGACCAATTAATATTAAACATTCAAGCATCAACTGGGCCAAGTGACACCACAAGGCCCATAACATGCCTCACCTTAGAGGACACTCCCCTTGAAGGCCACGACCAAGCAAGGGAAGACTAAGGGCTTGTTTGCTATCTTCTTTCAAATAAGTGGTTTTAAACCACAATCTTTATTTAATATTTTGCCTTAAATTATTTTCATATATTAACTATGACTTTTTGTGTGTAGGAGTAGCAAGGCCAGCCTTGTTTCAAGCTCAGGCCACGTTGGAGTCTAAAGGTGGAGCTGACCTGGCCTTAAGCTCCGCATTGTCCGCACCAGGATGGAAGCCACAGCCAAGACTGACTAGGCAGCTAACCTAGACCAGGCGCCGGATTCTCAGCCATCTGACCTGGCCAAGAAACATCACTTGGCGCATCAATTGGGAAGGCTTGCCATAAGCTGACTCAGCAAGAGGCGCCTGATTCTCTGCCGAGGCCATCAAGGCCAACACTAGTAATGGCGCCTACCATTATTTCTGCCCATGCCTTCAATATGTTTTTGAATTTGATTTGCCTACATTAATGGCTCAGCCAAGGCACATAATTCACACATGGGTCAATTCAAACAAGGGAGTAAAGGCACGCACCAAATCAGCCACGGTTTTAAGAGGATTAACCAAGGAGGCAACTCTTCCATATTTTCCTCCTATGTTTTTAAGAAGCTACAACACGACCAAGTTTTATCAAGCACATGCTCAAGAATTCAAATTCAAACAAGCACCAAATCAGCCATGGCATTATGGAATTAATAAGGAGAGACAACAATCCCACATTTTCAGCCCACGACATTGAAGGCATAAATCAAACACGGCCAACAACTTGAGGAGATGAGCACATGTTCAAAACATTCAAATTTGAATGAGAATTCAATAGCCATCCTAGAATTCAGCCTCGGCCTAAATAAGGAAGCAAAGGACAAGGCCCTTGAGTTTGGCTAGGCTTAAAGCCAACACCTATGGCCGAATAAAACATTAAGGCAAGGCCGTATGACTTGGCCATACACAAGCCAATGTCCACATACATTAGGCATATTCTAAGATGCACATTCAAGATAGTTTTAAAGTTTTCCTTAAGCTTAGCCCAAGTTTAAAGAATGTAATCAATGTAATAATGTAGCTTGCCATTTCAAATTCAAACTTCAAAGAGGGAGCCTCACGGCCAGCCCACATACTATATGTAAGAATGAAACTAATGGAATGAATTAGCTTGAATTTTATGCAAAAACACATTAGTGAGATTTCTTTCCTAAGTTTCTTGGTTAACCAAGAGTATCGTTCTTATCAAACATCCTTGTTTGTGGCGAACCTCATTTGGCTTATCAAACACATCAGTTTGTGGCGCCATTCACCTTCAATCTTCTTCATTTTCTTTTATCCAACCTCAACTCATACAATCCCAAGCCTCGACCTAAACAACCTACACACATTCCCACCGAGACCAACATAACACCATAGCCTAAACACAAGCCTATTCCCTCCCAAAACACTTAAGCCAACATACTTCCCACTCTCGGCCTAATACTAAACCCACACATACTTGACCCCCTCTCGTCCAAACATACCCATACAAAGTCTTAGCCTACCTAAGGCCAAAAAGCCAACCCCAATTCACATAAACACCCAAAATACTCAACAAAAAGTCATCTTCTCATCTGAGACTCAACTTCAAAAAAAACAATCATACAAAAATACCAACCCCCACAAGGAGGTTACTATCACAAGAAAAACAATCGCAACTACACCAACCCTCTCAAGGAGGTTTCTTTCAAGTGGTATTCATTGCTAGCTTTGCTAGAAAGTTGTTCATGAAAAACAAATGGTAAATCATGTATTCATGCCTCATGGTCAATCCTTTTTGGAAAGGCGACTTTTTGAAAGTCAAACTATGGAGGATGAGGCCAACCAAAGGGAAAACATCTTTCATGGTAGGTGTTTGATCCAAGGAAAGGTATGCTTGTTGAATATTGATAGTGGCAGTTGTGCCAACATGGTTAGTTCAAGAGTAGTCTCAAAACTTAATCTTGTAACTAAACCACATCCCACTCCTTATAAGCTTCAATGGATAAGTGAGGTTGGGGAAATAAGTATCAACAAACAATTTGAGATTACTTTTTCGATAAGGACATATGAAGATGTAGTTCTTTGTGATATGGTTCACATGGAGACCATCCAATTGATTTTGGGTCGTCCATGGCAAGTTGACAAAAGAACCATCCATGATTTTTTTCCAAACAAGATCACATTTTTACACCAAAACCGAAAGGTGGTGTTGCCTTCATTATCTCCGAAACAGGCAAAAGAAGATCAACAAAGGTTGAAAGAAAAGTTGGAGGAGGAGAGGAATGAAACATTGTGCGAAAAACAAGATTGTGAAAGTAAAAGCGAGGGACTTTGCTTGGATTCTAGTTTACCTGAGGAACCTCTTGTGCATAGTGATGTTTGCTTGGATGTGCAGGAACTTCCTAAGGAGCCCTCAAAAACATTGCCACACATTGAACCTGATGGAAATGAGAAGAATGCATCTAACTTGTTGATACAGCCTAGTGTAATGTGCCTAGATAAAAAATTTCATTATTTTAAAATTAGTATGACTCCATTTGTAATTTCAAGTTTGGAGCCAAATATGTCGCATAACATCGTTAGTCCTCATGCATCTTCACATCTTTTTAGGACTAACATGTTTTATGTTTTACTTGTGTCAAGTAACATTGCTAGTGAGTGGTCAAACCAAGGTGGTGATACCAAGGATGGATTTGAGAGGCATGTGTTTGATCCAAGAGTTTTGGATTAGGCATAGTGGTAGGGAATAAGCCCTTTCGAAGGGCGAAAGAAAAAAAAAGAAAAAAAGAGAGAGAAAAAAGAAAGAAAAAAGAAAGAATAGAAGAAATAAAAAGAGAAAAGAATTTGCAGTACATTCAAGTGTGGGGCTGAAAGTCCCACGATTTCTAACAAATATTTTCCCCCTACTATTATGGAAATGTCCTTGCAGAAACCTGGAAGGTATGCGGACCTAAATTCGAGGTCGAATTCTCTCGAAGAAGGAGGGGATGATAGCAACCTGATTGGGCCCAAGTCTAGGAAGACCAGCAAGCCCATCAAGCTTACTATCCAAAGGCCAATTCTCCTTAAGAACTTAGGGACATTTTCGTTTTACTTAAATAAAATTGCTCAAAATAAACTGTGGACCAACAAGAGTCTTTCAATAGGAAAAACAAGCTAACACATTTATTTTGGTGAGGACTCTGCCCAGGCCAGGCGTGCCTTTAATGCAAGCAAGCCAAGTCATGCACTAGACCAATTCTCCCCAGGCCAGGCGTGGCCTTAATCCAAGCAAGCTAAGTCCTTTATTTGGCCAATTCTGCCCAGACCCAACATGGCATTTATTGTGCCTACCTTTTTTCTGGCCAACTCTTAATATCTATAAGGCAAGCTTCCCACGTTTCAGCCAAGCCTTTAAAGGAAGAATCAAGCCAAGACAAATCCCCACCATTCTCGCCCAAGCTTTTAAGACCATTTTGAATGAGTGGCACATTCCATATATTCAGCCACGTTTTAAACCTTCATTTACATGGCTGGATACAAATTCAAATGGGACATCAAGGCTAGACAAGGCATTAATACGCCTACCTTATTATTTGCCTTCATTATTTTCTATTTGAAGATATTTTCAAAGGCTGAAGCCACGGCCAGGGCCAACAAATCCGCCCAGGCCACCTTTTCCTCAACATGTCTTCAATGCCACGAATGACACAACTTAAGGAATGAAGGCTGAAGATGTTTTCAATCTTTTGCAATTGCAGAAGGGTAGAAATCCATTTTAATGCTACATTGATGAGAATTATTCAAATTCAAATGCACCAACCGTGTCTTAACTCCAAGGGCTGAAGATTTTCTCAAGTGCACAAGAATAGGAACCAACTTTAAGGCTACATTGATGAGGAAATTCAAATTCAAATACACATGTGCTAAAAACCAGCCATGTATTAACTTCAAAGGGAACATGTATTGAATTGACTTTAAGGCTTAGTGATCGAGGCCGTACTCGATACAAATAATATAACAATAAAGTATAGTACTAGGAAGTGACTCCTAGGTCGTTTCCCCAAGATTATCTTTCACACAATGGTTCAAACACCTTACACGCACACACACAATGGGGGGTTTTAGTGGTTGTTATGCTATGAAATTAAGCTAAAACAGAACACAAACATAAAAAAGAATAGTAAAGAGGCTAAATCCCTTTGGTTTCCTTGTTCACAACTCAATCCTCGGTTTCAATATATCAAAATCAGATTCTCAGTGTTCCTTTGTTGAGAGTCGATTAACTAAGCGATGATCAACTCACAGTTAAATTGCTAAACCTCTAACTAAGCGAAATTGGCATAAGCAACAAACAGTTAACAAAGTCACACGAATCAAAGCATCAATTTCAGAATCGAAACATTGAATTCTTAATATGTTCATAACTCTAATGTCTAAGCTTCAAACTAAGCGAAATCAACATAAACATAGAGCATTTACAGATTCACATAAACTAAGCGATTATGTGCTAGAGAACTAATTAACTAAGCGAAAATCAATTCACAAACCTACAACAAAATCATAGAATTAAGCAAACCACAATCTGAAATAGGATAAAAGATTCAAACATAAAGAAACCGAAATTGCATTAAACGAATAAAGAGAAACCGAAATGCATTAAGCACTAAACCTCAAGAGTGTGATACATTACCAAAGGAATTTAGCACTAAACCTCTAGCCTTCCATGGAGGAAGAAGCAAAACCGAATTTGGAGGAGGAAGAAGATGAAAAACGAAAACCTAAAAGAACCCCAAAAGGGGGAAAACGAAAATGTAATGTAAAATTGTGTGTGAAAACGAAATTCTAAGCTTATTAAAGGGTAAAACCGAAATGGGCCCTAAACAATGGGCCCAAAACCTAAAACGGAATTAAAAATCCTATAACTATATACAATCTTCACTTTAGCACACATTTTCCACTTGTAATGCCCAAAATGTCCTTGGTGCCAAATATGTCCTGAAAATGGAATTAGATTTAATTAGGCTAAATAATCCCAAATTAACTCATTTTAGGAATAATAGTCCAATAAAGCCTAAAACACTAAACAATGCCAAATAAAGTCAATTAGACACCAAGAATCATTAACAGTGGTAAAATAAGGTTATTAATAGTGTGTAATATTTGACTCATCACTTAGTTTTAATTCTCATTATCTTCAGCCCATGTGTAATTCAGAATTCATTGTAAACCATTACTCTTAGGCTAAATTCGAAATAGGTAATGAATGCCCAGACAAAACAATGGGAGCCTTAGATGGTCAGCCCCTCTATATATGTAATTCCTAACATTTGGAATAAAGGGCTCGAATTTTATGAAAAATTGCGTTAGTGAGAAATTTCTCCTAAGACTCTTGGTTGAACCAAGGACATTTGTTCTTATCAAACATCCTTGTTTGTGGCGAACTACCTTTGGCTTATCAAACAACCTAGTTTGTGGCGCCCTACCATTTCATTCTTCTTCACCATTTCTTTTATCCAACACCAAACGAAACATTCTATACCAAACCATGACACACAACCTCAGCCTATGAGAAAGCCTAACCCCCACCTTGACAGCCTAGCCTAAACACTTATCACCATTATGCCGAAAAGCTACCCAGGACGATAAAGCCTCGGTCAAAATTTCCTAGTCAAACACCAATACAAACCGAACTCAAATTCAGCCAAAACAAACACAAACCCACAAATAGTACACCCAAAATCATTCTTAACCATAAACCGTGCAAAATTGGCCTAAAATACCAAGCCTCAAGCCTCAAACTGGAATCAACATATTCCAGCCCAAAATATACACACAAATTCGAGACACCCCTATTCTAAGCCAATTCCACACCAATTATTTTATTTTCAAGCAAAACGATCGCAATTACACCAACCCTCTCAAGGAAGTAACTGTCAAGTGGTATTCAGAGCTAGCTTTGCTTGAAAGTTGTTCATGAAAAACAAATGGAAAATCATGTATTCATGCCTCATGGTCAATCCTTTTTGGTAAGGTGACTTTTTGAAAGTCAAACTATGGAGGATGAGGCCAACCAAAGGGAAAACATCTTTCATGGTAGATGTTTGATCCAAGGAAAGGTATGCTAGTTGAATATTGATAGTGGCTTGGGCTTGAACAAGGCTGGCCATGCTACTCCTACACAAAGAAAAGTCATAGTTACTATCTGAAAATAATTTAAGACAAATTATTAAATAAAGACTTGTGGTTTAAAGCCACTTATTTGAATGAAAAACAACAAACAAGCCCTTAGTCATCCCTTGCTTGGCCGTGGCCTTCAAGGGAGGTGTCCTCTAAGGTGAGGCACATTTTGGGCCTTGTGGTGTCACTTGGCCCAATTGATACTTGAATGTTCAATATTAATTGGTTAAGTGTGCCTTGGGCTTTCTTGGCCCTGGCCCGAGTTATGGCTCCCCCTAGGCCGATTAGGTCATCTAGGTTGATGGGCCTTGGCGGGTTGCTATCATCCCCTCCTTCTTGGACTGAATTCGACCTCGAATCAAGGTCTTCATTACCTGTTTCAAAAAGAGAAAGATCAACAACATAAAAATGGCACTAACATTGCCATAATCACTCGGGATATCAATCTTAAAGGCATTATTATTGATCCTCTCAAGGACCTTGAAAGGGTCGTCCCCTCTGTGTTGAAGCTTAGACTTCCTTTGGGAGGGGAACCTCTCCTTTCGCATATGAACCCAGACTAGGTCTCCAGGTTCGAAAACAACCTCTTTTCTACCCTTATTGGCTTGCCTAGCAAAGCCTTCATTATTTTTTTCAATTCTGGCCCTTATCTCTTCATGAAGCCGTTTAACATACTCGGCTTTGGCCTTACCATCCTTATGTTTAAAGGTTTTAGACTCAGCTAGGGGTAGTAAATCCAGTGGGGTCAAAGGATTGAACCCATAAACTACCTCAAAAGGTGAGCATCCTGTGGTGCTATGTATCGTTCTATTATACGCAAATTCCACATGGGCCAGTCTTTATTCCCAAGCCTTGAGGTTTTTATTTAAAACTGCCCTTAGGAGTGTGGACAATACTCGGTTCACTACCTTAGTTTGGCCATCTATTTTGGGATGGCAAGTCGTGGAGAATAGGAGTTTTGTTCCTATTTTACCCCATAGGGTTCTCCAGAAGTGACTAAGGAACTTAGTGTCACTATCACTTACAATGCTCCTTGGGAGGCCATGGAGCCTCACAATCTATTTGAAAAAGAGATCAGCTATGTGGCAAGCATCATCAACCTTCTTACAAGGTATAAAGTGGGCCATTTTGGAAAAACGGTCCACTACGACAAAGATGGAATCATTGCCGTTTCGAGTCCTGGGTAAAGCCACTATAAAATCCATGGATATGTCTAACCATGGTGATTCAGGCACGGGTAAGGGTGTATAAAGCCCATGTGGCATCCCTTTGGACTTGGCCCTTTTTCAGATCAGACACTGCTCACAGTGCTTTCGCACATCCCTTTTCATTTAAGGCCAGTAAAAATGCTCCTTGATCATGTCAAGGGTTTTAGGGATTCTGAAGTGTCCCATTAACCCTCCCTCATGAGACTCCTTAACAAGAAAGTCTCAGATAGAACTCTTAGGCACACACAAGCGGTTTTCCTTGAAAAGGAACCCTTCGTGCCTATAGTAACCATTAACAGCAACACTCACGCATTTATTATATAAATCAGAGATATCAGAATCATGCATGTAAAGCTCTCTCAGAAATTCGAGACCATACAGTTTCATCTCGAGGGTGGAGAGCAGAATATGTCTCCTCGATAGAGCATATGACACAATGTTGGCTTTTCCCTTCTTATGCTTTAAAACATAAGGGAATTGCTCTAGAAATTCAACCCATTTGGCATGGCGCTTGTTAAGCTTGCCTTGCCCTTTCAAATACTTTAGTGACTCATGGTCACTATGTATTACAAATTCCTTGGACAACAAGTAGTGTTGCCAAGTCTGTAATGCCCTTACCAATGCATACAGTTCTTTATCATAGGTGGAGTAATTTAAGGCCGGGCCTCCAAGTTTTTCACTGAAATAAGCAATCGGATGTCCTTCTTGTAACAAAACAGCTCCAATATCTACGTTAGAAGCATCACATTCTATCTCAAAAGATTTTGCAAAGTTAGGTAAAGATAGAACGGGGGCGTTAGTTAAACGCTCCTTAAGCCTCTGAAAGGCTTCCTCTTGTTTTTCTCCCCATTTAAAGCCGACATTCTTTTTGACCACCTCGTTGAGAGGCGCGACTATAGTACTGAAGTCCTTAACGAACCTCCTATAGAAGCTTGCCAAGCCATGGAAGCTTCTCACATCTGTTACAGTCATGGGGGTAGGCCAATCCTAGATGGCCTTGATCTTTTCTTGGTCCACATGGACCCCTTTTTCATTTATTAAAAAACCTAAAAAAGGCACATGATCCTCATAAAAAGAACATTTCTCCAGATTAGCATAAAGCTTTTCAGCTCTTAGTACGAGCAAAACACTTCTGAGGTGTTCATGATGTTCGCTTTCAGTTTTGCTATAAATTAAGATGTCGTCAAAGTAGACGGCCACAAATTTCCCCAGAAAATCTTTCAGCACATGGTTCATTAACCTCATAAATGTGCTCGGAGCATTAGTTAGCACGAAGGGCATAACTAGCCACTCATAAAGACACAACTTTGTCTTAAAAGCGGTTTTCCATTCATCCCCCTCCCTTATTCTTATCTGGTGATACCCACTTTTTAAATCAATTTTACTAAATATTCATGCACCATATAAGTCATCTAATAAATCATCAATTCTAGGGATAGGATGGCGATACTTTAGAGTGATGTTATTGATGGCTCGGCAGGCCGTGCACATCCTCCAGCTTCCATTCTTCTTGGGTAACAATATTACTGGCACAACACAGGGGCTCATGCTTTGTTGGACCCAGCCCTTTTCCATTATCTCATCGATCTTCTTTTGTATTTCCTGTGTATCATGGGGGTTGCTCCTATAGGCAGGCCTACTGGGCAAAGAAGCCCCCAAAATGAGGTCGATATGATGCTCAATTCCCCTTAAAGGTGGTAATCCCCGTGAGACTTCCTTGGGGAACACATCCTCGAACTCTTGCAGAAACCCTTTAACAAAGGGTGGCAATTCATCAGGCATAGAAACAGAGGTTAGAATAACATCATGACAATATAATAAATATAAGGGCTGCTTTGAGATTAAAGCACCCTTAACTTCGCCTCGGGAGGCCAACAAACTGTTTTTCTTTTCTTTTTTTTCTTCTTTTTTTTCTTTTTTTTTCTTTTCTTTTTTTTTCATCTTTTTCTTTTTCTACTTTTTTTGTGGATCACTTTTTTTTTTCTTGATCCATTTTCTCCTTTAACTTTTTTTGGTCCTCACTCACTTGTTTTGTAGACAAGGGTGAGAGTACAATTTTCTTATCATGAAATACAAAAGTGTACTTGTTGGAAAACCCATCATGGATGGATTTCCTATCGTACTGCGGCGGCCTGCCTAATAGTTCTCCTAGTTGGACACTGAGAAGCAATGTGTCCATGGCCCAAGCATTTGAAACACTTGATCTCCCGACTTCGGCTTGGTGCTTTTACGACCTTCTTTCCATTAGTGGTGCTCACGGCCTCCTTGCTGGTTGTAATCTACTTCTTAGGCTTGTCCTTCCAGCTAGATGATTGAACTTGCTAGTGTTGTTAGAGTAGGATTTTGACTTCCTCCTCTTGAGTTGTTGTTCCACTTTCATAGCTTTTTGAACCAAGTCCTCTAGCTCCACATAGTTGTGCAACTTCACAATGTCCTGGATATCCTGGTTGAGCCCATGAAGGAACCGCACCATAGTAGCCTCACGGTCTTCATTGAGATTGGACCTAAACAAGGCCAGCTCCATCTCCTTTTAGTAATCATCCACTGATTTACTCCCTTGAGTCAACCTTTGGATTTGGTTGTATATGTCCCGATGATAAGATGGGGGCACAAACCTCCTTCTCATAATAGTCCTCATTTCCTCCCATGTGCTCACGGGTTGAGCACCACACCTTCTCCTATCCTTCTGAAATTGATCCCACCAGATCATTGCATACTCCTTAAACTCAAGTGCAGCCACCTTCACTTTCTTTTCTTCTGAATAGTTGTGGCAATCAAACACCTGCTTTATTTTCATCTCCCATTCCATGTATGCTTCTGGATTATTCAAGCCCATAAAGGTGGGAACCTTGATCTGAACTCCTTCTACCCGATCATCCCTCCTCCTTTCCCTTTGATCTTCTTCTCCATTTCTCTTTTCCCTACGCCTCCTTCACCTCCTTTCCTCATCTGAACCCGAGGAGTACTCATGGCTAGATTGTCTCCTATTATTTTGGTATTCTTGTCGGATTTGCATTAACGCCATTTGTTACTTAAGGGTCCTGAATTCCTCAGGAATTTCATGAAGAACCGAAGTGAAACCCTCGGTCCTTGGTGACACAGTAGGGGATGATGTGTTTTCTGAAGACATTTCTCACAACACTCTAGTATGTTACTCACAAAGTGTTTCACTCACTCACTCTTTCTCTCCTTGGGATTCTGGATTGAACCAAAGGAAGTTCTGGATGGTGTCCTTGTATGGCGAAACAACTTAGGCTTAAATCAACAATTTGTTTGGGTGGAGGTTTTGTGGTTGGTGGTTTGTTTTTGTGGGTTTATGGAGGTTTGGATGTGTGTATGTGGATAGTGGTGGTTTATAGGTGGTAATAAAACAGAAACAAGCAAGACAACTTTTTGGTGCTTGGTGGCTTTGATTCGGCCACAAGCTTTTTTTTTGTATTTCGGTGTAGGCATCAGTTGGCTTTTGGTTAGGCCAACACTATTTTGCACCCGCAATCAGAAAATTCACTAGATAGATTATTGGGTTTCGGCTTTAGCCAAAACAGAAACTTTGATGCACCAAGGTTGGCCTTTGGTTCGGCCAATGTTTGAAATGATGCACAAACATGCTTCAAACAAGGCTAGCTCTGGATACCACTTGATAGCAACCTCCTTGTGGGGGTTGGTATTTTTATATGATCATTTTGTTTGAAGTTTCGGTATAGAAAACTTTAGGGAATTTTGGTTGTATTTTTGGGTGTTTTTGTTTGATTTTGGTTGGCTATTGGCTTTGAGGGGTGGAGGTTATGTTTGGCTTGGGAAATGGTGTTTTAGGTCGAGGCTTGTGTATGGGTTTGGTTGGGGTAGTGTTTAGGCAAGGAGAGTCTCGGTTAAATTGGGTTATTGTGTTTTGGCCGAGGCTTGATGGTGGGTTGGTTAGGCTTTGGTCACGGGATGGATAAAAGAAGAGGTGTAGAAGATTGAAATGGAATGGCGCCACACACTGATGTGTTTGATAAGCCAAATGAGGTTCACCACAAACAAGGATGTTTAATAAGAACTATACTATTGGTTAACCAAGAAGCTTATGAGAGAAATCTCACTAATGTGTTTTTGCATAAAATTCAAGCTACTTCATTCCATGTGTATGATGCTTACATATAGCATATGGGCTGGCCGTGAGGCTCCCCTTTGAATTTGAATTTTGAAAGCTACTTTATTACATTGAATACATTCTTTAAACATGGGCTAAGCTTAAGGAAAACTTTAAAAACTATCTTGAATGTTCATCTTAGCACATGTCGAATGCATGTGGACATTGGCTTGTGTAAGGCCAAGTCATACGGCCTTGCCTTATTGTTTTATTCGGCTATAGATTTTGGCTTTAAGCCTAGCCAAACTCAAGGGCCTTTTCCTTTGCTTCTTCATTTAGGCCGAGGCGAGATTCTAGGATGGCCATTGAATTCCCATTCAAATTTGAATGTTTGAACATGTGCTCATCTCCTCATGTTGCTGACCGTGTTTTATTTGTGCCATCAATGCCGTTTGCTGGAAATGTGGGATTGTTGTCTCTCCTTATTAATTCCATAAAGCCATGGCTGATTTGGTGCTTGGCTTTATTCCTTCGAATTTTGCCATGTGGGAAATTAGCTTGGCCATCAATGTAGTTAATTCAAAAATCCATAATGAAGGCATGAGCAAAAACAAAGGTAGGCGCCATTAAGGTTGAATCTTTGGTTGGTCTTGTGGCTGGGGCAGAACTTAAGGCGCCTGGGCTGAGTAAGAAAGGCATGCTGGCCTCACACCTTGGCCAAGTCAGAGGTGTAAATCCCAGCAGCTTGGTCTAGTCAGCTGGCTGAGTCAGTTTTGGCCGTGGTTTCCAACTTGGTGCGGAAAATGCGGCGCCTAAGGCCAGGTCAGCTCCACTCTTAAAATCCAGCGTGGCTTGGGCCTGAACAAGGCTGGCCATGCTACTCCTACACAAAGAAAAGTCATAGTTACTATCTGAAAATAATTTAAGACAAATTATTAAATAAAAACTTGTGGTTTAAAACCACTCATTTGAATGAAAAACAATAAACAAGCCCTTAGTCATCCCTTTCTTGGTCGTGGTCTTCAAGGGAGATGTCCTCTAAGGTGAGGCACATTATGGGCCTTGTGGTGTCACTTGGCCCAATTGATGCTTGAATTTTTAATATTAATTGGTCAAGTGTGCCTTGGGTTTTCTTGGCCCTGGCCCGAGTTATGGCTCCCCCTAGGCCCATTAGGTCATCTAGGTTGATGGGCCTTGGTGGGTTGCTATCACTTCAAGGGAAGTGTCCTCTAAGGTGAGGCAAGTTATGGACCTCGTGTGTCACTTGGCCCAGTTGGTGCTTGGATGTTCAATATTAGTTGGTCAAGTGTGCCTTGGGCTTTCTTGGCCCTGGCCCGAAGACAGCAACCTCCTTGAGAGGGTTGGTGTAATTGCGATCATTTTGCTTGAAAAAAAAATAATTGGTGTGGAATTGGCTTAGAATAGGGGTGTCTCGAATTTTTGTGTATGTTTTGGGCTGGAATATGTTGATTTCGGTTTGAGGCCTGAGGCTTGGTATTTTAGGCCAATTTTGCACGGTTTATGGTTAAGAATGATTTTGGGTGTACTATTTGTGGGTTTGTGTTTGTTTTGGCCGAATTTGAGTTGGGGGTTGTTTTGTATTGGTGTTTGACTAGGAAATTCTGACCGAGGCTTTATCGTCCTGGGTAGCTTTTCGGCATAGAGGTGATAAGTGTTTAGGCTAGGCTGTCTCGGTGGGGGTTAGGCTTTGTCATAGGCTGAGGTTGTGTGTCATGGTTTGGTATGGAATGTTTCGGTTTGGTGTTGGATAAAAGAAATGGTGAAGAAGAATGAAATGGAAGGGCGCCACAAACTAGGTTGTTTGATAAGCTAAATGTAGTTTGCCACAAACAAGGATGTTTGATAAGAACAAATGTCCTTGGTTCAACCAAGAGTCTTAGGAGAAATTTCTCACTAACGCAATTTTTCATAAAATTCAAGCCGTTTATTCCAAATGTTAGGAATTACATATATAGAGGGGCTGGCCATCTAAGGCTCCCATTGTTTTGTCTGGGCATTCATTGCCTATTTCGAATTTAGCCTAAGAGTAATGGTTTACAAAGAATTCTGAATTACACATGGGCTAAAAATAATGAGAATTAAAACTAAGCCTTAAAGTCAATTCAGCACATGTTCCCTTTGAAGTTAATACATGGCTGGTTTTTAGCACATGTGTATTTGAATTCGAATTTCCTCATCAATGTAGCCTTAAAGCTGGTTCCTATTCTTGTGCACTTGAGAAAATCTTCAGCCCTTGGAGTTAAGACACGCCTGGTGCATTTGAATTTGAATAATTCTCATCAATGTAGCATTAAAACGGATTTCTACCCTTCTGCAATTTCAAAAACTTTGAAAACATCTTCAGCCTTCATTCCTTAAGTTGTGGCAGTCATGGCATTGAAGACATGTTGTGGAAAAGGTGGCCTGGGCGGATTTGTTGACCCTGGTCGTGGCTTCATCCTTTGAAAATATCTTCAAATAGCAAATAATGAAAGCATTGAATGCATAGGCAAATAATAAGGTAGGCGTGTTAATGCCTTGTCTAGCCTTGATGTCCCATTTGAATTTGTATCCAGCCATGTAAATGAAGGTTTAAAACGTGGCTGAATATATGGAATTTGCCACTCATTCAAAATGGTCTTAAAAGCTTGGGCGAGAATGGTGGTGATAGCAACCTCCTTGCGGGGGTTGGTATTACTTTTCGATCGTTTTGTTTGGATGATACTTTTTGGTGATATTTTTGGAAGAGACTTTTGGAATATGATTTTTGGTGTTTGACTTGGGGCTTTTTATGTGTTTTGGGGTTAGGCTGGTTATAATATGTGAGTGTGATGATATAAGGAAGATTGGGGTCAAGGGGATTGTGTTTGGCCGAGGGTGTGAATTTTGGGTTGGTGCGTGGGATAAGTCAGGCCTGACCGTGGCTGGCTTTGGTCTGACCGTGGGAACAAGGCTTTCTGACCGAGGGAAGTAGAAATTCTGGCCGAGGCTTTAGTTGTCCTGGGCAGTTTCTGGCTGGATGATTAAGGGGCTGTTTTTAGTGGTTTTTTTATGTGAGATATTTGTAAGATAAAAGAAGATGAATGTAGGCTGAGGTGATGAAGGCGCCACAAGTATGATTACTTGAAAAGCCGGTTGTTGTTCGCCACAAAGTAGGAACTTTGATAAGAACTTGATAATTCTTGGTTCAACCAAGAAGCTAGGAGAGAATTCTCACTAAGCACGTTTTTCATATAAATCCAAGGTGTTTATTCTTGTTCAGTCGTGGTTTACATATACTGTGGGCTGGCCTAAGGCTCCCATGAAAGAAAACATGAAATTAATTCCAAAATTAAACTATGGCTGGCCGTTTTGATTTGGCCTTACAATTCAAATTCGAAATACTACTTAGAAACATGAAGCAAAAACTAAGGGAGGCTCACAAGGCTCATTGAAGTCGTGGCTTTAACATGTTGATTCCCATGATGTAAGAAATACAATGCAAATGAATGCCTTGCGTGTTGCTTGGTCCGTTGTGCTTTGCTTTTGAATTTGTGGGGCTGATTTGAATTTAAAAGTTGCCTTAATTCTCCTGGGCCGAGTTTGGAAAGTCATTAAAAAGGTAATTGATGCAATATTCATTCTTGATTTGAATTTAAAAACTTCCTTAACTCTCCTGGGCCGAGTTTGGAAAGTCATTAAAAAGGCAATTGATGCAATATTCATTCTTGATCTGAAGTGGAATTTGGTCATAATTGCAACTCCAACAATTTGAATTGTTACCACTTGTAGCTCATGCCTTTAATTCGGTTTACCATCATTAAAAGACAAGCAAAACCCATGGAAGAGTTATTTGGCTCATTCAAGTTGCTTTAAAGTGTTAGCCTCAATAAGGCAACAATTTGGATTCATATGAAGGCTCTTAAGTGTTGGCTGGCCATGTGGGATTTGTCTTGAATGACCTTGCTTAGTTGTGCACGTGGAAATAATAGTGATATGATTTGAAAATGAATCATCAAGTGGGTTTAATTCTTGTTGGCCGGATTTGGGAAGTATTTAATCCTTGCTGGCCGAGTTTGGAAAGTGCTTGAAACTTGTTGGCCGTTTTTGGAAGGTGTTTAATTCCTTGTTGGCCGATTTTGGTAGGCACTAACAAGCCCTTTATGTGTCCAAGCCATTCCATCCATCCACACGTTGAAATAGAAGAAGTCCCTACACGTAAAACACACATTAGTACTTATTCAAACATAAAATCAAACGTTTAATATTTATTAAGAAAAAAATAGCATAACATAAAGTTTTATGTGGTGCTAAGCCACTTATTTAAAAGAAGAAACGCAAAGAGCCCTTAGTCATCCCTTGTTTGGCCGTGGCCTTCAAGGGTAATGTCCTCTAAGGTGAGGCACATTATAGGCCTCATGTTGTCACTTGGCCTAGTTGAGGCTAGGGTGTTCAGTATAAGTTGGCCAAGCGTGCCTTGGGCTTTCTTGGCCTTGGCCCGAGTTATGCCCCCCCTAGGCCCATTAGATCATCTAAGTTGATGGGCTTTGGTGAGTTGCTATCAGGTGGGGATTTGTCTTGGCTTGATTCTTCCTTTAAATGCTTGGATGAAACGTGGGAAGCTTGCCTTGTAGATATTAAGAGCTGGCCAGAAAAAAGGTAGGCGCAATAAATGCCATGTTGGGTCTGGGCAGCATTGGCCAAATAAAGGACTTAGCTTGCTTGCATTAAGGCCACGCCTGGCCTAGGAAGAATTGGTCTAGTGCATGACTTGTCTTGCTTGCATTAAAGCCACGCCTGGCCTGGACAGAGTCATCCACCAAAATAAATGCGTTAGCTTGTTTAGCCTATTGAAAGACTCTTGTTGGTCCACGGTTTCTTTTGAGCAATTGTATTTAAGTTAAACGAAAATGTCCTTAAGTTCTTAAGGAGAATTGGCCTTAGGATAGTAAGCTTGATGGGCTTGCTGGTCTTCTTAGACTTGGGCCCAATCAGGTTGCTATCATCCTCTTCTTCTTGGAGAGAATTCGACCTCGAATTAGGTCCGCATACCTTCCAGGTTCCTGCAAGGACATTTCCATAATAGTCGGGGGGGGGGGGGGGAATTTGTTAGAAATCGTGGGACTTTCAGCCCCACACTTGATTGTACTGCAAATTCTTTTCTCTTTTTATTTCTTCTATTCGTTTTTTAATTTCCTTTTTTCTCTCTCTTTTTTTTTATTTTTTTTTCTTTCGCCCTTCGGAAGGGCTTATTCCCTACCACTATGCCTAATCCAAACCTCCTGTATCAAACACACGCCTCTCAAATCCATCCTTGGTATCACCACCTTGGTTTGACCACTCACTAGCAATGTTACTTGACACAAGTAAAACATAAAACATGTTAGTCCTAAAAAGATGTGACGATGCATGAGGACTAACGATGCTATGCGACATATTTGGCTCCAAACTCGAAATTAAAAATGGAGTCATACTAATTATAAAATAATGAAATTTTTTATCTAGGCACATTACACTAGGCTGTATCAACAAGTTAGATGCATTCTTCTCATTTCCATCAGGTTCCATGTGTGGCAATGTTTTTGAGGGCTCCTTAGGAAGTTCATGCACATCCAAACAAACATCACTATGCACAAGAGGTTTCTCAGGAAAACTAGAATCCAAGCAAAGTCCCTCGCTTTAGTTTCACACTCTTGTTTTTCGCACAATGTTTCATTCCTCTCCTCTTCCAACTTTTCTCTCTACCTTTATTGATCTTCTTTTGCTTGTTTAGGAGATAATGAAGCCAACACCACCTTTCGGTTTTGGTGTAAAAATGTGATCTTGTTTGAAAAACAATCATGGGTGGTTCTTTTGTCAAATTGCCATGGACGGCCCAAAATCAAATTGATGGTCTCCATATGAACCACATCACAAAGAACTACATCTTCATATTTCCCTATGGAAAAAGGAATCTCAACTTTTTTGTTGATACTTATATCCCCAACCTCACTTATCCATTGAAGCTGATAAGGAGTGGGATGTGGTTTAGTTACAAGGTTTAGTTTTGAGACTACTCTTGAACTAACCATGTTGGCACAACTGCCACTATCAATATTCAACAAGCATACCTTTCCTTGGATCAAACACCTACCATGAAAGATGTTTTCCCTTTGGTTGGCCTCATCCTCCATAGTTTGAATTTCAAAAAGTCGCCTTACCAAAAAGGATTGACCATGAGGCATGAATACATGATTTGCCATTTGTTTTTCATGAACAACTTTCAAGCAATGCTAGCTCTGAATACCACTTGACAGCAACCTCCTTGAGAGGGTTGGTGTAATTGCGATCGTTTTGCTTGAAAATAAAATAATTGGTGTGGAATTGGCTTAGAATAGGGGTGTCTCGAATTTGTGTGTATGTTTTGGGCTGAAATATGTTGATTTCGGTTTGAGGCCTGAGGCTTGGTATTTTAGGCCAATTTTGCACGGTTTATGGTTAAGAATGATTTTGGGTGTACTATTTGTGGGTTTGTGTTTGTTTTGGCCGAATTTGAGTTGGGGGTTGTTTTGTATTGGTGTTTGACTAGGAAATTCTGACTGAGGCTTTATCGTCCTGGGTAGCTTTTCGGCATAGAGGTGATAAGTGACTGAGGCTTTATCGTAGGTATTGGAGCTGTTTTGTTGCGGGAAGGACATCCGATTGCTTATTTCAGTGAAAAGCTTGGAGGCCCGGCCTTAAATTACTCCACCTATGATAAAGAATTGTATGCCTTGATAAGGGCATTACAGACTTGGCAACACTACCTGTTGTCCAAGGAATTTGTAATACATAGTGACCATGAGTCACTAAAGTATATGAAAGGGCAAGGCAAGCTTAACAAGTGCCATGCCAAATGGGTTTAATTTCTAGAGCAATTCCCTTATGTTTTAAAGCATAAGAAGGGAAAAGCCAACACTGTGGCAGATGCTCTATCGAGGAGACATATTCTGCTCTCCACCCTCGAGAGGAAACTGTATGGTCTCGAATATCTAAAAGAGCTTTACTTGCATGATTCTGATTTCTCTGATTTATATAATAAATGCGTGAGTATTGCTGTTAATGGTTACTATAGGCTTTATACGCCCTTACCCATGCCTGAATCACCATGGTTAGACATATCCATGGATTTTATAGTGGCTTTACCCAGGACTCGAAACGGCAAGGATTCCATCTTTGTCGTAGTGGACCGTTTTTCCAAAATGGCCCACTTTATACCTTGTAAGAAGGTTGATGATGCTTGCCACGTAGATGATCTCTTTTTCAAAGAGATTGTGAGGCTCCATGGCCTCCCAAGGAGCATTGTAAGTGATAGGGACACTAAGTTCCTTAGTCACTTCTGGAGAACCCTATGGGGTAAAATAGGAACAAAACTCCTATTCTCCACGACTTGCCATCCCCAAACAGATGGCCAAACTGAGGTAGTGAACCGAGTATTGTCCACACTCCTAAGGGCAGTTTTAAAGAAAAACCTCAAGGCTTGGGAAGAAAGCCTGGCCCATGTGGACACATGCATTCGGCATGTGCTAAGATGCACATTCAAGATAGTTTTTAAAGTTTTCCTTAAGCTTAGCCCATGTTTAAAGAATGTATTCAATGTAATAAAGTAGCTTTCAAAATTCAAATTCAAAGGAGAGCCCCACGACCAGCCTATATGCTATATGTAAGCATCATACAGATGGAATGAAGTAGCTTGAATTTTATGCAAAAACACATTAGTGAGATTTCTCTCCTAAGCTTCTTGGTTAACCAAGACTATAGTTCTTATCAAACATCCTTGTTCGTGGCGAACCTCATTTGGCTTATCAAACACATCAGTTTGTGGCGCCATTCCATTTCAATCTTCTACACCTCTTCTTTTATCCAACCCATGACCAAATCCTAACCAACCCACCATCAAGCCTAGGCCAAAACACAATAACCCAATTTAACCTAGACTCTCCATGCCTAAACATTGCCCCAACCAAACCCATACACAAGCCTCGACCTAAAACACCATTTCCCAAGCCAAACATAACCTCCACCCCTCAAAGCCAATAGCCAACCAAAATCAAACAAAAACACCCAAAAATACAACCAAAATTCCCTAAAGTTTTCTATACCGAAGCTTCAAACAAAACGATCATATAAAAATACCAAACCCCACAAGGAGGTTGCTATCGTGAAGGCCACGGCCAAGCAAGGGATGACTAAAGACTTGTTTGTTGTCTTCAATTAAATAAGTGGCTTTAAACTACAAGCTTTTGTTTTTAAGTATTGTTAAATTAATTTTCATTATTATCTAATAAAATTACCTTTGTTTGTCTTAGGAATGTCATGACGGCCTGATCCAGCCCAAGGCATGCTGGAACATGACCTGGCCAGGGCGCCGCATCTGCCGCACCAGGCCTGGAAGTCACGCCTGAATCTGACTAAGCATGTGACTAGGTCAGGCGCAACTTTTTCCGCCTCATGCGTGGAAGCCACGTCCAAGCAGGCTGACTAGGCCAAGGCGCCGCATGTTTAGCCCCTTCCTAAAGAAGGCACACCAAGACACGGCCAATGATGACAACCTTAGGGGGTGATTGCCTTTTTGATAATTCTCCTTTTTGAGAGAATTACTTGGGATCGTTTTCTTGCTTGGAAGTTTCACACTTTGATTGATTTGCACTTGATTTTAGGGCTTTTTGCGGAAGTGTTTAACTTTGGTTTTGGATTGTTAAGTGTTTAAGGGTTAGGACCAGAATGTGGATGGGGGATAAGGGATGGTGGGGCGTCACAAACATTAAGTGTTTGATAAGCCTGTGAAGTTCGCCACAAGCCACCTAGGTAACTTGATAAGAATGGGTCCTTGGCTTGGCCAAGATTGGAAGGAGACTCACTCACTAACACAAGGGAATTAAATCCGAAAATAAACTCTAACTTTGTTCATGCATAAAATGAAATATATATAGAAGAGGTAACTAGGATTAGGGTTCCCACAAATTGGGCCTCAAATCCGAAATAAAAGGGGCTTAATCTAGTTGAATTAAATTAAAGCTATAAAGTAGGAAGAATTATCTATACTTAGTCAAATCCAAATCTATCCTTCTCCTTGGCGGCATGACCTAGTTGTGTGCCATCTTGCTTGACTTGTTCGCCACGTGTGGTTGCCTTTGAGGAGCTCCCACCAAAAATCAAGGAATCCTTGTTTTGGAAGGATTCTTGATAAGCCTCTTGATGATAAGTCTAGATTAAGTCTTTAGAAGTCTTTATCTCCTCATCTGAAGTTTGGTGTCCATGAAGATAGATTTGTTTAGCCTTGGCCTATTTTTAAGGAATCCTTATTTTGGTAAGGTTCCTTGATGAGACACTTGGCTTCTTTGACCCATAAGACTTGGCCATGATAGCCTCATCTCTATCCCAATTTGAATTCAAATTTGAACTTCAATTTTTTGGAATTTTAATCTCCCTCCTCTGTGCCTTTGATTTCCCTCCATTTGACTTTGCATTCTGGCCTTGGCTTTGCGATATTACCGAGAAACCCGAGGCGCCTGACTGACTTGGTTTTTGATCGATAATTTCGGGGTGCTTGACTGACTTGGCCTTTGGCCAAGAAATCTGGGGTGCTGGCTGACTTGGATTTTGAACGAGAAATCCGGAATGCTGGCCTGGTTTGGCTGACTTGGAATCCTGACCGAGGCTTGCTGGCCTGACTTGGTCTTGACTTGGGCTTTTGGGCCCATCCCTGAAACACTTAACAAACAATCATCTTTTTCCATATTTTAAGCAACATAATTAAAATACTTGGAATTAAAATAAAGCAAGAATTAAACTAAACCTAATTGCATGTGGGTCAAGTAATGGCCCACTAATTGGAAGCATGTAAAGGCAAGCTAGGTAGCTCTTGAGGCTGTAGCCTCCCTTGTCCTTTTCTTCGACCATGAAGTGAATGGGCCTAACATTAGTGCTGGCCTCTTGGCTTGACTCAAGGGTTCTGCCCACCAGTCTTTCACGGGCTAGTTTAGCCCTTTTTGCCTTGGCTCGGGTCATGGGACCCCCTAAACCTTGTATGGACTTGTCATCCATGATGAGACTCTCATCAGCCAACCACATTTATGGAGCCTACCATTTTATTTGCCTCATGTTTCATGCCATTTTAATTGAGCAAGTTATTATGAATAACTCAGCCAATCTACAAAATGAAGGCATTCATGGCTGAGTTCAAATTCAAATAAGCCTTGAAAGCTGATAGCAACCCACCAATGGCCATCAACATGGATGATCAAATGGGCCTAAGAGGACCCATAACTCGGGCCAGGGCCAACGAAGCCCAAAGCACCCTTGGCCAACTTGTTCTAAGTATTCAAGCATCATTTGGGCCAAGTGACAATATGAGGCCCATTAATTGCCTCCTTGTAGAGGATGAGCCTTTTGAAGGCCACGACCAAGAATGAGGCTTTACTTTATATCTTTTTCATTAAGCCATTAATAAGTGGTCCAACCACGTTTTATTAAAATAGTTAGTTTGCCTTTATATTAATTATCATCTAATAAAAAGTTTTTAATGTAGGATGCATGTGTATTTCAAAGGCTGAACAAATGCTCCTGTATTTCAGCCCAAGCCATGAAAGCCACGGCCCAATCTTACTGTTGACTAGGCCAAAGCCAAAGTCTGACCAAGCCAACTGACCTGGACCAGGCACCGGATTTTCCGCCTCTGACCTGGCCAAGCTGCACCATGTGCTGTGTCACACTTGAAGGCCAGCCAACCTTGTTGACTCATCCAAGGCGCCTTTGTTTCAGCCAAAGCCTTCAAGCCAATCCCTGATAGCAACCTCCTTGTGGGGGTTGGTATTTTGTTGAGATCGTTTTGTTTGAAGTATGATGGGGAAACTTTAATTGGAACTTTGTTGGGGATTTTGGTGATTTTATATGGGGTCACGGATGGCTTTTGTTTAGGTGTGGTTTGGGTTGTGTTTGGGAATGATTCTGGCCGAGAGTAGGTGTTTTAGGATGGGAGAATGTTAGGCTTTGTGTGTAGGCCGAGGGTAAATGTTTGGGTTGGGGTGTGTTTGTGTTTGGCCGAGGCTTGGAGTTTGTTGGTTAATGGAGATTTTTGGTTTAGATAAAAGAAGATGAAGAAGATAGAAGGATGATGGCGCCACAAACAATGGTTTGTTTGATAAGCCTAGGAAGTTCGCCACAAACAAGGATGTTTGATAAGAACATAAACTCTTGGTTCAACCAAGAAACTGAGGAGAGAAATCTCACTAATGTAATTGTGCATAAAATTCAAGCTACTTCATTCTTTGAGAGTATGAATACATATAGGTGGGTTGGCCTCCTAAGGCTTCCCGAATTCATTAACTATTACAAGCAATTCGAATTTCAAACCATATGGCTAGGCATTATTACAATCTTAATTGCTTAATTGAAAGCTTATTCGTCCATAATGCAATGGAGTTAAACCAAGCAGAAAATAAGTGAGTGTCTTTAACATGAGCAGAAGAATAAGGTGGTGTCTTGATGGCTTAGTTGAATTTGAATTCAGATGCACTTGGACTCCATATTCGTGTGCCTCATTAAGTTTTCCCATTTTCTTTTGCACATGTGCTATGCCACGGTTTAATACCATTCCTTGGTTTTAGCAAATGTGCTTGAACATTGGAATCCCTCCATTACTTTGTGTTGAAGATTCTCGGCCATGCTCCTTTTTTTCAGCCTTTGTCACCTTTGAATTGATTAGAAATAAAAGGAGGATCAGCTGGCCAATTAAGTCATGAGGCCGTGTTGGGATGCTTCTTTAAGATGGGCGAAAAATATGTGATGTGAACCTCTTTAGGAAGTTCTTGGTATTGATCTAAATTGATTGGTGTTGCACTTTGCCCATGTTTTTATGGGCTATTTTGTGGATGAATTTTGGCAGAGGAATGATATTGTAAGATAAAAGAAGATGGGTAAGATATGGGGTGGTAGGCGCCACAACACTTGAGTGTTGATAAGCCAGGTGATGTTCGCCACAAGAACTTGGTTCTTGACAAGAACTTTTAATCTTGGTTCAGCCAAGAAGTTTGGAGAAGACAAAGTTCTCACACAAGGAAATACTCCTTAATTTTTATCTCCAACAAAACTTGATTTCATTCAGCAAATTAGAAGTACACTTATAGGCAAACCATGATGGTTCCCACGTGACTCTACCATGAATCAAGGCTTATTTTGGACTAGATTAATCCTAATACATGGCTGGTTACATTGCACCCTTCCAGCCATGTTCAACACGAAAATAATGCAAGTAAATGTCCTACATGGGAATTCCTAAGTAATTAAATTACAAAATGCAAGACACTTTGAATTTCCATGAAATTGTCTAGCCAATTGAAAGAGAAATTCGGCCATCCTTTAATGCCTTGGTCCCCACGAGTTTAAGGAAGCAATTTTGGACTTTGAATTGTGCATAGGTCTTGACTGGATGCATTGCATGAAACTCACACCCACATTTATCATGATTGAGTTCCCCATTCGGTTGTATTAAATGGGTGGAGGCTTTGCACAAAAATCATCCTCTTCATTTATCAATGTGGAGTTTCCCATTTGGATACATTAAGTGAGTGCACGAAAATCATACCCTCATTTACCATGCTTGAGTTCCCAATCTGGTGCAATATGTACATCCTCTCTCCAGCTTTTAATGATGTTGAATGAAGTTAATACTATGGTCCCCACGAGTTTAAGGCAACCTTTATTTTGAATTCAAGTAAACAAAAGTAAGTTAGAACTAGTAAAAAAACAATTAGGACACATTAAAGATGTCCTAGCCATGCCTTGGACACGGCCTTGGCCCAATTAAGATGTTTGGGAATTATTTTCCCTATTTCGGCCAATATACAAAGTCACATAATGAATGAAGTGAGGACTCCCTTGATTTGAACGTGGAGCATTCTCTTTGATGCCTTCCATGAGTAGTCCTAGTGCCTCTTGTATCCGTTTGGCCGTTGCCCTTGTCATGGGGCCACCTATGCCCCTTAAATTATCATTATCCAGTTTTGGCTCACTTGGGTTCACATCAATATGGGATGTGACTTTAAGTCCCATTTGAATTTGAAGTTAGCCATGAATGCCTTCATTTTTTAGATTGGCTGAGTTATTCATATTAATTTATTCAATCAAAATGGCAAGAAGCATGATGAGAATAAAAAGGTAGGCGCCATCAATTTGGTCTTCACGGTTGGCCTTGAATGCCTTGGCGGAAAAGGTGGCGCCTTTGGCCTAGTCGCTTACCTGGTCTGGCCTTGAATGTCCTGGCGGAAATGCTGGCGCCTTTGGCCTAGTCAGCTTGCTTGGTCTGGCCTTAAATGTCTTGGCGGAAAAAGTGGCGCCTTTGGCCTAGTCAGCTTGCCTGGTCAGTTTGTAGCTGGGCTTAGACAGCAGCCTTTGGGAGTTGACTTGGCAATCCTACATGAAACATAGATTTATAAGATGCTAATTAAAATACCCAAAGTTAAATAAATAATGGAAAACGTGGTGTTAACAACCACTTATTATTAAAGCAAAGAACAAAAAGCTTAGTTAGCCCTTGTTTGGCCGTGGCCTTCAAGGGTCATGTCCTCTAAGGTGAGGCACATTATGGGCCTCGTGGTGTCACTTGGCCCAGTTGATTCTTGGATTTTCAATATTAGTTTGTCAAGTGTGCCTTGGGCTTTCTTGGCCCTGGCCCGAGTTATGGCTCTCCCTATGCCCATTAGGTCATCCAGGTTGATGGGCCTTGGTGGGTTGCTATCAATCCCACATCTTCCGCCACACTTTAAAGCATGCACTCAAGGCTGAATTTCAAATTCAAATGGGATTTAAAGTCACATCCCATATCTTCCGCCACACTTTAAATCATGCACTCAAGGCTGAATTTCAAATTCAAATGGGATATAAAGTCACATCCCATATCTTGCGCCCACCTTAAAGAAGAATTCAAACAAGCCTCACAAATTAAATGCACAGTTGATCCTCCTCTTGTATTTAATCAATTCAAGGATGACAAATGCTAAAGAATAGGGGGCCTGGCCGAGGATCTTCAACACAACTTAATGGAAGAATTCAAAAGCTCCATCACATGTGCTAAAACCGAGGGAAGTTATAGCAGACAAGGGGGGGGTGCCCTACGATTTGATAAATCCATGACAACCAATCTTGCTAAATCCTGAAAAATATCTTTTAGATATTTGAAAGAAGATAGAAAGATGAAGAAGATAGAAAGATGATGGCGCCACAAACAATGGTTTGTTTGATAAGCCTAGGAAGTTCGCCACAAACAAGGATGTTTGATAAGAACATAAATTCTTGGTTCAACCAAGAAACTTAGGAGAGAATTCTCACTAATGTATTTGTGCATAAAATTCAAGCTATCTTATTTCTTCATGAACATGAATACATATAGGTAGGCTGGCCATCTAAGGCTTCCAAACTCATTAACTTTACATTGTAATTCGAAATTCAAATTCATGTAGCTAAACATTATTACAACCTTAATTGTATGTTTATCCGGTCATGAAGTCTTGGAGTTAACACAAGCTAAATCCATGGGATGCTTGTCTTCTTCACGTGTGTTTTGAATTTTGAATGTCCTATGTGAATGTATTTGGACATCTTTATTCAAATGCCTCTTTAAGCCTTTCCTTGCCTTTTGCTCTTGTGTTGATGTCGCGGTTTAATGCTTCCTAAGTTTTAGCACATGTGTGTGTATCCCATCGAAAACCGAGGAGGAAAATAAGGTGGCCTTTAATTCATGGCTTGAACTTGAATTCCCTATGTGTTATTTGCCTTGGCCGTGTTGTAGCCTTGCCATTACTCCTAGGCGGAAGATAAGTGTTATGCTTTTAAAACCCATTTGAATTTGAACTCAGCCATGTTAATAATGATTTGCTCAATGAATATGGCATGAGACATGGGGCAAAGAAAGTGGTAGGCGCCATAAATATAGCTGCCCGTGTCTTGGTGTGCCTCCTTTAGGAAAGAGCTGAAAATGTGGCGCCTTGGCCTAGTCAGCCTGCTTGGACGTGGCTTCCACGCATGAGGCGGAAAAGGTGGCGCCTGGCCTAGTCACACGCTTAGTCAGATGCAGGCATGGCTTCTAGACATGGTGCGGCAGATGCGGCACCCTGGCCAGGTCAGGTTCCAGCATGGCTTGGGCTGGTTCAGGCCATCATGAAATTCCTAAAGCAAACAAAGGCAATTTTATTACATAACAATGAAAATTAATTTATCAATACTTGAATTTAAAAGCTTGTGGTTAAAAACCACTTGTTTAGTTTAAGGCAACAAACAAGCCCTTAGTTATCCCTTGCTTGGTCGTAGCCTTCAAGGGAAGTGTCCTTTAAGATGAGGCAAGTTATGGGCCTCGTAGTGTCACTTGGCCTAGTTGATTCTTGGATGTTCACTATTAGTTGGTCAAGTGTGCCTTGGGTTTTCTTGGCCCTAGCCCGAGTTATGGCTCCCCCTAGGCCCATTAGGTCATCCAGGTTGATGGGCCTTGGTGGGTAGCTATCAAGATCCATAACAACCTATCTTCCTAATCTTGAAGAATATCTTTTAAAGATCATGCAGAATCAGCCAAGGCTATTATCCCTAGAATTTGGATTAATGTGATCAAATCTTTTGTAAGCCACATGGCATAATTAGGCTAAGTCAATCTTTTTCTTTTGCAATTTATTTCCCTATATATATGTGATGAAACACATGGAATAAAACGGTTTGAGTTTAAGTTTTTATTTGGATTAAATTCCTTGTTATTGAGTATTCTCCTAGCTTCTTGGTTGAGCCAATGTTTTGTTCTTATCAAGAATTCCATTCTTGTGGCGAACTTCGCAGGCTTATCAAACATATTGTGTTTGTGGCGCCATCACCCTTCATACCACCGCCCATCTTCCTAAAAACACTTAACCAAATCATCAAACCACCCCCATTGCAATTCGATACACGTCCTCCCATACAAATTTCCCAAACACAACCCACAATTTCGTTCTTTCCTAACACCAAGAATTCAACAATCAAGAATTCACAAGTAAAGCAAGAAACAAGTCAAAGAATGGCAAAGTAAACAACAAAGAGGCTTTCAAACAACAAGACACGATCCTTACAACAAATCAAATCAAAGTTTGATAACAAAAAGGCAACCACCCCTAGAGGTTGTCATCAGGAAGACATTAAACCGTGGCATAAGACATGTGCAAAAGGGAAGGAAAAGCTTAATGAGGCACACAAATAAGATGTCCAAGTACATTTGAATAAGCACATGCTTGAATTCAAATTCAAATAAGAAATCAAGACACCACCTTATTGATAGCAACCTCCTTGTGGGGGTTGGTATTTTTATATGATCATTTTTTTGAAGTTTCGGTCTAGAAAACTTTAGGAATTTTTGGTTGTATTTTTGGGTGTTTTTGTTTGGTTTCGGCTGGCTATTGGCTTTGATGGGTGGAGAATATACTTGGCTTGGGTAATGGTGTCTTTAGCCGAGGCTTGTGTATGGGGATTGTTTGGGATAGTGTTTAGGCAAGGGGATTCTCGGTTAGGTTGGTTATTGTGTTTGGCCGAGGCTTGATGATAAAACCCATTTGAATTTGAACTCAGCCATGTTAATAATGATTTGCTCAATGAATATGGCATGAGACATGGGGCAAAGAAAGTGGTAGGCGCCATAAATATAGCTGCCCGTGTCTTGGTGTGCCTCCTTTAGGAAAGAGCTGAAAATGTGGCGCCTTGGCCTAGTCAGCCTGCTTGGACGTGGCTTCCATGCATGAGGCGGAAAAGGTGGCGCCTGGCCTAGTCAGGCGCTTAGTCAGATGCAGGCGTGGCTTCCAAACATGGTGCGGCATATGCGGCGCCTTGGCCAGGTCAGGTTCCAGCATGGCTTGGGCTGGTTCAGGCCATCATGAAATCCCTAAAGAAGACAAAGGCAATTTTATTAGATAACTATGAAAATTAATTTATCAATACTTGAATTTAAAAGCTTGTGGTTAAAAACCACCTATTTAGTTTAAGGCAACAAACAAGCCCTTAGTCCTCCCTTGCTTGGCCGTAGCCTTCATGGGAAGGGTCCTCTAAGATGAGGCAAGTTATGGGCCTCGTAGTGTCACTTGGCCCAGTTGATGCTCGTATGTTCAATATTTGTTGGTCAACACTACATTAAGGCATTTTCAATGCACACAATCAACTCTAGCTTAACAATAGGCCACGTTTTGCAAAGACAAAGCTATGGAGGAATCATTAACATGACAAATCATACAATATGAAGGCATCACGTGGAGATATCAAAATAAAGGAGATAAGTCTTTCTCCCCTAATCTCTTGCTTTAGTGATAAAGGCAAATTCAAATTTGAACCTTGTGTTTATGGCTGAATAAATACGGCCCTAGCCTCTTGCTTGGTGTTTAAAGTATAATTTGAATTCTGAATATTGTATTTATGGCTGAATTAATATGGCCCTAGTCTTTTGCTTAGTGTTTAAGTTGTAATTTGAATAATACAATGCAGGCTGAATCAAAACAACAGCCATAGTTAAGCCTAGGCAATTAAGTCACGAATTGACTTTAATGGAATCCTTAGGCCAGCCCTCATTATATGTATTTGCTAATTGCACTTGAATAAAACAGATTTGAATTTTAAGAGAAAAACACTTTGTTGTTTTAGTTGAGCTTTGCTCCAACCCTTTTAACTTATCATGCTTTCTTGTGGCGTTTCTGGCTTATCACCTTCATTGGTGTGGTGCTTACTATCATCCTCATCAACATCCTAGTTGTGGTGGACTTCACTTGGTTTATCAAGCTACAAGCTTGTGGCACCTTCTCCTCAAGTCTTCTTCCATTTTCTTTTATCCAGCTACCCCCTCATCCTCATTCATAACCTACCATACACGGCCAAACAAACCCAAAAACATCTCCTACACCTACCCTCAACCAGAAAAACTACCCATGATATAAAAGCCTCGGTCAGAATTTCCTAGCCACGCACCAGCCAAAAATCCACCCCCTCGGCCATAAACTAAGCCAAAGACATTTCCTATCAACCATAAACCAAAGCCAACCCAAAAGACCCAAAAGTATTACTTACAACCCCCACTCCTCACAAAACCGAGAACAACAATGACAGCAACCTCCTTGTGGGGGTTGGTGTTCTTTGCGATCGTTTTGCTTGAAACTCAAAAATTTAGTGCGGCATTGTACTAGGTAAATGGGAATTCGGGTTTTGGTGCTATTTTTGGTATTTTTGGTTTAAATGGATGTTTTGGTTTATGGTTGGGTGAGGCAATGGGTTAAGGGGTTGTTGTTCTCGGTTTTGTGAGGAGTGGGGGTTGTAAGTAATATTTTTGGGTCTTTTGGGTTGGCTTTGGTTTATGGTTGATAGGAAATGTCTTTGGCTTAGTTTATGGCCGTGGGGGTGGATTTTTGGGCTGGTGCGTGGCTAGGAAATTCTGACCGAGGCTTTTATATCCTGGGTAGTTTTTCTGGTCAAGGGTAGGTGTAGGAGATGTGTTTGGGTTTGTTTGGCCGTGTATGGTAGGTTATGAATGAGGATGAGGGGGTAGCTGGATAAAAGAAAATAGAAGAAGACTTGAGGAGAAGGTGCCACAAGCTTGTAGCTTGATAAACCAAGTGAAGTCCACCACAACATGGATGTTGATGAGGATGATAGTAAGCACCACACCAATGAAGGTGATAAGCCAGAAACGCCACAAGAAAGCTTGATAAGTTAAAAGGGTAGGAGCAAAGCTCAACTAAAACAACAAAGTGCTTTTCTGTTAAAATTCAAATCTAATTATTCATGTTCAAACATGGAGTACAAATAGTGTGGGCTGGCCTAAGGCTCCCATGAATTCTGTTCGAGATTTAATGGCCTAAGCTAAAGCCATGGTTGGCTGTCCTATTCAGCCTAATTATTACAATGTAAAAGCTTTCAAATTCGAAATAATACAATTAATCACTAAGCAAGGAACAAGGGATAGCCATAATGCTCAAGTAATGGTGTCTTTAACACACCTATCCCAAAAAGGAAACAATTGAATTGCTCTTGAATGAGTTGAATTATTTTGAATGTTGGCTGGGCAAGTACTATTCAGCCTTGAATGCCTTGGGATGCTTTAACACGTCGTCTTAGTGTCCTATTTGCTGAATGAGGAAGGTTTGTCCTGTTTTGGAAAGTTTTAAACATCCTTCAATGGCCATTCATGTGGCTGCCTCATTAAAACGTGCCTTGGACCAGTTTTGGAAAGTATTAACAAGGCTATTCCCAAAATGGCAACAAATGAAAAGCTCTTGAATGTGCCCAATTATTTTGAATGCTGTCTAGGCAAGTTATTCACCCTTGAATGCCTTGGGAATGTCCTATTTGCTGAATGAGGAAGGTTGGTCCTATTTTGGAAATTTTTAAACATCCTTCAATGGCCATTCATTTGGCTGCCTCATCAAAACGTGTCTTGGACTAGATTTAGAAAGCATTAACACGACTATTCCAAAAAAGGCAACAAATGAAATGCTCTTGAATGTGCCCAATTATTTTGAATGGTGGCTGGGCAATAACACTTAGCCTTTAATGTCTTGGCCTGATTCCACACGTGGTATTAATGGCTTAGGAAAACATGCCTTGATTAATAAGGAAATTTTGTTTCGTTTTGGAAAGTATTCAACATACTTCAATGGCTATTCATGTGGCTTCCTCCCCATTAAAAACGTTCTTTGAGCCACATTAGTACGTCCTAATAGCTGGACTAGGGAGGTGCTCTTAGTGCACATGTTTAAATTCCACACGGTTAGTGATAGCAATCCACCAATGGCCATCAACTTGGATGATCTATTGGGCCTAGGAGGAACCATAACTCGGACCAGGGCCGAGAAAGCCCAATGCACACTTGGCCAATTTATACTGAACATCCTGGCCTCAATTGGGCCAAGTGACAACATGAGGCCCATAATGTGCCTCACCCTAAAGGACACTCCCCTTGAAGGCCACGACC
Source organism: Lupinus albus (assembly GCA_009771035.1). Classification (NCBI taxonomy): domain Eukaryota; kingdom Viridiplantae; phylum Streptophyta; class Magnoliopsida; order Fabales; family Fabaceae; genus Lupinus; species Lupinus albus. The sequence goes on along the minus strand of CM020011.1, from coordinate 5,353,026 downwards.
AAAATGGGAGTGCATGATGATTTCCCTTGTTTTCTTTCCTTAAAATTATTAATAAGTGGTCCAACCACGTTTTTTTAATTATGCTTAATATATTTATTTTGCTTTTATATTAATTATCAACTAATAAATATGTCTTTTATGTAGAAAACCATGGGTTGCACGTGAATTTCAAAAGCAAGACAAGCATCCCACTATTTCAGCCAAGACAATTAAAGCCATGTTCTCAGCCAAGCTAATTAAAGCCACAACCACACTTGGCATTATGGAACATCCCTATTTCTCCGCCCAGCTTTGAAGGCCAAATGCAAGAACAAGCAAGCAATCCACGAATTCAGCCAACACTTAATGGCCAAGGATTAATGCATTTTTGAATAGTGGGCACATCCCACGTATTCAGCCCAGCTCTTAAATCTCATTTAAACGACTATTTTAATGTTGGACAAGCTCCCATATTTTTAGCCTAAGACTTTAAAAGTCTATTCAAATTTTAATTTGAAATATTGGCACATCCTTATGTTCAGCCAACAACTTAATAAGCATTCACAAGGCTGGATACACATTCAAATGGGAGTTAATGCTGACCAGGCCAGCCAAGACACGAATCCCTTATTTTTTACCCAATATTTCAAATGGAGACACGCATGAAAGGCAAGCCCATGCTTTCAGCCACGGCCTTCAATACACATAATACAAAGCTGAATTCAAACAAATGCACATGCGTTTTTTTACAATTTGAATTATTAAAGTAAATACATTATCTTTAGCCCCATGTTGGGAGCACGGTCATAACAACTTCTAGGCTAAGTTAATTTCGAAATTCAAGAGTGTAATTGGGAGCCTTGTTGTGGCCAGCCCGCCTATAAGTGTAAAGTGCCTAATTTGAAATAAGACAAGTTGAATTTTATGCAAAAATACATAGTTGAGTTTTCTCCTAAGCTTCTTGGTTGAACCAAGTCTCTTGTTCTGATAGCAACCCACTGATGACCATCAACTTGGATGATCAAATGGGCTTAAGAGGGGCCCATAACTCAGGCCATGGCCAAGAAAACCCAAGCCTCACTTGGCCAAGTTATACTAAGCAACCTAGCGTCAGTTGGGCCAAATGACAATATGAGACCCACTAATTGCCTCCTTGTAGAGGATGAACCTTTTGAAGGCCACAGCCAAACATAAGGCCTTAATTTATTTTTCTTTCTTTAATTTTATTAATAAGTGGATCTAATCCACGGTGATAGTTTGTTTAAGCATTGTTTTCAAATTATATCCTATGTTTTAAATTTAAATACTCTAATAACTATAGTTTCATGTAGGACCGAACCAAGCAAAAGGCAAGAGGCAAGTTTTTAGGAATGGCATTAATGCACACGACCAGGCCAGCCAAGAAAACACATTTATGGAGCCTACCATTGTTCACGCCTAGGCTTCAATGTGAATTTGAATTAGTTGCACATTCCATATCTTCAGCTATGCTTTTAAGTCCATCATTTGCATGGCTGAAGTGAAGGCAAGAAAAGTATCCCACTTTTTCAGCCAAGTCTTTAAGTCCAACATTACACGGCTGGATAAAAAACAAATGATGCTTCAATGCTAGACATGGCTCCCATGTGTTAAAATTCGAATTATTAAGTTAATGCCTTATTCTCAGCCCCATGTTGGGAGTTAAAAGTTATTATACTTCTAGGCTGAGTTAATTTTGAATTAAGGTACTTTTAATCTCATGTTTTGGGAACCTTTAAGGCCATCCCACCTATATATGTACCATGCCTCAATCTGAATAAAGCAAGTTGAATTTTATGCAAAAACACTTAGTTGAGTTTTCTCCTAAGCTTCTTGGTTGAACCAAGTCTCTTGTTCTTATCAAAGATCATTCCTCTGTGGCGAACTTCCTTTGGCATATCAAACAGCTTTGTTTGTGGCGCCCTTAACCATCTCAATCTTCTTCATCCTTTTCTTTTATCCAGCCTAAACCGAAACAAACACCAACCTTTACCCAAATACAAAGCAACACGACCAGAAACTCATCCTAAGCCAATATAGCCTAACAAACCAAACCCAAAAACCACTTAGCCAAATACTTGTCCTCTCGGCCAAACACACTACCCTTACTACTTTTGTCCAGAAACCAAACCAAACACATACCCCAAACACTATAAACCTAAGCCAACCGAAACACCCAAGAAAAACAACCAAAAATATCCCAAAAATTTCATAATATTTCCTATTGTCTAAGCTTCAAACAAAACGATCAAAAACAAATACCAACCCCCACAAGGAGGTTGCTATCATGTTCTTATCAAAGATCATTCCTTTGTGGCGAACGTCCTTTGGCTTATCAAACAGCTTTGTTTGTGGCGCTCTTAACCATGTCAATCTTCTTCATCCCTTTCTTTTATCCAGCCTAAACCGAAACAAACACAAACACTTACCCAAATACAAAGCAACACGGTCAGAAACTCATCCTAAGCCAATATAGCCTAACAAACCAAACCCAAAAACCACTCAACCAAATACTTGTCCTCTCGGCCAAACACACGACCCTAACTACTTTCGTCTAGAAACCAAACCAAATACATACCCCAACCACTATAATCCTAAGCCAACCGAAGCACCCAAGAAAAACAACCAAAAATATCCCTAAAATTTCATAATATTTCCTATTGTCAATGCTTCAAACAAAACGATCGAAAACAAATACCAACCCCCACAAGTAAGTTGCTATCAGTTAGAAACTTAGCTGAGTCAACACACGGCAGCTCGACATTTATTCCTGCCTAGTCATCCACACGTCTGAAATTAAAGCATGTTGTATGGACAACCCTCAACTGCCTTAAGCCCCTACTCATGCCTTGTCATCCACACGGAATCTGACTTTGATGGTCTGGCCGAGTTCCAAGCTAGTTGTGCCTTAGGCTGGTCAAGACATATCCATAGCTCTTTCTTCATATGGCAATTATAGGTTACAAGGCCAATAATGAACACACAAAAAACTAAAAACTAAAAACATAAACTAAACTTATTGTCCAATTAAAAGAAAACATAAATTGTAATAATGGTGGGACATAAGACCCCCACTTATTAATGCAAAATAGAGTAAAAAGCACTAATCCCTTAAGGAAATGTGGCCTCCATCAGGTGGTTCATCTAGTTGTATAGCATACTTGATGGATTTGTTGGCCTTCTTAGGCATGGGCCTAGGTGTGTTGCTATCATCCCCTCCTTCTTGGAGAGAATTCGACCTCGAATCTAGGTCCACATACCCTCAAGGTTCCTGCAAGGACACTTCCATAAGAGTAGGGAAAAAAATTTGTTAGAAATAGTGGGACTTTCAGCCCCACACTTGAATGTACTGCAAATTCTGTTCTCTTTTTATTTTTCTTATTCTTTTTTTTTTCTCTTTTCTTTTTTTTTATTTCGCCCTTTGGAAGGGCTTATTCCCTATAATCCAAACCTCCTGGATCAAACACACGCCTCTCAAATCCATCCTTGGTATCACCACCTTGGTTTGACCACTCACTAGAAATGTTACTTAACACAAGTAAAACATGAAACATGTTAGTCCTAAAAAGATGTGATGATGCATGAGGACTAACTATTTTATGCAACATATTTGGCCCCAAACTTGAAATTACAAATGGAGTCATACTAATTATAAAATAATGAAATTTTTTATCTAGGCACATTACACTAGGCTCTATCAACATGTCATATGCATTCTTCTCATTGTCATCGGGTTCCATAGGTGGCAATGTTTTTTAGGCCTCCTTAGGAAGTTCATGCACATCCAAACAAACATCACTGTGCACAAGAGGTTCCTCAAGAAAACTAGAATCCAAGCAAAGTTTCTCGCTTTTATTTTCACAGTCTTGTTTTTCACACAATGTTTCATTTCTCTCCTCTTCCAACATTTCTCTCAGCCTTTGTTGATCTTCTTTTGCTTGTTTAGGAGATAATGAAGACAATACCACCTTTCGATTTTGGTGTAAAAATGTGATCTTGTTTGAAAAACAATCATGGATGGTTCTTTTGTCAAATTGCCATGGGCGGCCCAAAATCATATGGCTGGTCTCCATGTGAACCACATCACAGAGAACTATATCTTCATATTTCCCTATGGAAAAGGGAATCTCAACTTGTTTGTTGACAATTATGTCCCCAACCTCACTTATCCATTGAAGCTGATAAGGAGTGGGATGTGGTCTAGTTACAAGATTTAGTTTTGAGACTACTCTTGAACTAACCATGTTGGCACAACTGCCACTATTAATATTCAACAAGCATACCTTTCCTTGGATCAAACACCTAGCATGAAAGATGTTTTCCCTTTGGTTGGCCTCATCCTCTATAGATTGACTCTCAAAAAGTCTCTTTATCAAAAAGAATTGACCATGTGGCATGAATACATGATTTGCCATTCTGTTTTTGTTTTGTTTTTTTTCATGAACAACTTTCAAGCAAAGCTAGCTCTGAATACCACCTAACAACAACCTCCTTGTATAGCTTGCCATTCTCCTTATCAGAGCTAGTATAGCTTGAAAACCTCAAGTCATGTCTAGTCGCGACCGAAGCCCAACAATTTCCCCAAGAACAACCAATTTCACCGTGGCTATACAAAATATCAGCACTCAAATCCAAGCCTTCCAAAGGCAGATGGAAGAGATGCTTGGCCAGAATGGAATGCGACGCCAAAGTGACTCAAGTAATCGTGAGTCAGAACGAAGGAGAAGGCATTGAGAAAAGAGACATCGTAATAGACACAATGATGACTCAAGTGCCCATGATGGTGAAAGGAGGAGGAAGCCACATGGAGAAAGATATAGTGAGGAGAACCTTGGAGACAGAAATGATGGAGTCAAGGTTCAAGTCCCAAGCTTTGTGGGCCTAAATAATCTCGAAGCCTATTTGGAATGGGAGCTGAAAATGGAAAAGGTGTCTGACAACCACACCTATTCTCAAGAGAAAAAGGTGAAAATGGCATCCTTGGAATTCAAGGAGTATGCCATGGTGTGGCGGGATCAATACCAAAATAATAGGCGGAGGTTTGTAGTCGAACCAATTAATACTTGGGAAGAAATGAAGGTTACCATGCGGAGAAGGTTTGTGCGAAGTTCCTATCAAAGGGACATAAACAATAAGCTCCAAAGGTTAACCCAAGGAAAAAAATATGTGGATGAATATCACAAGGAAATGGAGTTGGCCTTGCTAATGTCAAACCTCAACGAGGAACGTGAAGCTACTATGGCATGTTTCCTTCATGGCCTAAACCAGGACATCCAGGATGTGGTGGAGCTAAAATCCTATGTGGAACTAGAGGATTTGGTGCAAAAGGCCATTAAGGTCGAGCATCAACTCAAGAGGAAAAAGAACAAGTATTCCTCTAAGTTCTCAAGTTGGAAGGATGAACCAAAGAAGGAGGGTGCATCTTGCACTATGGAAGTCGTGGGTTCATCTAAGAACAATGGAAAACAGCCCATGGAAGTGGAAAAGAAAAGTCGTAATGTAAAGTGTTTCAAGTGCTTAGGTCGTGGACACATTGCATTACACTGCCCTACTAAGAGGACTATGGTGTTGACTAATGGTGTAGTGGAGTCTCAATCTGAGACTTCAAGTAAAGAAGAGAGTGCAACTAAAGGTATCATACCAGAAGGTGACCTACTCATGGTAAAAAGGCTCTTGGGAAGCCAAGTTAAGGAGAATGAGGTGGGTCAAAGGGAAAATTTGTTTCACACTCGATGTTTGGTTGAAGGACATGTCTGTTCTGTGATCATAGATGGTGGAAGCTGTGCCAATGTGGTGAGCACAAGGGTAGTCTTAAAGCTAAACCTTGTGACTAGGACCCACCCATCCCCATACAAGCGACAATGGCTAAGTGAGGTTGGAGAAATGGTGGTAAATCAGCAAGCTGAAGTCCCCTTCTCAATTGAGAAATATGAAGATGTCATGCTATGTGATGTGGCAACAATGGAGGCCAGTCACCTATTATTTGGCAGGCCATGACAGTTTGATAAGAGGACTCTCCATGATGGATTCTCTAACAAAATCACATTTGAGCACAAGGGCAAAAAAGTGGTCTTAGCTCCCTTCTCTCCAAAAACAAGTGGGTGAATATCAAAGAGAATTGAAAAGGAGAATTGAGAAAGAAAAAGGAGAAGAAAATAATGAAAAAAATGATGAAAAGAAAAAAAGGATTTGTGTGGCAATGAAGCATGGGTCTGCAAAGCCCACGATTTCTAACAAATTTTTTCCCCACTACTTTATATTTGTCCTCACATGAAGTTGGAGGGTATCTGGAGCCAAATTCGAGGTCGAATTCTCTCCAAGAAGGAGGGGATGATAGCAACCCACATAGGCCCAAGCCTAAGTGATAGCAACCGGCATAGGCCCAAGCCTAAGAAGGCCAACAAATCCTTCAAGCATGCCATACAACTAGATAAACCACTCGATGGAGGTCACCTTTCCTTAAGGGATTAGTGATTTTTACTCTATTTGCATTAATAAGTGGGGTTCTTATGTCCCACCATCATTTTTAATTTATGTTTTATTTTGCATTAATATGGGTATGTTAAGGGAACATGGGGTAATTTTCATTACATGCCACTTGCCATATGGGAACCAGCCGTGTAGATGCAAGCAAATGTTAATGTTTTCCTTTTTCAAGCTTGAGCCGTGTGAATTGCCACAAATGCCAAAGAACGAAGCTGCCATAAAAAGGCTTATGATCAGACTAGGCTAATCAAGAGTGGGCCGACCAGACTTGCCTAATCAAGAGTAGACCAATCATGCGCATTAAAAAAACAAGAAGAATTCACGACCATGTTGGGATTACAAGTTAAGGCATTCAAAAACTTGCCTTTTCCAAGCAAGCAATTAAGGCAGATCCGTACACATTCAAGCCCATCAAAGCAGCCGCACAAAATCTTGAAGTTGCCAAAAATAGCGCATGGAGCGGGTGCATATCAAATCCATCCATGTGCCAATTCAAAATGTGCACATACAATTGAAAACTTACCAAAATTGAGATCAAAGAGCATGTGCTCTAATTGCAGCCGTGTGGAGCATATCCAGCTTGTGCGTTAATGAGATTAAAACACATTGAAGAAATGACTGCCTAGTCAGCAAGGCATCACCCAAAGCCAAACCTGAATCAGCCAGCATTAAAGCACTCGTGTGGACTTCCAGCCAGGCCATAAAGTCAATTAATGAGTTTCCAAGAATAGTGCAAGGGACAATCAAAGCTGCCTGGCCACCTATGTGGAACATTTAAGAATGTTGCCTTTTGTGGAATTGCCACTTAAATGGCACATTAACTTAGCTGTGTGGAAATTGCACATGTGCTTATCTCCAGCCCAACAATTCAAAACGTGGAGCCACAAGGAGTTATGAGTTTCCTTATTAGAAACACTTTTGAATTTGCCTTGTTTAAATTCTGAATTTAGTGAATGAATTGTAATAAAGCATTGCCTTATTTAGAATGGCCTGAATCAGGTCCGTAAGCTAGGCAAGGAGTTAGAGTTGGCTGAACCAACGAAATGCATAGGCGTGAATATGGGAGCCACCTTGGTCAGCCCACACTATTTGTATGCTTTAATTTTCAAGAAATAAGACAAGTTGAATTTTATGCAATATACTTTAGTGAGTATTCTCCTAAGTTTCTTGGTGGAGCTAAAATCCTATGTGGAACTAGAGGATTTGGTGCAAAAGGCCATTAAGGTCGAGCATCAACTCAAGAGGAAAAAGAACAAGTATTCCTCTAAGTTCTCAAGTTGGAAGGATGAACCAAAGAAGGAGGGTGCATCTAGCACTATGGGAGTCGTGGGTTCATCTAAGAACAATGGAAAACAGCCCATGGAAGTGGAAAATAAAAGTCGTAATGTAAAGTGTTTCAAGTGCTTAGGCCGTGGACACATTGCATTACACTGCCCTACTAAGAGGACTATGGTGTTGACTAATGGTGTAGTGGAGTCTCAATCTGAGACTTCAAGTAAAGAAGAGAGTGCAACTAAAGGTATCATACCAGAAGGTGACCTACTCATGGTAAAAAGGCTCTTGGGAAGCCAAGTTAAGGAGAATGAGGAGGGTCAAAGGGAAAATTTGTTTCACACTCGATGTTTGGTTGAAGGACATGTCTGTTCTGTGATCATAGATGGTGGAAGCTGTGCCAATGTGGTGAGCACAAGGGTAGTCTTAAAGCTAAACCTTGTGACTAGGACCCACCCATCCCCATACAAGCGACAATGGCTAAGTGAGGTTGGAGAAATGGTGGTAAATCAGCAAGCTGAAGTTCCCTTCTTAATTGAGAAATATGAAGATGTCATGCTATGTGATGTGGCAACAATGGAGGCCAGTCACCTATTATTAGGCAGGCCATGACAGTTTGATAAGAGGACTCTCCATGATGGATTCTCTAACAAAATCACATTTGAGCACAAGGGCAAAAAAGTGGTCTTAGCTCCCTTCTCTCCAAAAACAAGTGGGTGAATATCAAAGAGAATTGAAAAGGAGAATTGAGAAAGAAAAAGGAGAAAAAAATAATGAAAAAATGGATTTGTGTGGCAATGAAGCATGGGTCTGCAAAGCCCATGATTTCTAACAAATATTTTCCCCACTACTTTATATTTGTCCTCACAGGAAGTTGGAGGGTATGTGGAGCCAAATTCGAGGTCGAATTCTCTCCAAGAAGGAGGGGATGATAGCAACCCGCATAGGCCCAGCCCTAAGTGATAGCAACCCGCATAGGCCCAAGCCTAAGAAGGCCAACAAATCCTTCAAGCATGCCATACAACTAGATAAACCACTCAATGGAGGTCACCTTTCCTTAAGGGATTAGTGATTTTTACTCTATTTTGCATTATTAAGTGGGGTTCTTATGTCCCACCATCATTTTTAATTTATGTTTTATTTTGCATTAATATGGGGATGTTAAGGGAACATGGGGTAATTTTCATTACATGCCACTTGCCATATGGGAACCAGCCGTGTAGATGCAAGCAAATGTTAATGTTTTCCTTTTTCAAGCTTGAGCCGTGTGAATTGCCACAAATGCCAAAGAACGAAGCTACCATACAAAGGCTTATGATCAGACTTGCCTAATCAAGAGTGGGCCGACCAGACTTGCCTAATCAAGAGTAGACCAATCATGGGCATTAAAAAAACAAGAAGAAATCATGACCATGTTGGGATTACAAGTTAAGGCATTCAAAAACTTGCCTTTTCCAAGCAAGCAATTAAGGCAGATCCGTACACATTCAAGCCCATCAAAGCAGCCGCACAAATTCTTGAAGTTGCCAAAAATAGCGCATGGAGCGGGTGCATATCAAATCCATCCATGTGCCAATTCAAAATGTGCACATACAATTGAAAACTTACCAAAATTGAGATCAAAGAGCATGTGCTCTAATTGCAGCCGTGTGGAGCATATCCAGCTTGTGCGTTAATGAGATTAAAACACACTGAAGAAATGACTGCCTAGTCAGCAAGGCATCACCCAAAGCCAAACCTGAATCAGCCAACATTAAAGCACTCGTGTGGACTTCCAGCCAGGCCATAAAGTCAATTAATGAGTTTCCAAGAATAGTGCAAGGGACAATCAAAGCTGCCTGGCCACCCATGTGGAACATTTAAGAATGTTGCCTTTTGTGGAATTGCCACTTAAATGGCACATTAACTTAGCTGTGTGGAAATTGCACATGTGCTTATCTCCAGCCCAACAATTCAAAACGTGGAGCCACAAGGAGTTATGAGTTTCCTTATTAGAAACACTTTTGAATTTGCCTTGTTTAAATTTTGAATTTTGTGAATGAATTGTAATAAAGCATTGCCTTATTTAGAATGGTTTATCAAGCTTCATGCTTGTGGCACCTTCCCCCTTCACATCTTATTCACCTTCTTTTATCCAACCACACCCACAATCACTTCATAACCCCATCATACACGTCCAAACACTTACACCTCGCCAAAACACAATTATACACAACCCAAAAAGCACCCAAAAACAACCAAACTGAATTACCAAACCCAAAAGCATCCAAAAATACCAATTTCCGCAAACATCAATGCAAAGGTGAATCATCAAACAAGACGATCATTTCAACAATACCAACCCCCACAAGGAGGTTGCTATCACATAACATAGTTAGTCCTCATGCATCATCACATCCTTTTACAAGCAACATGTTTTATGTTTTACTTGTGTCAAGTAACATTGCTAGTGAAAGGTCAAACAAATATGGTGTTACAAAGGATGGATTTGAGAGGCGAGTGTTTGATCCAGGAGGGTTGGATTAAGCATAGTGGAAGCAGGAGGTTATGTGGAGCCGAATTCGAGGTCGAATTCACTTCAAGAGGGAGAGTATGATAGCAACCCGCCAAGGCAATATTTACTTATGGGGTTAAATGACCTTTTCTTTATTTTGTTGTATTAAATAAGTGGGGGTCCTATGTCCCACCTTTAATTTTAAAGTTACTTTACTTAGGAAATTAAGTTATTTTAGTCTTTAAGCTTATGTCATGAAAGTTGTAATTACTAGCCAAGACTTGGCCCAAACATGAAGCCCACAAGACATGCATGGCCAAACCATGTAATTCGGCCAAGCCATGCACAAGACAAGCCAAGGCCAAGCCAGCCACGTAAACATCAAGCATGCAAGCCATGCAAGTCCAGCCAAGGCCTAAGCCACGTGAGCAACTTGCATACAAGCCATGCACGTAGCCAAGCCAAAAGCCTATGTTCACGTGGGAATTCTCCATTCAAGCCATGCACTTGGATAATTCAAATTTAAATATGTTGTGCCCATTTAAGAAGCCACCGTCCACATTAATGGGACCATGGAGAAAACAAGACATGTTAAATGATGGATTAAAACAGTGGTCCCCCCTTGCAATTAAACATGTTGGCTACATTAAAGGGAGTGTGGAACTTTGCATGTGCCTTAAAGCAAGCCACGAATTCAAGGAGTATTTGGTGGCTGAGTTAATTATTTTGTGGGACCATTTGAGGCATTCCAAAACCAAGCTCCCAAGCCGCACAAATGAGGAGAAATGCACCTAGCCAACTACATGGCTACATACTTAAGCTTAGATATTTTTATGTGTTTTATTTGCAAGATAATTTAATATTTTTGCACTAGCCTAGGATGCCAAAACCGTGGCTCACTCTATATATGGAGGCCACGACCATTTTGTAAGAAAAACTTTGAATTAATTTAAGAATTAAGCACCTTGTGTTTTTAGTTGAGCTTGGCTCCTAACCCCTCAAACTTATCAAGCATAACTTGTGGCGTTTATTGGCTTATCATCCTTGTGGTGTGGCGCCTTCATCATCCTCGTCAACATCCTTGTTGTGGCGGATTCCATTTGGCTTATCAAGCTTGTCTTGTGGCCCCTTCATCTCAAGTCTCATTCCACATTCTTTTATCCTACCTTAATTTAACTCCCCTTGACCAACCATACATGGCCAAATACAAAGCAAAACAACCAAGCACCCTAAGTCAAGCCGCACCAAAACTCCCCTAAAACCACTCTCGGCCAAAACAGCCCAAACACATCACCCCTCACTACTCTCGGCCATAAACTAGGCCAAAGACATTTTCCAGCCCCTAAAACCCTAAGCCAACCGACACACCCATAAACAACCCAAAAATTACCCAAAAATGTCCGAAAGTCATAAAACTCACTTTTAAAGGGCTATTTTCAAGCAAAACGATCTTCAAAGAAGAACCAACCATAAGGAGGTTGCTGTCAGGTGGTATCAGAGCTAGCCTTGCTTGAAAATCAAATTATGGAGGATGAGGACAGCCAAAGGATCAACATCTTTCATTCTAGATGTTTGGTCTATGGTAAGGTATGCTTATTGATGATTGATAGTGCCAGCCGTGCCAACATTGTTAGTTCAAGAGTTGTCAAAAAGCTAAACCTTATAACTATACTACATCCCTCTCCTTAGAGACTTCAACGGTCAAATGATGATGGGGAAGTCATTGTGAATAAGCAAGTCGGAATTCCCTTTTCCATAGGGAAGTATGAAGATTTGGTTCTTTGTGATGTGGCTCATATGGAGGCGTGCCATATAATTTTGGGTCGTCCAAGGCAATATGAGAAAAGAACCCTCCATGACTATTTTTCAAACAAAATAACCTTTTTACACCTAAACCGAAAGGTGGTGTTGTCTTCATTATCTCCTAAACAAGCAAAAGAGGATCAACGAAGGTTGAGAAAAAAGTTGGAAGAGGAGAGAAATGAAACATTGTGTGAAAAACAAGAGTGTGAAATTAAAAGCAAGGGACTTTGCTTGGATTCTAGTTTTCATGAGGAAACTCTTGTGCATAATGATGTTTGTTTGGATGTGCAGAAACTTCCTGAGGAGGCCTCAAAAATTTTAACATCCATGGAACCCCAAGATATTGAGAAGGATGCATCTAACTTGATCACACAATCTAGTGTAATGCGGCTGGATATAAAATTTCATTATTTTGTAATTAGTATGACTCCATTTTGAAAGGAAACCTCGTAAAAGGGAAGCCAAAATAAAGGTTCATCCTTTATTGGCAAGAATGATACAGAAACCTATCTGAAGTGGGAAATTAAGATGAAAAAATTCTTCAATTGTAATTCTTACAACGAAGAGAAAAAGGTTATGTTGGCTACTTCAGCGTTTTAGGATTATGCCTTAAGTTGGTGGGTTCAAATCCAAAAGGAGTGGATTAGATTTGGTCTTAAACCAATCGATACTTGGGAAAGATTGAAAAGTGCGATGAGGTTAAGTTATGCACCAAAGGCCTATCACCAAACCAATCACAATAAAGTGCAAAGCCGATCCAAGTTGAGCCAAATCATAGAGGATTTCGAAAAGGCATTACAATATGAATCCACAAGGAGAAAAAGAGAGCCCTAGATCATGAGTGAAACACTTGTGAGTAGGGAAGTTTTGAGTGAAACACTTGTGAGTGAGGAAAACAATTTGAGTGAGGAAAATACTTTGAGTGAGACTACTTTGAGTGAAAGTGCTTTGAGTGAAAACACAATGAGTGCAAACACTATGAGTGAAATTCAAAGTGAGATTAAGGATGTTGTTGTGTCAAGGCAACCATTATACCTACCCTTGTGGGGAATTTTATGTGATTACTAACCATACTAATTATAACAATTATTTGTCAATATTTGTTCAACAATTTTTGCAGGGAGTTGGTCAAATATTTCCTCAAGAAATGATTAGTGTTATTCCACATACTAATCAACGTGTGGAACTTGAAGAAGTGGTGGATCATGTGCATTGGACAAAGGCGAGTAGTAATGAAGAATCAACTAGATTTGTTGTAAGGATCGTGTCTTGTTGTTTGAAAGCCTCTTCGTTGCTTGCCTTTCCTTTCTTTGACTTGTTTCTTGCTTTACTAGTGAATTCTTGATTGTTGAATTTTTGGTGTTAGAAAAAAAACGAAATTGTGGCTATGTTTGGGAAATTTGTATGGGGGATGTGTATGGAATTGTAGTGTGGGTGGTTCGATGATTTGGTTAAGTGTTTTTAGGAAGATGGGCGGGGGTATGAAGGGTGATGGCGCCACAAACACAATGTGTTTGATAAGCCTGCGAAGTTCGCCACAAGAATGGAATTCTTGATAAGAACAAAACCTTGGCTCAGCCAAGAAGCTAGGAGAATACTCACTAACAAGGAATTTAATCCAAATAAAAACTCAAACTCAAACTGTTTTATTCCACGTGTTTCATCATATATATATATATAGGGAAATAAATTGCTAAAGAAAAAGATTGACTTAGCCTAATTATGCCATGTGGCTTACAAAAGATTTGATCACATTAATCCAAATTCTAGGGATAATATCCTTGGCTGATTCAGCATGATCTTTAAAAGATATTCTTCAATATTAGGAAGATAGGTTGTTATGGATCTTCAACAAATCTTTGTCATCTTCAAATAATATTCTTTATAAATTGTAACTGAAAATGGTGCGCCAATATTGCATTATGTTAGTTTCCAAGGGGTTGTCCATCAAATCGTAGGGCAACCTGTAACACCCCGAATTTTAGTCTTTAAAAATTAGAGTATCAGTCCTGGAAGTCTCGCTTGAGCGAGAGATTCTCGCCTAAGGGAGAAAGGATCACCTGGGAGGGTGAAATCCTGGGCTATAATGGAGGATTCTCGCATTATATATGTAATCGATTACACTACACTCGTAATCGATTACAACATATTGAAAGCATCAGATATGTACATCTGACACAATGTAATCGATTACACCATGTTGGTAATCGATTACATCGCGACGATGCCTTTGTAATTTACACTGTGTAATCGATTACAAACTGATGGTAATCGATTACATCGTATTAATGTAATCGATTACACCATGTTGGTAATCGATTACATCGCGACGATGCCTCTATAATTTACACAGTGTAATCGATTACACTATACTTGAAATCGATTACACTTATCACAGTGTCTATAAAATAGAAACCCAAAACACATTTTAGGTTAGAGAACTTCAAAGAGAAGAGAGAGAGAGGAGAGCTTTTCAAGAGCAAGGAGCCTTAGGACTCATCTTAGAGCTTGAGAAGAGGTAAACCTCTTGTTCCTAACTCTTCTTCTTCCTCTCTAATTTGTTTTGGGTATGTTGGATTTATTTTCAAAACATGAGAAACCATGGAAACTCATCCTTTAGAGTTATGGTTCGTTTTATGTTGTTTTTATCTTGCAAACTCTTGGTTTAGAGATAGTATCTCAAGAATGGAAAGGGGCGTGGGTTGATTCATGAAAACCCCAGAAACCCTAAAAGTGAAAATGTGGTAAAAGGAGAGAATGAGTAAAATGTTAGAGTTAGAAGATGAGTTTACCCCCAAATATTGAAATATGAGATGTTATGCATGTTTTAGATGGTTGAATATTGATGATGAATATTTTGTGTGATTAAATGATGCAAAATAAGTTGTTTATGTAATATTTGAAATAAATGACTAACATTGTGTTATGTGGTGGGATGAGGAAAGATCCTAAGGTTGGAGGTGGTGTCGGTAGAACTCGAGAAGTTGCCAAGAACCGAACCCCAATACTCACCAAGGTAAGGATAAGTCTTTAATTTTGCATTTGAAATAGAAAATGTGTATGTTCTGGTTATGCAAAGACTAAGTTGTACATTACGCATTTAATATAAACATATATGAGTGTGTTTATATTAAAGAAGGCGTAGATTTACGGAAAAGGAAAATGTGTGTGTTTACGGGTTATGCCATAATTATATTGTAAATCACGTGTTTAGCATAAACATATATGGGTGTGTTTATACTAAAGATGGCGTGGATTTACAGGGAATGATTGATGGTGAATTCGATGGAAAGAAAATATATTTTTAGCCGACCATGAATGGTTAGCGACTTTGGCTCAAGTTATGAAGCAATACTTTGGCTCAAGTTATGTAGCAATGCTTTGGCTCAAGTTATGTAGCAATACTTTGGCTCAAGTTATGTAGCAATGCTTTGGCTCAAGCTATGTAGCAACACTTTGGCTCAAGTTATGAAGCAATAGTTTGGCTCAAGTTATGTAGCAATGCTTTGGCTCAAGCTATGTAGCAACACTTTGGCTCAAGTTATGAAGCAATACTTTGGCTCAAGTTATGTAGCAATGCTTTGGCTAAAGCTATGTAGCAACACTTTGGCTCAAGTTATGAAGCAATACTTTGGCTCAAGTTATGTAGCAATGCTTTGGCTCAAGCTATGTAGCAATACTTTGGTTCAAGTTATGTAGCAATGCTTTGGCTCAAGCTATGTAGCAATACTTCGGCTCAAGTTATGTAGCAAAACTTTGGCTCAAGTTATGTAGCAATACTTTGGCTCAAGTTATGTAGCAACGCTTTGGCTCAAGCTATGTAGCAAAACTTTTGCTCAAGTAATGTAGCACAAAATGAATTTATAAAACAAATGGTTTACTAACCCCTTTTTCTAATGTGGATTATCTTATAATGACGTTTATTGAATTAACGACTTACTCCTTTGTGTGTTTTGTACTTTTGTCATTGATAATCCCATTGCGGGTAAATAGATGAATGGAGTATGCTAGGTCGGGAGCTTTTGGAGCTTTAGACTTCGGATTCACCATTTATGTTTCGTATTCTAAATAACTACTTGTGGATTTAAATGTTTGTAACCATGGCTAACTATTAGTTGAATATTTGTAACCATGCGTAATGTTATTTTGGAGGATCAGAACCTTTGAGGTCTTAGTACTCATAGTGAATGATATGAATGAATTATGTTTTTCTGCAATATGAATTGGATGATAATATAATAGGTTAAAAGATTTGTTCAAGGAATGATTCATGAGGACTTCTAATTAAAATGATTATGTATGACATTATTGATTCATGGATTGAGTGTGAGGAGAGAAATAAGATTTTGGAGTAAGGATATTAAATTGGTAATGTGAGTTATGAGTGATTGCATGGAATTGAATGAAAATGAGAAAAAATTTCAAGGGTAGAAAATCGGGTCGTTACAATATGGTATCAGAGCATAGTTAGTCCTGCGGCCTAGGGTATGGCCTTACTTGCTTCTTTGTATCTTGTAATTGATGGGACTATGTGGTTTAAGTGAACTGTTGTGTGGTTATGTGCTGATTTGTCTGGTTTGATAGTTAACTTACTGACTAGTACATGAGTACAGGTACGCATGGCTGAAAGAGGAAGAGAAACGAGCCAGGATACTTCCGATGATCTCTTGGCATAGATGTTAGAGGTGCTTCAGGGCATGAATGAAAACTTACGAAATTTGAATCGGAGCGTAGCTCCAGGTCCAGGCTCTCTGTCCCAAAGCGGATTCGCTCCGAATGCTGCTGTTGAGTTGGCCCTAGGGATGGGGTGTACTAACATGAAGGCGGATAGAGTGGCGACCTCCAAATCCAATTTCCCCAAGAGCGTCGGGCCTCATAGAAACTTTGTGCACGGAAGGGGCAAGGGCAAGATGTTTCCCGAAGAGCAAGAGCTTTGTCTCTCACCTGCTGGCACTCGGAGGTACACATCGCATGGGCCGAGGACCCATGCAAATGCCGGGGGATCACGGCTAAACTCCCCATCTTGGTGCAGCAAGTGTAATCGAAAACATGATGGAGGATCGTGTTTTGGAACGACAAATCGCTGTTCTCGTTGCAAGGAGACCGGACATGTCAAGAGGTATTGTCCTATGTCACGGCAGAGTATGAATGCCATGGAGACTGGACGACCTCAATCTATCGGCAGAGTGGTTACCATGTATGGTGCAGGGACATCAGGTGTCGATGATCTGGCGAGAGGTAAATTGCATGGTGACAGGTATTCCTTGTTTAGTGTTGTTGAATTCGGGAGCGACACACTCCCTGATATATGTGTTAAATGTGAAAAACTGGCTGAGATTGCAAACTGAGTCAGTAATTCCGACTTGGTCGTGACCACCCAATCTATGTGCTGGTGGTGGTGTCGACGTTTATGTTCTAGTGTCCGATTGTGGTAAATGGTGTGATATTTACCGTAGATTCAGTCTGCTTGTCGTTATCCCGGTTAGATATAATTTTGGGGATGGACTAATTGTCAGCAAATCATGTTGTGATTGAATAGTGCTGACAAGGTTGTGGCGGTTAGGGATCTGTGCGAGATCTCTGACCAGGCTAGTGGTTTGGTGCCAGTGTCGGCTAAGAGAGTCAAGACCCTCCTTCAAAAAAGGGATCGGTTTCATTCAGTAAATGTCACAAGAGGGTATTTAAGAACTCGTTAGTATTTCGAGATGTTAAGATTTGAAAGAACTATTTATTTTGTCTTGGAAAGTGGACTTTCGTTTATGAATGATTGACTTTTATAATAAGTATACTGACAAGAAAAATGTTTAAGTCGGGGATGCTTGTTTTCTCTTATGAGTTGTTAAAGGTTAATTCCCTTTGTTGGCCTTAGTGTGTATGCGCACGCTAAGAGGTGAAACTCATATTTCGAAAATGAAATAGAGGTTGGATAAATTACCTAAAGGTCCTTGCGACTAATGTGTTTACATGGACGTTGACTAATCAGATGTATTATCATTTTGAGGTGACCTATGGTTGGTACCCCAAAATCGATTAAGTATGAAAAAATTATTTTTGATTCTTGTGTATGAAGCTTCTGGTCTATAATTTTTTTTTTTTAAAGATGAGTACCCGCCGTAACAAATGTATATTGGTATTGAACACCAAGCTATGTGCGGGGATGTTGAACCTCAAAAACTTATTTTGGATCGGGAGTGTCTCAGTGTACGGTTGGGGTAAATGGTAGAACCTTTACTATAATGTTGATATGCGCGATGATGTCCCAGTTGGATTTAATCCTGAAAATGGACTAGCAATCAGCAAATTGTGTTATGTTTAACTGTGTGTACTTGTTGAGGTGAAGAATTAAGATCTAGTTGCATTGATATGTATATGGGTGCAAAAGGGTAAGACTTATAATGATAGTCGAGAAAAGAGGCTAGTTAAGTTACTTACCCCGCCAATGTGATGAATGCAATGGAATAGACGTGAATCTTTTGGTCATGAATGATCGATTCTTTTGCGGTAGGACATTGGCAATGCATGAAATAGTGGTGGTGTACCTCAATTGTCTGCGTTGAATGTTGTACCGGCAAAAGTTGTTGTTGTTTCTTGGACGTCAGTAATTACGATGTATGGGTGTGGGGTCACCATATGAGAGAAGGATTTTTAGGGTATGTTGAAATGAGTATGTGTTACTTTTGACATGATAATTTGATTTCTTCGATTAAATTGCCGTGAGTCATGGGTTCAAACCGTTTTCGAAAATTAGTTTTGGGTGAAACATAGCATGTGGCTAAATAATGATTTAATGTCATGTTGGAGAATTCCGAAATTTTAGCAACTATATCGGAATGAGTATGAGGTTGTTAAAAGTTTAGTGATATTAGATGTCCATGTATTTCCGAATGTAATGCGAGTGGGTTGATAAGTTTATTTTGTTGACGGAATTGGAGTGACCAAACCGAATGCAAGTTGTAGGTCGAGTGTGGGTCAACTTGTGCTTGCCGATTGGTAACGGAATACCTAGTTTTGGTGTGAATAAATGGTTTTATAGTTTAAGTGGAGGCTAGAAATTGGTAATTTCTTTAGACGATAAGATTTGATGGTAGAGATATTTGGTGTAATTAGACAATTATTGGATAGTTGAATTGTGTACGATGGATGAGACACTAAGAGTCATATTGTGTAAGTACTTTGTTGATTGAGTGAAATAGAATTGTGCTAGATTCTTGAGTGGAGATAAAACTAGCTAGTGTATGATGGATGTTAAAAGACGCATTTCGATATATATGAGATAAGGAGTTCCCCATTCGCTGAAGTTCGAGAATGATATCGAAATTCTTAACGTATGTTAGGATTGATAGATGGATAAGTGCTAGAGATCTATGGTTCTTGATGGATATAGGGAAATTCCTTAGCCTGAATTATGGATTAGTTCCCATGGCACTCGAGTTATTAAAGGCTGACACCTTAATATTTGGACATTGATGAATTAGTTCATGAATTGGTGGGTGATGTCACGGTTTAGTGGTGTATGCCCTTAGTGGCTGATTAAGCGATCTTAATGGAGTAGATAATCGATTATGATTTTGGTGGAGTATCCTTGTGCCTAAGGTCTAGGTGATGATATTATTTCCGAGGTATGTTTAATTTTCGGGGACGAAAATTCTTATAAGAGGGGGAGGATTGTAACACCCCGAATTTTAGTCTTTAAAAATTAGAGTATCAGTCCTGGAAGTCTCGCTTGAGCGAGAGATTCTCGCCTGAGCGAGAAAGTATCACCCGGGAGGGTGAAATCCTGGGCAATACAGGAGGATTCTCGCCTGAGCGAGAGTTGTCACGCCTCGGCGAGAAATGGCAATTTTGGGCAGTGTAATCGATTACATAGTCCCAGTAATCGATTACATGCTGATAAAAGCATCAGATATTTGTATTTTGCATGATGTAATCGATTACACAGTCCTAGTAATCGATTACATGCTGATAAAAGCATCAGATATGTGTATTTTACATTATGTAATCGATTACACTACACTCGTAATCGATTACAACATATTGAAAGCATCAGATATGTACATCTGACACAATGTAATCGATTACACCATGTTGGTAATCGATTACATCGCGACGATGCCTTTGTAATTTACACTGTGTAATCGATTACAAACTGATGGTAATCGATTACATCGTATTAATGTAATCGATTACACCATGTTGGTAATCGATTAATCGCGACGATGCCTCTATAATTTACACAGTGTAATCAATTACACTATACTTGAAATCGATTACACTTATCGCAGTGTCTATAAAATAGAAACCCAAAACACATTTTAGGTTAGAGAACTTCGAAGAGAAGAGAGAGAGAGGAGAGCTTTTCAAGAGCAAGGAGCCTTAGGACTCATCTTAGAGCTTGAGAAGAGGTAAACCTCTTGTTCCTAACTCTTCTTCTTCCTCTCTAATTTGTTTAGGGTATGTTGGATTTATTTTCAAAACATGAGAAACCATGGAAACTCATCCTTTAGAGTTATGGTTCGTTTTATGTTGTTTTTATCTTGCAAACTCTTGGTTTAGAGATAGTATCTCAAGAATGGAAAGGGGCGTGGGTTGATTCATGAAAACCCCAGAAACCCTAAAAGTGAAAATGTGGTAAAAGGAGAGAATGAGTAAAATGTTAGAGTTAGAAGATGAGTTTACCCCCAAATATTGAAATATGAGATGTTATGCATGTTTTAGATGGTTGAATATTGATGATGAATATTTTGTATGATTAAATGATGCAAAATAAGTTGTTTATGTAATATTTGGAATAAATGACTAACATTGTGTTATGTGGTGGGATGAGGAAAGATCCTAAGGTTGGAGGTGGTGTCGGTAGAACTCGAGAAGTTGCCAAGAACCGAACCCCAATACTCACCAAGGTAAGGATAAGTCTTTAATTTTGCATTTGAAATAGAAAATTTGTATGTTCTGGTTATGCAAAGACTAAGTTGTACATTACGCATTTAATATAAACATATATGAGTGTGTTTATATTAAAGAAGGCGTAGATTTACGGAAAAGGAAAATGTGTGTGTTTACGGGTTATGCCATAATTATATTGTAAATCACGTGTTTAGCATAAACATATATGGGTGTGTTTATACTAAAGATGGCGTGGATTTACAGGGAATGATTGATGGTGAATTCGATGGAAAGAAAATATATTTTTAGCCGACCATGAATGGTTAGCGACTTTGGCTCAAGTTATGAAGCAATACTTTGGCTCAAGTTATGTAGCAATGCTTTGGCTCAAGCTATGTAGCAATACTTTGGCTCAAGTTATGTAGCAATGCTTTGGCTCAAGCTATGTAGCAACACTTTGGCTCAAGTTATGAAGCAATACTTTGGCTCAAGTTATGTAGCAATGCTTTGGCTCAAGCTATGTAGCAACACTTTGGCTCAAGTTATGAAGCAATACTTTGCCTCAAGTTATGTAGCAATGTTTTGGCTCAAGCTATGTAGCAACACTTTGGCTCAAGTTATGAAGCAATACTTTGGCTCAATTTATGTAGCAATGCTTTGGCTCAATCTATGTAGCAACACTTTGGCTCAAGTTATGAAGCAATACTTTGGCTCAAGTTATGTAGCAATGCTTTGGCTCAAGCTATGTAGCAACACTTTGGCTCTAGTTATGAAGCAATACTTTGGCTCAAGTTATGTAGCAATGCTTTGGCTCAAGCTATGTAGCAATACTTTGACTCAAGTTATGTTGCAATGCTTTGGCTCAAGCTATGTAGCAATACTTCGGCTCAAGTTATGTAGCAAAACTTTGGCTCAAGTTATGTAGCAATACTTTGGCTCAAGTTATGTAGCAACGCTTTGGCTCAAGCTATGTAGCAAAACTTTGGCTCAAGTAATGTAGCACAAAATGAATTTATAAAACAAATGGTTTACTAACCCCTTTTTCTAATGTGGATTATCTTATAATGACGTTTATTGAATTAACGACTTACTCCTTTGTGTGTTTTGTACTTTTGTCATTGATAATCCCATTGCGGGTAAATAGATGAATGGAGTATGCTAGGTCGGGAGCTTTAGGAGCTTTAGACTTCGGATTCACCATTTATGTTTCGTATTCTAAATAACTACTTGTGGATTTAAATGTTTGTAACCATGGCTAACTATTAGTTGAATATTTGTAACCATGCGTAATGTTATTTTGGAGGATCAGAACCTTTGAGGTCTTAGTACTCATAGTGAATGATATGAATGAATTATGTTTTTCTGCAATATGAATTGGATGATAATATAATAGGTTAAAAGATTTGTTCAAGGAATGATTCATGAAGACTTCTAATTAAAATGATTATGTATGACATTATTGATTCATGGATTGAGTGTGAGGAGAGAAATAAGATTTTGGAGTAAGGATATTAAATTGATAATGTGAGTTATGAGTGATTGCATGGAATTGAATTAAAATGATAAAAAATTTCAAGGGTAGAAAATCGGGTCGTTACACAACCCCCCTTGTCTGCTATCATTTACCATGCTTGAGTTCCCAATCTGGTGCAATAAGTACATCCTCTCTCAAGCTTTTAATGATGTTGAATGAAGTTAATGTTATGGTCCCCACGAGTTTAAGGCAACCTTTATTCTGAATTCAAGTAAACAAAAGTAAGTTAGAACTAGTAAAAACAATTAGGACACATTAAAGATGTCCTAGCCATGCCTTGGACATGGCCTTGGCCCAATTAAGATGTTTGGGAATTATTTTCCCCATTTCGGCCAATATGCAAAGTCACATAATGAATGAAGTGAGGACTCCCTTGATTTGAATGTGGAGCATTCTCTTTGATGCCTTCCATGAGTAGTCCTAGTGCCTCTTGTACCCGTTTGGCCCTTGCCCTTGTCATGGGGCCACCTATGCCCCTTAAATTATCATTATCCAGTTTGGGCTCACTTGGGCTCACATCATCCCCTCCTTCTTGAAAGGATTTCGACCTCGAAATAAGTTCGCCATCACCTGCATCAAAAGGAGTTAAATCAGAAACATTGAAGGTGGCACTTATGTTACCATACTCACTTGGAAGTTCAAGTTTGTAGGCATTATCATTCACTTTGTTCACAACACGAAATGGGCCATCTCCTCTAGGAAGGAGTTTGGATTTCCTTTGTTCAGGAAACCTTTCCCTCCTCATATGTACCCAAACCCAATCTCCGGGCTCAAATATCACTTGTTTCTGCCCCTTGTTAGCTTGTTTTGCATAGCTTGCATTCCTTTTCTCAATTTGAGCCTTGACTTGCTCATGCAATTTTTGGACATACTCAGCTTTAGCCCATCCATCCCTATGCTTCAAAATAGAATCATTAGGAATTGGTAACAAATCAAGAGGTGTTAATGGGTGAAACCCATATACAACTTCAAAAGGAGAAAAATCAGTAGTGCTATGAGTTGCTCTATTGTAGGCAAACTCAACATGGGGTAAACATTCCTCCCATGACTGAATATTCTTTTTTATCACGGCCCTTAGGAGGGTGGAAAGAGTCCTATTGACAACCTCAGTTTGTCCATCCGTTTGAGGATGGCAAGTGGTTGAATAGAGAAGCTTAGTGCGAAGCTTTCACCATAGGGTCCTCTAAAAGTGACCAAGGAACTTGGTGTCCCTATCACTCACTATACTTTGTGGTACTCCATGGAGCCTTACCACTTCCCTGAAAAACATATCAGCAACATGGTTAGCATCATCAACTTTCTTGCATAGGATAAAGTGTGCCATTTTAGAAAATCGATCAACAACCACATAAATTGAATCATTGCTTTTCTTTGTTCTAGGCAGCCCTAAAACAAAATCCATGGATATATCCATCCAAGGTGAAACTGGAACAGTTAATGGGATGTAAAGGCCATATGGCGTGACCCTTGATTTGGACTTTTTAGATGTTATACACCTTTCACAAAAATTTTGCACGTCTTGTTTCATACGTGGCCAATAAAAATGTTCTTTCAACATGTCTAAAGTCTTTTGAGCACCGAAGTGCCCCATTAGACCCCCCTCATGGGATTCCTTCACCAATACTTCCCTAATGGAGCTTTTAGGCACACACAATTGTTTTTCTTTGAATAAAAAGTCATTGTGCCGAAAATACCCATATAGGCCGAATGCATACAAGCAATATAGACTTGTGAAAAATCTTTGTCATGCTCGTATTGTTCCTTGATGCATTCCAAACCAAACAATTTGGTTTCCAAAGTGGAGAGCAACGTGTGCCTCCTTGAAAGAGCATCAGTCGCCACATTGGCCTTGCCTTTCTTTTGCTTTACCACATATGGGAATTGTTCCAAGAACTCAATCCATCTTGCATGCCTTTTGTTCAACTTACCTTGGCCCTTAAGATATTTAAGGTACTCATGATCACTATGAATCATGAATTCCTTTGATAGAAGGTAGTGTTGCCAAGTTTGTAGTGCCCTTACCAAGGCATACAATTCCTTATCATAAGTAGAATAATTAAGGGTTGCTCCACTTAACTTCTCACTAAAATAAGAAATCGGATGTCCATCCTGCATCAAAACAGCTCCAATGGCAATGTTAGAAGCATCACACTCTAATTCAAATGATTTAGCAAAATTTGGAAGCAATAAAACAGGTGCACTGGTAAGTTTGGCCTTAAGCTTGTTAAAGGCCTCTTCTTGTCTCTCACCCCAACGAAAGACAACATTTTTCTTTACAAGCTCATTAAGGGGTGATGCCAAGGTACAAAAATCCTTAACGAACCTCCTATAGAAGCTTGCTAATCCATGGAAACTCCTTACCTCAGTCACGGTTTTAGGAGTAGGCCAATCCTGGATGGCCTTTATCTTTTCTTGGTCCACATGGACCCCATTGGCATTTACCATGAATCCAAGAAAAATCACATGATCAACACAAAAAGTGCATTTTTCAACATTAGCATATAACTTTTCTTTTCTCAAAACAAGCAAAACAGCTCTTAGATGTTCATGATGCTCATCTATGGTTTTAGAGTAAATCAAAATATCATCAAAGTAGACAACAACAAATTTACCCAAAAATTCCCTCAAGACATGATTCATTAGACGCATAAAAGTACTTGAGGCATTAGTTAGCCCAAATGGCATGACAAGCCATTCATATAAACCATAAGTGGTCTTAAAGGCAGTTTTCCATTCATCACCTTCTCGGATCCGAATTTGATGGTAACCACTTTTTAAGTCAATTTTTTAAAAGATGGTGGCACCATATAATTCGTCGAACATGTCATCCAACCTTGGGATTGGATGCCTATACTTTACTGTTATGTTGTTCACAGCTCTACAATCAGTACACATCCTCCATGTGCCATCCTTTTTGGGCACCAAGATGATTGGAACAACACAAGGGCTTAGGCTCTCTTGAACCCATCCTTTTTGCATCAATTCTTCAATTTGGTTTTGAATCTCCTTTGTTTCAGTGGGGTTGCACCTATAGGCTGGCCTATTAGGTAGAGATGCACCAGGTATAAGATCAATTTGATGCTCAATGCCCCTTATAGGTGGTAAACCGTGAGGTACCTCCCTAGGGAACACATCACCAAATTCCTGCAATAAATTCTCAACAAACATAGGCAATTCTCCTTCCTTAGAAGGGTTAGTAGTTAGACAAAGCTCCCTATTAAAAAGTAGGTACAAAGATTGTTTTGAAATCAAAGCATCTTTAATCTCCCCCTTGGTTGCTATGTACCCCTCCCTTTTTACAAACTCACTCTTTTTGTCTTTGTGTGTGTCGTTTTTTCCACTCATTTTCACTTTCTTTTCACTCGGATTTTCACACAATTTTTCACTCTCCCTTTCTTTTCTCTCCATCTCAATCTTTTCTCTCAATGTCTTTTGATCCTCACCAACTTGTCTAGGTGACACTGGAGATAGCACAACCTTGCTGTTTTGGTGCTGAAAAAAAAAACTTATTGGAACGCCCATCATGGGTGGTTCCCTTATCATATTGCCATGGACGGCCCAAGAGTAAATGGCTAGCCTCCATGTCAACAACATCACATAAAACAGAATCCTTATACTTTCCAATTGAAAATGGAATTTTAGCTTGCTTGTTACAAGATTAAGTTTTGACAGCAATCTTGCACTAACCACATTAGCACAACTTCCACTATCAATTATTAAAGAACATAGCTTACCATCCACAAAATATCTTGCGTGAAAGATGTTTTCCCTTTGACTTGTATCATGTTCTTTGATTTGGCTTCCTAAGAGCCTCCTCACCATGAACAGATCTCCTTCGGGAATGGTATCCTCTCCATGATTATCCTCTTCATCACTAGAAGCCTCGGATTGAGACTCCACTTCTCCATTCTTCAAAATCATGGTTCTTCTAGTTGGACATTGAGAAGCAATGTGTCCAAGGCCTAAGCACTTGAAACATTTAACATCTCGGCTCCTTTGGTTGGACTCCATTTTTTGCTTGCCTTGGTTTGTGGCCACGACCTCCTTGGTACTAGGTGTACCATTTTTGAATGGTCCTCCCTCCCTCTTGGACTTGTCCATCCACTTTGAAGCTTGAAATTTGGAACTAGAACTTGAGGAAAATTTTGACTTCTTCCTCCTCAATTGTTGTTAAACTTTCATGGCTTGTTGAACCAAATCATCCAATTCAACATAATATTGCAATTCAACAACATCTTGGATATCTTGGTTTCGTCCATGTAAAAACCTAGCCATAGTAGCCTCCCTATCCTCCTCCAAATTGGACCTTAGCAAAGCTAATTCCATCTCCTTAAAGTATTCATCAACACTGTTAGACCCTTGAGTGAGTCTTTGGAGATTGTTATGAATATCCCTTTGGTGAGAACTAGGGACAAACCTCCTTCTCATGATCAACTTCATCTCAAGCCATGAATCAATAGGTTCGGCTCCTACTCTCCTTCTCTCCTTGTTAAGTTGATCCCACCAAATCAAGGCATATTCCTTGAATTCAAGTGCAGCCACCTTAACTTTCTTATTTTCTTGGTATGAGTTGCACTCAAAGACTTGCTCCATTTTGAGCTCCCATTCCAAGTATGCTTCCGGATCGTTTTTCCCTACGTGCTTCTCTCCTTGCTCTCCTCCTTCCTCTTTCTTCCTCATCACTTGAGTAATCATTTGCACGATAACGCAGCCTCCTATCATACTCCACTCTCATTTGCTCCATCTCCCTTCTTAAGGTTTGGAATTGTGTTGTCATCATTTCATGAAGTGTTGCTGTCCTTGGGGACAGTGGTGGACTCTCACTCTCATTAGACATATTCACTCAACTCTCTTTGTGTTTCACTCAAATTTTTGGTGGAAAATGTTTAACTCAATACTCACTTGAACACTCAATATTTTGTGGAAAATGTATCTCTCAACACTCACTCTCCTCCACGACCCTCTTGAATGAACCAAGGGTAGAACCAAGAATTTGTAAAAGAAAAACCAAACTTACCAAGATATGTTTTGACACGAATTTATTAGGAATTTCGACTCTTTGACACTTTTGATTTTTTTTTTGTTTTGGACTTTGACACTCTCTTTTTTTGTAAGAAGAAAGAAATGGAAGAACATAGTCAACAAGAACACTTTTAAACACCAAGCAAGAGCCTTATCTCTAATGCCACTTGATGTGAACCTCTTTAGGAAGTTCTTGGTATTGATCTATATTGATTGGTGTTGCACTTTGCCCACGTTTTTATGGGCTATTTTGTGGATGAATTTTGGCAGCGGAATGATATTGTAAGATAAAAGAAGATGGGTAAGATATGGGGTGGTAGGCGCCACAACACTTGAGTGTTGATAAATCGGGTGATGTTCTCCACAAGAACTTGGTTCTTGATACGAACTTTTAATCTTGGTTCAGCCAAGAAGTTTGGAGAAGACAAAGCTCTCACACAAGGAAATACTCCTTAATTTTTAACTCCAACAAAACTTGATTTCATTCAGCAAATTAGAAGTACACTTCTAGGCAAACCATGATGGTTCCTACGTGACTCTACCATGAATCAAGGCTTATTTTGGACTAGATTAATCCTAATACGTGGCTGGTTACATTGCACCCTTCCAGCCATGTTCAACACGAAAATAATGCAAGTAAATGTCCTACATGGGAATTCATAAGTAATTAAATTACAAAATGCAAGACACTTTGAATTTCCATGAAGTGGTCCAGCCAATTGAAAGAGAAATTCGGCCATCCTTTAATGCCTTGGTCCCCACGAGTTTAAGGAAGCAATTTTGGACTTTGAATTGTGCATAGGTCTTGGCTGGATGCATTGCACGAAACTCACACCCACATTTATCATGATTGAGTTCCCCATTCGGTTGTATTAATTGGGTGGAGGCTTTGCACAAAAATCATCCTCTTCATTTATCAATATGGAGTTTCCCATTTGGATACATTAAGTGAGTGCACAAAACTCACACCCTTGTAAACCTTACAATCTCTTTGAAAAAGAGATCAGCGAAGTGACAAGCATCATCAACCTTCTTACAAGGTATGAAGTGGGCCATTTTAGAAAAACGATCCACTACGACAAAAATAGAATCCTTGCCGTTTCGAGTCCTAGGTAAAGCCACAACGAAGTCCATGGATATGTCTACCCACGGTGAGTCTGGCACAGGCAAGGGCGTGTAAAGCCCATGTGGCATACCCCTAGATTTGTCCCGTTTGCAGATTAGGCACTACTCACAGTGTTTTCGTACATCCCTTTTCATCTTGGGCCAATAAAAATGCTCCTTGAGCATGTCAAGGGTTTTAGGGATTCCAAAGTGTCCCATCAATCCTCCCTCATGAGATTCTTTAACAAGCAAATCTCGAATTGAGCTCTTAGGCACGCATAGACGATTTTCCTTGAAAAGGAAACCTTCGTGCCTATAGTATCCATTAACAATTGTACCCACACATTTATCAATATTTCAGAAAAATCAAGATCATGTAAGTACAGTTCTTTCAGAAATTCGAGACCATATAGTTTGGTCTTGAGGGTGGAGAGAAGAATATCCCTCCTAGACAGAGCATCGGCCACAATGTTGGCCTTTCCTTTTTTATGCTTTAACAGATAAGGAAACTGCTCAAAAAATTCAACCCACTTGGCATGGCGCTTGTTAAGCTTGCCTTACCCTTTTAAATACTTTAGTGACTCGTGGTCACTATGTATTACAAACTCCTTAGGCAGCAAGTAATGCTGCCAAGCTGTAATGCCCTTACCAAGGCATACAGTTCTTTGTCATGGGTCGAGTAATTCAAGGAGGGTCCTCCAAGCTTCTCACTGAAATAGGCTACGGGGTGTCCTTTGTAAGGACCCGATTTTCAAAACTCGAAAATTCTCTTTTAAAATCCTTATTCGTGAAAGTGAAGTGATTACTTTTGAAAGACATTACTCGAACAGTTTGGAAACTTGAGTGAATACGTTTATAAATCTACAAGGCGGAAATATTCCAAACACCCTTCATTTCAAAAGCATGTCATTACTCTTCCTTTCAAATACATATTTTATACAATTACACTTTCTCAAAAATTACCTTGAATACAAACATTAGATCCACTTCAATATACACTTACAAGAAAGTTGTTTATACATGAATTTCACTTTAACATGTTCTTCATATTACAAATATTTATCATATAACATATCAATTACATATTATCCACTACTCTATCATGTACTCTTCTCCGCAAGCGTCCAATGCGCTACCTCCACAACCTGAACCCAAATATACAACACATACAAGGAAAGACAGAGGGAGTAAGAACCAACTACGGCGACCGTAGCGTGGATTTACTTGGAGTAATAAAATTAAAGTATTACATACCACACACATCTAACATCAATCATGATAAGCTTATATCAATCAACAAATAATATCCATATTCACCCTATAGTACACATATATCCCATACAATATGTGTTCTATAGTGTCATACTTATACATCACATATTATCCATATTCACCCTATAGTACACATACATCCCTTACTATATGTGTTCTATAGTGTGCATATTTATTTATCACATATTATCCATATTCACCCTATAGTACACATACATCCCATACTATATGTGTTCTATAGTGTGCATATCTTATTCGTCCAAATATACTCATTTCTCATCATTCATATTCACCCTATAGGATATATATCCCATAATATATATCCTATGGCATGCATATGATTTTCATTCCGAGTATACACTTTTCACATCCTTCACATTCCGTAGTAATTTACCCTTGATCTCGTTCCACAATTCTGCACCGCATAAATAATCCCCATACCACATCGGGCAGGTCGAGTAAATCGCCATACCCCATCGGGCAGGTCGAGTTTCCATATTACACTCACATCCATGTCATACACAATCAACACAAGGCATCTCATTATCTTATCACCATAGATAACATACAACATCTTCATTGTCAGACATGTTTATAACAATCAACCACTTACAACATACTCATTTATGCTTATGACCATAAATATCTCACACACCATCATTATCACACAACATAACCATTATCATAAACAAACCACGCATAACATATTCTTCATCATATACACATTAACGTTAGAACCATCTTTAATGACGGTGTAATACCATAAATGAGCATATAGAGTTTTATTCAAATAAACGGTTTTCCCCACCCATATATCTCCACTTATATGGCTAATACATCCTCATGTAAGATAAAGACTCTCACATGGATCACAACTCCCAAGAGAGTTTCTATCCGTTAATATGCTCCGATTCTTGAGGGAAATCGTTGATGATGACTCTATTGAAATAATCTAAGACCACAATGGTCTTCTCCCTCACCTTAGGTTGCGTAAGCTCCGTTGCTCCGCAAAAGAGCCACATCTCCCTTCATCTCCTCCAACCTCCATTGTTGCTTTTTCACCTCCAAGCTTTTCCAAATGTGTCACCATGAAGCAAGAGGAAGGTTTTGATGAGTTTTGAGGATTAGTGGAGGGAAAAATGGTCCATTTGGGTGGAGCCACCGTAGGGAGAGAAAGGGGGAGAAAGAAAAAGAAGATTAGGGTTTCTAGATCCCCTTTTTCACTTTTATAGCTCTGACGCTCTCGCCCAAGCGAGGGATTCTCGCTCAGGCGAGAATCTCACAGTGATAAGTGTAATCGATTACCATTTGGTGTAATCGATTACATCAGTTAAAACTTGATGTAATCGATTACCAAACATGTTGTAATCGATTACAATATGAAAAATGCACATATCTGATGTTTTTAATATGTTGTAATCGATTACGAGTATAGTGTAATCGATTACATCATGTAAAATACACAGGTGTGATTAGTTTATCACCATGTAATCGATTACCAGGATTGTGTAATCGATTACACTGTTTAAAAAAAACAGAATCACACAGTGTCAACAGCCCACAATTGCCATTTCTCACCTAGGCGAGACAACTCTCTCTCAAGCGAGAATCCTCCAGTATAGCCCAAGATTTCACCCTCCCAGGTGATCCTTTCTCGCTCAGGCGAGAATCTCTCGCTCAAGCGAGGCTTCCAGAACTGATACTATAATTTTGAAGACTCAAATTTAGGGTGTTACAATCCTCCCCCTCTTATAAGAATTTTCGTCCCCGAAAATTAAACATATCTCGAAAAATAAAATCATCACCTAGACCATAGGCACAAGGATACTCCACCAAAATCATAATCGATTCTCAAATCCATTAAGATTACTTAATCAGTCACTAAGGGCATACACTACTAAACCGTGATATCACTTCAACCAATTCATGAACTAACTCATCATTGTCCAACTATTAAGATCTCAACCTCTAATAACTCGAATGCCATGAGAACTAAACCGTAATTCAGACTGAAGATTTTTCCTATATTCATCAAGAACCATAGGTATCTAGCACCTATCCATCTATCAATCCTAACATACGTTAAGAATCCCGATAACACTCTCGAACTTCAACGAATAGGGAACTCCTTATCCCATATCTATCTAAATGCATCTTTTAACATCCATCATACACTAGCTAGTTTCATCTCCACTCGAGAATCTAACACAATTTCATTTTACTCGATCCACAAAATACTTACACAATAGGACTCTTAGTGTCTCATCCATTGTACACAATCAAACTATCCAATAATCGTCTAATTACATCAAATATTTCTACCATCACAATAGATCTCCCTGATCCATCACTACAACAATCGTTCAAAACGATTAACCTATATGATCCGAATCGCTACAACACTCTCGAACCTAGTTCGAAGTGAGACTCCATACTCATCGCTCACCAAGATGTACTGGCTCGCACCCAAAAATGCAGTACCTAGATCGACATTCACTCGATGGAAACAACATCATTTCATTGCATACGTGCAAATAACTACGGTTCACTCAAAATTCTCCACTAGCATTTCAATTTATACTTGCTACAATCACAGAAACATGATATTCATCTAAGCAGCATTTAGACAAACAAGACTCTTGGAGTCTTTCACATACCAATCAAAATCACCAAGTCAATATCCAACTCAACCAAACACTCCGACTACAACGAATGTAGTTTAAGAAGATTTGCTAGTTCATAAATTTCAGTTAGGCATACAAGGTCGTAGACCCACTCAAAGTGCATACGTTGATACCATTAATTTTTGCCATTTACGAATATTCAATCCAAAAACTTGAGTTTTATATGGATACCCAAAATACAATGATGGACATGCACCTCGTGCTCAAGTCTACATCATATCGAGAAACACATGCTCATAATTACCTCACAAGATTTTTAACACATCACATTCATCCAAGATGAGGTTTTTAAAAATTCGGATTTCAACATGGAACTTAATCAATGCTTAGTCGAATAGTACACTTCATTCGAAAAACTATTTTCGAAAATAGATTAGATGTAAGTTTCATGGGAGTCCTCTTGTGGAAGCAAGGGTTTTCCTAATCATTTCAAAATATCTTAAAATCCTTTTTCTCATGTGACACCGACTGCCCAAATCAAAATTTTCAAAAGCTAGTTATTTATGAAGTTACATCTCATCCAGGACATGAGAGTCCCCACAGTACACTCACAGAAACATGCTTACACCATAACACTGCAATCACGTATAACAATTACTGACGCACATGAAATAGAAAAAAGGTTTGAAAGCACAATATCAAAGCAGTTAATTGGAGTTCTTTACCACTATATCGTGCATTGCAAATGTTCGATTACAAACGGTCAATCATCACAGATCAGAAGTTTCATGCACAAAAGATAATCCACTACCTCTTAGGGTAGGCAATTCAACCACGGTCCACTACCACTCCGGGTAGGCAACTCAACAATGATTCACTACCGCTCCGGGTAGGCAACTCAACAATGATCCACTACCACTCCGGGTAGGCAACTCAGCAATGGTCCACTACCACTCAGGGTAGGCAATTCAGCAATGATCCACTACCGCTCCGGGTAGGCAATTTTCCTCAATGATCCACTACCACTCAGGTAGGTAATTTTCCTCAATGATCCACTACCACGTCGGGTAGGTAATTTTCCTCAATGATCCACTACCACTTCGGGTAGGTAATTTTCCTCAATGATCCACTACCACGTCGGGTAGGTAATTTTCCTCAATGATCCACTACCACTTCGGGTAGGTAATTTTTCCCCAATGATCCACTACCACTTCGGGTAGGTAATTTTTCTCAATGATCCACTACCACTCGGGTAGGTAATTTTCCTCAATGATCCACTACCACTTCGGGTAGGTAATTCAGCAATGATCCACTACCGCTCTGGGTAGGCAATTTTCCTCAATGATCCACTACCACTCGGGTAGGTAATTTTCCTCAATGATCCACTACCACTTCGGGTAGGTAATTTTTCTCAATGATCCACTACCACTCGGGTAGGTAATTTTCCTCAATGATCCACTACCACGTCCGGTAGGTAATTTTGATAACGGTCCACTACCGCTTCGGGTAGGCAATTTAATAATGGAACAAGGTTATTAAACCATTTTGAAATTCATTTTTCTTTGCTGCATAACTTGAGCCAAAGTCGCTACACCATTTAAGGTTAGCTAAAAACGAGTTTTATTTCCATTGATTTCACCATAAATCGTTTTCCCGCAAATCTACGCCCACTTTAGTATAAACACACCCATATATGTTTATACTAAATGCATAATTCACAATTCAATCATTCATCTTCAATTATCTTAGTCTTAGTGATAAAAGAGAGCTCACATCAAAAGGTTGACCAGAACTCAAACAAGTGATCCATCACTAAGAACTTTCAACAAGTAAATTCCACACCAAGAAATCCAACCAGAAAATCACAATCACAAACTCTCCATAAACCATTTCAACAAGATGCTCACAACCAAAAACCTTTAGCAAGAGTTTCACCAGAGAATCCCCAACAAGGGTCTCACACAATAAATTCAACCAAAGTTTTACAACAAGGAGTTTTCAACAAACACTTCATCAATAACTCACAACAAGAAATCCAACGATAAATTCACAACAAAACACTTATCGCAAGAAATTCAACAATCATCCTTCAAATTAGCAGTTACCACAGTCAACAACAATGCACATAAGTCAAGTAGTTAACTCACACAAATTTCACAAAGAAGCATGTAAGGTCATACCCTAGGCCGCAGAGTTGACATATGCTCTGATACCATATTGTAAGGACCCGATTTTCAAAACTCGAAAATTCTCTTTTAAAATCCTTATTCATGAAAGTGAAGTGATTACTTTTGAAAGACATTACTTGAACAGTTTGGAAACTTGAGTGAATACGTTTATAAATCTACAAGGCGAAAATATTCCAAACACCCTTCATTTCAAAAGCATGTCATTACACTTCCGTTCAAATACATCCTTTATACAATTACACTTTCTCAAAAACTATATTGAATACAAACATTAGATCCACTTCATTATACAATTACAAGAAAGTTGTTTATACATGAATTTCACTTTAAAATGTTCTTCATATTACAAATATTTATCATATAACATATCAATTACATATTATCCACTACTCTATCATGTACTCTTCTACGCAAGCATCCAATGCGCTACCTCCACAACCTGAACCCAAATATACAACACATACAGGGAAAGACAGAGGGAGTAAGAACCAACTACGGCGACCGTAGCGTGGATTTACATGGAGTAATAACATTAAAGTATTAAAAACCACACACATCTAACATCAAATCAAGATAAGCTTATATCAATCAACACATAATATCCATATTCACCCTATAGTACACATATATCCCATAATATATGTGTTCTACAGTGTGCATACTTATACATCACATATTATCCATATTCACCCTATAATACACATACATCCCATACTATATGTGTTCTATAGTGTGCATATTTATTTATCACATATTATCCATATTCACCCTATAGTACACATACATCCCATACTATATGTGTTCTATAGTGTGCATATCTTATTCGTCCAAATATACTCATTTCTCATCATTCATATTCACCCTATAGGATATATATCCCATAATATATATCCTATGGCATGCATATGATTTTCATTCCGAGTATACACTTTTCACATCCTTCACATTCCGTAGTAATTTACCCTTGATCTCGTTCCACAATTTTGCACCGCACAAATAATCCCCATACCACATCGGGCAGGTCGAGTAAATCGCCGTACCCCATCGGGCAGGTCGAGTTTCCACATTACACTCACATCCATGTCATACACAATCAACACAAGGCATCTCATTATCTTATCACCATAGATAACATACAACATCCTCATTGTCAGAAACATACCTTTATCCATTTTAACACATTCACAGCTCATCACACATTCATTGTTACAACACACCCATACATGTTTATAACAATCAACTACTCGCAACATACTCATTTTAATAAACATACTCATTCCATTTTAACACATTCACAACTCATCACACATTCATTGTTACAACACACCCAGACATGTTTATAACAATCAACCACTTACAACATACTCATTTATGCGTATGACCATAAATATCTCACACACCATCATTATCACACAACATAACCATTATCATAAACAAACCACACATAACATATTCTTCATCATATACATATTAACGTTAGAACCATCTTTAATGACGGTGTATTACCATAAATGAGCATATAGAGTTTTATTCAAATAAACGGTTTTCCCCACCCATATATCTCCACTTTTATGGCTAATACATCCTCATGTAAGATAAAGACTCTCACATGGATCACAACTCCCAAGAGAGTTTCTATCCGTTAATATGCTCCGATTCTTGAGGGAAATCGGAGATGATGACTCTAATGAAATACTCTAAGACCACAATGGTATTCTCCCTCACCTTAGGTTGTATAAGCTATGTTGCTCCGCAAAAGAGCCACATCTCCCTTCATCTCCTCCAACCTCCATTGTTGCTTTTTCACCTCCAAGCTTTTCCAAATGTGTCACCATGAAGCAAGAGGAAGGTTTTGATGATTTTTGAGGCTTAGTGGAGGGAAAAATGGTCCATTTGGGTGGAGCCACCGTTGGGAGAGAAAGGGGGAGAAAGAAAATGAAGATTAGGGTTTCTAGATCCCCTTTTTCACTTTTATAGCTCTGACGCTCTCGCCCAAGCGAGGGATTCTCGCTCAGGCGAGAATCTCACAGTGATAAGTGTAATCGATTACCATTTGGTGTAATCGATTACATCAGTTAAAACTTGATGTAATCGATTACCAAACATGTTGTAATCGATTACAATATGAAAAATGCACATATATGATGTTTTTAATATGTTGTAATCGATTACGAGTATAGTGTAATCGATTACATCATGTAAAATACACAGGTCTTATTAGTTTATCACCATGTAATCGATTACCAGGATTGTGTAATCGATTACACTATTTTAAAAAAACAGAATCACACAGTGTCAACAGCCCAAAATTGCCATTTCTCACCTACGCGAGACAACTCTCTCTCAAGCGAGAATCCTCCAGTATAGCCCAAGATTTCACTCTCCTAGGTGATCCTTTCTCGCTCAGGCGAGAATCTCTCGCTCAAGCGAGGCTTCTAAGACTGATACTATAATTTTGAAGACTCAAATTTAGGGTGTTACATCCTTCCTACAATAAAACAGCTCTAATACCTACGTTATAAGCATCACATTCTATCTCAAAAGATTTAGCAAAATTTGGTAAGGATAGAACAGATGCATTAGTTAATCTTTCTTTAAAAGCCTTTGAAAGGCTTTTTCTTGTTTTTCACCCCACTTAAAACCGACATTCTTTTTAACCACCTCGTTAAGGGGTGCAGTGGTAGTGCTAAAGTCCTTAACGAACCTTCTATAGAAGCTAGCAAACCCATGGAAGCTTCTTACATCGGTTATAGTCATAGGGGTAGGCCAGTCCTGGATGGCCTTGATCTTTTCTTGGTCCACATGGTCCCCCTTGGCGTTTATAAGAAAACCCAAGAATATGCATAGAGCTCGAAATTTGCATAGAGCTTTTCAGCTCTTAGCACCAGTAAAACACTCCTAAGGTGTTTATAATATTTCGTTTCATTTTTACTATAAATTAAGATGTCGTCAAAGTAGACGATAACGAATTTGTCCAAAAATTCTTTAAGCACGTGGTTCATTAACCGCATAAAAGTGTTTGGGGCATTTGTTAGCCCGAAGGGCATAACTAGCCATTCATATAGCCCCGATTTAGTTTGGAAAGTGGTTTTCCACTCATCCCCTTCCCTTATTCTTATTTGGTGATATCCGCTTTTTAAGTCAATTTTAGAAAAGATACATGCACCAAATAAATCATCAAGTAAATCATCTAATCTTGGTATGGGATGGCGATACTTTACAGTGATATTGTTGATTGACCGGCAGTCCGTGCACATCCTCCAACTTCCATTTTTCTTAGGTACCAGAATTACAGGTACAACACAAGGTCTCATGCTCTGTTGTACCCAGCCCTTTTCCATCAGCTCATCGATTTGTTTCTGGATTTCCTGGGTGTCATGGGGGTCACTCCGATAGGCAGACCTATTGGGCAAAGAGGCCCCGAGAATGAGATCGATGTGGTGTTAAATTCCATTCAAGGGTGGAAGACCACGTGGTACTTCCTTGGGAAACACATCGTCGAATTCCTGCAGAAACCCTTTAACAAAAGGTGGTAGCTCATCAACTGCAACAGAAGCTGTTAGTACAAAATCATTGCAATATAATAAGTATAAAGGTTGCTTTGAAATCAAAGCACCCTTTATTTCACCCCGAGAGGCTAACAGACTTTTCTTTTTTTCTTTCTTTTTCTCATTTTTCTCTTTTTTTCGTTTTTCTCTTTTTCTTCATTTTTTTCATTCTTTTTTTCTAGATCTTCTTCTTTTTTTTATTTTCTTTCTCGATCCATTTTTTCTTTCAATATTCTTTGATCTTCACTCACTTGTCTTGGAGACAAGGGTGTAAGTACAATTTTCTTTTCCTTAAAGACAAAGGTATACTTATTGGAAAACCCATCATGGATGGCTTTCCGATCGTACTGCCATGGCCTGCCTAATAGCATGTGATTGGCCTCCATAGTGACTACGTCACACAGTATGGTGTCCACATATTTTCCAATGGAAAATGGGACCTCAGCTTGAAGGTTAACGGTCATTTCTCCGACCTCGCTCAACCATTGTAGGCGGTAGGGTAATGGGTGGGTCCTAGTCACTAGGTTTAGTTTGTTAACTGTCCTAGTGCTCACCACATTGGCACAACTTCCACCATCGATAATCACTGAACATACATTTCCCAAAACTAGACATCTTGTATGAAAGATTTTCTCCCGTTGACTTTCCTCGTCCTCCTTGACTTGTCTTCCCAAAAGCCTTCGAACCATGAGTAAGTCTCCATCCGGCTTCCTTGCCTCTTTCTTCTTCTGAACTTGAGTCTTCAGATTCCGATTCTACCACTCCATTCCTGAACACCATAGTCCTCTTGGTTGGGCACTGAGAAGCAATGTGTCCATGGCCCAAGCATTTGAAACATTTGACCTCCCGACTCCGGCTTGGTGCTTCCACGGTTTTCTTCCCATTAGTGGTGCTCACGGTCTCCTTGCTTGCTGCACCCTCCTTATTAGGCTTGTCCTTCCAACTAGATGGTTGGAACTATCCGGTGTTGGTTGAGTAGGCTTTTGATTTCCTTCTCTTCAGTTGTTGTTCCACCTTCATCGCTTTCTGTACCAAGTCTTCTAACTCCAAATAAATGTGCAACTCCACAACATCCAGGATATCCTGGTTGAGTAGATGAAGAAACTGTGCCATAGTGGCCTCACGGTCTTCATTGAGATTGGACCTCAACAAGGCCAACTCCATCTCCTTGTAGTAATCATCCACCGACTTACTCCCTTGATTCAATCTTTGAAGTTGGTTGTAAATGTCTCGATGATAAGACGGGGGTACAAACCTCTTCCTCATGATTGACCTCATTTCCTCCCATGTGCTCACGGGTTGAGCACCACACCTACGCCTATCCTTCTGGAGTTGATCCCACCAGACCATAGCATACTCTTTGAACTCCAATGTCGCCACCTTTACTTTCTTCTCCTCCGAATAATTGTGGCAATCGAACACTTGTTCGATTTTCATCTCCCATTCCATGTATGCTTCCGGATTATTCATTCCCATAAATGTGGGAACCTTAATCTGGAATCCTTCTACTCGATCATCTCTCCTCCTTTCCCTTTGATTATCCTCTTCATTCCTCCTTTCCCTCCGCCTTCTTCTCCTCCTTTCTGATTCTGAGTCAGATGACTCATCATGGCTAGAGTGTCTCCGATTTTGTTGGCGGTTTTGTTGGAGTTGCATTTCCTCCATCTGCTGTTCACAGTTCTAAACTCTTCATGTAGCTCCTGTAGAATAGATGTAAAGCTTTTGGTTCTTGGTGAAACCGTGGGTGAGGATGTGTTTTCAAAAGACATTTCCTTACTTTAACTCAAGTGTTTCACTCAATGTGTTTGTCACTCAACTCTCTTTCTCTCCTTGGATTCTGGATTGAACTGAGGGTTCTTAACAAAGGTCTTTGTTTTATGGCTGTTTGGCTTAACAAGGTAGGAAATAAGATGATTTTTGGGGTATACTATTTTTGACGGTTTTTTTTTTTGACTCTTTTGTTTTTTGTTACTCTTAGGACTTGGCAGGGATGTAAAGGAACCTGCAAACAGAAAATTCAACAAAAAAAAAGTTTCATTTTGGATTTTTTGGCCAAAACCGAAATATGGTGTAAAACACAATTTTCCTTGGCTTAGTTTCGGCCAAGGTGGAAATGATGCACCAAACTGCTCCAAACAAAGTCTAGCTCTGATACCACTTGATAGCAACCTCCTTGTGGGGGTTGGTATGCTTTCACGGTCGTTTTTGTTTGGAAAATGTTATTGGTGGAATTTGGGTTGTGTTTGGTTGTTTGTTTGGGTATTGTGTTTTTGATATTGTTTTGTGTATGGCTCAAAGGAATTGTGTTTGGCCGAGGGTGAGGAAATTGGCAGTGGCTAGCTTTGGTCTGGCCGAGGGAAACAGAATTTTGGCCGAGGCTTGGTGTCCTGGGCAGTTTCTAGCTGAATGTGTAAGGTCTATTTTTAGTGGTTTTTGTATTTGATGTTTGTAGGATAAAAGAAGTATGAAGGGAGGCTGAAGTTATGAAGGCGCCACAAGTATGGTTACTTGATAAGTCGGTCGTTGTTCGCCACAAAGTAGGAACTTTGATAAGAACTTTGATTTTCTTGGTTCAACCAAGAAGCTAGGAGAGATTTCTCACTAATCACGTTTTTCATATAATCCAAGATGTCTTATTCAATTGTGATTAACGAATACATATAGTGAGGGCTGGCCTAAGGCTCCCTTGACAATTCAAACCGAGACATTAATTTCAAGGCTAAAGACTTGGCTAGTTGTCTTTGATTTCAGCCTTACAATGCTCTTGAGCTTTTGAAATACAAATTAATACTTAGCAAATAACTAGGGTCGTGTTTGATTCAGCCATTAAAATGCAACATTGAATTTGAATTACACTTTATCACCTAAGCAAGAAACTAGGGAAGATATTCTCGGCTCATTAAGTTGGCCTTCAAGCATTGCCTTCTTTAGTAGCATTTGTCGTGGTTTCTTCATGGCTTTGTCCTTGCACTTCGTGGCTGATTCAATGTGAAATAAATTGGAGCATTAAAACCCCCTTATTTCCTTTATTAGCCGGATATAGAAAGAAACGCATTGTTTGCTAAGTTTTCGTGGACTCATTATGATGGCTGAATTTGAACTTGGCTTGGGGATCTAAATAAGGCAACAAATCATGAAAACACGCTCCTTCTCCTTTTTGTGGCCAAGTTCGAATTTGATTTGTTGATCCAAATAAGGTAACAATTAATTGTTGGCCATGCTTTGGGAAAGTCTTTATGCTGGCCGAATTTGGAATTGAATTCGTGATCAATGTGGCAATCAATTGAATTGTTATTACTTGTCCAAATTTTAATTTGGTTCTTCAATGTAATATACTCCCAAGATGGTAACAAGTGACATGCCACGCATCTTTAATGCAATATCATCCC
Source organism: Lupinus albus (assembly GCA_009771035.1). Lineage (NCBI taxonomy): Eukaryota > Viridiplantae > Streptophyta > Magnoliopsida > Fabales > Fabaceae > Lupinus > Lupinus albus. The sequence goes on along the minus strand of CM020011.1, from coordinate 5,311,409 downwards.
AATATGGCAATCAATTGAATTTGACTTGGTGGCCGAATTAGGTAATGATTTATTGTGTTCCTCAAGCCTTTCCACGCTATTGACTATGCCTAATTCCTCACGGCCGAATTTGGTAAGCCTTTAATTCACGGTCCATGCTTCCTCCATTTATCCACAAAGCTGGCCAATGTAAAGTGGGCCAATAAATACAAGCAAGCTCACATTAATATGTTTTCAAGTAATGCAATAAATTTAAGACAAACATTTATTTGTACAAAAGTGAATAAATTCAAACGTGGTATTGGACCACTTATTAAAGCAAGTAACATGGGAAAAACTAGCTTATGCTTTCCCCTCTTGGCCGTGGCCATCAAGGGGTGTGCCCCCTCAAGCATGAGGAAATTTATGGTCTTTGTGTCAACACTTGGCCCAATTGAAGTTTGGATATGTAGCACTAGATGACCAAGAGTGCCTCGGGCTCTCTTGGGCTTGGTTCGAGTCATGGGCCCTCCTAGACCCATAAGTTCATCCAAGTCGATTGATTCGTGCGAGTCGCCATCACTTACTGAATGACTTACTTACAAAATGATTGATTGACTTACTTACTGAATGACTGACTTAGTTATTTACTGACTTACTCACTGACTTATTGAATGACTTACTTACTAAATGACTAACTGATTTACTTATTGAATGACTAACCGACTTACTTACTGAATGACTAACTGATTTACTTACTGAATGACTAACCAACTTATTTACTGAATGACTGACTGACTTACTGACTGACTTACTGAATGACTTACTTACTAAATGACTGAGTGACTTACTTACTAAATGAATATCTGACTTACTTACTGACTTATGGTCTTACTTACTTACAGAATGACTGACTTACTTACTTACTGAATAACAGACTGGCTTACTTACTGAATTACTGATTGACTTACATACTGAATGACGTACTGAAAGACTTATTGACATACTGACTGACTTACTTAATAACTTTCATATTGAATGACTGACTGACTTAGAGAATGACTTGCTGACTTACTGACTGACTTACTTACTGAAAGAGTGACTGACTTACTTACTGAATGACTGACTTACTTACTGAATGACTGACTAACTTACTTACTGAATAACTGACTTTCTTACTGAATGACTGACTGACTTACTTACTGAATGACTGACTTACTTACTTGTTGAATGACTGAATGACTTACTTACTTACTTACTGAATGACTGACTGACTTAGTTACTAAATGACTGACTGAATGACTTATTGACTGACATACTGATAGACTTACTGAATGACTGATTGACTTACTTACTGAATGACTTACTTATTGACTTACTTACTGACTTACTGAATGACTGATTAACTTTCTTACTGAATGACTCACAGACTTACAAACTGAATGACTCACTGACTTACTTACTTAATGACAGACTGAATGACTTACTTACTGACTTACTGACTGACTTAATGAGTGACTTACTGAATGATTTAGTGACTTACTTACTGAATGACAGACTGAATGACTTACTTACTGCCTTACTGACTTATTGACTTACTTACTGACTTACTGACTTATTGACTTACTTACTAAATGACTAACTTACTGAATGACTGACTGACAGACTTACTGAATGACTGACTAACTTACTTACTGAATGAATGACTGACACACTTACTGAATGATTGATTGATTTACTTACTGAATGACGGAATTACTTACTGAATGACTTACTGATTGATTTACTGACTGACTTACTGAATGACTAACTGACTTACTTACTGAATGACTGGATGAATGACTTACTTATTGACTTACTAACTGACTTACTGAATGACTTACATAATGAATGACTTACTTACTTACTTACTAAATGACTGAAGTACTTACTTACTCAATGACTGATAGACTTACTTACTGACTTACTAACTTACTTACTGAATGACTTACTTACTGAATGACTGACTTACTTACTTACTAATTGACTAAAGTACTTACTTACTGAATGACTGATTGACTTACTTACTGAATGACTGACTAACTTACTTACTGAATAACTGACTGAGTTACTTACTGAATGACTGACTAAATGAGTTACTTACTGACTTACTGACTGACTTACTGAATGAATTACTTACTTACTTACTGAATGACTGACTTACTTACTTACTAATGACTGGCTTAATTACTGACTTACTTACTAACTGACTGACTTACTAACTTACTAATTGACTTACTTACTGACTTACTGACTAACTTAGTAACTTACAGACTGACTGACTGACTGAATGACTGACTGAATAACTTACTAAATGACTGAATGACTTACTTACTGAATGACTGACTGACTGACTTACTGAATGACTGACTGACTGACTTACTGAATGACTGACTGACTTACTTGTTGAATGATTGACTGACTTACTTACTGACTTACTTATTGACTTATTGAATGGCTTACTTACTGAATGACGAACTAATTTACTTACTGAATGACTGACCGACTTACTTACTGAAACTGACTGAGTTACTTACTGAATGACTGACTTACTTACTTACTGAATGACTGACTAAATGATTTACTTACTGACTTACTGAATGACTAACTGAATGACTTACTGAATGACTGAATGACTTACTTACTGAATGATTGACTGACTTACTTACTGAATGATAGAATGACTTACTGAATGATTTACACACTGACTTACAGATTGACTTACTGAATGACTTACTTACAAAATGATTGTATGACATACTTACGGAATGACTGACTCACTTACTTACTGAATGACTGACTGAATGACTTACTTATTGTCTTACTGACTGACATACTGAATGACTGACGTACTTACTTACTGAATGACAGACTGACTTACTTAATGAATGACTAACGTACTTACTTATTGAAAGACTGACTGATTTACTTAATGAATGACTGACTGAGTGGCTTACTGAATGACTGACTGAATTACTTAATGAATGACTGATAGAATGACTTACTTACTGACTTACTGACTGACTTACTGAATGACTTACTTACTGAATGATTGGCTTACTTATTGAATGACTGACTGATTTACTAACTGAATGACTGACTGACTTGCTGACTAACTTACTGAATGACTGACTTACTTACTTACTGACTTACTGAATGACTAATTGGTTTACTTATTGAATGACTGACCGACTTACTTACTGAATGACTGATTGACTTACTTACATAATGACTGACCGACTTACTTACTAAATGACTGACTAAATGACTTACTTACTGACTTACTGAATGACTGACTGAAAGACTTACTTAATGACTGAAAGACTGACTGAATGACTTATTGAATGACTTACTTACTGAATGACTGACTGACTTACTTACTAAATGACTGACTTACTTACTTACTGAATGATTGACTAACTTACTTACTGAATGACCAATTGACTTACTTACTAAATGACTTACTTATTTACTTACTTACTGACTTATTGACTAACTTACTGAATGACTAACATACTGAATGACTGACTAACTTACTTAATTACAGTTGACATACTTACTGAATGACTGACTTTCTTACTTACTGAATGAGTGACTAGCTTACATACTGAATGACTGACTTACTTACTTACTGAACGACTGACTCACATACTTCCTGAATGACTAACTTACTTACCTAATGACTGACTGACTTACTTACTGAATGATTGACTTACTTACTTATTGAATGAGTGACTGCCTTACTTAATTACTGAATGACTAACTGACTTAGTTACTGAATGATTGATTGACTGAATGACTTACTGGCTGACATACTGATAGACTTAAGGAATGACATACTTAATGAATGACTGATTGACTTACTGAATGACTTACTTACTTAATGATTGAATGACTTACTGAATAACTTGTGGAATGACTTACTTACTGACTAACTTTCTAACATAATGAATGACTTACTTGCTGAGTGACTGAATGACTTACTTACTGACTTAGTTACTAAATGACTGACAGACTTACTTACTGAATTACTGACTGACTTACTTACTGAAACGCTGACTGAATTTTTACTTACTGACTTACTAAATGACTTACTTATTGAATGACCGACTTACTTACTGAATGATTGGGGGAATGACTTACTTACCTACTTATTGAATGACTGACTTACTTACTTAATGAATGACTAACTGACTTACTTACTGGCTTACTGTCTGACTTACTGAATGACTTACTTACTGAATGACTGACTGATTTACTTATTGAATGATTGACTGACTTACTTACTGAATGACTAACTGACTTACTTACTTAATGACTGACTTACTTACTTATTGAATGACTTACTTACTGAATTTCTTACTTACCTTAAGACTTAGGTACTAACTTACTGAATTACTTACAGACTATCTTACTTACTGACTTACTGAATAACTTACTGAATGATTTACCGAATGACTTACATAATGAATGACTGACTGACTTACATACTGAATGACTGACTGAATGACTTATTTACTGACTGACTTATTGACATAGTGACTGATTTACTGAATGACTTACTTACTGACTTAGTTACTAAATGACTGACTGACTTACTTACTGAATTACTGACTGACTTACTTACTGAAACACTGACTGAATGACTTACTTACTGACTTACTAAATGACTTACTTATTGAATGACCGACTTACTTACTGAATGATTGGCGGAATGACTTACTTACCTACTTACTGAATGACTAACTGAGTTACTTACTGAATGACTAACTGACTTACTTACAGGCTTACTGTCTGACTTACTGAATGACTTACTTACTGAATGACTGACTGATTTAGTTATTGAATGATTGACTGACTTACTTACTGAATGACTAACTGACTTACTTACTTAATGACTGACTTACTTACTTATTGAATGACTTACTTGCTGAATTTCTTACTTACCTTAAGACTTAGGTACTAACTTACTGAATTACTTACAGACTAACTTACTGAATGACTTACTTACTGACTTACTGAATAACTTACTGAATGACTTACCAAATGACTTACATAATGAATGATTGACTGACTGAATGACTTATTTTCTGAATTACTGACTCACTTATTGACATAACGACTGATTTACTGAATGACTTACTTACTCAGTGACTGACTTACTTACTTACTAGATGACTGACTGACTTACATACTGAATGACCGACTTACTTACTTACTAAATGACCGATTGACTTACTTACTGAATTACTGACTGACTTACTTACTGAAAGACTGATTCAATGACTTACTAACTGACTTACTTACTGACTTACTAAATGACTTACTTACTGAATGACTGACTTACTTACTGAATGACTAGCGGAATGACTTACTTACTGACTAACTTACTAACTTAATGAATGACTTACTTGCTGAATGACTGAATGACTTACTTACTAACTTAGTTACTAAATGACTGACTGACTTACTTACTGAAACACTGATTGAATGACTTACTTACTTACTTACTTACTAAATGACTTAGTTTTTGAATGACCGACTTACTTACTAAATGATTGGCGGAATGACTTACTTACCTACTTACTGCATGACTGACTGACTTACTTACTGAATGATTAACTGACTTACTTACTGGCATACTGTCTGACTTACTAAATGACTTACTTACTGAATGACTGACTGATTTACTTATTGAATGATTGACTGACTTACTTATTGAATGACTTACTAACTTACTTACTTACTGAATGATTGACATAATGTCTTACTTAATGACTTACTGACTGACTTATTGAATGACCTACATGCTGAACGACTGACTGACTTACTTACTGGATGACTGACTGACTTACTTACTTACTGAATGACTGAATGACTTACTTGTTGAATGACTGACTGACTTACTAACTAAATGTCGGTCTGGCTTACTTACTAAATGACTGAATGACTTACTTATTGAATGACTGAATGGTTTACTAATGACTTATAGAATGACTTACTCACTGACTTACTGAATGACTTACTTACTGAATGACTGATTGACTTACTTACTGAATGATGACTGATTTAATTACTGAATGACTGATTGACTTGCTTATTGAATGACTGACTAACTTACTTACTGAATGACTTACTGACTTACTTACTGAATGACTGACATACTTACATACTGAATGACTGACTGACTTTCATACTGAATGACTGGCTGACTTACTAACTGTCTTACTTACTGAATGACTGATTGAATTACTTATTGAATGACTGACTGACTTACTTACTGAATGAGAGACTAACTTACTTACTGAATGACTGGCTAAATGACTTACTTATTGACTTACTGACTAACTTACTGAATGACTTACTTACTGAATGACTCACAGACTAACTTACTGAATGACTGACTGACTTACTTACTGAATGACTGACAAACATACTTATTGAATGACTGACAGACTTACTAACTGACTTATTGAATGAATTACTTACTGAATGACTGACTGACCTACTTACTGAATGACTCACTGGCATACTTACTTACTCACTGTCTGATTAACACACTGGATGACAAACTTACTTACTTACTGAATGACCGATTGACTTACTTACTAAATGACTTACTTACTTACTTACTTACTGACTTATTGACTAACTTACTGAATGACTAACATTCTGAATGAGTGACTAACTTACTGAATTACAGATTGACATACTTACTGAATGACTGACTTTTTTACTTACTGAATGACTGACTAGCTTACATACTGAATGACTGACTTACTTACTTACAGAACGAATGACTCACTTACTTCCTGAATGACTGACTTACTTACCTAATGGCTGACTGACTTACTTACCGAATGATTGACTTATTTACTTATTGAATGAGTGACTGCCTTACTTAATTACTGAATGACTAACTGACTTAGTTAATGATTGATTGACTGAATGACTTACTGACTGACATACTGATAGACTTAATGAATGACATACTTAATGAATGACTGATTGACTTACTTACTAAATGATTGACTGACTTACTGAATGACTTACTTAGTTAATGATTGAATGACTTACTGAATGACTTTCTGACTGACTTACTAAATGACTTACTGAATGACTTACTGAGTGACTAACTGAATGACTTACTTATGGACTTACTTATTGTCTTACTGAATGACAAACTAACTAACTTATTGAATGACTGATTGACTTACTTACTGAATGACTGACTTACTGTCTGACTTTCATACTGAATGACTGACTTTCTTACTTAATGAATGACCGACTGATTTACTTACAGAATGACTGACTTACTTGCTTGCTTAAAGAATGATTGACTGAATGTCTTACTTAATGACTTATTGACTAACTTACTGAATGACTAACATACAGAATGACTGACTGGCTTACTTCTTGAATGACTAGCTGAATTATTGACTGACTTACTTACTGAATGAATGGCTAACTTACTTACTAAATGACTGACTGACTTACTTACTGAATGACTGACTTACTTACTTACTGAATGACTTACTAAGATACCTAATGAATGACAGACTCTCTTACTGAGTGACTGACTGACTTACTTTCTAACTGACTGACTTACTAACTTACTAATTGACTTACTGACTGACTTACTGACTGACTTACTGACTAACTTACTAACTTACTTACTGACTTACTGAATGGCTTACTTACTGAATGACGAACTAATTTACTTACTGAATGACTGACCGACTTACTTACTGAATGACTGACTAAGTTACTTACTGAATGACTGACTGACTTACTTACTGAATGACTGACTAAATGATTTACTGAATGACTAATTGAATAACTTACTGAATGACTTACTTACTGAATGACTGACTTACTTACTTACTGAAAGACTGACTTACTTACTTACTGAATGATTGATTGACTTACATACTAAATGATAGAATGACTTACTTAAGGACTTATTGACTGACTTATTGAATGGATAACATACTGACTTACTGATTGACTTACTGAATGACTTACTTACAAAATGATTGTATGACATACTTACTGAATGACTAGCTGAGTTACTTACAGAATGACTGACTCACTTACTTACTGAATGACTGACTGAATGACTTACTTACTGTCTTACTGACTGACATACTGAATGACTGACGTACTTACTTACTGAATGACAGACTGACTTACTTAATGAATGACTAACGTACTTACTTATTGAATGACTGACTGATTTACTTAATGAATGACTGACTGACTGGCTTACTGAATGACTGACTGAATTACTTAATGAATGACTGATAAAATGACTTACTTATTGACTTACTGACTGACTTACTGAATGACTTACTTACTGAATGATTGGCTTACTTATTGAATGACTGACTGACTTACTAACTGAATGACTGACTGACTTGCTGACTAACTTACTGAATTACTGACTTACATACTTACTGACTTACTGAATGACTAACTGGTTTACTTATTGAATGACTGACCGACTTACTTACTGAATGATTGATTGACTTACTTACATAATGACTGACCGACTTACTTACTAAATGACTGACTAAATGACTTACTTACTGACTTACTGAATGACTGACTGAAAGACTTACTTAATGACTGAATGACTGACTGAATGACTTACTGAATGACTTACTTACTGAATGACTGACTGACTTACTTACTAAATGACTGACTGAGTTACTTACTGAATGATTGACTGACTTACTTACTGAATGAATGAATGATTTACTAAAGGACTTATTGACTGACTTATTGAATGATTGAATGAATTACTTACAGATTGACTGACTCACTTAAATACTGAATAACTGATTGAATGACTTACTTATTGACTTACTGACTGACCTAATGAATGACTTACTTACTAAATGACTGACTGACTTACCTACTGAATGATTGACTTACTTACTTACTAAATGACTGACTGACTTACTTACTGAATGAATGACTAACTTACTTACTGAATGATTGACTAAATGACTTACTGACTGACTTACTTACTGAATGACTGACTGACTTACTGAATTATTGACTTACTTACTGACTGACTTACTTACTGAATGATTGACGGACTTACTTACTGAATGACTGACTTACTTACTTACTGATTACTGAACGACTTACATACTGACTTACTGACTGCCTTACTGAATAACTTACTTACTATAAGACTGACTTACTTATTTACTGAATGACTCACTTACTTACTTACCGAATAACTGACTGAATGAATTACTCACTGACTTACTGACTGACTTACTGAATGACTTACTGAAAGACTGAATTACTTACTTAATGAATGACTGACTGATTTACATACTGAATGACTGACTGACTTACTTAGTGAATGACTGACTGACTTACTTACTGAATGATTGACGGACTTACTTACTGAATGACTGAATGACTAACTGACTGATTACTGAACGACTTACATACTGACTTACTGAATGACTTACTTACTAAATGACTGCCTGACTTACTTACTGTAAGACTGACAGACTTATTTACAGAATGACTGACTTACTTACTTACCGAATGACTGACTGAATGACTTACTCACTGACTTACTGAATGACTTACTGAATGACTGAATTACTTACTTATTGAATGAATGACTGACTTACTTACTGAATGACTTACTCACTGACTTATTGAGTGACTTACTTACTGAATGACTAACTGATTTACTTACTGAATGACTAACCGACTTACTTACTGAATGACTAACTGATTTACTAACAAAATGACTAACCGACTTACTTACTGAATGACTGACTGACTTACTGACTGACATACTAACTGACTTACTGAATGACTTACTTACTAAATGACTGAGTGACTTACTTACTAAATGACTATCTGACTTACTTACTGACTTACTGTCTGACTTACTTACAGAATGACTGACTTACTTACTTACTGAATCACCGACTGGCTTAGTTACTGAATTACTGATTGACTTACATACTGAATGACATACTGAATGATTTATTTACATTCTGACTGACTTACTTAATAACTTACATATTGAATGACTGACTGACTTCTAAAATGACTTGTTGACTTACTGACTGACTTACTTACTGACTTACTTACTGACTTACTTACTGAATGACTGACTTACATACTTACTGAATGACTGACTGAGTTACTTACTGAATAACTGACTTTCTTACTGAATGACTGAATGACTTACTTACTGAATGACTGACTTACTTACTTGTGAAATGACTGAATGACTTACTTACTTACTTACTGAATGACAGACTGACTTACTTACTAAATGACTGACTGATGACATATTGACTAACATACTGATAGACTTACTGAATGACTGATTGACTTACTTACAGAATGACTAACTTATTGACTTACTTACTGACTTACTGAATGACTGATTAACTTTCTTGCTAAATGACTCACAGACTTACAAACTGAATGACTCACTGACTTACTTACTTAATGACTCACTGAATGACTTACTTACTGACTTACTGACTTACTGACTTACTTACTAAATGACTAACTTACTAAATGACTGACTTACTTACTTACTGAATGACTGACTAACTTACTGAATGAATAACTGACACACTTACTGAATGATTGACTGATTTACTTACTGAATGACGAAATAACTTACTGAATGACTTACTGATTGATTTACTAACTTACTGAATGACTAAATGACTTACTTACTGAATGACTGAATGAATGACTTACTTACTGACTTACTGACTGACTTACTTAATTAATGACTGACTTATTTACTTACAATATGACTGAAGTACTTACTTACTCAATGACTGATAGACTTAGTTACTGACTTACTAACTGACTTACTGAATGACTTACTTACTGAATGACTGACTTACTTACTTACTAATTGACTGATGTACTTACTTACTGAATGACTGATTGACTTACTTACTGAATGACTGACTAACTTACTTACTGAATAACAGACTGAGTTACTTACTGAATGACTGACTGAATGAGTTACTTACTGACTTACTGACTGACTTACTGAATGACTTACTTACTGAATGACTGACTTACTTATTAACTGAATGATTGACTTACTAACTTACTGAATGACTGACTGACTTACTTACCGAATGACTGACTGACTTACTTACTGAATGACTAACTGACTTACTTACTGAATGACTAACTAACTTACTTACTAACTGAATGACTAACTGATTTACTTACTTAATGACTGACTTACTTACTTATTGAATGACTTACTTACTGAATTTCTTACTTACCTTAAGACTTAGGTACTAACTTACTGAATTACTTACTGACTAACTTACTGAATGACTTACTTACTGAATTACTGAATAACTTACTGAATGACTTACCAAATGACTTACATAATGAATGACTGACTGACTTACATACTGAATGACTGACTGAATGACTTATTTACTTAATGACTAAATGACTTATTGACATAATGACTGATTTACTGAATGACTTACTTACTCAATGACAGACTTACTTACTTACTAGATGACTGACTGACTTACTTACTGAATGACCGACTTTCTTACTTACTAAATGACTGACTTACTTACTTACTGAATTACTGAATGACTTACTTACTGAAAGACTGATTCAATGACTTACTAACTGACTTACTTACTAACTTACTAAATAACTTACTTACTGAATGACTAGTGGAATGACTTACTTACTGACTAACTTACTAACTTAATGAATGACTTACTTGCTGAATGACTGAATGACTTACTTACTGACTTAGTTACTAAATGACTAACTGACTTACTTACTGAAACACTGACTGGATGACTTACTTACTGACTTACTGACTGACTTACTAAATGACTTACTTTTTGAATGACCGACTTACTTACTGAATGATTGGCGGAATAACATATTTACCTACTTACTGAATGACTAACTGACTTTCTTACTGAATGACTAACTGACTTACTTACTGGTATACTGTCTGACTTACTAAATGACTTACTTACTGAATGACTGACTGATTTACTTATTGAATGATTGACTGACTTACTTATTGAATGACTTACTAACTTACTTACTTACTGAATTATTGACATAATGTCTTACTTAATGACTTACTGACTGACTTATTGAATGACTTACATGCTGAACGACTGACTGACTTACTTACTGGATGACTGATTGACTTACTTACTTATTGAATGACTGAATGACTTTCTAACTGAATCACTGACTGACTTACTAACTAAATGACGATCTGGCTTACTTACTAAATGACTTAATGACTGAATGACTGAATGGTTTACTAATGACTTATAGAATGACTTACTAACTGACTTACTCAATTACTTACTTACTGACTTACTAATTGACTTACTTACTGAATGATGACTGATTTACTTACTGAATGACTGATTGACTTGCTTATTGAATGACTGACTAACTTACTTACTGAATGACTGACTGACTTACTTACTGAATGACTGACATACTTACTTACTGAATGACTGACTGACTTTCATACTGAATGACTGGCTGACTTACTAACTGTCTTACTTACTGAATGACTGATTGAATTACTTATTGATTGACTGACTGACTTACTTACTGAATGACAGACTAACTTACTGAATGACTGGCTGAATGACTTACTTATTGACTTACTGACTAACTTACTGAATGACTTACTTACTGAATGACTCACAGACTAACTTACTGAATGACTGACTGACTTACTTACTGAATGACTGACAAACATACTTACTGAATGATTGACTGACTTACTGAATGACTTACTTACTGAATGACTTACTGACTTACTTACTGAATGACTCACTGGCTTACTTACTGACTCACTGTCTGATTTACACACTGGATGACAGACTTACTTACTTACTGAATGACCGATTGACTTACTTACTAAATGACTTACTTACTTACTGACTTGTTGACTAACTTACTGAATGACTAACATACTGAATGACTGACATACTTACTAAATGACTGAATGACTGAATGGTTTACTAATGACTTATAGAATGACTTACTAACTGACTTACTCAATTACTTACTTACTGACTTACTGATTGACTTACTTACTGAATGATGAGTGATTTACTTACTGAATGACTGATTGACTTGCTTATTGAATGACTGACTAACTTACTTACTGAATGACTGACTGACTTACTTACTGAATGACTGACATTCTTACTTACTGAATGACTGACTGACTTCCATACTGAATGACTGGCTGACTTACTAACTGTCTTACTTACTGAATGACTGATTGAATTACTTATTGAATGACTGACTGACTTACTTACTGAATGACAGACTAACTTACTTACTGAATGACTGGCTGAATGACTTACTTATTGACTTACTGACTAACTTACTGAATGACTTACTTACTGAATGACTCACAGACTAACTTACTGAATGACTGACTGACTTACTTACTGAATGACTGACAAACATACTTACTGAATGACTGACTGACTTACTAACTGACTTACTGAATGACTTACTTACTGAATTACTGACTGACTTACTTACTGAATGACTCACTGGCTTACTTACTGACTCACTGCCTGATTTACACACTGGATGACAGACTTACTTACTTACTGAATGACCGATTGACTTACTTACTAAATGACTTACTTACTTACTTACTTACTGACTTATTGACTAACTTACTGAATGACTAACATACTGAATGACTGACTAACTTACTGAATTACAGATTGACATACTTACTGAATGACTGACTTTCTTACTTACTGAATGACTGACTAGCTTACATACTGAATGACTGACTTACTTACTTACTGAACGACTAACTCACTTACTTCTTGAATGACTGACTTACTTACCTAATGACTGACTGACTTACTTACTGAATGATTGACTTACTTACTTATTGAATGAGTGACTGCCTTACTTAATTACTGAATGACTAACTAACTTAGTTACTGAATGATTGACTGAATGACTTACTGACTGACATACTGATAGACTTAATGAATAACATACTTAATGAATGACTGATTGACTTACTTACTAAATGACTGACTGACTTACTGAATGACTTACTTACTTAATGATTGAATGACTTACTGAATGACTTTCTGACTGACTTACTGAATGACTTACTAAATGACTTATTGACTGACTAACTAAATGACTTACTTACAGACTTAGTTATTGACTTACTGAATGACAGACTAACTAACTTAATGAATGACTCACTTAATGATTGACTGAATTACTTACTGAATGGCTGACTAACTTACTTACTAAGGGGTGATGCCAAGGTACTAAAATCCTTAACGAACCTCCTATAGAAGCTTGCTAATCCATGGAAACTCCTTACCTCGGTCACAGTTTTAGGAGTAGGCCAATCCTGGATGGCCTTTATCTTTTCTTGGTCCACACGGACCCCATTGGCATTTATCATGAATCCAAGAAAAATCACATGATCAACACAAAAAGTGCATTTTTCAACATTAGCATATAACTTTTCTTTTCTCAAAACAAGCAAAACAACTCTTAGATGTTAATGATGCTCATCTATGGTTTTAGAGTAAATCAAAATATCATCAAAGTAGACAACAACAAATTTACCCAAAAATTCCCTCAAGACATGATTCATTAGACGCATAAAAGTACTTGGGGCATTAGTTAGCCCAAATGGCATGACAAGCCATTCATATAAACCATAAGTGGTCTTAAAGGCAGTTTTCCATTCATCACCTTCTCGGATCCGAATTTGATGGTAACCACTTTTTAAGTCAATTTTTGAAAAGATGGTGGCACCATATAATTCGTCCAACATGTCATCCAACCTTGGGATTGGATGCCTATACTTTACTGTTATGTTGTTCACAGCTCTACAATCAGTACACATCCTCCATGTGCCATCCTTTTTGGGCACCAAGATGATTGGAACAGCACAAGGGCTTAGGCTCTCTTGAACCCATCGTTTTTGCATCAATTCTTCAATTTGGTTTTGAACCTCCTTTGTTTCAGTGGGGTTGCACCTATAGGCTGGCCTATTAGGTAGAGATGCACCAGGTATGAGATCAATTTGATGCTCAATGCCCCTTATAGGTTGTAAACCGTGAGGTACCTCCCTAGGGAACACATCACCAAATTCCTGCAATAAATTCTCAACAAACATAGGCAATTCTCCTTCCTTAGAAGGGTTAGTAGTTAGACAAAGCTCCCTACTAAAAAGTAGGTACAAAGATTGTTTTGAAATCAAAGCATCTTTTATCTCCCCCTTGGTTGGTATGTACCCTTCCCTTTTTACAAACTCACTCTTTTTGTCACGAGTTCAAGGCTCAAGTGCTCAAAACGTGGAGGGAAAGTGAAAATTGAAATTGAACTTTGAAATTCAAATTCAAAATTTGAAATTCGAATTCAAAATCAAGATTAAGTCATCACAAGACTTGAGGCTCAAGGCAGCCAAGTGGCTCATCTAGAATCCTTCCAAAAATAAGGATTCCTTAAATTTTGGCCAAGTCCATCTAAACTTCTAGTCAAAGGATAGAATCTTCTAAAGACTTAACATAATCTATCTTCAAGTGACTCATCAAAGAATCATTCCCAACAGAGGATTCATTGACACTCGGTGATCGAGGCCGTACTCGATACAAATAATATAACAATAAAGTATAGTACTAGGAAGTGACTCCTAGGTCGTTTCCCAAAGATTATCTTTCACACAATGGTTCAAACACCTTACACGCACACACACAATGGGGGGTTTTAGTGGTTGTTACGCTATGAAATTAAGCTAAAACAGAACACAAACAGAAAACAGAATAGTAAAGAGGCTAAATCCCTTTGGTTTCCTTGTTCACAACTCAATCCTCGGTTTCAATATATCCAAATCAGATTCTCAGTGTTCCTTTGTTGAGAGTCGATCAACTAAGCGATGATCAACTCACAGTTAAATTGCTAAACCTCTAACTAAGCGAAATTGGCATAAGCAACAAACAGTTAACAATGTCACACGAATCAAAGCATCAATTTCATATTCTACACATTGAATTCCTAATATGTTCATAACTCTAATGTTTAAGCTTCAAACTAAGCGAATTCAACATAAACATAGAGCATTTACAGATTCACATAAACTAAGCGATTATGTGCTAGAGAACTAATTAACTAAGCGAAAATCAGTTCACAAACCTAAAACAACACCATGGAATTAAGCAAACCATAACATGAAATAGGATAGAAGCTTCAACAACATAAAACCGAAATTGCATTAACAACAACATAGAAACCGAAAATGCATTAAGCACTAAACCTCAAGAGTGTGATACATTACCAAAGGAATTTAGCACTAAACTTCTAGCCTTCCATGGAGGAAGAAGCAAAACCGAATTTGGAGGAGGAAGAAGATGGAAAACGAAAACCTAAAGGAACCCCAAAAGGGAGAAAACGAAAATGTAATGTAAAGTTGTTTTTGAAAACGAAATTCTAAGCTTATTAAAGGGTAAAACCGAAATGGGCCCTAAACAATGGGCCCAAAACCTAAAACGGAATTAAAAATCCTATAACTAAATACAATCTTCACTTTAGCACACATCTTCCACTTGTAATGCCCAAAATGTCCTTGGTGCCAAATATGTCCTGAAAATGGAATTAGATTTAATTAGGCTAAATAATCCCAAATTAACTCATTTTAGGAATAATAGTCCAATAAAGCCTAAAATACTAAACAATGCCAAATAAAGTCAATTAGACACCAAGAATCATTAACAATGGTAAAATAAGGTTATTAATAGTGTGTAATATTTGACTCATCAAATACCCCCACACTTAACCTTTTGCACTCCTGGGCAAAATCAAGAAATAATGTTATGCTAACTAGTGCAACAAAGTGAGTCATGTAAGAAGATTATTAAAAACTAGGAAATCAAAAATCCTAAAGATGGCATACTTCACAATGAATTCTAAGAAATGCAAAGAGATGGGCAAAATCAAACACACTAGAATAAAAAGATCAAGAATCAAGATATCCATGTAGATCATCCAATCAATTCAAGCATGCAAAGAAACCAATCAAATCAAGAGGTGAGTCACAACAATGATAGATCCTCACAAGATATGCTCTCTAAAGTGTTTACACTCATGTGTCTTAGGTTGTAAGTATTTACACTCAAGGCACTTCATGAAAACAAACAAAACCATAAGCTTGACAAGTTTCTAACATCAACATGACCAACACATGCACATAGTGATCAAAAGGACATTTCAAGGTTGTAATGGGGCCAAGGACAAGGTAGGATAAAGTATGGAATATGTAGCTTAAAACCAAGGGAATAGAGGAGCAATGAGGAATAAGTAAAAAGTAAGACAAAATCAACCCCATATTCAAACTCAAATTCCAATCCTCTTTGCCACACTCAACTTTTATTCACTTTTTTTTTTCATTTTTGTTTGTTTTTCTTTTGTTTTGTTTCTCTTTTTGTTGCTTTTCTTTTTGGTATTTTTTTTTTGTTTTTCAATACACCACACTTGTGTACAAAAATGTATTAACCAACCCATGAGTCATACCCAAAACATATAAGAAATGAAGAACAATGCACCCTTACTTTAATACCCATTCCCAAAACAATTCCAAAGCTCCAAAATTCCCTAAAGTTAGGATAATCATGGTTTTTCACTTATAGGCTTGTAATGAGCTATATAACAAAGAAAGGGTAAAAAGGCTCAAAGGGGCTAGCAAAAGGATAATTTCATTCAAGGTAGGCTATATGGCATGTGGTTTATTCAAAAGAAATGCCTAAATCACTTCAAAATGTGCAATATGAAAATCAAGTATCAACAAGAAACATGTCAAGTTCTAGAGTGCAAGTAATCAAGAGTGCAACAATCACACATGAAAGAATACTAGATGGCATACATCAATCCATCCTCAATTAAGGCTGAAAATCTAACAAGGGACAAGACTATCACAATTTCCTCAACCTCTCAATTCTCAAAAGTAACGTAGCACACAGAAAATATATGGATTCACAACACAATATCAAGAATCAACTAAAACAAAGCATGAGAGAAAATGCCCAAAATCTAAGCAAAATCTAAGAATCAAAGAAAAGCATGCATCAACATAAACCTACATTAGTCTCCCCCCACACTTAAACTACACATTGTCCCAATGGAACACAGCCAGAATATCCACGCAGTTATATTAGAAATTGTAATTGGACAATTGCAATAAAAAGTAAGGAAGGAGAGAAAGAAAGAAAAACTCCCTTAATCATGGAGGGAGGAAATCAAAATCATAACTAGCAAGGACAGTCCCCAAAGCATAAGCAGCAATGTCGCACTCAAGGTCAAATGGGGGTGTCCAATCAGGTGCCTGCAAAACAGATGGAAAAAAGTAGAAAAGCTAGGCTTTGTTGCAGCCTGCACCTGAACAAATAAATCAGATTGTTGTCTGAATCCTGCATCATTTGGGTTAGTGCAATGTGAATGTTTAACAGGAGAATCAACAACAATATTAAGAAACTCATCAATACAAGAGTCACACAGCTCAGAATCAGTGCATTCATGGCAAGTGTACAATGAAGTGCAAGGAACATCAATGTCAATATCAATGTTCAAAAACTCATCAATGCAAAAACTACATGTTTCAGAATTAGTGCATGCATGACAAGTGTATGAATCAGTTAATGACAAAGCATGAAAATCATGAAGAAAATTAGAAAGGTGTGTATCATTGAACTCATGAAGCAAATCAAGGTGGAAAATAGAGTGGCCCTTGGATGGATGCTTTAAAGCATCAAAAATGTTAAACCGAGCCACTTTATCATCGAATTCCATAGAAAGTGTCCCAGCATGGACATCGATCTTGGTTCGGGCTGTTCTCAAGAATGGTCTCCCCAAAATAATTGGAACTGTGTTACTAGGTGATCCCTCTTCCATATCAAGAATGTAAAAATCAGCAGGAAAGATCAGTTGATCAACCTGAACCAAGACATCCTCTACCAAACCGGCAGGGTATGCAGTACTCCTATTTGCTAATTGGATTACCACACCCGTAGGTTGCAAGGGTCCAAGTGAAAGGAATTTAAAAACATTCATAGGCATAACATTAATGGATGCTCCTAAATCAAGCATGGCATTTTCAAATTTTCTATTACCTATGATGCAAGGTACAGTAAATGTACCTGGGTCCTTACACTTTTCAGGGATGTGAGGAACGGGCATACCTATCATGGCAGAAACATTCCTTCTCATGTTGATCCTTTCATTACCTTTCAACTTTCTCTTGTGAGTGCACAATTCTTTCAGAAACTTGGCATATCTCGGAATCTGCTTAATGGCATCAAGGAGAGGTATGTTCACCTCAACCTTTCTAAATGTATCCAAGAGGTCCTTGTCCAGCTCTTCCATATTCCCCATCTTCTTGGTTGGAATGATTTTTGGTGGAAATGGAAGAGGAATGGAAAATGGTTGTTGCGCAACACTTGAGGAAGGTTGATTTGCATGAGTTTCTCTAGTTGTGTTCTCATTTTCTACTAAAACAGATTTATTCCTTTTTGATGCATCATGTTCTTTTTGAAGAACAAAATCTGTTCTAGGTGTAGGCACTTCAGTCTGTTTGCCTGATCTAAGGGTGATGGCACTCACATTCCTTGGGTTAAGCACAGTCTGAGAAGCTAACTTGTCAGAATTCTGTGACTGCAATGTGTTCAGTGAAGTAGCCATCTGCCCCATCTCGGTGGTTAGATTCTGAATTGAAGACTCTTGTCTTTGAATTGAAGCTCTGGTTTCTTGCTGGAACTGCATGTTCTGCATTGTCATCTGCCTCACCAATTCTTCCAAAGAGGGTTCAGTAGGTGCAGGAGTGTTAATCATTTGATGCCTCTGTTGTTGGATTGGTGGGGGCACATATGATGATCTATTCTGCCCAACATTATTGTTCTGAAATGGTGCCTGATTTCTCCAACCAG
This sequence comes from Lupinus albus, assembly GCA_009771035.1. NCBI lineage: Eukaryota > Viridiplantae > Streptophyta > Magnoliopsida > Fabales > Fabaceae > Lupinus > Lupinus albus. The sequence continues at coordinate 5,291,400 of CM020011.1, read as the reverse complement.
TATTGTATGTGCTTGATGAGGGTGGATCATAATGTTGCTGCTGATGTGGAGGTCTGTTGTTGTATATGTTTGCAGCATACGCCTCAGGATGATCACCAGTTCTTGGCTCAAGCAGAGAAGGACACATATCACTATAATGATCACTTGAGGTGCAAATGCCACATACTCTTGCCATTGAAGATTTTTGCTGATTTATGGCTAACTGAGTGATCAAGGTGGTGAGGGAATCAATTTTAGTCTCAAGCTTGTCTTGCCTTGCTGCATTTGTCCCAACGTCATGGACTCCTCTTACAACTATGGCATCACCACTCCTTGCATTGAATTGTTGAGAATTGGAAGCCATCTTCTCTATCAAACATCTCGCCTCAAAAGGAGTCATGTCCCCAAGTGCACCACCACTAGCAGCGTCAATTATACTCCTATCCATATTGTTCAGACCCTCATAAAAATATTGCAGGAGGAGTTGCTCAGGGATCTGATGATGAGGACAACTAGCACACAATCTCTTAAACCTCTCCCAGTACTCATACAAGCTCTCACCATGTTGTTGTCTAATTCCAGATATGTCCTTTCTGATTGCAGTGGTCCTGGATGCAGGGAAGAATTTACCCAAGAATGACCTCTTCAAGTCACCCCAACTTGTGATGGAACCAGGAGCCAGATAGTACAACCAGTCCTTTGCAGGGCCTTCAAGTGAATGAGGAAAGGCCTTTAGACAAATGTGATCCTCCATAACATCATGTGGTTTCATGGTTGAGCAGACAATGTGGAACTCCTTAAGATGTTTATGAGGATCCTGACCTGCAAGTCCATTAAACTTAGGCAACAAATGGATTAGTCCAGTTTTAAGCACATATGGTACATCCTCATATTGGATACACAAACTGTCATAAGTAAAATTAGGGGCAGCCAACTCCCTTAATGTCCTCTCACGGGGACCAGGAGGAGTAGGTGGCTGAGCCATATTTTCAGAATGGACAGAATGGACAGAATGGTCAAAATTAGGAAATGCAACAGAATGCACAAAATCACTATATTCAGCAACTGGATGTTCAGAAACAGAAACAAAATTAGTATCTAAAGTCCTATTTTGTTTAACTAACCTATGATATGTTCTATCAATTTCGGGATTTATTGAATGCAAAATGCCTGTATTCCTCCTAGTCATGCATTACAGTGAACAGTAGGAAGAAAGTAATGCAGCAGTAATGGAAATTCATGTTATAATTGTAGAATCAACCAAGTGTTTGCATCAATAACATCCTAAAATCATATAGAACATGTACAAAAAGTTTCAAGAAAAAATTCAAAGCCTAACTATGTTAAAAATGCAAAACAGTTTCACTATAAACCTTGGAAAATAAAAAATAAACCTTAGAAATAAAAAAAGAAATAGTAAAAAGGGTTTTTTTGGATTTGGACTGACAGACTACGTGTTTGGCAGTGGGTATAACTTATTTTTCTACCCCAAATGCATACGTCATATGTCCAATTCTGATATACGGAGACAAAGTTATTCTAAAAACAAATTTCCAACAATTCACTATTCACCATAAAGTTGTATCTCACAAACTACAGCTCGGAAAGTGGTTCTGCTTTCTCTGGTGTTCAATGTGGGATGAAAGAAGTGTGGAAACAAAATTTCATGCAAAAATTCCACCCACAGCTATATAAACCAGCAAAACAGAATCACATGAATCATGAAAAGTGGCAAAATAGTGAACAATGAACAGTGAACAGTGCACATTAACAGCTTTTTGCACCAATATCAGAATTTTCACCAAAAATGCACTACAGAAATGACTAACTAAACTACACTACACTAAACTAAGCTTTATGAAACTACAAAGAACCTTTGTATGAATCGATAATCCCCGACAACGGCGCCAAATTTGATCGAGGCCGTACTCGATACAAATAATATAACAATAAAGTATAGTACTAGGAAGTGACTCCTAGGTCGTTTCCCAAAGATTATCTTTCACACAATGGTTCAAACACCTTACACGCACACACACAATGGGGGGTTTTAGTGGTTGTTATGCTATGAAATTAAGCTAAAACAGAACACAAACAGAAAACAGAATAGTAAATAGGCTAAATCCCTTTGGTTTCCTTGATCACAACTCAATCCTCGGTTTCAATATATCAAAATCAGATTCTCAGTGTTCCTTTGTTGAGAGTCGATCAACTAAGCGATGATCAACTCACAGTTAAATTGCTAAACCTCTAACTAAGCGAAATTGGCATAAGCAACAAACAGTTAACAATGTCACACGAATCAAAGCATCAATTTCATATTCTACACATTGAATTCCTAATCTGTTCATAACTCTAATGTTTAAGCTTCAAACTAAGCGAATTAAACATAAACATAGAGCATTTACAGATTCACATAAACTAAGCGATTATGTGCTAGAGAACTAATTAACTAAGCGAAAATCAGTTCACAAACCTAAAACAACACCATGGAATTAAGCAAACCATAACATGAAATAGGATAGAAGCTTCAACAACATAAAACCGAAATTGCATTAACAACAACATAGAAACCAAAAATGCATTAAGCACTAAACCTCAAGAGTGTGATACATTACCAAAGGAATTTAGCACTAAACTTCTAGCCTTCCATGGAGGAAGAAGCAAAACCGAATTTGGAGGAGGAAGAAGATGGAAAACGAAAACCTAAAGGAACCCCAAAAGGGAGAAAACGAAAATGTAATGTAAAGTTGTTTTTGAAAACGAAATTCTAAGCTTATTAAAGGGTAAAACCGAAATGGACCCTAAACAATGGGCCCAAAACCTAAAACGGAATTAAAAATCCTATAACTAAATACAATCTTCACTTTAGCACACATCTTCCACTTGTAATGCCCAAAATGTCCTTGGTGCCAAATATGTCCTGAAAATGGAATTAGATTTAATTACGCTAAATAATCCCAAATTAACTCATTTTTGGAATAATAGTCCAATAAAGCCTAAAACACTAAACAATGCCAAATAAAGTCAATTAGACACCAAGAATCATTAACAATGGTAAAATAAGGTTATTAATAGTGTGTAATATTTGACTCATCACTCGGCCAGATTCAAACCAAGTCAAGGGAGGCAGCCACACGTCGCCAACCACCCCATGCCTGACGCCAAAGATCAAGTCACTAGATAACTCATCTAAAGACTTAACCTAATCTATCTAGCTCAAGCCGCCAACAAGCTCACAAGTTGATAGAGTTAGGATTTGACTTAGTTTGAATTTCTCCGAGTTTTTTGCTTTGATTTATCTTAGTCAATAATAACATTATCTTTGTTTGGATTTGAGGCTGAATTTGTGGGAACCCTAATCCTAGCTTCTTCTTCTATTTGTATTTCATTTTAGACATTAATAAAACTTAGACTAGATTATTGTGGATTTAATTTCCTGAGTTAGTGAGCAAGTGTCCTAGCAATCTTGGCCAAGCCAAGGAACCGTTCTTATCAAGTTACCTAATTGGCTTGTGGCGAACTTCGCAGGCTTATCAAACACTTAGTGTTTGTGGCGCCTTTCCCCTTTCATACCCTCATCCACCTTCTTGTTCTTAAACCATTAAAACCAAAACACAATTCATTAAACACTTCTGCATTCACTAAAAATTTCAAGTTCAATTCAAAGAATTCCAACCAAGAAATGGTCCAAACAATTCTCTCAAAAAGGAGAATTATCAAAAAGGCAATCACCCCCTGAGGTTGTCATCAAGTGGTCATCAAGCTCAATTCTTGCCTGGAAAAGAAGCAAAGCCGAATCAAATCAAGTGACCTACACAAAAAAGGGTTAAGGCTACAAATCCGGTTAAGTAAGTAAATTCTTGTTTTTAAATTTCAAACCATCAAACACCTACACAAACCCTTTCCCAAACACGTCCCAAACTCCATTCCCAACCAAAACCCAAAAAATCCCCAAAAATACAAAACAATTCCCAAACACACAACCCTAAACACATAACCCCGATAACACCTACCCAAACACTAAGCTTTTGGTACTTTTGCGACCTAGTCACAAGACCTTCTACAACAGCTTGATTACATGACTTGTCAAGATTTTTAGGAGACTTGAGTGACATACTTGAGTGATTGTGAGGCAAACACATTGAGTGACATACTTGAGTGGTTGTGAGGCAAACACATTGAGTGATAGTGAGGTACATTGGTTACATAAACGATGGCTGAAGAAGAAGACAGCCCACCTATGTCCCCAAGGACAGACATGCTTTTCACAAAAATGGAGGCACGGTTTGCAACAATTCAAGGACAATTGAAGCAGACGAGGATTCTTCACAATAGGCGTGATGATGGAGGATCTAGTGATGAAGAAGGAGGACAACGGAGGAGAAATAGGAGAGGCATGCGTGAGGAGGTTAGGAATGAAGGACGAGGAGGCGGTAGAGGCAGAGAGGAGAGGCTAGAAGGGGTCAAGGTTAAAATCCCATCCTTTGTGGGATTAAACAACCCTGTGGCTTACTTGGAGTGGGAGCTTAAGATGGACCAGATCTTAGATTGTCATCATTACAATGAGGACAAGAAGGTCAAAGTGGCTGCTCTTGAATTTAAAGAGTATGCCATGGTTTGGTGGGATCAATATCAAAAGGATAGGAGGAGAGTAGGAGATCAAATGGTTGACACATGGGAGGAGATGAAGCTGGTGATGAGAAGAAGGTTTGTGCCCAACTCCTATCAACGATATGTGTAGAACAAGTTGCAAAGGTTAGTTCAAGGTAGCAAGACGGTAGATGAGTACTTCAAAGAGATGGAGTTGGCCCTCTTAAGGTCTAACTTCAATGAAGACCGAGAGGCAACCATGGCTAGGCTTTTGCATGGTCTCAATCCAGAGATCCAAGACATTGTAGAGATTCAACCCTACAATGAATTGGATGACTTGGTCCAAAAGGCAACAAAAGTGGAGCAACAACTAAAGAGGAAGAAGACCAAGTACTCAACCAACAAATTCCCAACATCAACATGGAAGGATTGGCCTAAGAAGGAGGGAGCAGGCTCTAAAGAAGGCACCAATCCATCAAAGGAGTCAATCACCAACAAGGGCCAAAACAAAAAGCCCTCATGGAGGCTGCCCATAGAACCCGAGACATCAAGTGCTTCAAGTGCTTGGGTCACGGTCACATTGCATCCCAATGCCCAACAAGACGCACCATGGTGGTTCTAAATGGCACGGTTGAATCTGAACCCGAGGCATCAAGTGAGGAGGAAGAGGTAGATCCTGATGGTGATGCCTTCATGCCTGATGGAGATCTACTTGTGGTAAGGAGGCTACTTGGTAGCCAAGCCAAGGAGCACGAGGAAAGTCAGAAGGAAAATATTTTCCACTATATATGCTTCGTTACGGGCAATGTTTGCTCCTTAATCATTAATGGAGGTAGTTGTGCTAAGGTGGTTAGCACGAGGTTAGTGTCTAAGCTTGGTTTAGATAAAGGACACACCCAACACCATATAAGCTACAATGGCTAAGTGAGGTTGGGGAGATGGTCTTGAACAAACAAGTCGAGGTCCCTTTTTCGGATGGAAAGTATGAGGACCTAGTCCTATGTTATGTGGTCGAGATGGAGGCCAGCCATATGCTACTAGGTAGACCATGGCAATATGATAAGAAAGCCATCCATGATGGCTATTCTAATAAGTACACTTTCATGCAAGGGACACGAAAGGTGGTCCTATCCCCTTTGTCACCGAAGCAAGTTAGTTATGACCAGAAAAGTCTCAAGGAGAAAATGAGTCTATAGAAAAAGGAAACAAAGAAACTTGTGAAAGATGCCCACCCAAAAGGTGAAGATCACAAGAAAAATTTCTTTGCGACCTAGGGAGAGGTCAAAAGGGCACTTACTTCAAAACAACTCATCTACCTCTTAGTTTGTCAAAACTATTGCCTTAACAATGAGGCTAATGATGAGGCTCCAATGCCTAAGTTCTTGAAAGACTTGTTGACTGAATTCAAGGATGTGTTCCCTAAGGATGTCCCTAGTGGCCTCCCACCCATAAGGGGAATAGAACATCATATTGACTTAGTCCCTGGAGCATCTTTGTCCAATAGGCCTGCCTATAGGAGCAACCCTCATGAATCCCAAGAGATTCAAAAACAAATAGAGGGGTTGATGAAGAAAGGATGGGTTCAAGAAAGTATGAGCCCATGTGTTGTTCCAGACATCCTAGTCCCTGCAAAGGATGGGTCATGGAGGATGTGTACTGATTGTAGGGCCGTTAACAATATCACGGTCAAGTATAGGCATCCAATCCCTTGGTTGAATGACCTATTGGATGAGTTGTATGGTTCTAGTGTCTTTTCAAATATTGATTTGAAAAGTGGATACCATCAAATCCGGATTCGTGAAGGAGATGAATGGAAAACCGCCTTCAAAACCAAGTTTGGTTTGTATGAGTGGTTAGTCATGCCCTTTGGGTTGACCAATGCACCAAGCACATTCATGCGCTTGATGAACCAAGTTCTAAGAGCTTTCATAGGAAAGTTTGTTGTGGTATACTTCGATGACATCCTCATCTATAGCAAAAACGTGGAAGAGCACCATGTGCACTTAAAAGATGTTTTGCTAGTCTTATGGAAAGAGAAGCTATATGCCAATGTTGAAAAGTGCTGCTTCTATGTTGATCACGTGATCTTCCTAGTCTTTATCATAAATGCCAAAGGAGTCCACGTTGACCCTGAAAAGATCAAGGCCATACGTGAATGGCCCACCCCAAAGACAATTACGGATGTTAGAAGTTTTCATGGCTTGGGCAGCTTCTACCGAAGGTTTGTCAAGGAATTTAGTACCTTGGCTGCACTCCTCAATGAGGTGGTTAAGAAAAACGTGGGATTCAAATGGGGAGAGAAACAAGAGGAAGCTTTTGAGAAGCTTAAGGAGAGGTTGACACATGCCCCCATTCTCATGCTACCAAATTTCTCAAAGTCTTTTGAGATTGAATGTGATGCCTCCAATGTTGGCATTGGAGCTGTGCTCATGCAAGAAGGGCATCCCATTACATATTTCAGTGAGAATTTGGGAGGGGCAGCCCTAAACTATTCCACGTATGACAAGGAATTGTATGCGTTGGTTAGGGCCCTACAAACTTGGCAACATTATCTCTTGCCTAAAGAGTTTGTTATCCATAGTGATCATGAATCACTAAAATACTTGAAGGGCCATGCAAGCTAAATAAAAGGCATGCCAAGTGGGCCGAGTTCCTTGAGCAATTTCCTTATGTGGTCAAACATAAAAAGGGAAAGGCTAATGTTGTGGCACATGCCTTATCAAGGGAAAGGCTGAATGACTGACTGGCTTATTTACTGAATGGCTAACTGACTTACTTACTGAATGACTAACTTACTTACTTACTAAATGATTGACTGACTTCCTGACTTACTTACTTACTGAATGACTTATTGACTTACTTACTTACTGAATGACTTACTTACTGAATTTCTTACTTACTGAATGACTTACTTACTGAATGACTTACTGACTGAATGACGGATTGACTAACTTACTGAATGATTGATTGACTAACTTAATTACTTACTTACGGAATGACTTACTGACTGAATGACTTACTTACTGAATGACTGACGGACTTACTTACTGAATGACTGACTTACTTACTTACAAAATAACTTACTTACTGAATTACTAACTGACTTACTGAATGACTTACTTATTGAATGACTCACTGACTTACTTACTGAATGACTAGCTTACTTACTGAATGACTGACTTACTTACTTACTTAATGACTGATTGACTTACTTACTGAATGACTAACTGTCTTACTTAATGAATGACTAACTGAATGACTTACTCACTCAATTATTGAAATACTTACTAACTGACTTACAGAATGACTTACTTATGGAATGACTGACTATATTAATTACTGATTGACTGACTGGCTTACTTACTAAATGACTGACTAACTTACTTACTGAATGACTGACTAACTTACTTATTGACTGAATGACTAACTTACTTACAGAATGACTGACTGAATGACTTACTTACTGAATTACTAATTGACTTACTGAATGACTTACTTATTGAATGACTGACTGACTTACTTACTTACTGAATGACTGGCTTACTTACTGAATGACTGACTTACTTACTTACTTAATGACTGACTTACTTACTTACTGAATGACTAACTGTCTTACTTAATGAATGACTGACTGAATGACTTATTCACTCACTTTTTGACATACTTACTGACTGACTTACAGAATGACTTACTTATGGAATGACTGACTAACTTACTTACTGAATGACTGACTGGCTTACTTACTAAATGACTGACTAACTTACTTACTGAATGAATGACTTACTTACTTACTGAATGACTGACTGAGTTACTGAGTGACTTACTTACTGAATGACTTACTGACTTACTTACTTACTGAATGACATACTTATTGAATTTCTTACTTATTGAATGACTTACTTATTGAAGGACAGACTTTCTTACTTACCAAATGACTTACTTACTGAATGACTGACTGACTTACTGAATGACTTACTTACTAAATGACTTACTGAATAACTTACTAACTTACTAACTGACTTAGTGAAAGACTTACTTACTTAAAGACTGACTTACTTACTTACTGAATGACTGACTTACTTACTTACTAAATGACTAACTGACTTACTTACTGAATAACTGACTGGCTTACTTACTGAATGACTGACTAAATGACTTACTGACTTACTGATTGACTTACTTACTGAATGACTGACTGACTTACTTAATCAACGACTGACTAACTTATTGACTGATTTACTTACTGAATTACTGACTGACTTACTTACTGAATTACTAATTGACTTACAGATATACTTACTTACTGAATGACTGACTAACTGACTTACTGAATGACTGACTGACATTCTTACTTACTGAATGACTTATTTACCGACTTACTCACTGACTTACTGAATGACATACTTACTTACTAAATGACTGACTTACTTACTTACTTACTAACTTACTGACTTACTGAATGACTTACTTACTGAATGAAAGACTGACTTACTTACTGAATGAATGGCTGACTTACTTAATGACTTAATGACTGACTTACTGAATGACTTACTTACTTACTTACTGAATGACTGACTGCCTTACTTAATGAATGACTGACTGACTTACTTACTAAATGACTAACAGACTTACTTAGTGAATGACTGATTGAATGACTTACTTACTTTCTTATTATATGACTTACAGAATGACCTACTTATTGAATGACTGACTGACTTATTGACTAACTTACTGAATGACTTAGTTACTGAATGACTGACTGAATGACTTACTTACTGAAAGACTTACTTACTTACTTAATGAATGACTGACTGACTTTCTTATTGAGTGACTGACTGACTTACACAATGAATGACTGACTGACTTACCAACATAATGACTAACTGACTTACTGAATGACTTACGTACTGAATTACTTACTGAATAACATACGAACTTACTGACTGCCTCAGTGAAAGACTTACTTACTGAATGACTAACTGACTTACTTACTGAATAACTGACTGGCTTACTTACTGAATGACTGACTGAATGACTTACCTACTGAATGACTGACTGACTTACTTACTGAATGACTGACTAACTTACTGACTGACTTACTTACTGAATTACTGACTGAATTACTTACTGAATTACTGACTGACTTACTTACTGAACGAGTGATTGACTTACAGACTTACTTACTTACTGAAAGACTGACTTACTTACTTACTGAATGACTGACTGACATACTTACTTACTGAATGAATGACTGACATTCTTACTTACTGAAAGAAATATTTACTGACTTATTGACTGACTTACTGAATGACTTACTTACGTACTAAATGATTGACTTACTTACTTACTGACTTACTGAATGACTGACTGACTTACTTACTGAATGAATGGCTGACTTACTTACTGACTTAATGACTGAATTACTAAATGACTTACGTACTGAGTGACTGAATTACTTACTTACTTACTGAATGACTAACTGCCTTACTTACTGAATGACTAACTGACTTACTTACTAAATGACTAACAGACTTACTTAGTGAATGACTGACTGAATGACTTACTTACTGACTTATTGTCTGACTTACTGAATGACTTACTTATTGAATGACTGACTGACTAACTGAATGACTTACTTACTGAATGACTAACTGAATGACTTAGTTACTGAAAATCTTACTTACTTACTTAATGAATGATTGACCAACTTACTTATTGAATGACTTACTTACTGACTGACTTACTGAATGACTTACATAATGAATGACTGACTGACTTACTTACTGAATGACTGATTGACTTACTGACTGACTAACTTACCGACTTACTGAATTACTTACTTACTGAATCATTGACTGACTTACTGAATCACTCATTGACTTACTATCTGACTTACTGACCGACTAACTTAATGACTTACTTATTGAATGAATGACTGACATACTTACTGAATGACTGACTGACTTACTTAATGAATGACTGATTGACTTACTTACTGAATGATTGACTGAATGACTTACTTACTTAATTACTACCCGACTTACTGAATGACTTACTTATTGAATGTCTGACTGACTTACTTACTTACTAAATGACTGAATGACTTACTTACTTAATGACTCACTGACTTACTTACAGAATGACTAACTGTCTTACTTAATGGCTGACTGACCAAATGACTTACTTTATAACTTATTGAAATACTTACTGACTGACTGACTTACACACTGAATGATTGATTGACTTACTTATTGAATGATTGACTAAAAGACTTACATACAGAATGACTGATATACTTACTTAAAGAAAGACTGATTGACTTACTTATTGAATGATTAACTGACTTACATACTGAATGACTGTCTGATTTACTGAATGAATGACTCACTTATTGACTGACTTACTGAATGAATGACTCACTTACTGACTAACATACTTATTGACTTACTGAATGACTTACTTACTGATTGACTTTCAGACATACTTACTTACTGTAAGACTAACTCACTTACTTACTGAATGACTGACTGACATACTTACTTACTGAATGACTGACTGACATTCTTACTTACTAAATGATTTATTTACTGACTTACTGACTGACATACTGAATGACTTACTTACTTACTAAATGACTGACTTACTTACTGACTTTCTAAATGACTTACTTATTGAATGACTGATTGACTAACTTACTGAATGAATGGCTGACTTACTTACTTACGTAATGACTGACTTACTAAATGACTTACTTACTGAATGACTGACTTACTTACTTACTGAATGACTGACTGCCTTACATACGGAATGACTAACTGACTTACTTACTAAATGACTAACAGACTTACTTAGTGAATGACTGATTGAATGACTTACTTACTGACTTATTGTCTGACTTACTGAATGACTTACTTATTGAAAGACTGACTGACTAACTGAATGACTTAGTTACTGAATGACTGACTAAATGACTTACTTACTAAAAGACTTTCTAACTTACATAATGAATGACTGACTGACATACTTATTGAATGACTGAATGACTTACATAATGAATGACTGACTGACTTACTTACTGAATGACTGATTGACTTACTGACTGACTAACTTACTGACTTACTGAATGACTTACTTACTGAATCATTGACTGACATACTGAATCACTCATTGACTTACTTTCTGACTTACTGACCGACTTACTGAATGACTTACTTATTGAATGAATGACTGACATACTTACTGAATGACTGACTTACTTACTTACTGAATGACTGACTGACTTACTTACTGATTGACTTATTGACTTACTTACTGAATGATTGACTGAATGACTTACTTACTGAATTACTAACCGACTTACTGAATGACTTACTTATTGAATGTCTGATTGACTTACTTACTTACTGAATGACTGAATGACTTACTTACTTAATGACTCACTGACTTACTTACAGAATGACTAACTGTCTTACTTAATGGCTGACTGGCAGAATGACTTACTTATTGAATGACAGACTAACTTACTTACTGAATGACTGACTGGCTTACTTACTGAATGACTAACTGACTTACTTACTGAATTAATGACTTACTTACATACTGAATGACTGACTGACTTACTGACTGACTTACACACTGAATGATTGATTGACTTAATGACTGACTAAAATACTTACTTACTGAATGACTGACATACTTACTTACAGAATGACGACTTACTTACTTATTGAATGACTAATTGACTTACATACTGAATAACTGACTGATTTACTGAATGAATGACTGACTTATAGACTGACATACTTATTGACTTACTGAATGAGTTACTTACTGAATGACAAATTGACTTACAAACATACTTACTTACTGAAAGACTGACTAACTTACTTACTGAATGACTGACTGACATACTTACTTACTAAATGACTAACTTACTTACTTACTGACTTACTGAATGACTTACTTACTGAATGACGGGCTGACTTACTTACTAACTTAATGACTGACTTACTAAATGACTTACTTACTGAATGACTGACTTACTTACTTACTAAATGACTGACTGCCTTACTTACTGAATGACTAACTGACATACTTACTAAATGACTAATAAACTTACTTAGTGAATGACTGATTGAATGACTTACTTATTGACTTATTGTCTGTATTACTGAATGACTTACTTATCGAATGACTGACTGACTAACTGAATAACTTAGTTACTGAATGACTGACTAAATGACTTACTTACTGAAAGACTTACTAACTTACTTAATGAATGACTGATTGACTTACTTATTGAATGACTGACTGACTTACATAATGAATGACTGACTGACTTACTTACTGAATGACTGATTGACTTACTGACTGACTGACTTACTGACTTACTGAATGACTTACTGAATGACTTACTTATTGAATGTCTGACTGACTTACTTACTTACTGAATGACTGAATGACTTACTTACTTAATCACTCACTGACTTACTTACAGAATGACTAACTGTCTTACTTAATGAATGACTGACCGAATGGCTTACTTATTGAATGACAGACTAACTTACTTACTGAAAGACTGACTGGCTTACTTATTGAATGATTAACTGACTTACTTACTGAATGACTGACTTACTTACTTACTGAATGACTGACTGACTTACTGACTGACTTACTCACTGAACGATTGACTGACTTACTTATTGAATGATTGACTAAATGACTTACTTACTGAATGACTGACAAACTTACTTACAGAATGACTAACTGACTTACATACTGAATGACTGACTGATTTACTGAATCAATGACTGACTTACTGAATGACTTACTTTCTGAATGACTGACATAATTACTTAATGAATGACTGACTTACTTACTTATTGAATGACTGAATGACTTACTGACTGCCTTACTTACTGAATGACAGACTGACTTACTTACTGAATGACAGACTGACTTACTTACTGAATGACTGATTGACTTACTTACTGAATTACTGACTAAATCAATTAGTTACTGACTTACTGAATGATTGACTTACTTACTGAATGATTGACTTACTTACTTACTGATTTACTGAATATCTTACTTACTGAATCACTGTCTGACTTACTTACTGACTTACTGAACGACTTACTTATTGAATGACTGACTGACTTACATACTGAAAGACAGACTTACTTACTAAATGACTTACTTACTAATTTACTTACTAACTTACTGAATGTCTGACTGACTTACCTACTGAATAACTGAATAACATACTACCTGGCTTACTTACTGAATTACTGACTAACTTACTTACTGAATGACTGACTAACTTACGACTGACTTACTTACTGAATGAATGACTGACTTACATACTGAATGATTGACTTAATTACTTATTGAATGACTGACTTACTTACTAAATAATTCACTGACTTACTTACTTACTGAATGACTTACTTACTTACTTACATACTGACTTACTTACTGAATGAAATAACGGCTTACTTACTGAATGACTGACTGACTTACTTACAAAATGACTTGCTGAATGACATACTGACAGACTTACTAAATGACTTACTTACTGAATGACTGACTAACTTATTGACTGAATGACTGACTAACTTACTGACTGACTTACTTACTGAATTACTGACTGACTTACTTACTGAATTACTGACTGACTTACTTACTGAATTACTGACTGACTTACTTACTGAATGATTGATTGACTTACAGACTTACGTACTTACTGAATGACTGACTGACTTACTTACTAACCGACTGACTGACATTCTTACTTACTGAATGACTGACTGACATTCTTACTTACTGAATGACTTACTAACTTACTAAATGACTTACTTACTGAATGACTAACTGACTTACTTACTGAATGAATGACTGACTTACTTACTGACTTAATGACTGACTTGCTGAATGACTTACTTACTGAATGACTGACTGCCTTAATTACTGAATGATTGACTAACTTACTGATTAACTTACATACTGAATTACTGACTAACTTACTTACTAAATGACTGACTGACTTACTAACTGACTTACTGAATGAATGATTGACTTACTTTCTGAATGAATGACTGACATACTTACTGAATGACTGACTGACTTACTAACTGAATGACTGATTTACTAACTTATTGAATGATTGACTTACTTACTGAATGGCTGACTAAATGAATTATTTACTGAACCACTGACTTACCTACTTATTGAATGACTGGCAGACATATTTATTGAATGACTGACTGACTTACATACTGAATGACTGACTTACTTAATTACTTAATGACTGACTGGCTTACTGGATGACTTACTTACTGAATCACTGTCTGACTTACTTACTAAATGACTTACTGACTTAATGACTGACTTACTAAATGACTTACTTATTGAATGACTGACTGACTTACATACTGAATGACTGACTTACTTACTGAATGACTTACTTACTAATTTACTTACTGACTTACTGCATGACTTACTTACTGAATGTCTGACTGACTTACTTACTGAATAATTGACTAACTTACTCACTAACTTACTTACTGAATTACTGATTAACTTACTTACTGAATGACTCACTGACTTACTGACTGACTTACTTACTGAATGAATGACTGACTTAGTTACTAAAATTCTTACTAACTGAATGACTTATTTATTGAATGGCTGACTGACTTACTTACTGAATGACTGACTGACTAACTTACTTACTGAATGACTTACTTACTGAATGACTTACTTACTTACTTACTTACTTACTTACTCAATGACTGACTAGCTTACTTACTGAATGACTGACTGACTTACTTACTGAATGACTTACTTACTAACTTACTGACTGACTTATTGAATGACTTACTGACTTACTGAATTACTGACTGACTTACTGAATGAGTAACTAACATACTTAATGAATAACTGACTGAAAGACTTACTTACTAATTTACTTGCTGACTTACTTACTGAATGTGTAACCGACTTACTTACTGAATAACTGACTAACTTACTGACTTACTTACTTACTGAATGACTGACTGACTTACTTACAGAATGACTGACTGATTGACTTACTTACTTACTTATTGAGTTTCTAACTTACTGAATAACTTACTTATTGAATGACTGACTTACTTACTTACTAAATGACTGACTGACTTACTTTCTTACTGAATGACTTACTTGCTGATTGACTTAGATACAGAATGACTGACTTATTTATTGAATTGCTGACAGACTTACTTACTGAATGACTGACAAACTTACTAACTAAATGACTGACTTACTTACTGAATTACTGACTGACTTACTTACTGAATGATTGATTGACTTACAGACTTACGTACTTACTGAATGACTGACTGACTTACTTACTAACCGACTGACTGACATTCTTACTTACTGAATGACTGACTGACATTCTTACTTACTGAATGACTTACTAACTTACTAAATGACTTACTTACTGAATGACTAACTGACTTACTTACTGAATGAATGACTGACTTACTTACTGACTTAATGACTGACTTGCTGAATGACTTACTTACTGAATGACTGACTGCCTTAATTACTGAATGATTGACTAACTTACTGATTAACTTACATACTGAATTACTGACTAACTTACTTACTAAATGACTGACTGACTTACTAACTGACTTACTGAATGAATGATTGACTTACTTTCTGAATGAATGACTGACATACTTACTGAATGACTGACTGACTTACTAACTGAATGACTGATTTACTAACTTATTGAATGATTGACTTACTTACTGAATGGCTGACTAAATGAATTATTTACTGAACGACTGACTTACTTACTTATTGAATGACTGGCAGACATATTTATTGAATGACTGACTGACTTACATACTGAATGACTGACTTACTTAATTACTTAATGACTGACTGGCTTACTGGATGACTTACTTACTAAATCACTGTCTGACTTACTTACTAAATGACTTACTGACTTAATGACTGACTTACTAAATGACTTACTTATTGAATGACTGACTGACTTACATACTGAATGACTGACTTACTTACTGAATGACTTACTTACTAATTTACTTACTGACTTACTGCATGACTTACTTACTGAATGTCTGACTGACTTACTTACTGAATAATTGACTAACTTACTCACTAACTTACTTACTGAATTACTGATTAACTTACTTACTGAATGACTCACTGACTTACTGACTGACTTACTTACTGAATGAATGACTGACTTAGTTACTAAAATTCTTACTAACTGAATGACTTATTTATTGAATGGCTGACTGACTTACTTACTGAATGACTGACTGACTAACTTACTTACTGAATGACTTACTTACTTACTTACTTACTTACTTACTTACTTACTCAATGACTGACTAGCTTACTTACTGAATGACTGACTGACTTACTTACTGAATGACTTACTTACTAACTTACTGACTGACTTATTGAATGACTTACTTATTGAATGACTTACTGACTTACTGAATTACTGACTGACTTACTGAATGAGTAACTAACATACTTAATGAATAACTGACTGAATGACTTACTTACTAATTTACTTGCTGACTTACTGAATGACTTACTTACTGAATGTGTAACCGACTTACTTACTGAATAACTGACTAACTTACTGACTTACTTACTTACTGAATGACTGACTGACTTACTTACAGAATGACTGACTGATTGACTTACTTACTTACTTATTGAGTTTCTAACTTACTGAATAACTTACTTATTGAATGACTGACTTACTTACTTACTAAATGACTCACTGACTTACTTTCTTACTGAATGACTTACTTGCTGATTGACTTAGATACAGAATGACTGAGTTATTTATTGAATTGCTGACAGACTTACTTACTGAATGACTGACAAACTTACTAACTAAATGACTGACTTACTTACTTACTGAATGACTGACTTACTTACTTACTGAATGACTTACTTACTGAATTTATTACATACTGAATTACTTACTGAGTTTTTTACTTACTGAATGACTTACTTACTGAATTACTTACTTACTGAATTTATTACTTACTGAATGACTTACTTACTGAATTTATTACTTACTGAATGACTGAATGCCTTACTTACTGAATGAGTGACTGACTTACTTACGGACTTATTAACTGACTTACTGCATGATTTAGTGAATGACTTACTTACTGAATGACTAACTGACTTACTTACTGAATGAATGACTGACTTACTTACTGACTTAATGACTAACTTGCTGAATGACTTAATTACTGAATGACTGACTTATTTACTTACTGAATGACTGACTGCCTTAATTACTGAATGACTGACTAACTTACTGACAGACTTACATACTGAATTACTAACTAACTTACTTACTGAATGACTGACTGGCTTACTAACTAACTTACTGAATGAATGATTGACTTACTTACTGAATGAATGAATGACATACTTACTGAATGACTGACTTACTTACTTACTGAATGACTGCCTTACTTAGTTATTGAATGATTGATTTACTTACTGAATGACTGACTAAATGAATTATTTACTGAACGACTGACTTACTTACTTATTGAATGATTGGTAGACTTATTTATTGAATGACTGACTGACTTACATACAGAATGACTGACTTAGTTAATTACTGAATGACTAACTGGCTTACTAGATGACTTACTTACTGAATCACTGTCTGACTTACTTACTAAATGACTTACTGACTTACTGACTGACTTACTAAATGACTTACTTATTGAATGACTGACTGACTTACATACTGAATGACTGACTAACTTAATGAATGACATACTTACTAATTTACTTACTGACTTACTGCATGACTTACTTACGGAATGACTGACTTACTTACTGAATAATTGACTAACTTACTGACTGACTTACTTACTGAATTACTGATTAACTAACTTACTGAATGACTCACTGACTTACTGACTGACTTACTTACTGAATGAATGACTGACTTACTTACTAAAATTCTTACTAACTGAATAACTTACTTATTGAATGGCTGACTGACTTACTTACTGAATGACTTACTTACTGACTTACTAACTGACTTACTAACTGACTTACTAAATGACTTACTAATTGAATGACTGGCTAACTGACTTACTGAATGATTGACTTACTTAGTTATTGAAGGACTAAATGACTTACTGACTGACTTACTTACGGACTTATTAACTGACTTACTGCATGATTTAGTGAATGACTTACTTACTGAATGACTAACTGACTTACTTACAGAATGAATGACTGACTTACTTACTGACTTAATGACTGACTTGTTGAATGACTTAATTACTGAATGACTGACTTATTTACTTACTGAATAACTGACTGCCTTAATTACTGAATGACTGACTAACTTACTGACAGAATTACATACTGAATTACTGACTAACTTACTTACTGAATGACTGACTGGCTTACTAACTGACTTACTGAATGAATGATTGACTTACTTACTGAATGAATGACTGACATACTTACTGACTGACTGACTGACTTACTTACTGAATGACTGCCTTACTTAGTTATTGAATGATTGACTTACTTACTGAATGGCTGACTAAATGAATTATTTACTGAACGACTGACTTACTTACTTATTGAATGACTGACTGACTTACATACTGAAGGACTGACTTACTTAATTACTGAATGACTGACTGGCTTACTGGATGACTTACTTACTGAATCACGGTCTGACTTACTTACTAAATGACTTACTGACTTACTGACTGACTTACTAAATGACTTACTTATTTAATGACTGACTGACTTACATACTGAATGACTGACTTACTTACTGAATGAGTTACTTACTAATTTACTTACTGACTTACTGCATGACTTACTTACTGAATGACTGACTTACTTACTGAATAATTGACTAACTTACTGACTGACTTACTTACTGAATTACTGATTAACTTACTTACTGAATGACTCACTGACTTACTGACTGACTTACTTTCTGAATGAATGACTGACTTATTTACTAAAATTCTTACTAACTGAATTACTTACTTATTGAATGGCTGACTGACTTACTTACTGAATGACTGACTGACTAACTTACTTACTGAATGACTTACTTACTGAATGACTTACTTACTTACTTACTTACTTACTGACTTACTTACTGAATGACTGACTAGCTTACTTACTGAATGACTGACTGACTTACTTACTGAATGACTTACTTACTAACTTACTGACTGACTTATTGAATGACTTACTTATTGAATGACTGACTGAATTACTGAATTACTGACTGACTTACTGAATGAGTAACTAACATACTTAGTGAATAACTGACTGAATGACTTACTTACTAATTTACTTGCTGACTTACTGAATGACTTACTTACTGAATGTGTAACTGACTTACTTACTGAATAACTGACTAACTTACTGACTTACTTACTTACTGAATGACTGACTGACTTACTTACAGAATGACTGACTGACTGACTTACTTACTTACTTATTGAATTTCTAACTTACTGAATAACTTACTTATTGAATGACTGACTTACTTACTTACTAAATGACTGACTGACTTACTTACTTACTGAATGACTTACTTGCTGATTGACTTAGATACAGAATGACTGACTTATTTATTGAATTGCTGACAGACTTACTTACTGAATGACTGACAAACTTACTAACTATATGACTGACTTACTTACTTACTGAATGACTGACTTACTTACTTACTGAATGACTTACTTACTGAATTTATTACATACTGAACTACTTACTTACTGAATTTCTTACTTACTGAATGACTTACTTACTAAATTACTTACTTACTGAATTTATTACTTACTGAATGACTTACTTACTGAATTTCTTACTTACTGAATGACTTACTTACTGAATGACTGACTGCCTTACTTACTGAATGAGTGACTGACTTACTTACTGAATCACTGACTGAATGACATATTTACTGACTTACTGATTGACTTACTGAATGATTGACTGACTTCCTTACTGAATGACTGACTGACTTACTTACTGAATGACTGACTAACTTACTAACTGAATAACTGATTGACTTACTTTCAGACTTACTAAATGACTTACTTAATGAATGACTGACTCACTTACTTATTGAATGACATAGTGACTGACTAACTTAGTTACTGAATGACTAATTGACTTAGTTACTGAATGAATGATTGACTTACTTAGTTATTGAAGGACAAAATGACTTACTGACTGACTTACTTACGGACTTATTAACTGACTTACTGCATGATTTAGTGAATGACTAACTAACTTACTTACTTAATGACTGCATGACTTACTGACTGACTTACTGAATTTATTACTTACTGACTAACTTACTGAATGACTTACTGAATGACTATTTTACTGATTGACTAACTGACTTCCTTACGGAATCATTAACTGACTTACTTACTGAATGATTGACTGACTGACATACTTACTGATTGACTTACTTACTGAATGACTGACTGACTTACTGAATGATTGACTTACTTACTGAATTACTGACTAACTTACTTACTGAATGACAGACTGACTTACTTACATACTGAATGACTTACTGACTTACATACTAAATGACTTAGATACAGAATGACTGACTTACTTATTGAATTGCTCACTGACTTACTTACTGAATGATTGATTGATTTACAAACTAAATGACTGACTAACTTACTTACTGAATGACTGACTTACTTACTTACATACTTACTTAATGATTTACTTTCTGAATGACTTACTTACTGAATTTCTTACTTACTGAATGACTGACTGCCTTACTTAGTGAATGACTGACTGACTTACTTAATGAATGACTTACATACTTACTGACTGACTGAATGATTGACTGACTTCCTTATTTAATAACTGACTGACTTACATACTGAATGACTGACTGACTTACTAACTGAATAACTGACTTACTTACTTTCTGACTTAATAAATGACTTACTTACTGAATGACTAACTCACTTACTTACCGATTGACATATTGACAGACTTACTTACTGACTGACATAGTTACTGAATGACTGACTAACTTACTTACTGAATGACATAGTTACTGAATGACTTACTTACTTACTAAATGACTGAATGACTGATTGACTTACTTACTGAATGAATAACTGAATGACTTACTTACTGACTTACTTACTGACTTACTGAATGACTTACTAACTGAATGATTGACTAACTGACTTACTGATTGACTGACTTACTTAGTTATTGAAGGACTGAATGACTTGCTGACTGGCTTACTTACTAACTTACTGACTGACTTACTGCATGACATACTGAATGACTGACTGACTTCCTTACTGACTTACTGACTGACTTACTTCATTACTTACTTACTGGATAACTGACTGACTTACTTACTAAATTACTGCATGACTTACTGACGTACTTACTGAATTAATTACTTACTGAATAACTTACTGAATGACTTTTGTACAGATTGACTGACTGACCTACTTATTGAATGATTGATTTACTTACTTACTAATGACTGACTGACTTACTTACTGAATTATTGATATACTTACTTATTGAATGACTGACGGGCTTAATGACTGACTTACTGATTGATTAACTTACTGAATGACTGACTGACATATTTAATGACTGACCTACTTACTGAATTTCTTACTTACTGAATGACTAACTTACTTACTTACTGAATGACTAACTGACTTACTTACTTAATTACTGAATGACTTACTTACTGAATTACTGACTGACTTACTTACTAAATGACTTACTTACTGAATGACTGACTGACTTACTAACGTACTGAATGACTTACTTACTGACTTACTGACTAACTTACTGAATGACTTAGATACAGAATGACTGACTTACTTATTGAATTGCTGACTGACTTACTTACTGAATGACTGACTGACTTATTAACTTAATGACTGACTAACTTACTTACTGAATGACTGACTCACTTACTTATTGAATGACTTACTTACTGAATGACTTACTTGATGAATTTCTTACTTACTAAATGACTTACTTACCGAATGACTGACTGCCTTACTTACTGAATGAGAGACTAACTGACTTACTGAATGACTGACTGAATGACATACTTACTGACTTACTTACTAGCTTACTGAATGATTGACTGACATCCTTATTGAATGACTAACTGACTTACTTACTGAATGACTGATTGACTTACTAACTGAATAAATGACTGACTTACTTTCTGACTTACTTAATGAATGAGTGACTCACTTACTTACCGAATGACATACTGACTGACTTACTCACTGACTAACTTAGCTACTGATTGACTAACTTATTTACTTACTGAATGACTGATGTACTTACTTATTGAATGACTAACTAACTTACTTACTGAATGACTGATTGACTTACTTACGGAATGACTGACTGAATGACTTACTTACTAATTTACTAACTGACTTACTGAATGACTTACTAATTGAATGACTGACTAACTGACTTACTGAATGACTGACTTACTTAGTTATTGAAGGACTGAATGATTTACTGACTAGCTTACTTACTGACTTACTGATTGACTTACTGCATGACTTATTGAATGACTTAATTACTGAATGACTGACTAACTTACTTACTGAATGACTGCATGACTTACTTACTGAATGAGTGACTGACTTACTTACTGAATGACTGACTGAATGACATATTTACTGACTTACTGATTGACTTACTGAATGATTGACTGACTTACTTACTGAATGACTGACTGACTTACTTACTGAATGACTGACTAACTTACTAACTGAATAACTGATTGACTTACTATCAGACTTACTAAATGACTTACTTAATGAATGACTGACTCACTTACTTATTGAATGACATTGTGACTGACTTACTTACAGACTGACTTAGATACTGAATGACTGATTGACTTACTGAATGACTGATGTACTTACTTATTGAATGACTGGCTGACTTACTTACCGAATGACTGATTAACTTACTTACTGAATGACTTACTTACTGACTTACTAACTGACTTACTAACTGACTTACTAAATGACTTACTAACTGAATGACTGGCTAATTGACTTACTGAATGTTTGACTTACTTAGTTATTGAAGGACTAAATGACTTACTGACAGACTTACTTACGGACTTATTAACTGACTTACTGCATGATTTAGTGAATGACTAACTGACTTACTTACTGAATGACTCAATGACTTACTGACTGACTTACTGAATTAATTACTTACTGACTAACTTACTGAATGACTTTTTTACTGATTGACTGACTGACTTCCTTACTGAATCATTAATTGACTTACTTACTGAATGACTGACTTACAGACATACTTACTGAATTACTGATTGACTTACTTACTGAATGACTGACTGACTTACTGAATGATTGACTTACTTACGGAATTACTGACTGACTTACTTACTGAATGACTGACTGACTTACTTACATATTGAATGACTTACTGACTAACATACTAATTGACTTAGATACAGAATGACTGACTTACTTATTGAATTGCTCAATGACTTACTTACTGAATGATTGATTGACTTATAAACTAAATGACTGACTAACTTACTTACTGAATGACTGACAGACTTACTTACTTACTGAATGACTGACTGCGTTACTTAGTGAATGACTGACTGACTTACTTAATGAATGACTTACATACTTACTGACTTACTGAATGATTGACTGACTTCCTTATTTAATAACTGACTGACTTACATACTGAATGACTGACTGACTTACTAACTGAATAACTGACTGACTTACTTTCTGACTTACTAAATAACTTACTTACTGAATGACTAACTCACTTACTTACCGAATGACATATTGAGTGACTTACTTACTGACTGACATAGTTACTGACTGACTGACTGACTTACTTACTGAATGACTTACTGACTCACTAACTTACTTACAGAATGACTGATTGACTTACTTACAGAATGAATGACTGAGTGACTTACTTACTGACTTACTGAATGACTTACTAACTGAATGATTGACTAACGGACTTACTGATTGACTAACTTACTTAGTTATTGAAGGACTGAATGACTTACTGACTGGCTTACTTACTGACTTACTGACTGGCTTACTGCATGACTTACTTACTGAATGACTGACTGACTTCCTTACTGACTGACTTACTTCATGACTTACTTACTGAATGACTGACTTACTTACTGAATTACTGCATGACTTACTTACTGACTAACTGAATTAATTACTTACTGACTAACTTACTGAATGATTGTTGTACTGATTGACTGACTGACTTACTTATTGAATGATTGATTTACTTACTTACTGAATGACTGACTGACTTATTTACTGAATTATTGATTGACTTACTTATTGAATGACTGACTGACTTAATGACTGACTTACTGATTGACTAACTTACTAAATGACTGACTGATTTAATGAATGACTGACCTACTTACTGAATTTCTTACTTACTGAATGACTTACTCACTGAATGACTAACTTACTTACTTACTTAAATACTGAATGACTTACTTACTGAATTACTGACTGACTTACTTACTGAATGACTTACTTACTGAATGACTGACTGAATTCCTTACGTACTGAATGACTTACTTACTGACTAACTTACTGAATGACTTAGATACAGAATGACTGACTTATTTATTGAATTGCTGACTGACTTACTTACAGAATGACTGACTGACTTATTAACTTAATGACTGACTAACTTACTTACTGAATGACTGACTCACTTACTTATTGAATGACTTACTTACTGAATGACTTACTTACTGAATTTCTTACTTACTAAATGACTTACTTACCGAATGACTGACTGCCTTACTTACTGAATGAGAGACTGATTGACTTACTGAATGAGAGACTGAATGACATACTTACTGACTTACTGAATGATTGACTGACATCCTTATTGAATGACTAACTGACTTACTTACTGAATGACTGATTGACTTACTAACTGAAAAAATGACTGACTTACTTTCTGACTTACTTACTGAATGATTGATTTACTTAGTTATTGAATGACTGACTTACTTACTTACTTACTGAATTATTGATTGACTTACTTATTGAATAACTGACTGACTTAATGACTGACTTACTGATTGACTAACTTACTGAATGACTGACTGACTTATTGAATGACTGACCTACTTACTGAATTTCTTACTTACTGAATGACTTACTTAGTGAATGACTAACTTACTTACTTACTGAATGACTAACTGACTTACTTACTTAATTACTGAATGACTTACTTACTGAATTACTGAATGACTTACTTACTGAATTACTGAATGACTTACTTACTGAATGACTGACTTACTTACTTACGTACTGAATGACTAACTTACTGAATGACTTAGATACAAAATGACTGACTTACTTATTGATTTGCTGACTGACTTACTTACTGAATGACTGACTGACTTATTAACTTAATGACTGACTAACTTACTTACTGAATGACTGACTCACTTACTTATTGAATGACTTACTTACTGAATGACTTACTTAATGAATTTCTTACTTACTAAATGACTTACTTACCGAATGACTGACTGCCTTACTTACTGAATGAGAGAATGACTGACTTACTGAATGACTGACTGAATGACATACTTACTGACTTACTTACTAACTTACTGAATGATTGACTGACATCCTTATTGAATGACTAACTGACTTACTTACTGAATGACTGATTGACTTACTAACTGAATAAATGACTGACTTACTTTCTGACTTACTTACTGAATGAGTGACTCACTTACTTACCGAATGACATACTTACTTACTTACTTACTTACTGACTTAGCTACTGATTGACTAACTGACTTACTTACTGAATGACTGATGTACTTACTTATTGAATGACTAACTAACTTACTTACTGAATGACTGATTGACTTACTTACGGAATGACTGACTGAATGACTTACTTACTTATTTACTAACTGACTTACTGAATGACTTACTAATTGAATGACTGACTAACTGACTTACTGAATGACTGACTTACTTAGTTATTGATGGACTGAATGACTTACTGACTAGCTTACTTACTGACTTACTGATTGACTTACTGCATGACTTACTGAATGACTTACTTACTGAATGACTGACTCACTTACTTACTGAATGACTGCATGACTTACTGACTGACTTACTGAATTAATTACTTACTGACTTACTGACTTACTGACTAACTTACAGACTGACTAAACTTGACTTACTTACTAAATGAT
Organism: Lupinus albus; assembly: GCA_009771035.1. Taxonomy (NCBI): domain Eukaryota; kingdom Viridiplantae; phylum Streptophyta; class Magnoliopsida; order Fabales; family Fabaceae; genus Lupinus; species Lupinus albus. Next base: position 5,264,453 of record CM020011.1, on the reverse strand, counting down.
TGACTGACTTACTTACTGAATGATTGACTGACTTACTGAATTAATTACTTACTGACTTACTGACTTACTGACTAACTTACAGACTGACTAAACCTGACTTACTTACTAAATGATTGACTGACTTACTTACTGAATGATTGACTGACTTACTGACTGACTTACTTACTGAATTACTGATTGACTTACTTACTGAATGACTGACTGACTTAATGACTGACTTACTAATTGACTAACTTACTGAATGACTGACTGACTTATTGAATGACTGACCTACTTACTGAATTTCTTACTTACTGAATGACTAACTTACTTACTGAATGACTAACTGACTTACTTACTTAATTACTGAATGACTTACTTACTGAATTACTGACTGACATACTTACTGAATGACTGACTAACTTACTTACGTACTGAATGACTTACTTACTGACTTACTGACTAACTTACTGAATGACTTAGATACAGAATGACTGACTTACTTATTGAATTGCTGACTGACTTACTTACTGAATGACTGACTTACTTATTAACTTAATGACTGACTAACTTACTTACTGAATCACTGACTCACTTACTTATTGAATGACTTACTTACTGAATGAATTACTTACTGAATTTCTTACTTACTAAATGACTTACTTACCGAATGACTGACTGCCTTACTTACTGAATGAGAGACTGACTGACTTACTGAATGACTTACTGAATGACATACTTACTGACTTACTTACTGACTTACTGAATGATTGACTGACATCCTTATTGAATGACTAACTGACTTACTTACTGAATGACTGATTGACTTACTAACTGAATAAATGATTGACTTACTTTCTGACTTACTTACTGAATGAGTGACTCACTTACTTACCGAATGACATACTAACTGACTTACTTACTTACTGACTTAGTTACTGATTGACTAACTGACTTACTTACTGAATGACTGATGTACTTACTTATTGAATGACTAACTAACTTACTGAATGACTGATTGACTTACTTCCGGAATGACTGACTAAATGACTTACTTACTGATTTACTAACTGACTCACTGAATGACTTACTAATTGAATGACTGACTAACTGACTTACTGAATGACTGACTTACTTAGTTATTGAAGGACTGAATGACTTACTGACAAGCTTACTTACTGACTTACTGCATGACTTACTGAATGACTTACTGAATGACTTACTTACTGAATGACTGACTCACTTACTTACTAAATGACTGCATGACTTACTGACTAACTTACTGAATTAATTACTTACTAACTTACAGACTGACTTACTTACTGAATGATTGCCTGACTTACTTACTAAATGATTGACTGACTTACTTACTGAATGATTGACTGACTTACTGACTGACTTACTTACTGAATTACTGATTGACTTACTTACTGAATGACTGACTGACTTAATGACTGACTTACTGATTGACTAACTTACTTAATGACTGACTGACTTACTGAATGAGTTTCTTGGTTGAACCAAGAGTATTGTTCTTATCAAACATCCTTGTTTGTGGCGAACTTCCTTTAGGCTTATCAAACAACACCTTGTTTGTGGCGCCATCCATCTTCTAACTTCTTCATCTTCTTTTATCCAACACAACCTCACACAACCACCAAGCCTCATCCTAAATACCCCATACACATTCCCACCGAGCTAAATATAAAACCATGGCCTAAACACAACCCTATTCCTAACCGAGACAACAAAGCCTAAAAACTTCACACTCTCGACCAAACACCAAACCCACATCCTAGCCTAAACACTCAACCCCTCTCGGCCAAGAAAACACCCATACACAACCTTAGCCTACCAAAAGCAAAAAGCCAACCAAGCTCACATAAAACTACCTAAACAACCAACAAAAAGTCTTCTTGAAATCATAAGCCCAATTCAAACAAAATGATCTTACAAAAATACCAACCCCCACAAGGAGGTTGCTATCAAGTGGTATCCAAAGCTAGCATTGTTTGAAGTGTCTTGTTGCATCATTTCGAACATTGCCCAAACCAAAGCCAACTTTGGTGCATCAAGTCTGTCTTGGCTAAAACCGACACCATTACTTTTGTATTGTGAAAATTTATGTGTGCAGGTGTAAAAATATTGTTGGCCGAACCACCACCCAAAACCACACAAAAATTTGTTTGATTTAAGCCTAGCTAATTCGCCATACAAGAACATCTCTTGAACTTCTTTTGGTTCAATCCAGAATCCCAAGGAGAGAAAGAGAGAGTTGAGTGACAAACACATTGAGTGAAACACTTGAGTGGAAGTAAGGAAATGTCGTCTGAAAACACATCTTCACCCACGGTTTCACCAAGGACCGAAAGTTTTACATCTATTCTGCATGACCTACATGAAGAGATTAGAACCTTTAAACAACAGTTGGCGGACATGCACATCCGACAAGACCGCTCACATAATCGGAGGCAATCCAGCCATGATGATTCATCGGATTCAGAAGCAGAAAGGAGGAGAAGAAGGCGGAGGGAAAGGAGGAATGAAGAAGAGAATCAAAGGGAAATGAGGAGGGATGACCAAGTAGAGGGAGTCCAAATCAAGGTTCCCACATTCATGGGAATGAACAATCCGGAGGCATACTTGGAGTGGGAAATGAAGATCGGACAAGTCTTTGACTGCCACACTTATTCCAAGGAGAAAAAAGGTAAAGGTGGCTGCTTTAGAGTTCAAAGAATATGCAATGGTCTAGTTGGATCAATTTCAGAAGGATAGGCGGAGGTGTGGTGCTCAACTTGTGAGCACATGGGAGGAAATGAGAACAATTATGAGGAAGAGGTTTGTGCCCCCGTCATACCAATGGGACATTTATAACCAACTTCAAAGGCTGACTCAAGGAAGCAAGTCAGTAGATGAGTACTATAAGACGATGGAGCTGGCCCTACTAAGAGCCAACCTTCAGGAGGAACGTGAAGCCACTATGGCACGATTTCTTCTTGGGCTCAACCAAGACATCCAAGATGTTGTAGAGTTAAAAAGCTAGGTGGAGTTGGAGGACTTGGTACAGAAAGCCATGAAGGTGGAGCAACAATTGAAGAGAAGGAAGTCAAAATCCTACTCAACCAACACCACCAAATTCGAGTCATCTAGTTGGAAGGACAAGCCTAAGAAGGAGGGCACATCAACTAAAGCATTTAAAATGAGAGAATGTGGGTTTAAAGCAACTTATTATTAACATAATAAATACAAGGGCCTTTATTCATCCCTTTTGACCGTGGCCTTCAAGGGTAATGTCCTCTAAGGTGAGGCACATTATGGGCCTCATGTTGTCACTTGGCCTAGTTGAGGCTAGTGTGTTCAGAATGATTTGGCCAAGAGTGCCTTGGGCTTTCTTAGCCCTGTCCCGAGTTATGGCTCCCCCTAGGCCCATTAGGTCATTCAGGTTGATGGGCCTTGGCGGGTTGCTATCAGGTTCCTTGGCTTGGCCAAGATTGCTAGGAGACTCACTCACTAACACAAGGGAATAAATCCGAAAATCAACTCTAAACTTTATTCATGCATAAAATGAAATACATATAGAAGAGGTAACTAGGATTAGAGTTCCCACAAGTTGGGCCACAAATCCGAAATAAAAGGGTCTTAATCTAGTTGAATTAAATTAAAGCTATAAAGTAGGAAGAATTATCTATACTTAGTCAAATCCTAATCTATCCTTCTCCTTGGCGGCTTGACCTAGTTGGTGTGCCATCTTGCTTGACTTGTTGGCCACGTGTGGTTGCATTTGAGGAGCTCCCACCGAAAATCAAGGAATCCTTGTTTTTGAAGGATTCTTGATTATCCTCTTGATGATAAGTCTAGATTAAGTCTTTAGAAGACTTTATCTCCTCATCCGAAGTTTGGTGTCCTTGAAGATAGATTTGTTTTGCCTTGGCCTATTTTTAAGGAATCCTTATTTTGGTAAGGTTCCTTGATGAGACACTTGGCTTCTTTGACCCATAAAACTCGGTCATTATAGCCTCATCTCTATCCCAATTTGAATTCAAATTTGAACTTCAATTTTTTTTGGAATTTCAATCTCCCTCCTTTGTTCCTTTGATCTCCCTCCATTTGTCTTAGCATTCTGGCCTTGGCTTTGTGATATGACCGAGAAACCCGGGGCGCCTAGCTGACTTGGTTTCTGACCGAGAATTTCGGGGTGCCTGGCTGACTTGGCTTTTGGCCGAGAAATTCGGGGTGCTGGCAGACTAGGCTTTTGACCGAGAAATCCGGAATGCTGGCCTGGTTTGGCTGACTTGGAATCCTGACCGAGGCTTGCTGGCCTGACTTGGTCTTGGGCTTTTGGGCCTATCCTTGAAACACTTAACAAACAATCACCTTCTTCCATATTTTAAGCAGCATAATTAAAATACTTGGAATTAAAATAAAGCAAGAATTAAACTAAACCTAATTGCATGTGGGTCAAGTAATGGCCCACTTATTGAAAGCATGTAAAGGCAAGCTAGGTAGTTGCCTTGAGGCCGTAGCCTCCCAAGTCCTCTTCTTGGACCATGAAGTGTATGGGCCTAGAATTGGTGCTGGCCTCTTGGCTTGACTCAAGGGTTCTGCCCACGAGTCTTTCAAGGGCTAGTTTAGCCCTTTTTGCCTTGGCTTGGGTCATGGGACCCCCTAAGCCTTGTATGGACTTGTCATCCATGATGGGACTCTCATCATCCCCTCCTTCTTTGAAAGAATTCGACCTCGAATCTTCATCGAAGTAATTTAAATTAGCCACATTGAATGTGGCACTAATGTTACCATACTCTCTTGGTAGGTCCATCTTGTAGGCATTGTTGTTGATCCTTTCCAAGACTTGAAATGGACCATCACCCCTTGGTTGTAGCATAGACTTCCTTTGTGTAGGAAACCTTTCCTTCCTCAAGTGGACCCAGTCCCAATCTCCAGGATCAAAGATGACCTCCTTTCTCCCTTTGTTCGCTGTCCTAGCATAGCTATCAGTCCTCTTCTCAATTTGGGCTTTGACCTTCTCATGGATTTTCTTGACAAAGCCAGCCTTGGCTGTTCCATCCTTGTGCTTCAAGAGAGATGAATTAGGAAATGGAAGAAGGTCAAGAGGGGTTAATGGGTTGTACCCGTATACCACCTCAAAAGTAGATAGACTTGTTGCCCCATGAGTTGTCCTATTGTAGGCAAACTCAATGTGTGGAAGGCATGCTTCCCCAAGCCTTAAGATTCATTCCTAAGACGGATCTCAAGATTGTTGAGAGGGTCCTATTAACCACTTCAGTTTGGCCATCCGTTTGGGGGTGGACGTGGTTGAGAACATCAATTTGGTCCCTATCTTAGCCCATAGGGTCCTCCAAAAGTGACTTAGGAACTTGGTGTCCCTATCACTTACAATGCTTCTTGGAAGGCCATGTAGCCTTACAATCTCTTTAAAGAACAAATCAGCAATGTGGCATGCATCATCCACCTTTTTACAAGGGATAAAGTGTGCCATCTTGGAGAATCGGTCAACCACCACAAAGATGGAATCCTTTCCTCCTTGAGTACGTGGAAAAGTGATGTGAACCTCTTGAAAGCAACCTCCTTGTGGGGTTGGTGTTCTTTACGATCGTTTTGCTTAAAATTTGGACTTGTAATGTAAATGTAGAATTTCTAGTTGTTTTTGGTATTTTTGTATTTGGGAATTCTGGTTGTTTTTGGTATTTTTGTATTTGGGGCTGTTTGTATTGTGGTTGTGTGTAAGGGGTTTGGGATTTTGGGCTGGTGTGTGGCTTGAGTCAATCTAGCCGAGGCTGGCCTTGGGCTGACCGAGGTGCTGGAAATTTTGACCGAGACTTTAATGTCCTGGGTAGGTTTTCTGGCCGTGAGTGAGCTAGATGTTGGTAATGGTTCGGTTTTGGGTTGGCTTTGTGGTGTTTGGCTGTTTGGGCTTGTATTTGGTCGTGTGTGGATGGTTAAGGGGGATTAAATTAAGGAAAGATAAAAGAAGATGGAAAAGACTTGAGAGGGAAAACGCCACAAGCCTAAGCTTGATAAATTAAAGAATTCCACCACAACAAGGATGTTGATGAGGATGATTGGAGGCACCACACCAATAAGGTGATAATCCAAGAAAACACCACAAGACAAGCTTGATAAGTTAAGGGGGGAGGAGCAATGCTCAACTTAAACTACAGTGTTTTTCTCTTAAAATTCAAAATCTCTCTTATTCATGCTTTGGCAGGATACATATATTGTGTGGGCTGGCCATGAGGCTCCCACTTGCTTAGCCTAGCATTCATTGCCTAATTCTGAATTCAACCTATAGACTTAATGCCTTGTTTTTATTACATTGAATTATGGCTCCCAACATGGGGCTGAGTATAAGGAAAATTAAATAAGCCTTCAAAACGAATTCAGCATATGTTGGTGGAGTTAATGTATGGCTGGCTTTTACCACATGTGTTTTTTCCCAAAAAGGCAAGACTTAAGTGTGTCTTCAATGTGTCAATTTGAATTTGAGGTTGGCTGGTTATTTTCCACGTGTTTTCTCAATAAGGCAAGCCTTAAGTGTGTCTTGAATGTGCCAAATTTGAATTTGAGGATGGCTGGTTGATTTTCCACGTGTTTTCCCAATAAAGCAAGACTTAAATGAGTCTTGAATGTGCCAATTTGAATATGAGGTTGGCTGGTTGATTTTCCACGTGTTTTTCCCAATAAGGCAAGACTTGAATGTCTGTTGAATGTGCCAATTCGAATTCAAGTTGGTTGGAAGATTCTCCACGTGTTGTGTGGCTGGTTTATGGTAAGTCTTCAATTGGCAGTCGGATTTGGAAAGTATTAGCGTTTCTTCAAGGCTTTGTGCACATGTTTGAATTTTCCCACGGCTAAGATTTGAATTGAGTCATCAAGGCTGTCTTAACTCCTTGCTTGCCGAGTTAGGAAAGTGTTAATTTTCACCTCTTCAAGGTTGTCTTAACTTCTTGCTGGCCGAGTTTGGAAAGTATTAATATTTCCATTGTAGCACATGTTGGAAATGGCACACGGTCAGCTTTGGATGAGTCAACACGACATTATTAATTCCATGCTTGGCATTTAAAAGCACTCGTCAATATGGCAAGTTTTTAAGAGGCAGCCTGGTTTGGAAAGTAGTCAAAGTACTTCAAGCATAGTCATGCACGTGGTTGTCTCAGCATATGTTTTTGTCCTGCATTTTTGTAGGACCTTCTGCTTGGTACAGTGTTGCCTGGCCTTGCTGAGTCACCTTGGTCTGCTTTGGCATTGATGGTCATATGGCAATTATAGGTTACATGGCACAAGGCCAATAATGGGCTATATAGCTTAAAACAAAAACTATACTTATTGTCCAAGTAAAAGAAAACATAAATTGAAATATTGGTGGGACATAAGACCCCCACTTATTAATGCAAAATAGAGTAAAAAGCACTAATCCCTTAAGGAAATGTGGCCTCCATCGGGTGGTTCATCTAGTTGTATAGCATACTTGATGGATTTGTTGGCCTTCTTAGGCTTGGGCCTATGCGGGTTGCTATCACCTCTTTAGGAAGTTCTTGGTATTGATCTATCTTGATTGGTGTTGCACTTTGCCCACGTTTTTATGGGCTATTTTGTGGATGAATTTTGGCAGCGGAATGATATTGTAAGACAAAAGAAGATGGGTAAGATATGGGGTGGTAGGTGCCACAACACTTGAGTGTTGATAAGTCGGGTGATGTTCGCCACAAGAACTTGGTTCTTGATAAGAACTTTTAAACTTGGTTCAGCCAAGAAGTTTGGAGAAGACAAAGCTCTCCTTAATTTTTAACTCCAACAAAACTTGATTTCATTCAGCAAATTAGAAGTACACTTATTGATGACAACCTCTAGAGGTGGTTGCCTTTTTGTTATCAAACTTTGATTTGATTTGTTGTAAGGATCGTGTCTTGTTGTTTGAAAGCCTCTTTGTTGTTTACTTTGCCTTTCTTTGACTTGTTTCTTACTTTACTTGTGAATTCTTGATTGTTGAGTTCTTGGTGTTTAGGAAAGAACGAAATTGTGGGCTGTGTTTGGGAAATTTATATGGGGGGGACGTGTATGGTATTGTAATGGGGGTGGTTTGTTGATTTGGTTAAGTGTTTTTAGGAAGATGGGCGGGAGTATGAAGGGTGATGGCGCAAGAAACACAATGTGTTTGATAAGCCTGCGAAGTTCACCACAAGAATGGAATTCTTGATAAGAACAAAACCTTGGCTCAGCGAAGAAGCTAGGAGAATACTCACTAACAAGGAATTTAATCCAAATAAAAACTCAAACTCAAACTCTTTTATTCCATGTGTTTCATCACTAATATATAGGGGAATAAATTGCAAAAGAAAAGGATTGACTTAGCCTAATTATGCCATGTGGCTTACAAAAGATTTGATCACATTAATCCAAATTCTAGGGATAATATCCTTGGCTGATTCAGCATGATCTTTAAATGATATTCTTCAAGATTAGGAAGATAGGTTGTTATGGATCTTCAACAAATCTTTGTCATATCTAAAAGATATTTTTCAAGATTTAGCAAGATTGGTTGTTATGGATCTTCAACAAATTTTTGTAATATTTAAAAGATATTCTTCAAGATTAGCAAGATTGGTTGTTATGGATCTTCAACAAATCTTTGTCATCTTCAAATAATATTCTTTATCAATTGTAACTGAAAATGGTGCGCCAATATTGAATTATGTTAGTTTCCAAGGGGTTGTCCATCAAATCGTAGGGCATCCCCCTTGTCTGCTATCATTCCCTCCTTCTTGAAGAAGATCTGTCCTCAAATCTTAAGGCTTCATGTATTTCAATCCTAGGCAAACTTTGACAAGCCCTTTATTTATTCTACTTGTTTGTCCTTTGGAAGGACCTATTCTCCTACTGCTATGTTCCAGCCAAACCTCCTGGATCAAACGCACGCCTCACAAAGCCACCTTTGATATCTCGTTCTTGACTTTTCCCTTCGTCCTGCTTGATCAAGCTACTTCTTGGACCACGATGTAACTTTAAAAAGTAACAATCAGAATCCACAAAAATATGAGAATTGTTAGTTCGGAAAAAATGTAATGATGCATGGTGACTTGATATGGTATGCAAAAGGTTTATCCTAAAATGATGTAATGCTTGGCTTAGGAACATATTTTCGTTTGGCTCCATGGTAGACATCCTAAACGGAGTCACACAAACTACAAAGTAATGAAAATTCCTATCTAAGCAATTTATATTGGGTTTTACTAACAAGGCTGAGGTAGGTTTCTTGTTCTCAAGGAGTTCATTCCACTCGTTCCACCTGGTCTTAGGATAATGCCATTGACTAAGTTGTTGATCACACTATGCAAAGGCCAATCATTTCCTAATCTATTCTTGAAGCTCATATATTCGGAATTTATTGGGCTTTCAAGACATGGTTGGAAAATATTTGGTGGGTCTGGGATGGGGGAGCCATAACTCGGGCCAGGGCCAAGAAAGCCCAAAGCACTCTTGGCCAACTGATTCTAAGCACACTAGCCTCAACCGAGCCAAGTGACAACATGAGGCCCATAATGTACCTCACCTTAGAGAATATTACCCTTGAAGGCCACGGCCAAACAAGGGATGATTAAAGGCCCTTGTAGTTTGGCTTAATAATAAGTGGTTTTAAGGCCACCTTTTTCTCATTTTAATTATTGTTATTTAGTTTCATCATCAACTAATAAATGTGTTTCATGTAGGAACATCATGTTAGCATGGACCAGGGCCAAAGCCACGCTAGAACCTGACTAAGTAGCTGACTAGGCCAGGCGCCACATTTTCCGCCCCATGTGTCAAGGCCACGACCAGGCATGCTGACTAGGTCGAGGTGCCACACTTTCAGCCAAAATCATAAATGTGATTTTCAAAACATGGCCAAGCACAAGGAAGGCATCCCACACATTCAGCTCGTCTTAAACAAGGCACATTAAGGCTGAATTCAAACTTGAATCAACTTTAAAGTGTGGGCTAAAAACGTGGAAACACATCCTTCATCTTCCGCCCATGACTTAAAAGCCACGCTCAAGCAAGGATTGGTCAAATAAGCATGTGGCTGGATACTTGCTTTCCCACATAATGGAAATGTTAAGGAAAGGGACTTGGGTCGTGGATTAAAGGAAGAATTCAAATTCTTCAACACATGTGCTAAAGCCAAGGGATCATTAAACCAAGGCATAAATACACGAAGCAAAAAGGGAGGAAGAACTTAAAGAAGCACTCAACTAAGTTGTCCAAGTGCATTCACGTGGAAATTCAAATTCAAATATCAAATACAACGTGAATGGGACAAGCATCCCATATTCTTAGCTTGGCATAACTCTAATCCACACGTGAATGCACTTATTGTTGTAGTAATAGCCTTATGATTTTGAATTTCGAAATACATTGTCTTGCTCATTGAATTCGGGAAGCCTTAGGAGGCTAGCCCACCTATATGTACTCTTGAACATGAAGAATGAAAGTTAAGTTGAACTTTATGCAAAAACACTTAGTTGAGTTTTCTCCTAAGCTTCTTGGTTGAACCAAGTCTCTTGTTCTTATCGAAGATCATTCCTTTGTGGCGAACTTCCTTTGGCTTATCAAACAGCTTTGTTTGTGGTGCCCTTAACCATCTCAATCTTCTTCATCATTTTCTTTTATCCAGCCTAAACCGAAACAAACACCAACCTTTACCCAAATACAAAGCAACACGGCCAAAAACTCATCCTAAGCCAATATAGCCTAACAAACCAAACCCAAAAACCACTCAGCCAAATACTTGTCCTCTCGGCTAAACACACTACCCTTACTACATTCGTCCAGAAACCAAACCAAACACATCCCCCAACCACTATAAACCTAAGCCAACCAAAACACCCAAGAAAAACAACCAAAAATATCCCAAAAATTTCATAATATTTCCTATTGTCTAATTATGCCATGTGGCTTACAAAAGATTTGAGCACATTAATCCAAATTCTAGGGATAATATCCTTGGCTGATTCAGCATGATCTTTAAAAGATATTCTTCAAGATTAGGAATATAGGTTGTTATGGATCTTCAACAAATCTTTGTCATATCTAAAAGATATTTTTCAAGATTTAGCAAGATTGGTTGTTATGGATCTTCAACAAATCTTTGTAATCTTTAAAAGATATTCTTCAAGATTAGCAAGATTATTTGTTATGGATCTTCAACAAATGATGAGAGTCCCATCATGGATGACAAGTCCATACAACGCCTAGGGGGTCCCATGACCCGAGCCAAGGCAAAAAGGGCTAAACTAGCCCTTGGAAGACTCGTGGGTAGAACCCTTGAGTCAAGCCAAGGGACCAACACCAATGCTAGGCCAATTCACTTCATGGTCCAAGAAGAGGACTTGGGAGGCCACGACCTCAAGGCAGCTACCTAGCTTGCCTTTACATGCTTTCAATAAGTGGGCCATTGCTTGACCCACATGCAATTAGATTTATTTTACTCTTGTTTAATTTTATTTCCAAGTATTTTAATTATGTTGCTTAAGTTATGGAAGAAGGTGATTGTATGCTAAGTTTTTCAGGGATAGGCCCAAAGCCCAAGCAAAGGCCAATCCAGGCCAGCAAAGCCTCGGTCAGGATTCCAAGTCGACCAAGCCAGGCCAGCAGGCCGGATTTCTCGGTCAAGAGGCCAAGTCAGCCAGGCTCCGGATTTCTCGGCCAAAAGCCAAGTCAGCCAGGCTAGCAAAGCCTCGGTCAGGATTCCCAATCAGCCAAGCCAGGCCAGCATTCTGAAATTCTCGGTCAAAAGGCCAAGTCAGCCAGGCCCCGAAATTCTCGGCCAAAAGCCAAGACAGTCAGGCACCCCGTAATTCTCGGTCAGAAACCATGCCAGCCAGGAACCCCGGGTTTCTCGATCACATCACAAGCCAAGGGCAAAATGCTAAGTCAAATGGAGGGAACTCAAAGGCACGAAGGAGGGAAATTGAAATCCCAAAATTTGAAGTTCAAATTTGAACTCAAATTGAGATAGAGATGAGGCTAACACGTCCAAGTCTTAGGAGTCCAAGAGATCCTAGTGTCTCATCAAGGAACCTTAACAAAATAAGGATTCCTTAAAAATAGGCCAAGTCAAAACAAATCCATCTACAAGCCAACAACTTCGGGTGGAGAGATAAAGTCTTCTAAAGACTTAATCTAATGTTTATCTTCAAGGGCTTATCAAGAATCCTTCCAAAACAAGGATTCCTTGATTTTCGGTGGGAGCTATTCAAAGGCAGCCACACGTGGCCAACAAGTCAAGCAAAGTGCCACACCATCTAGGTCAAGCCGCCAAGGAGAAGATAGATTAAGATTTGACTAAGTCTAGATAGATTCTTCCTAGTTTGTAGCTTTGATTTAATTTAACTAAGTTAATCTTCATTTTAATTAGGATTTGAGGCCCAACTTGTGGAACCCTAATCCTAGTTGCCACTTTTATATGTATTTCGTTTTATGGATGAATAAAATCAGAGATGATTTTCGGATTAAGTCCCTTGTGTTAGTGAGTGAGTCTCCTAGCAATCTTGGCCAAGCCAAGGACCCGTTCTTATCAAGTTAATTAGGTGACTTGTGGCAAACTTCGTAGGCTTATCAAACACTTAGTGTTTGTGGCGCCCTTACCATCTTATATCCCCCTTCTACATTCTGCCCTAGCCCTTAAACACTTAACCATTCCAAAGCCAAAGTTAACACTTTCGCAAACAAAAGCCCTAAATCAAGTGCAAAGTTCAAATCAAAGTGTGAGACTTCCGAGCAAGAAACGGTCCAAGCAATTCTCTCAAAAGTAGGATTGTCAAAAAGGCAATCACCCCCCTAAGGTTGTCATGAGTAAGTGAGATTTATGAGCTGGGCTGAATATGTGGGATGTGCCCACTATTCAAAAATGCATTAATCCTTGGCCATTAAGTGTTGGATGAATTCGTGGACTGCTTGCTTGTTCTTGCATTTGGCCTTCAAAGTTGGGAGGAGAAATAGGGATGTGCCATAATGCCAAGTGTGGTCGTGGCTTTAATTAGCTTGGCTGAGAACATGGGAAGCTTGGCTTGGCAACATTGAAATCTGGCCATGGCTTTAATTGTCTTGGCTGAAATAGTGGGATGCTTGTCTTGCTTTTGAAATTCACGTGCAACCCATGGTATTCTACATAAAAGACATATTTATTAGTTGATAATTAATTTAAAAGCAAAATAAATATATTAAGCATAATTAAAAAAACGTGGTTGGACCACTTAATAATAATTTTAAGGAAAGAAAACAAGGGAAATCATCATGCACTCCCATTTTGGCCGTGGCCTTCAAGGGGAGTGTCCTTTAGGGTGAGGCACATTATGGGCCTCATGTTGTCACTTGGCCCAGATGAGGCCAGGATGTTCAGTATAAATTGGCCAAGTGTTCCTGGGGCTTTCACGACCCTCGTCCGAGTTATGGTTCCTCCTAAGCCCAATAGATCATTCAAGTAGATGGCCCTTGGTGGGTTGCTATCAAATGGCAAAGCTAAACACGGCCAAGGCAAATAAACACATGGGGAATTCAAATTCAAACCATGAGTTAATGGCAACCTTATTTTCCTCCTCGGTTTTCAATGGCATACACACACATGTGCTAAAGCTTAGGAGGCATTAAACCGAGGCATCAACACAAGGCAACAATCAAGGGAAGGGCTTAAAGAGGCATTTGAATAAAGATGTCCAAATACATTCACATAAGGTATTCAAATTCAAACACACGTGGAGAAGGCAAGCATCCCATGGTTTTAACTTGTTTTACCTCTAAGACTTTATGGCCGAATCAATATTTGAATAAGCCTAAAAGGAAGCACTTGAAGATGTTTGAATAGCCGTGTGACTTGGAACCATTGTCTAAGTACATTCAACATGTGCCTAATACACATTCATGTAGACATTAATTCCCCTTAAACTTAGCCCCATGTTGGGATAGTGACATCAATGTAATAATGGTAGCTTTACTTTCAATTTCAAAGGGAGCCTCACGGCCAGCCCACATCCTATATGTATGACTTATGAATATGAAATGGATAGCTTGAATTTTATACAAAAACACTTTAGTGAGATTTCTCTCCTAAGTTTCTTGGTTAACCAAGAGTATAGTTCTTATCAAACATCCTTGTTTGTGGCGAACCTCATTTGGCTTATCAAACACATCAGTTTGTGGAGCCATTCAACTTCAATCTTCTTCATTTTCTTTTATCCAACCTCCACTCATACAATCCCAAGCCTCGGCCTAAACACCTACATACATTCCCACCGAGACCAACATAACACCAAGGCCTAAACACAAGCCTATCCCTTCCCAAAACACTTAAGCCAACATACCTCCCCCTCTCGGCCAAATACTAAGCCCACACATACTTGACCCCCTCTCGGCCAAACATACCCATACAAAGTCTTAGCCTACCTAAAGCCAAAAGCCAACCCCAAGTCACATAAACACCCAATATAATCAACAAAAAGAGATCTTCTCATCCGAGACTCAACTTCAAATAAAGATCATACAAAAATACCAACCCCCACAAGGAGGTTGATATCAAGTGGTATCCAGAGCTAGCATTGTTTGAAGTGTTTTGGTGCATCAAACCCAACATTGGCCAAATCAAAGCCAACCTTGGTGCATCAAAATTTGTATTGGCTAAAGCCGAGACCATTATTTCTATTGTTTGAAAATTTTCTGAGTGCAGGTTCCTAAAAAGATTGGCCAAACCAAAAGCCAATAAGAGCCTACACCAAAAATCAAAAACAAAAGCTTGTGGCCGAACCAAGGCATTAAGCACCCAAAAAAAAAAAATTCTTGTTCTTTCAGTCTTATTACCATCCATAATCCACCACTATCCACATACACACATCCAAACCTCCATAAACCCACCAAAACAAACCACCAACCATAAATAACCCACAAAACCGCCACCCAAACAAATTGTTTGATTTAAGCCCAAGTTGTTTCGCCATACAAGGACACCATCTAGAACTTCCTTTGGTTCAATCCAGAACCTCAAGGAGAGAAAGAGTGAGTGAGTGAGTGAAAACACATTGTGAGTAGAGTGTTGTGAGAAATGTCTTCAGAAAACACATCATCACCTACTGTGTCACCAAGGACCGCGAGTTTCACTTCGGTTCTTCATGAAATTCATGAGGAATTCAGGACCCTTAAGCAACAAATGGCGGAGATGCAAGTCCGACAAGAACGCCAACAAAATAGGAGACAATCTAGCCATGAGGACTCCTCGGGTTCAGAAGAGGAAAAGAGGAGAATGAGGCGAATGGAAAGGATAAATGGAGAGGAGGATCAAAGGGAAAGGAGATGGGAATGAACAATCCAGAAGCATACATGGAATGGGAGATGAAATTGGAACAAGTGTTTGATTGCCACAACTATTCAGAAGAAAAGAAGGTGAAGGTGGCTGCACTTGAGTTTAAGGAGTATGCTTTGATCTGGTGGGATCAACTTTAGAAGGATAGGAGAAGGTCGTGAGCACATGGGAAGAAATGAGGACTATCATGAGGAGAAGGTTTGTGCCCCCATCTTATCATCGGGACATATACAACCAACTCCAAAGGTTGACTCAACGGAGCAAGTCGGTGGATGACTATTACAAGGAGATGAAGCTAGCCTGGTTGAGGTCCAATCTCAATGAAAACCGTGAGGCTACTATGGCATGGTTCCTTCATGGACTCAACCAGGATATTTAGGACATTGTGGAGTTGCACAACTATGTGGAGCTAGAGAACTTGGTTCAGAAGGCTATGAAAGTGGAACCACAACTCAAGAGGAGGAAATCAAAATCCTACTCTAACAACACCAGCAAGTTCCAATCATCTAGCTGGAAGGACAAGCCTAAGAAGGAGGGTGCAACCAGCAAGGAGGTCGTGAGCACCACTAATGGGAAAAAGGTCGTGGAAGTACTTAGCCGAAGTCGGGAAATCAAGTGTTTCAAATGCTTGGGCCATGGGCACATTGCTTCTCAGTGTTCAACTAGGAGGACTATGGTGTTCCGGAATGGAGCAGTGGAATATGAGTCTAAAGCCTCAAGCACAGAAGAGGAAAGTGATGAGGAGGCAAGGATGCTAGATGGAGACTTACTCATGGTGCGAAGGCTTTTGGGAAGCCAAGTCAAGGAAAATGAGGAAAGTCAACGAGAAAATATCTTCCACTCAAGATGTTTGGTATTGGGAAATGTATGCTCATTGATTATTGTTGGAGGCAGTTGTGCCAATGTGGTGAGCATTAGGATCGTTAATAAACTAAACCTAGTGACTAGGACCCACCCATCGCCTTACCGGCTACAATGGTTAAGTGAGGTCGGAGAAATGACCGTTAACCTGCAAGCCGAGGTCCCATTTTCCATTGGGAAATATGTGGACACCGTACTGTGTGACGTAGTCACAATGGAGGCCAGCCATATGCTATTAGGCAAGCCGTGGCAGTACGATAGGAAAGCCATACATGATTGGATTTCCAATAAGTACACCTTTGTATTTCATGATAAAAAAATTGTACTCTCACTCTTGTCTCCAAAACAAGTGAGTGAGGACCAAAAAAAGTTAGAGGAAAAAATGGATCAAGAAAAAAAGAGTGATCCACAAAAAAAAGCAGGAAAAGAAAACGATGAAAAAAAAGAAGAAAAGAAAAAAGGAGAAAAAAAAGAAGAAAAAAGGAAAGGAAAAACAGTTTGTTAGCCTCTCGAGGCGAAGTTAAGGGTGATTTAATCTCAAAGCAACCCTTATATTTATTATACTGTCATGATGTTATTCTAACCTCTGTTTCTATGCCTGATGATTTGCCACCCTTTGTTAAAGGGTTTCTGCAAGAGTTCGAGGATGTGTTCCCTAAGGAAATCCCATGGGGATTACCACCTTTGAGGGGAATTGGTGATGAGGGTCCAATCATGGATGACATGTCCATACAAGGCCTATGGGGCCCCATGACCCGAACCAAGGCAAAAAGGGCTAAAATAGCCCTTGAAAGACTCGTGGGCAGAACCCTTGAGTCAAGCCAAGGGGCCAACACCAATGCTAGGCCCATTCACTTCATGGTCCAAGAAGAGGACTTGGGAGGCTACGGCCTCAAGGCAGCTACCTAGCTTGCCTTTACATGCTTTCAATATGTGGGCCATTACTTGACACACATGTAATTAGGTTTAATTTTATCTTGTTTTATTTTCCAAGTAATTTAATTATGTTGCTTAAAATATGGAAGGAGGTGATTGTTTGCTAAGTGTTTCAGGGATAGGCCCAAAGCCCAAGCCAAGACCAAGCCAGGCCAGCAAAGCCTCGGTGAGGATCCAAGTCAGCCAAGCCAGGCCAGCAGGCCGAATATCTCGGTCACAAAGCCAAGTCAGCTAGACCCCGGATTTCTCGGCCAAAAGCTAAGTCAGTCAGGCCAGCAAGACCTCCGTCAGGATTCCAGGTCAGCCAAGCCAGGCCATCATTCCAGAATTCTCGGTCAAAAGGCCAAGCCAGGTAGCCCGAAATTCTCGGTCAGAACCATGTCAGCCAGGCATCCCAGGTTCCTCGGTCACATCATAGGTCAAGGGCAGAAAGCTAAGTTAAATGGAGGGAACTCAAAGGCACTAAGGAGGGAAATTGAAAATTCCAAAATTTGAAGTTCAAATTTGAATTCAAATTGGGATAGAGATGAGGCTATCATGACCAAGTCTTATGGGTCAAGGAAGCCAAGTGTCTCATCAAGGATCCTTACAAAATAAGGATTCCATAAAATTAGGCCAAGGCAAAACAAATCTATCTTCAAAAGGCCCCAAACTCGGATGAGGAGATAAGGTCTTCTAAAGACTTAATCTAGGATTATCATCAAGAGGTTTATCAAGAATCCTTCTAAACAATAATTCCTTGATTTTCGGTGGGAGCTCCTCAAGGCAGCCACACGTGGCCAACAACTCAATCAAGATGGCACACCAACTAGGTCAAGCCACCAAGGAGAAGATAGATTAGGATTTGACTATGTCTAGATAGATTCCTCCTAGTTTGTAGTTGATTTAAATTAACTAAGTTAGTTTCCATTATTTTCGGATTAGAGGCCCAACTTGTGGAACCCTAATCCTAGTTGCCACTTCTATATGTATTTTGTTTTGATCATTAATAAAATTTAGAGTTGATTTTCGGATTAAGTCCCTTGTGTTAGTGAGTGAGTCTCCTAGCAATCTTGGCCAAGCCAAGGAACCGTTCTTATCAAGTTACCTAGGTGGCTTGTGGCGAATTTCGTAGGCTTATCAAACACTTAGTGTTTGTGGCGCCCTTACCATCTCATATCCCCTTTCCACATTCTTCCCTAGCCCTTAAACACTTAACCAATCCAAAGCCAAAGTTAACACTTCCGCAAACAAAAGCCCAAAATCAAGTGCAAAGTTCAAATCAAAGTGTGAGACCTCCAAGCAAGAAACGGTCCAAGCAATTCTCTCAAAGGGAGACTTGTCGAAAAGGCAATCACCCCCCTAAGATTGTCATCAAGTGGTATCAGAGCTCAGTTCTTGCCTGGAAAAGAGAAGTAAAGCCGAATCAAATCAAGTGACCTACAAAAAAAGGTCAAAGCTACAAAATTCGGCCAAAGTAAGTAAAGTTTTTGTTTTTAGTTCAAACCTTCAAAACACCTACCAAACCTGTCCCAAACACGTCCCAAACACCATTCCCAACCAAAACCCAAAAAAAATCCCCAAATTACAAAAACATTCCCAAAGCCACAAAATACCTCAAACACTACCCTACACACATAACCCAAAAACACCTACCCAAACACTAAGCCTTTGGTACTTTTACGACCTAGTCACAAGACCTTCTACAACAGCTTGATTACTTGACTTGTCAAGATTCTTAGGAGACTTGAGTGTCATATTGAGTGATTGTGAGGCAAACACATTGAGTGACATCAATTGAGTGATTGTGAGAATAAACACATTGAGTGACCATACTTGAGTGATTGTGAGCACAAACACATTGAGTCATACTTGAGTGATTGTGAGATACATTGGTTACAAACACAATGGTTGAAGAAGAGTACAGCCCACCTATGTCCCCAAGGACAGCCATGCTATTTACAACAATGGAGGCACGGTTTGCAGCAATGCAAGCACAATTGGAGCAAATGAATAGGCGTCATGATGGAGGATCTAGTGATGAAGATGGAGGACCCAAAAGGAGGTTTAGGAGAGGCAGGCGTGAGGAGGATAGGCACGAAGGAGGAGGAGGCCGTAGAGGCAGGGAGGAGAGGCTAGAGGGGGTCAAGGTCAAAATCCCATCTTTTGTGGGATTGAACAACCCCGAGGCTTACTTGGAATGGGAGCTTAAGATGGACCAAATATTTGAGTGCCATCATTACAATGAGGACAAGAAGGTCAAGGTGGCTGCTCTTGAGTTCAAGGAGTATGCCATGGTTTGGTGGGATCAATATCCAAAGGATAGGAGGAGAGTAGGAGATCAAATGGTTGATACATGGGAGGAGATGAAGTTGGTGATGAGAAGGAGGTTTGTGCCCAACTCCTATCAACGAGATGTGCACAAAAAATTGCAAAGGTTAGTTCAAGGAAGCAAGACGGTGGATGAGTATTTCAAAGAGATGGAGTTGGCTCTCTTGAGGTCTAACTTCAATGAGGACCGAGAGGCAACCATGGCCAGATTCTTGCATGGGCTCAATCCTGATATCCAAGACATTGTAGAGCTTCAATCCTACATTGAATTGGATGACTTGGTCCAGAAGGAAACTAAGGTGGAGCAACAATTGAAAAGGAAGAAGACCAACTACTCAACCAGCAAGTTTCCATCAACAACATGGAAGGACCGGTCTAAGAAGGAGGGAGCAGGCTCTAAAGAAGGCAACAACCCTTCAAAGGAGTCAAACACCAACAAAGTTCCAAACAAAGCCCCCTTGGAGGCTGCCCATAGGAGCCGAGACATCAAGTGTTTCAAATGCTTGGGTCACGGTCACATTACATCTCAATGCCCCACAAGGCGCACCATGGTGGTTCTAAATGGCAAAGTTGAGTCTGAATCCGAGGCATCAAGTGAGGAGGAACAATTAGATCATAATGGAGATGCCTTTATGCCTGATGGAGACCTACTTGTGGTGAGAAGGCTGCTTGGAAGCCAAGCAAATGAGGAATGAAGAGGAGAATCAAAGGGAAAGGAGGAGGGATGACCAAGTAGAGGGAATCCAATTCAAGGTTCCCACATTTATGGGAATGAACAATACAGAAGCATACTTGGAATGGGAGATGAAGATTGAGAAAGTCTTTGAATGCCACACTTATTCGGAGGAAAAAAAGGTGAAGGTGGCTGCTTTAGAGTTCAAAGAGTATGCAATAGTCTGGTGGGATCAATTTCAGAAGGATATGCGGAGGAGGTGTGGTGCTCAACTTGTGAGCACATGGGAGGAAATGCGAACAATTATGAGGAAGAGGTTTGTGCCCCCATCATACCAACGGGACATTTATAAACCAACTTCAAAGGCTGACTCAAGGAAGCAAGTCAGTGGATGAGTACTATAAGGCGATGGAGCTGGCCTTACTAAGAGTCAACCTTCAGGAGGAACGTGAAGCCACTATGGCACAGTTTCTTCATGGGCTCAACCAAGACATCCAATATGTTGTAGAGTTACAAAGCTTTGTGGAGTTGGAGGACTTGGTACAGAAAGCCATGAAGGTAGAGCAACAATTGAAGAGGAGGAAGTCAAAATCCTACTCAACCAGCACCACCAAATTCGAGTCATCTAGCTGGAAGGACAAGCCTAAGAAGGAGGGCACATCAACTAAAGAAGTTGCGATCACCAACAATGGCAAAAAGGCCATGGAGGCCCCAAGCCGAAGTCGGGAGGTCAAGTGCTTCAAGTGCTTGGGTCATGGACACATTGCTTCTTAATGTCCAACCAAGAGAACTATGGTGGCCAAAAATGGAGTTGTAGAATCAGCATCCGAAAGCTCAAGTTCAGAAGAAGAGAGTGATGAGGAGGCAAGGATGCCGGAAGGTGACTTACTCATGGTCCGAAGGCTCTTGGGCAGCCAAGTCAAAGAGAATGAGGAAAGTCAGCGGAAGAACATCTGTCACACAAGATGTGTAGTTTCTAGGAACGTTTGTTCCATAATCATTGATGGTGGAAGCTGTGCCAATCTGGTGAGCACAAGGTTTGTTTCCAAACTAAACCTAGTGACTAGGACCCACCCATCACCCTATCAGATGCAATTGTTAAGCGAAATTGGAGAAATAGTTGTCAACCAGCAAGCTGAGATCCCATTTTCCATTGGGAAGTATGAGGACACTATATTGTGTGACGTAGTCACCATGCAGGCCAGCCACATGCTATTAGGAAGGCCTTGGCAACATGATCGGAAAGCCATCCATGATGGGTTTTCCAACAAGTATACATTTGTATTTCACGAAAAGAAATTTGTACTCTCACCCTTGTCCCCAAAAAAAGTGAGTGAAGATCAAAAAAGTTAAAAGAAAAGATGGATCAAGAAAAAAAGAATGATACAGAAAGAAAAAATAGAAAAAGAAAAGAAAAATGAAAAAAAAGAAGAAGAAAAAAGGATTGAAAAAAAGAAAGAGAAGGAAAAAGGTTTACTAGCCTCTCCGGGCGAAGTGTAGGGTGCTTTAATCTCAAAGCCACCTTTATACTTACTTTATTGTCATGATTTCAAACTAATCAATTCTCCTGTTTCTAAAGAATTTCCAATTGTTGTAAAAGGTTTTTTGCAAGATACACACGGTGTACAAGAAAACCAAAAGCAGATTATAGTACCCAAGGAAAATAAAAGCTGGGAGGACCTTCTTTGAAACATTCCTTGTACGATAAAGAACTGTATGCCTTGGTAAGGGCATTACAGACTTGGCAGCAATACCTGCTACCAAAGGAACTTGTACTATATAGTGACCATGAGTCACTTAAATTTCTGAAAGGACGAGGCAAGCTGAATAAGCGCCATGCCAGATGCAATGAATTTCTGGAGCAATATCCTTATGTGTTAAGGCATAAGCGGGGAAAGGCTAGCATTGTGGCCAATGCTCTCCCTAGGAGACATCTTTTG
This sequence comes from Lupinus albus, assembly GCA_009771035.1. Taxonomy (NCBI): domain Eukaryota; kingdom Viridiplantae; phylum Streptophyta; class Magnoliopsida; order Fabales; family Fabaceae; genus Lupinus; species Lupinus albus. The sequence continues at coordinate 5,242,408 of CM020011.1, read as the reverse complement.
TTCTCCACTCTTGAGACCAAGCTATATGGTCTCAAATTCTTAAAGGAACCTTACTTACCTGATTTTGCTGAATTAAACAAAAATTGTGTGAGTACTATTGGGGAAGGATCCCATAGGCACAAGGATTTCCTTTTTAAGGAAAATCACTTATGCGTACCGAAGAGTACAACGGGTAAACCTCAAGGGCTTTACACGCCCCTACCTAATCCTGAACCACCATGGATTGACATATCCATGTATTTTGAGGTGACCCTACCCAGGATAAAACATGCCAAGGGTCTTAATAATGCTTATAAAATTAATAATCCAAGTGATTATGGCAAAGTTAGTTCTACTTTTAATGTTGCTGATCTTTCTCTTTTTGAAACAGGTAATGAAGACCTTGATTCGAGGTCGAATTCAGTCCAAGAAGGAGGGGATGGTAGAACCCACCAAGGCCCATCAACCTGGATAACCTAATGGGCCTATGGGGAGCCACAACTCGGGTCAGGGCCAAGAAAGCCCAAAGCACTCTTGGCCAACTGATTCTAAGCACACTAGCCTCAACCGGGCCAAGTGACAACAAGAGGCCCATAATGTGCCTCACCTTAGAGAATATTACCCTTGAAGGCCACGGCCAAACAAGGGATGATTAAAGGCCCTTGTAGTTTGCCTTAATAATAAGTGGTTTTAAGGCCACCTTTTTCTCATTTAAATTATTGTTATTTAGTTTCATCATCAACTAATAAATGTGTTTTATGTAGGAACATCATGTTAGCATGGACCAGGGCCAAAGCCACGCTGGAACCTGACTAAGCAGCTGACTAGGCCAGGCGCCACATTTTCCGCCCCATGTGTCAAGGCCACGGCCAGGCATGCTGACTAGGCCGAGGCGCCACACTTTCATCCAAAATCATAAATGTGATTTTCAAAACATGGCCAAGCACAAGGAAGGCATCCCACACATTCAGCTCGTCTTAAGGCACATTAAGGCTGAATTCAAACTTGAATCAACTCTAAAGTGTGGGCTAAAAACGTGGAAACACATCCCTCATCTTCCGCCCATTACTTAAAAGCCACGCTCAAGCAAAGATTGGCAAATATGCACGTGGCTGGACACTTGCTTTCCCACATAATGGAAATGCTAAGGAAAGGGACTTGGGCCGTGGATTAAAGGAAGACTTCAAATTCTTCAATACAAGTGCTAAATTCAAGGGAGCATTAAACCAAGGCATAAATACTCAAAGCAAAAAGGGAGGAAGAACTTAAAGAAGCACTCAACTAAGTTGTCCAAGTGCATTCAGGTTGAAATTTAAATTCAAATATCAAATACACACGTGAATGGGACAAGCATCCCATATTCTTAGCTTGGCTTAACTCTAATGCTTTATGGCCGAATAACATGCACTTATTGTTGTAGTAATAGCCTTATGATTTTGAATTTCGAAATACATTGTCTTGCTCATTGAATTCGGGAAGCCTTAGGAGGCTAGCCCACCTATATGTACTCTTGAACATGAAGAATGAAAGTTAAGTTGAATTTTATGCAAAAACACTTAGTTGAGTTTTCTCCTAAGCTTCTTCGTTAAACCAAGTCTCTTGTTCTTGTCAAAGATCATTCCTTTGTGGCAAACTTCCTTTGGCTTATCAAACAACTTTGTTTGTGGCGCCCTTAACCATCTCAATGTTCTTCATCCTTTTCTTTTATCCAACCTAAACCGAAACAAACACCAACCTTTACCCAAATACAATGCAACACAACCAGAAACTCATCCTAAGCCAATATAGCCTAACAAACCAAACCCAAAAACCACTCAGCCAAATACTTGTCCTCTCGGCCAAACACACTACCCTTACTACATTCGTCCAGAAACCAAACCAAACACATCCCCCAACCACTACAAACCTGAGCCAACCGAAACACCCAAGAAAAACAACCAAAAATATCCCAAAAAATTCATAATATTTCCTATTGTCTAAGCTTCAAACAAAACGATCGAAAACAAATACCAACTCCCACAAGGAGGTTGCTATCACTATTGGTTGTAAAATTTGATGGGTATCCTTAGAAATTTCATGAATACCATTAAGCACAAGAGTTTCATCAAGAAAGTCGAATTCTATGCAAAGTTCCTCACTTTTATTTTCACTCAAAGTGTTTTCCTTACCCTGTCTTTGCTTTTCAGTCAACTCTTTCTTTTCCTCAAGTGTTTCACTCATGTTTTTTATTTGTTTCACTCCTCTCATGCTTTCTTTCTCTCCTTGTGGTATCACATTTTTCTAACACCCTCTTGAGCTCCTTAGAGAAATCTGATTGCTCAAATCTTTTTTGTATGAACTTGGGTCTGCTTTGCAATTTGTTGGGATTGCCCTTCATATAGGAATTTGGGGCATTTCTCCTTCTCATCATGTCCTTCATGTCCTCCCAAGTGTCAATTAGTTTGCAATTTTGGAACTTTTACTTTAACACTCTCCACATGTGTCTCTTCTCGCCTCCTTTTTCCATGATCCTCAGCCCATGGATCACCATCATCATGTCTCTCCCTCCTACGCCTCCTTCTCCTTCTATGCTCATGGTCTCTAGATTCTCCCTCAATTCTGATTTGATCTATTCATCGTTGAAGGGCTTCGAATCGATTATTCATCATGGCATAGAGTGTTGCAGTCCTTGGGGACAAGGGTGGACTTTGATTCTCTGGATCTGACATGGTGGCTTTCAATTAAAGACTAAGCTCTGATACCACTTGATGACAACCTCTAGGGGTGGTTGCCATTTTGTTATCAAACTTTGATTTGGTTTTGTGTAAGGATCATGTCTTGTTGTTTGAAAGCCTCTTTGTTGTTTACTTTGCCTTTCTTTGACTTGTTTCTTGCTTTACTTGTGAATTCTTGATTGTTGAGTTCTTGGTGTTTAGGAAAGAACGAAATTGTGGGTTGTGTTTGGGAAATTTATATGGGGGGGGGGGGGACGTGTATGGAATTGTAATGGGGGTGGTTTGTTAATTGATTAAGTGTATTTAGGAAGATGGGCGGGGGTATGAAGGGTGATTTCGCCACAAACACAATGTGTTTGATAAGCCTGCGAAGTTCGCCACAAGAATGGAATTCTTGATAAGAACAAAACCTTGGCTCAGCCAAGAAGCTAGGAGAATACTCACTAACAAGGAATTTAATCCAAATAAAAACTCAAACTCAAACTCTTTTATTCCATGTGTTTCATCACTAATATATAGGGAAATAAATGGCAAAAGAAAAGGATTGACTTAGCCTAATTATGCCATGTGGCTTACAAAATTTGATCACATTAATCCAAATTCTAGGGATAATATCCTTGGCTGATTCAACATGATCTTTAAAAGATATTCTTCAAGATTAGGAAGATAGGTTGTTATGGATCTTCAACAATTCTTTGTCATATCTAAAAGATATTTTTCAAGATTTAGCAAGATTGGTTGTTATGGATCTTCAACACATCTTTGTAATCTTTAAAAGATATTCTTCAAGATTAGCAAGATTGGTTGTTATGGATCTTCAACAAATGATAAGAGTCCCATCATGGATGACAAGTCCATACTAGGCCTAGGGGGTCCCATGACCCGAGCCAAGGCAAAAAGGGCTAAACTAGCCCTTGAAAGACTCCTGGGCAGAACCCTTGAGTCAAGCCAAAGGACCAGCACCAATGTTAGGCCCATTCACTTCATGGTCCAAGAAGAGGACTTGGGAGGCCACGACCTCAAGGAAGCTACCTAGCTTGCCTTTACATGCTTTCAATAAGTGGGCCATTGCTTGACCCACATGCAATTAGATTTATTTTACTCCTGTTTAATTTTATTTCCAAGTATTTTAATTATGTTGCTTAAGTTATGGAAGAAGGTGATTGTATGCTAAGTGTTTCAGGGATAGGCCCAAAGCCCAAGCAAAGGCCAATCCAGGCCAGCAAAGCCTCGGTCAGGATTCCAAGTCAGGCAAGCCAGGCCAGCAGGCCAGATTTCTCGTTCAAGAGGCCAAGTTAGCCAGCCTCCGGATTTCTCGGCCAAAAGCCAAGTCAGCCAGGCCAGCAAAGCCTCGGTCAGGATTCCCAATCAGCCAAGCCAGGCCAGCATTCCGAAATTCTCGGTCAAAAGGTCAAGTCAGTCAGGCCCCGAAATTCTCGGCCAAAAGCCAAGTCAGCCAGGCACCCCGAAATTCTCGGTCAGAAACCAAGCCAGCCAGGCACCCCGGGTTTCTCGGTTACATCACAAGCCAAGGGAAAAATGCTAAGTCAAATGGAGGGAACTCAAAGCCACGAAGGAGGGAAATTGAAATCCCAAAATTTGAAGTTCAAATTTGGACTCAAATTGAGATAGAGATGAGGCTAACACGGCCAAGTCTTAGGAGTCCAAGAGAGCCAAGTGTCTCATCAAGGAACCTTACCAAAATAAGGATTCCTTAAAAATAGGCCAAGTCAAAACAAATCCATCTACAAGCCAACAAGTTCAGGTGGAGAGTTAAAGTCTTCTAATGACTTAATCTAAGGTTTATCTTCAAGGGCTTATCAAGAATCCTTCCAAAACAAAGATTCCTTGATTTTCGGTGGGAGCTATTCAAAGGCAGCCACACGTGGCCAACATGTCAAGCAAAGTGCCACACCATCTAGGTCAAGCCGCCAAGGAGAAGATAGATTAGGATTTGACTAAGTCTAGATAGATTCTTCCTAGTTTGTAGCTTTGATTTAATTTAACTAAGTTAATCTTCATTTTAATTCGGATCTGAGGCCCAAGTTGTGGAACCCTAATCCTAGTTGCCACTTCTATATGTATTTCGTTTTATGGATGAATAAAATTAGAGTTGATTTTTGGATTAAATCCCTTGTGTTAGTGAGTGAGTCTCCTAGCAATCTTGGCCAACCCAAGGACCCGTTCTTATCAAGTTACCTAGGTGGCATTTGGCGAACTTCGTAGGCTTATCAAACACTTAGTGGCGCCCTTACCATCTCATATCCCTTACCATCTTATTTTCTTGGTATGAGTTGCACTCAAAGACTTGCTCCCATTCCAAGTATGCTTCCGGATCGTTTTTCCCGATAAAGGTGGGAACCTTTATCTTGACCCCTTCAAGCCTGTCCTCCTCATGTCTCCTTTCCCTACGTGCTTCTCTCCTTGCTCTCCTCCTTCCTCCTTCTTCCTCATCACTAGAGTAATCATTTGCACGATAACGCAGCCTCCTATCATACTCCACTCTCATTTGCTCCATCTCCCTTCTTAAGGTTTGGAATTGTGTTGTCATCATTTCATGAAGTGTTGCTGTCCTTGGGGACAGTGGTGGACTCTCACTCTCATTAGACATATTCACTCAACTCTCTTTGTGTTTCACTCAAATTTTTGGTGGAAAATGTTTCACTCGATACTCACTTGAACACTCAATATTTTGTGGAAAATGTATCTCTCAACACTCACTCTCATCCACGGCCCTCTTTAATGAACCAAGGGTAGAACCAAGAATTTGTGAAAGAAAAACCAAACTTACCAAGAAGTTTGGAGAAGACAAAGCTCTCACACAAGGAAATACTCCTTAATTTTTAACTCCAACAAAACTTGATTTCATTCAGCAAATTAGAAGTACACTTATAGGAAAACCATGAAGGTTCCCACGTGACTCTACCATGAATCAAGGCTTATTTTGGTCTAGATTAATCCTAATATATGGTTGGTTACATTGCACCCTTCCAGCCATGTTCAACACGAAAATAATGCATGTAAATGTCCTACATGGGAATTCCTAAGTAATTAAATTACAAAATTCAAGACACTTTGAATTTCCATGAAGTGGTCCAGCCAATTGAAAGAGAAATTCGGCCATCCTTTAATGCCTTGGTCCCCACGAGTTTAAGGAAGCAATTTTGGACTTTGAATTGTGCATAGGTCTTGGCTGGATGCATTGCACGAACTCACACCCACATTTATCATGATTGAGTTCCCCATTCGATTGTATTAAATGGGTGGAGGCTTTGCACAAAAATCATCCTCTTCATTTACCAATATGGAGTTTCCCATTTGGAAACATTAAGTGAGTGCACGAAACTCACACCCTCCTTTACCATGCTTGAGTTCCCAATCTGGTGCAATAAGTACATCCTCTCTCCAGCTTTTAATGATGTTGAATGAAGTTAATGCTATGGTCCCCACGAGTTTAAGGCAACCTTTATTCTGAATTCAAGTAAACAAAAGTAAGTTAGAACAAGTTAAAAACAATTAGGACACATTAAAGATGTCCTAGCCATGACTTGGACACGGCCTTGGCCCAATTAAGATGTTTTGGAATTATTTTCCCCATTTCGGCCAATATGCAAAGTCTCATAATGAATGAAGTGAGGACTCCCTTGATTTGAACGTGGAGCATTCTCTTTGATGCCTTCCATGAGTAGTCCTAGTGCCTCTTGTACCTGTTTGGCCCTTGCCCTTGTCATGGGGCCACCTATGCCACTTAAATTATCATTATCCAGTTTGGGCTCACTTGGGTTCACATCACAAAGCAACCACAAAATCCATGGATAAGTCAACCCATGGTGCTTCGGGTATGGGCAATGGTGTGTAAAGTCCATGGGGCATGGCCTTGGACTTAGCCTGTTTACAAACTATGCACCTTTCACAAAGTGCTTGCACATCATGCCTCATGTGAGACCAATAGAAATGCTCCTTTAGGACATCTAGGGTTTTTGGAACCCCAATGTGTCCCATAAGCCCTCCCTCATGGGCTTCCCTCACAAATAACTCTCGGATGGAACCTTTAGGCACACAAACCCTCTTTCCACGAAATAGGATTCCTTCCAACTTGAAATAACCATCTTGGTCCGTTTGAGGGTATCCTTGGTAAATTTCTCCGAAATCTCCATCCAACTCATAGGTATCTTTGAGGCACTTAAGACCAAGTATTTTGGTCTCTAGGGTAGCCACTAAGGCATACCTCCTTGATAGGGCATCTGCCACAACATTAGCCTTTCCCTTTTTGTGTTTGACCACATAAGGAAATTGATCAAGAAACTCCACCCACTTGGCATGCCTTTTATTCAACTTGCCTTTGCCCTTCAAGTACTTTAGTGACTCATGATCACTATGGATAACAAACTCCTTAGGCAATAAATAATGTTGCCAAGTTTGGTTGTATTTTTGGGTATTTTTGTTTGGTCTCGGCTGGCAATTGGCTTTGATGGGTGGAGAATATATTTGGCTTGGGGAATGGTGTCTTTGGCCAAGGCTTGAGTATGGGGATTGTTTGGGATAGTGTTTAGGCAAGGGGAGTCTCAGTTAGGTTGGGATATTGTGTTTGGCCGAGGCTTGATGTGGTTTGGTTATGCTTTGGTCACGATTTGGATATAAGAAAAGGTGAAGAAGAATGAAATGGAATGGTGCCACAAACTGAGTTGTTTGATAAGCCAAAGGTAGTTCGCCACAAACAAGGATATTTGATAAGAACAAAGGTCCTTGGTTCAACCAAGAGTCTTAGGAGAAAAATCTCACTAAATCAAATTTGCATAAAATTCAAGCTATCTATTTCATATTCATAAGTCATACATATAGGATGTGGGCTGGCCGTGAGGCTCCTTTTGAAATTGAAAGTAAAGCTACCATTATTACATTGATGTCACTATCCCAACACGGGGCTAAGTTTAAGGGGAATTAATGTCTACATGATTGTGTATTAGGCACATGTTGAATGTACTTGGACAAGTGCTTCCTCTTGTGCTTATTCAAATATTGATTCGGCCATAAAGCCTTAGAGTTAAAACAAGCTAAAACCATGGGATGCTTGCCTTCTCCACGTGTGTTTTGAATTTGAATGCCTTATGTGAATGTATTTGGACATCTTTATTCAAATGCCTCTGTAAGCCCTTCCCTTGCTTTTTGCCTTGTGTTGATGCATCGGTTTAATGCCTCCTAAGCTTTAGCACATGTGTGTGTATGCCATTGAAAACCGAGGAGGAAAATAAGGTGGCCTTTAACTCATGGCTTGAATTTGAATTCCCCATGTGTTTATTTGCCTTGGCCGTGTTTAGATTTGCCATTACTCCTAGGCGGAAGATAAGTGATATGCTTTTAATCCCATTTGAATTTGAAACTCAGCCATGCTAATAATGATTTGCTCCATGAATATGACAAGAGACATGGGGCAAAGAAAATGGTAGGCGCCATAAATGTAGCTTGCCGTGTCTTGGTGTGCCTCCTTTAGGAAAGAGCTGAAAAAGTGGCGCCTTGGCCTAGTCATCTGATAGCAACCCACCAAGGCCCATCAACCTGGATGACCTAATGGGCCTAGGGGGAGCCATAACTCGGGTCAAGGCCAAGAAAGCCCAAAGCACTCTTGGCCAACTCATTCTAAAAACACTAGCCTCAACTGGGCCAAGTGACAACATGAGGCCCATAATGTGCCTCGCCGTGGAGGACATCACCCTTGAAGGCCACGGCCAAACAAGGGATGATTAAAGGCTCTTGTAGTTTTCCTTAATAATAAGTGGCTTTAAGGCCACCTTTTTCTCATTTTAATTATTGTTATTTAGTTTGCCTTAATAATTCGTGTAATTAATATTGAATATCCATGTGCGTGTAATTTCCTCATGGCTGACTCAGCCACACATGATTTAGGGGGTCCAAGTGCATTGAATTCTAGGAAAATCAATGTTTTATGGTCATAATTCTCTTGAATATGAATTCTCACATTTTAGATTTGGCTTAGGAGAGCATTAACTTCTTCATTTGAATTTGAATCAGCTCTTTGAGGAAAATTCCACATGTTTTGAGTGCAATAAATGATTGCCACGTGGTTTGCATTCTCAATTTGGAAAGAAAATCATTGAGTTTGTATTCCTTCCCTTTTTGCACGCCTAGCTTGATATGGTAGGGGATTATCATGTATCCTTGATTTACCTCTTGAATGTCATGAATTCCTTCTTGGTTCAAATGAGGCAAGTATTCATATTTTCCTTATTGGTTAATTCCCACGCCCAAATAGAGTCCAGATTCAATGTTTCTCCACAAGGCAAGTTACATGCCTATTTTAAACGGTGAAGACATTGATTCCACTTGAATTCTTACCACCTAGCCAAGAAAGGAAAGTATTAAATCCTTGGATTTGCATATACACGGCTGCCCCTTGTTTTGGAAGGTTTTCATTCCATGTTTTGAATTTGAAATAATGCATTTGGCTGATTTGAGTAATGCCACACGACTTGGGCTCAAAAAGGAAAGAATCTCATCATAACTTCTTGCAATTAGAGCTCCCACACGCCTAGCTCTTCTTATGGAAAGGAATTAACTTCATATAATTGAGTTTCAGGCTTTCCACACGTTTTGGCTCCTTCATTTGAAGATAACATGTGCTCATAAATCCCCTTGAATGCTCCTATACGGTTGGACATGTAGTTGGGAAGAAAACCTCATGCTTGGACTTGTGCCTTCTTCATTTATGCTAGAATACCATATGGCTCGCTCCTCTTATGACAATATAGTTTACATTGCCCATGGCCAGTAATGAACAAAGCACACAGCTTGAAAGCCTTATTACAAAACATAAAACATATAGTGAAAATAAAAGAAATATAAAATATAAACTAATTTAAATGTGGGACAAAGGACCCCCACTTTATTAATGCAAATAAATAAAATGTCCTTAAGCTTTAAGGAAGGTGGCAAAGTAAAGGACAAGTTCTTCAAAAAGTTGGGTTAACCCCCTTGGGTCTCATCAGGAATTAATAAAGAGGGACAACCATCCCATATTTCCAGCCCATGGCAATGAAGGCACAACTTTAAACACGGCCAGCAACATAAGAAAATGAGCACATGCTTAAACATTCAAATTTGAATCGGAATTCAATGGCCAACCTAGAATCTCGCCTCGGCCTAAATGAAGAAGCAAAAGACAAGGCCCTTAAGTTTTGCTAGGCTTAAAAGCCAAAGCCTATAGCCGAATAAATCAAATAAGGCAAAGCCGTGTGACTTGGCAATGCAAAAGCCAATGTCCAAATACATTCGGCATGTGCTAATATGCACATTCAAGATAGCTTTTAAAATTTCCTTACGCTTAGCACCATGTTTGAAGAATGTATTCAATGTAATAATGTAGCTTTCAAAATTCAAAATTCAAAGGGGAGCCTCACGGCCAGCCCACATGCTATATGTAAGAATCATACACATGGAATGAAGTAGCTTGAATTTTATGCACAAATACATTAGTGAGATTTCTCTCCTAAGTTTCTTGGTTGAACTAAGAGTTTATGTTCTTATCAAACATCCTTGTTTGTGGCGAACCTCCTAGGCTTATCAAACAAACCATTGTTTGTGGCGCCATCATCTTTCTATCTTCTTCATCTTCTTCTATCCAAACCAACAAACTCCATTACCAACAAAGCCTAACCTCAGCCAAACACAATCCACCTTACCCAACAAATTACCCTCGGCCTAAACACAAAGCATAACATCCACTCCCCCAAAATCACATACTCTCGGCCATAATTATCCCAAACACAACCCAATCCACACCTTAACCAAAGCCAGCCATGACCCCATATAAAACAATCAAAAATCACCAACAAAGACCCAACTACAACTTACATTATCAAACTTCAAACAAAACGATCTCAACAAAATACCAACCCCCACAAGGAGGTTGCTATCAAGTGGTCTCCAGAGCTAGCCTTGTTTGAAGCAAAGTGTGCACCATTTTCAACATTGGCCGAACCAAAGCCAACCTTGGTGCATCAAAATATTTCTGTCTTGGCAAAAGCCGAGACCATTACTATATCTTGTGAATTTTTTGAGTGCAAGTTCCTAAAAACATTGGCCAAACCGAAAGCCAATAAGAGCCTACACCAAAAAGCAAAAAACAAAAGCTTGTGGCCGAATCAAGCCATCAAGCACACAAATTTTTTTTTCTTGTTCTTTCTTTCTTGTTACCATCCATAACCCACTACTACCCACAAACACATACCCAAACCTCCATAAACCCACAAAACCGCCACCCAAACAAATTGTTTGATTTAAGCCTAGTTGTTTCGCCATACAAGGACACCATCCAGAACTTCTTTTGGTTCAATCCAGAACCCCAAGGAGAGATCAGAAGATGAAAGGAGGAGAAGGAGGCGAAGGAAAGGAGAAATGGAGAGGAGGACCAAAGGGAAAGGAGGAGGGATGACCGGGTAGAAGGAGTTCAGATCAAGGTTCCCACCTTTATGGGAATGAACAATCCAGAAGCATACATGGAATGGGAGATGAAAATAGAGCAAGTGTTTGATTGCCACAACTATTCAGAAGAAAAGAAGGTGAAGGTGGCTACACTTGAGTTTAAGGAGTATGCTATAATCTGGTGGGATCAACTTTAGAAGTGATAGCAACCCACCGATGACCATCAACTTGGATGATCTAATGGGCCTAAGAGGGCCCATAACTCAGGCCAAGGCCAAGAAAACCCAAGGCTCACTTGGCCAAGTTATACTAAGCAACCTAGCATCAATTGGGCCAAATGACAATATGAGGCCCACTAATTGCCTCCTTGTAGAGGATGAACATTTTGAAGGCCACGGCCAAGCATAAGGCCTTACTTTATTTTCTTTCTTTTATTTTATTAATAAGTGGATCTAATCCATGGTGATAGTTTTTTTAAGCATTGTTTTCAAATTATATCCTATGTTTTCAATTTAAATACTCTAATAACTATAGTTTCATGTAGGACCGAACTAAGCAATAGGCAAGAGGCAAGTTTTTAGGCATGGCATTAATGCACACGACCAGGCCAGACAAGACAACACATTTATGGTGCCTACCATTGTTCATGCCTTTGCTTCAATGTGAATTTGAATTAGTTGCACATTCCATATCTCCAGCTATGTTTTTAAGTCCATCATTTACACGGCTGGAGTGAAGGCAAGACAAGCATCCCACATTTTCAGCCAAGTCTTTAAGTCCAAAATTACACGGCTGGATACAAAACAAATGATGCTTCAATGCTAGACATGGCTCCCACCTTTCTCGCCCAACACTTAAAGGAGGTTTTAATGCATTTTTGAATGGTGGACACATCCCTTATCTTCAGCCAAACCTTAATTCTAATTTACCAATGCTGAATATCGAATTTACATTACAAACCAGCCAAGACAACACATTGAAGGCACCTACCATCATTCACGCCTAGGATTCAATGCAATCTGACTTAATGGCACATACCTTATCTTCAGCCAAGTCTTAACTCTCATTTACCAAGGCTGAATTCAAATTACAAATAATCATGTGTTAAAATTCGAATTATTAAGTTAATGCCTTATTCTCAGCCCCATGTTGGGAGTTAAAAGTTATTAGACTTTTAGGATGAGTTAATTTTGAATTAAGGAACTTTTAATCTTATGTTTTGGGAGCCTTCAAGGCCAGCCCACCTATATATGTACCATGCCTCAATCTGAATAAAACAAGTTGAATTTTATGCAAAATATTTTAGTGAGTTCTCTCCTAAGATTCTTGGTTGAACCAAGGCCAATTGTTCTTATCAAACATCCTTGTTTGTGGCGAACTTCCTTCGGCTTATCAAACATCCTTGTTTGTGGCGCCTTTAACCATCTCATTCTTCTTCATCTAATTCTTTTATCCAACCTGAACCGCAACCAACCAAACACCCACCTATCATAAACACTCAGCCCAAAAATACTGCCTCGGACACTCAAGCCTCGGCCAGAAACCCACACTAAACCATCTTCTTATAATCCCGCCTAAGCCTTACACTAGCCTAAACTAAATACCAAAACTTTCGGCCAATCCACCTAAACACATTCCTACCATGAGCCTCAGCCAGAATGACCACTAAACACAATCCCCAGCCAACTAAAACCCAAAGCCAACCGTGACACTACAAAAACAACCAAAAACACCAACAAAAATTCCTTAAAGTTTTCCCTTACAAAGACTCCAAACAAAACGATCGAAACAAATACCAACCCCCACAAGGAGGTTGCTATCAAGTGGTATCCAGAGCTAGACTTGTTTGAAGCAAAGTGTGCACCATTTTCATCATTGGCCGAACCAAAGCCAACCTTGGTGCATCAAAATTCTGTATTGGCTAAAGCCGAGACCATTATTATATCTTGTGAATTTTCTGAGTGCAGGTTCCTAAAAACATTGGCCAAACCGAAAGCCAATAAGAGCCTACACCAAAAAGCAAAAACAAAAGCTTGTGGCCGAACCAAGCCATCAAGCACACAAAAAAATTGTCTTGTTCTTTCTCTCTTGTTACCCTCCATAAAACCATATAAAACAAACCACCAACTACAAAACCACAAAAAAACCGCCACCCAAACAAATTATTTTGATTTAAGCATAGTTTGTCTCGCCATACAAGGACACCAACCAGAACTTCTTTTGGTTCAATCCAGAACCCCAAGGAGAGAAAGAGTGAGTGAGTGAAACACATTGTGAGTAACATACTAGAGTGATAGTGAGAAATGTCTACTACATCTTCACCTACGGTGTCACCAAGAACCGAGGCCTTCACATTTGTTCTACATGAGCTACATGAAGAGATTAGGACCTTTAAACAACAGATGGCGGACATGCAAATCCGACAAGACCGCTCACATAATCGGAGGCAATCCAGCCATGATGAGTCATTTGATTCAGAGGCAGAAAGGAGGAGAAGAAGGGGGAGGGAAAGGTGGAATGAAGAGGAGAATCAAAGGGAAAGGAGGAGGGATGACCAAGTAGAGGGAGTCCAAATCAAGGTTCCCACATTCATGGGAATGAACAATCCGGAGGCATACTTGGAATGGGAAATGTGTGCCTAAGAGTTCTATCTGAGACTTGCTTGTTAAGGAGTCTCGTGAGGGAGGGTTAATGGGACACTTCGGAATCCCTAAAACCCTTGACATGCTCAAGGATCAGTTTTACTGGCCTAAGATGAAAATGGATGTGCGAAAGCACTATGAGCAGTGTTTGATCTATAAAAAGGCCAAGTCCAAAGGGATGCCACATGGGCTTTATACGCCCTTACCCGTGCCTGAATCACCATGGTTAGACATATCCATGGATTTTTAGTGGTTTTACCCAGGACTCGAAACGGCAAGGATTCAATCTTTGTCGTAGTGGACTATTTTTCTAAAATGGCCCACTTTATACCTTGTAAGAAGGTTGATGATTCTTGCCACATGGCTGATCTCTTTTTCAATGAGATTGTGAGGCTCCATGGCCTCCCAAGGAGCATTGTAAGTGATAGGGACACTGACTTCCTTAGTCACTTCTAGAGAACCCTATGGGGTAAAATAGGAACTAAACTCCTATTCTCCACAACTTGCCATCCCCAAACAGATGACCAAACTAAGGTTGTAAACCGAGTACTGTCCACACTCCTAAGGGTAGTTTTAAAGAAAAACCTCAAGGCTTGGGAAGATAGCCTACCCCATGTGGAATTTGCGTATAATAGGACAATACATAGCACCACAGGATGCTCACCTTTTGAGGTAGTTTATGGGTTCAACCCTTTGACCCCGCTGGATTTACTACCTCTATCTGACTCTAAAACCCTTAAGCATAAAGATGGTAAGGCCAAAGCCGAGTATGTTAAACGGCTTCATGAATAGATAAAGGCCAAAATTGAAAAAAAAAATGAGGGCTATGCTAGGCAAGCCAATAAGGGTAGGAAAGAGGTTATCTTTGAACCTGGAGACCTAGTCTGGGTTCATATGCGGAAGGATAGGTTCCCCTCCAAAAGGAAGTCTAAGCTTCAACCTAGAGGGGATGGACCCTTCAAGGTCCTAGAGAGAATCAATATTAATGCCTATAAAATTGATATCCCGAGTGATTATGGCAATGTTAGTGCCAGTTTTAATGTTGCGAATCTTTCTCTTTTTGAAACAGGTAATGAAGACCTTGATTCGAGGTCGAATTCAGTCCAAGAAGGAGGGGATGATAGAAATCCACCAAGGCCCATCAACCTAGATGACCTAATGGGCCTAGGGGAGCCATAACTCGGGCTAGAGCCAAGAAAGCCCAAGGCACACTTGACCAATTAATATTGAACATTCAAGCATCAACTGGGCCAAGTGACACCATAAGGCCCATAACGTGCCTCACCTTAGAGGACACTTCCCTTGAAGGCCACGACCAAGCAAGGGATGACTAAGGGTTTGTTTGTTGTCTTCATTCAAATAAGTGGTTTTAAACTATTTAATATTTTGTCTCAAATTATTTTCATATATTAACTATGACTTCTTTTGTGTAGGAGTAGCATGGCCAGCCTTGTTCAAGCCCAGGCCACGCTGGATTCTAAAAGTGGAGTTGACCTGGCCTTAGGCGCTGCATTCTCCGCACCAGGTTGGAAGCCACGACCAAGACTGACTAAGCCAACTGACTGGACCAGGCACTGCATTCTCCGCACCAGGTTGGAAGCCACGACCAAGACTGACTAAGCCAACTGACTGGACCAGGCGCCAGATTTTCCGCCTCTGACCTGGCCAAGATGTTTTTGTGGGCGCAACACATTTGAAGGCCAACATGCCTTGCTGACTCAGCCAAGGCGCCTTAAGTTCCGCCCAAGAAACAAGACCAGCCAAAGATCAAACCTTAATGGCGCCTACCTTTATTTTTTGCTCATGCCTTCATTATGGATTCTTGAATTAACTACATTGATGGCCAAGCCGATTTCCCACACGGCCAACTTAAAAGGAATAAAGCAACCACCAAATCAGCTACGACTTTATGGAATTAATAAAGAGGGACAACCATCCCATAAGGAAATGAGCACATGCTTAAACATTCAAATTTGAATGGGAATTCAATGGCCAATCTAGAATCTCGCCTCGGCCTAAATGAAGAAGCAAAAGACAAGGCCCTTAAGTTTTGCTAGGCTTAAAAGCCAAATCCTATAGCCGAATAAATCAAATAAGGCAAAGTCGTGTGACTTGGCAATGCAAAAGACAATGTCCAAAATTTCCTTAAGCTTAGCACCATGTTTGAAGAATGTATTCAATGTGATAATGTAGCTTTCAAAATTCAAAATTCAAAGGGGGAGCCTCACGGCCAGCCCACATGCTATATGTAAGAATCATACACATGGAATGAAGTAGCTTGAATTTTATGCACAAATACATTAGTGAGATTTCTCTCCTAAGTTTCTTGGTTGAACCAAGAGTTTATGTTCTTATCAAACATCCTTGTTTGTGGCGAACCTCATAGGCTTATCAAACAAACCATTGTTTGTGGCGCCATCATCTTTCTATCTTCTTCATCTTCTTCTATCCAAACCAACAAACTCCATTAACCAACAAAGCCTAACCTCGGCCAAACACAATCCACCTTACCCAACAAATTACCCTCGGCCTAAACACAAAGCATAACATCCACTCCCCCAAAATTACATACTCTCGGACAAAATTATCCCAAACGCAACCCAATCCACACCTTAACCAAAGCCAGCCGTCACCCCATATAAAACAACCAAAAATCACCAACAAAGACCCAACTATAGCTTACATTATCAAACTTCAAACAAAACGATCTCAAAAAAATACCAACCCCCACAAGGAGGTTGCTATCAAGTGGTATCCAGAGCTAGCCTTGTTGACAGCAACCTCCTTGTGGGGTTGGTGTTCTTTACGATCGTTTTGCATGAAATTTGGACTTGTAATGTAAATGCGGAATTTCTAGTTGTTTTAGGTATTTTTGTATTTGGGATTTCTGGTTGTTTTTGGTATTTTTGTATTTGGGAATTCTGGTTGTTTTTGGTATTTTTGTATTTGGGGCTGTTTTTGTTGTGGTTGTGTGTAAGGGGTTTGGGATTTTGGGCTGGTGCGTGGCTTGAGTTAGTCTGGCCGAGGCTGGTCTTGGGCTGACCGAGGTGCTGGAAATTCTGACCGAGGCTTTAATGTCTTGGGTATGTTTTCTCGCCGTGAGTGAGCTAGATGATGGTAATGGTTCGGTTTTGGGGTGTTTGGCTGTTTGGGCTTGTATTTGGTCGTGTGTGGATGGTTAAGGGGGATTAAATTAATGAAAGATAAAAGAAGTTGGAAAAGACTTGAGAGGGAAAACGCCACAAGCCTAAGCTTGAAAAGTTAAAGAATTGCACCACAACAAGGATATTGATGAGAATGATTGGAGGCACCACACCAATAAGGTGATAATCCAAGAAAACACCATAAGACAAGCTTGATAAATTAAGGGGGTAGGAGCAAAGCTCAACTTAAACAACAAAGTGATTTTTATCTTAAAATTCAAATCTGTCTTATTCAAGCTTAGAAAAGTACATATATAGTGGGGCTGGTCGTGAGGCTACCAAGTGCTTTGCCATATTTAGTGCGGAATTGTACTAGGTAAATGGGAATTCGGGTTTTGGTGCTATTTTTGGTTTAAATGGATGTTTTGGTTTATGGTTGGGTGAGGGAATGGGTTATGGGGTTGTTTTTCTCGGTTTTGTGAGGAGTGGGGGTTGTAAGTAATATTTTTGGGTCTTTTGGGTTGGCTTTGGTTTATGGTTGATAGGAAATGTCTTTGGCTTAGTTTATGGCCATGGGGGTGGATTTTTGGGCTGGTGCGTAGCTAGGAAATTCTGACTGAGGCTTTTATATCCTGGGTAGTTTTTCTGGTCGAGGGTAGGTGTAGGAGATGTGTTTGGGTTTGTTTGGCCGTGTATGGTAGGTTATGAATGAGGATGAGGGGGTAGCTGGATAAAAGAAAATGGAAGAAGACTTGAGGAGAAGGTGCCACAAGCTTGTAGCTTGATAAACCAAGTGAAGTCCACCACAACAAGGATGTTGATGAGGATGATAGTAAGCACCAAACCAATGAAGGTGATAAGCCATAAACGCCACAAGAAAGCTTGATAAGTTAAAAGGGTAGGAGCAAAGCTCAACTAAAACAACAAAGTGTTTTTCTCTTAAAATTGAAATCTATCTTATACAAGTGTAATTAGCAAATACATATAGTGAGGGCTGGCCTAAGGCTCCCATTAAAGTCAATTTATGACTTAATTGCCTAGGCTTAACTCCGGCTGCTGTTTTGATTCAGCCTTCATTGTACTATTCAAATTACAACTTAAACACTAAACAAAAGACCAGGGTCGTATTGATTCAGCCATAAATACAATATTCAGAATTCAAATTATACTTTAAACACTAAGCAAAAGACTAGGGTTGTATTGATTCAGCCTTAAAAAGCATTATTCAAATTCAAATTTAGTCTTTATCACCTAAGCAAGAGATTAGGGGAGAGTTATATGGCTCATTTTGTGATCCTCACGTGTTGTCTGCAATATTCACCTAAGCAAGTGTGTTGATTGCTTATTAGGAAAGTCTTTAGACCATGCTGGCCGAGTTGGGAGGTGCTGAAACCTTGCTGGCCGAGTTTGGAAGGTGTTTACACCTTGCTGGCCGAGTTTGGAAAGTGCTTAAACCTTGCTGGCCGAGTTTGGAAGGTGTTCAGACCTTGCTGGCCGATTTTGGAAGGTTTTAATGAGTTCTTCACGTGCCGATGCCTTCCTAGTCATCCACATGGTTGAAAATAGGAAAAACTCCTTGTTGGCCGAGTTTGGAAAGCATTAATAAGTACTTCAACGTGTCCACGCCCATCCTAGTCACCCACACGGTTGAAGTTGGATATGTTCCTAGTCAAGACATCTTCATAGCTCTTTCTTCAAGTGGCAATCATAGATTACATGGCACGAGGCCAAAAATGGGATATAAAGAATAAAACATAAAATAAACATATTGTCCAAGAAAAATAAAACATAACATAAAATAATGGTGGGACATAAGACCCCCACTTATTTAATGCAAAAAATGAAGTAGAAATCATTAAATTCTTAAGGAAAAGTGGCCTCCATCGGGTGGTTCTTCTAATTGTATGGCATGCTTGATGGATTTGTTGGCCTTCTTAAGCTTGGGCCTAGGCGGGTTTCTATCATCTTCTCATCCGAGACTCAACTTCAAACAAAACGATCATACAAAAATACCAACTCCCACAAGGAGGTTGCTATCAATAGTAAGCACCACACCAATGAAGGTGATAAGCCAGAAACGCCACAAGAAAGCTTGATAAGTTAAAAGGGTAAGAGCAAAGCTCAACTAAAACAACAAAGTGTTTTTCTCTTAAAATTCAAATCTATCTGATTCAAGCTTAGAAATGTACATATATAGTGGGGCTGGCCATGAGGCTCCCAAGTGCTTTGCCATATTTCTCATGCCCAAGCTTGGCACAGATTAGTGAGTCAGCTTGACTCTTTATGGCTGGACTTAATGCAAATTCGAAAAATAATAAAGCTTGGCTCCCAACATGGGGCAAGTTACATGGCTTTTGTGTTACTGCTTTAAAAGATAATTCAATTCATGTGATTTCCCTACTCAGCTATAATAATGTCGTGGCTAGGTTGAAGGAATATGTTTCCCATGTCTTTAATGCCAAATATGCACATATGCAATTTATTTGAATAATTGCCATGTGTGAAAATTCTTCTCTTGATGGTCTGGCCGAGTTACAAGTTGTTGTGCCTAGGCTGAGTCAGCCTTTAAATGCTAGGCGGAAAAATAGGTAGGCGTTTTAAATGGATTTCATGCCTGGCCTGGCCTTCTGCTTGGGCTGAATCAACTTTTAAATGCTTAGCTGAATGCATGGTAGGCTAGTTTTGTCTTGATTTAGCCATTGAAAGTGATAGCAACCTGCCAAGGGCCATCAACTTGGATGTTCAAATGGGCCTAAGAGGACCCATAACTCGGGCCAGACCCAAGAAAGCCCAAAGCGCCATTAGCCAACTTGTGCTAAATCCTCAAGCATTACTTGGGCCAAGTGACAAAATGAGGCCCATTAATTGCCTCCTTGTAGAGGATGAGCCTTTTGAAGGCCACGACCAAGAATAGGCCTTACTTAATTTTCTTTTCTTAAGCTTTTAATAAGTGGACCAACCACATTTATTATGCCTACTATTTTAAGCATGCTATTATTTTAATTAAGTTGACTAATAACCATTTTAATGTGTTTCAGCCCAAGCCATGAAAGCCACGACCTAATCTTGCTGCTTACTAGGCCAAAGGCAAAGTCTGACCGAGCTAGCTGACCTGGACCAGGCGCCGGATTTTCGGCCTCTGACCTGGCCAACATGCACCATGTGCTGTGTCACACTTGAAGGCCAGCCAACCTTGTTGACTCAGCCAAGGCGCCTTTATTTCAGCCAAAGCCTTCAAGCCCATCCCACATCTTCCGCCTCACTTTAAAGCATGCATTCAAGGCTGAATTTCAAATTCAAATGGGACTTAAACTCACATCCCATATCTTCCACCCACCTTAAAGAAGAATTCAAACAAGCCTCACAAATTAAATGCCCAGCTGATCTTCCTCTTGTTTTTAATCAATTCAAGAAGGACAAATGCTAAAGAAAAGGGGGCCTGGCCGAGAATCTTCAACACAAAGTAATGGAGGGATTCAAATGTTCAAGCACATGTGCTAAAACCAAGGGAATGTATTAAACCGTGGCATAACACATGTGCAAAAGAAAAGGGAAAACTTAATGAGGCACACAACTATGGTGTCCAAGTGCATCTGAATTCAAATTCAACTAAACCATCAAGACACCACCTTATTCTACTCCTCATGTTAAAGACACACTCCCTTATTTCCTGCTTGGTTTAAATCCATCGCATTATGGCCGAATAAGCTTTGAATTAAGCCATTAAGATTGTAATAATGCATAGCCATATGGTTTGAAATTCGAATTGCTTGTAATAGTTAATGAATTCGGGAAGCCTTAGGAGGCCAGCCCACCTATATGTATTCATACTCTAAAAGAATGAGGTATCTCTCCTAAGCTTCTTGGTTAACCAAGAGTATAGTTGACACCAACCTCCTTGAGGGATTGGTGTAATTGCGATCGTTTTGCTTGATAATCAAATAATTAGTGTGGAATTGGCTTAGAATAGGGGTGTCTCGAATATGTGTCTATGTTTTGGGCTGGAATATGTTGATTTCAGTTTGAGGGGCGAGGCTTGGTGTTTTAGGACAATTTTTCACGGTTTATGGCTAAGAATGATTTTGGGTGCGCTATTTGTGGGTTTGTGTTTGTTTTGGCCGAATTTGAGTTGGGGGTTGTTTTGTATTTGGTTTTTGGATGAACGTATGGTGTGTGAATTGTTCCTAGTTGTTTGGAATTCGGTTTGGGATGGGATAAGTGTATAATGTTGGATAAAAGAATGTGGAGGAGGTTGAAGGGGAAAGTGCCAAAGCATTAAGTTTGATAAGCCAAATGTTATCCGCCACAACGAGGATGTTGATGAGGATTAAGAGAGGCGCCACACCAATGAAGGTGATAAGCCAAGGAACACCACAAGACAAGTCTTGATAAGTTTGAGAGTGTTAGGAACAAAGCTCATCTAAACAACACAAATATTTTTGATCTAAAATTCAAGTTGTTTATTCCAAATGTTAGGAATTACATATATAGAGGGGCTGCCCATCTAAGGCTCCCATTGTTTTGTCTGGGCATTCATTGCCTATTTCGAATTTAGCCTAAGAGTAATGGTTTACAATGAATTCTGAATTACACATGGGCTGAAAATAATGAGAATTAAAACTAAGCCTTAAAGTCAATTCAGCACATGTTCCCTTTGAAGTTAATACATGGCTGGTTTTTACCACATGTGTATTTGAATTCGAATTTCCTCATCAATGTAGTGGTAGCAACCTCCTTGTGGGGGTTGGTATTTTTGAATGATCTTTTTGTTTGAAGTTGAGTCTCGGATGAGAGGATGTATTTTTGTTGGTTATTTTGGGTGTTTATGTGACTAGGGGTTGGCTTTTGGCTTTAGGTAGGCTAAGGCTTTGTATGGGTATGTTTGGCCGAGAGGGGGTCAAGTATTGTATGGCTTAGTATTTGGCCAAGAGGGTAAGGTATGTTGGCTTAAGTGTTTTGGGAAGGGATAGGCTTGTGTTTAGGCCATGGTATATGTTGGTCTCGGTGGGAATGTATGTAGGTGTTTAGGCCGAGGCTTATGATTGTGTGAGAGTAGGTTGGATAAAAGAAAATGAAGTAGATAGAAGGATGATGGCGCCACAAACAATAGTTTGTTTGATAAGCCTATGAAGTTCGCCACAAACAAGAATGTTTGATAAGAACATATATTCTTGGTTCAACTAAGAAACTTCGAGAGAAATCTCACTAACAAGTTTTTGCATAAAATTCAAGCTATGTATTCCATGTTCAGAATTCATAGATATAGGATGTGGGCTGGCCGTGAGGCTCCCTTTGAATTTTGAAAGTAATCTATCATTATTACATTGATGACCATATCCTAACACGGGGCTAAGCCTAAGGGAAACTTATTACCTAATTGAATGTGAAATTGGCACATGTTGAATGTACTTGGACATTGGGTGGCAAGTAACACGGCTACACTTTGAATCATCTTGAAATGTTTCCTTTTGTACTTTGAATCATCTTGAAATATTGATTATGCCTACACGGCTACACTTTTACCGAAGGTTTGTCAAGGACTTTAGTACCTTTGTTGTGCCCCTCAATGAGGTGGTTAAGAAAAACGTGGGCTTCAAATGGGGCGAGAAGCAAGAAGAAGCTTTTGAGAAGCTTAAAGAGAGGTTGACACGTGCCCCTATTCTCATGCTACCAAATTTCTCAAAGTCCTTTGAGATTGAATGTGATGCCTCCAATGTAGGCATTGGAGCCGTCCTCATGCAAGAAGGACACCCCATTGCATACTTTAGTGAGAAATTGGGAGGGGCATCCCTCAACTATTCCACATATGACAAGGAGTTTTATGCATTGGTTAGGGCCCTACAAACTTGGCAACATTATCTCTTGCCTAAGGAGTTTGTTATCCATAGTGATCATGAGTCACTAAAATACTTAAAGGGCCAAAGCAAGTTGAACAAAAGGCATGCCAAGTGGGTGGAGTTCCTTGAGCAATTCCTTTATGTGGTCAAGCACAAAAAGGGAAAGGCTAATGTTGTGGCAGATGCCCTATCAAGGAGGTATGCCTTAGTGGATATCCTTGAGACCAAGTTACTTGGACTTGAGTGCCTCAAAGGTACCAATGAGTTGGATGGAGACTTCGGAGAGATTTACCAAGGGTGCTCTCAAACGGCCCAAGATGGTTATTTCAAAGTGGAAGGAATCCTATTTCGTGGGAATAGGGTTTGTGTGCCAAAAGGTTCCATCCTAGAATTTTTTGTGAGGGAAGCCCATGAGGGAGGGCTTACGGGACACTTTGGGGTTCCAAAGACCCTAGATGTCTTAAAGGAGCATTTCTATTGGCCTCACATGAGGCATGATGTGCAAGCACTTTGTGAGAGGTGCATAGGGTGTAAACGGGCTAAGTCCAAGGCCATGGCCCATGGAATTTACACACCATTGCCCATACCAGAGGCACCATGGGTTGACTTATCCATGGACTTTGTGGTTGCTTTACCACACACTCAAGGAGGAAAGGACTCCATCTTTGTGGTGGTTGACCGGTTCTCCAAGATGGCACATTTCATCCCTTGTAAAAAGGTGGATGAAGCATGCCATGTTGCTGACTTGTTCTTCAAGGAAATTGTACGGCTGCATGGCCTTCCAAGGAGTATTGTGAGTGATAGGGACACCAAGTTCCTAAGTCACTTTTGGAGGACCCTTTGGGGTAAGATAGGAACAAAATTAATGTTGTCAACCACATGCCACCCCCAAACGGATGGCCAAACTGAAGTGGTTAATAGGACCCTCTCAACACTCTTGAGATCCGTCCTAGGAAAGAATCTTAAGGCTTGGGAAGCAAGCCTTCCACACATTGAGTTTGCCTACAATAGGAAAACTCAGGGGACAACAAGCCTATCTCCTTTTGAGGTGGTATACGGGTACAACCCATTGACCCCTCCTGACCTACTTCCATTCCCTAATTCATCTCCATGGCTGACTTTGTCAAGAAGATCCATGAAAAGGTCAAAGCCCAAATTGAGAAGAGGACTGAAAGCCATGCTAGGTCAGCCAACAAGGGGAGAAAGGAGATCATCTTTGAGCTTGGAGATTGGGTTTGGGTCCATATGAGGAAGGAAAGGTTCCCTACACAAAGGAAATCTAAACTACAACCAAGGGGTGATGGCCCATTTCAAGTCTTGGTGAGGATCAACAACAATGCCTACAAGCTGGACCTACTAGGAGAGTATGGTAACATTAGTGCCACATTCAATGTGGCTGACTTAAACTACTTTGATGAAGATTCGAGGACGAATTCTTTCAAAGAAGGAGGGGATGATGAGGGTCCCATCATGGATGACATGTCCTTACAAGGCCTAGGGGGCCCCATGACCCGAACCAAGGTAAAAAGGGCTAAAATAGCCCTTGAAAGACTCGTGGGAAGAACCCTTGAGTCAAGCCAAGGGGCCAGCACCAATGCTAAGCCCATTCACTTCATGGTCCAAGAAGAGGACTTGGGAGGCTACGGCCTCAAGGCAGCTACCTAGCTTGCCTTTACATGCTTTCAATAAGTGGGCCATTACTTGACCCACATGCAATTAGGTTTAATTTTATCTTGTTTTATTTTCAAAGTAATTTAATTATATTACTTAAAATATGGAAGGAGGTGATTGTTTGCTAAGTGTTTCAGGGATAGGCCCAAAGCCCAAGCCAGGACCAAGCCTTGCCAACAAAGCCTCGGTCAGGATTCCAAGTCAGCCAAGCCAGCAGGCCGAATTTCTCGGTCACAAAGCCAAGCCATCTAGACCCCGGATTTATCGGCCAAAACCCAAGTCAGCTAGGCCAGCAAGACCTCGGTCAGGATTCTAGGTCAGCCAAGCCAGGCAAGCATTCTGGAATTCTCGGTCAAAAGGCCAAGTCAGCCACGCCCCAGATTTTTCGGCCAAAAGCCAAGTCAGCCATGCACCCCAGAATTCTCGGTCAGAACCAAGTCATCCAGGCATCCCTGGTTCCTCGGTCACATCATAGGCCAAAGGCAGAAAGCTAAGTCAAATGGAGGGAACTCAAAGCCACTAAGGAGGGAAATTGAAAATTCCAAAATTTGAAGTTCAAATTTGAATTCAAATTGGGATAGTGATGAGGCTATCATGACCAAGTCTTATGGGTCAAGGAAGCCAAGTGTCCCATCAAGGATCCTTACCAAAATAAGGATTCCTTAAAAGTAGGCCAAGGCAAAACAAATCTATCTTCAAAAGGCCCCAAACTCGGATGAGGAGATAAGGTCTTCTAAAGACTTAATCTTGGATTGTCATCAAGAGGTTTATCAAGAATCCTTCTAAACAAGAATTCCTTGATTTTCGGTGGGAGCTCCTCAAGGCAGCCACACGTGGCCAACAACTCAATCAAGATGGCACACCAACTAGGTCAAGCCGCCAAGGAGAAGATAGATTAGGATTTGACTAAGTCTAGATAGATTCCTCCTAGTTTGTAGTTGATTTAAATTAACTAAGTTAGTTTCCTTTATTTTCGGATTAGAGGCCCAACTTGTGGATCCCTAATCTGAAAGTTTCCATGTCAAGAGGAACACTTTGGAAAGCTCTCTTTATGTGTCATGGTTTTGATGAGGACAACTTGTGCTAATAAGAGCTTGAAGATCATCAACAAATCAACGTGCTTAAGTCTTCTGATTGGTACTTAGCTTAGACTAGATTAGTTTAGGTTGAGTCTAAGGCTTAAGTCACCTAATACATATCTCATATGCATAAATCTTTTAAATCATTTTCATCTTGAGATATGTCATTCATAATATGTACATGTGCATTCTAGGCATAAACTAAGTGTTAAACATGCATGAATTAAAGTGCATAACGTATTTGAGTTTTTACACATGAAAATATGCTGTTAATCGATTACAGCGTAGGTTAACCGATTAATCTAACTGTTTGCACAGTTTAATCGATTACGACATAGGTTAATCGATTAATCTAACAGTTTTGTACAGTTTAATCGATTAAGGTTGTCGTTAATCGATTAACTGGGCTATAAAATCAATTCTTTATAAACTGCGTTTTTCAGAATTGATCTCATAAGTTGCATGTTAATTTTTTAGAGAGTTAGAGCATTTTTTCGTGTTAATTGTTGCATCTAGTTGTAAATGCATTTGTGAGTTTAGAAAAGAGAGAATTCTATGCTTTAGGATTGAGTGCATTACATGATACATTTCTCATCTTTTCATATCACACGTTCTTGCATTTTATTGATGATTCTTGATTAGATGTTTACATACTATGCATTCTGTTTTTCAAACTAATACATTTTCATACTGCATGAGCTTGTATTAGGTGATTAGAGTAAAGTCTTGTCTTGTTAGATATAAGTCTTGTAATAGCTTAAGTTTACTCTATTTCGTTTTGATTGAAAAAGTGTTGTAATATTGGGAATCTCAAGGTGTCGTATCGCCAAGAGATTGAGTGTATCTTCACTGAGTGTTAGACTTAGGGATAAGTAAGGAACAAAGGTTCTTGGCTGGGGCTACGCCGAAAGATAGGTTTTCTTTGTCGGTAGGAAGGGAGTCAAACCATAGAATAGGATCTTTATTATCTTGTAAGTGTCTAAGTGTTGTAATTGGATAGTGTGCATGTAATAAACATTGATTCAATTATAGTGAAGAAAAATCTCCCAAATCAGCCGGGAGGCCTGGATGTAGTTTGCGGTGGACAAGCAAACGAACTAGGATAAAATTCGTGTTGCAGGATTTTTCTATCCCTTTCTCTCTTTATTGCATTTGATCGATTGATTTGTATAGTAGATTTAATTGATAATACGTTTCTGTACTATACTGATTACACTCTGATAATTCTGTAAGCTCTGTATATTCGCTTCGTTATCAATTAATTGTCGTGCAAGAAATTGTATCTGCATTAGCTTACTGTCACGGTTTAATCGATTAAGTGTAGTGTGTCAATAGATTACATTAGTTCTGTTAATCGATTAAGAGGACTGTGTTGAATGTGTTAATCGATTACCCTATTTCGTTAATCGATTAATTAGGTGTATTTCATCATTAAATGTTGTTTTTCGAAAAGCGGATATTCTAACCGCTACACCTATTCAACCCCCCCCCCCCCCCTTCTAGGTGTATTGGAACCACTGATACCTAACAAGTGGTATCAGAGCTAGTGCGAAGTGCCAGCTCAACCGCGTATTCGTGATCCTAAGGGAAAAAGGAATGGGTTCGTCAAACCCATTTGGTGGTGATGGTTCATCCATTAATCGACCACCTATATTCAGTGGTGAAGGGTATACCTACTGGAAAGTCCGCATGCAAATTTTTATTGAAGCCATAGACTCGGATATTTGGGAATCCGTAGTCAACGGCCCTTTCGTTCCACAGCATCTTGTGGACGATGAACCTAAAGACAAGCCTAAAAGTCTATGGACCGATGATGAGCGCAAAAAGGTCCAGAATAACCTACGTGCCAAAAATATCATCACATCGGCCCTATCCTATGGTGAGTTCTTTAGAGTCTCGCAGTGCCAAAATGCAAAAGAAATGTGGGACACTTTACAAGTGACTCACGAAGGCACTAGCGAAGTCAAGAACGCTAAATGCGCTGACCCACGAATATGAGTTATTTCGCATGTTACCTAGTGAATCAATCTGTGATATGCAAAAGCGATTTACTCATATTGTTAATCATTTAGTTGCTCTAGATAAATCATTTGCCAGAGGTGAACTAACTAATAAAGTTTTGCGTTGTCTTGACAGGAAATGGCAACCAAAGGTAACTGTAATTGTTGAATCCAAAGACTTGGATTCTATGCCTCTAGCTACATTATTTGGAAAGCTTCAAGAGCACGAAATGGAATTGGGGCGCTTGACTATGCACGAAGATTCAGACCGGAAGAAGAAAAACATCACATTGAAGGCCACGACCTCCAAGTCAAAAGAAGAAAAAGATGATGATGAATCTGACTCCGATCTAGATGATGAAACTATGAATCTCCTTTTTCGAAAATTTAGCAAATTCATCAAAAGGAAAGGTGGATTCAAAAAGTTTCAAAAGAAAGAAGCAAAAGAATCAACCATCAAAGGCAAGAACAACAAAGATCGCTTCACTTGCCATGAGTGTGGAAAAGCCGGACATATGAGATTTCAATGTCCTACCTATCTGAAAAAGGTTGATTCAGAGAAGAGCACTCCCAGGGAATTCAAATCCAAGAAAGCTTATATTGTATGGGATGTACCTGAGGAGGAAACAACATCAAGCACTTCTAGTGAGGAGGAGTCAGCGAAGCTGTGTCTGATGGTCAGATCTGACAACGATGGCAACTCAGACTCACACGAGGATAATAATGAGGTATATTCTGACACCTCATCCACTTCAGATGACTTACCCTCTTATGATGTTTTATATAATGCTTATGTTGAGTTACATGAAGAACTAAAGAAATTGGCAAGAATAAACATTGATAAGAAAAGGGAAATCCTTAGAAATGAAAAGAAATTAAGCCAATTACAAAAAGAATTAGATGAATTAAAATTAGAAAATGAAACTTTAGATCTCATCTATTGTTGTAACACATGTAACTGCTCTGCTAATAATTTATGTCAAAAACCTGTATGTGAGACTTGCGAGATTTTGCAAGAAGACAATTTTAAACTAAAAGAAAAACTCGAACGTCTCACAAACAGTAAACAACAATTAGACACTCTGCTTAGTCAAACAAGAAACGTTGGTGATCGTACTGGTCTAGGTTATACTCGCTCTGCTAAGAACAAGAGGCCATATAGAAAACCTGTAGCTCATACTAAGAATAAAAGTCATAAGCATTCACCTACATGTTTTTATTGTAATACGTATGGTCATACTTCTTACTCATGTTACATTAGAAAATATGGTATACCTAGCGGAGTTTATGTATGGATAAAGAAGGGAGATAATTCCCTAATCACTAACAGAAAAGGACCCAACATAATTTGGGTACATGAGAAAAGCAGGTGATCTGTTTTGCAGGTATGTCTTCGAACACAAGGACAAAAATGGTATTTAGACAGTGGATGTTCGAGACATATGACAGGTGACAGATCAAATTTCCTGGATCTATCACTTAAAGGAAAAGGATACGTCACGTACGGAGACAACAACAAGGGAAAGATACTTGGCACTGGAACAGTTGGTAACTCATCTCAAACTCAAATTGAAAATGTTCTTTATGTTGAAGGACTAGAACATAATCTTCTGAGTATAAGCCAACTCTGTGACAAAGGTAATCGTGTATCTTTCGATTCTGACTGTTGCATCATTCGTGACATTTTATCTAATAATGTTAAATTTGTTGGTCATCGTATAAATAATATTTATATGGTTAACTTGGATGATGTCACCACATTATTTTCAAAATGTTTTATTTCTAAAGAAGATGACATCTGGCTCTGGCACAGACGCGTTGCACACATCCATATAAAACATCTAGATAAATTGTCATCAAACGAACTAGTTGAGGGGCTACCAAAACTAAATTTTAAAACTAAAGAGATTTGTGACACTTGTCAAAAGTGTAAACAAACCAAAAACTCTTTTAAAAACAAAAATGTGATATCTACTTCAAGACCTTTGGAGTTACTCCATATGGACTTGTTTGAACCATCACAAATCATGAGTTTTGGTGGTAGCTACTATGCTCTAGTTATTGTTGATGATTTCTCTCGATTTACATGGACATTATTTTTATCTGCTAAAAGCGACGCCTTCAAGTCTTTTAAAAATCGTGCCAAGCAAATTCAAAACCAACTTAACCTGAAAATAGTATATATACGAAGTGATCACAGGGGAGAATTTGAGAACTTTCAGTTCGACAAATTCTGTGATAAGCATGGCATCATGCATCAGTTCTCTTTTCCTTGCACTCCACAACAAAATGGAGTTGTTGAGAGGAAAAATCGTGTGCTAGAAGAATTAGCGAGAACCATGCTCAATGAAAGTAATACCCCCAAATATTTCTGGGCAGATGCAGTTCATACTGCATGTTATGTTATAAATCGAGTACTTTTAAGGCCTAATTTGAATAAAACTCCTTATGAACTATTAAAAGGCCGTAAACCAAACATATCCCATCTTCACGCTTTCGGTTGCAAATGTTTTATATTAAATAATGGAAAGCGGGCTTTAGGAAAATTTGATTCAAAAGCCGACGAGGGAATACTTTTGGGATACTCGATTCATAGCAAAGCGTTCAGAATTTTTAATAAATATTCAATGCAAGTTGAAGAGTCTATCCATGTACAATTTGATGAATCTTCTCCAAAAGAAAAGAGAAAGGTCGTATCTGATGATGTTGCAGGTGCTTTGGAAGAAGCATACTCAAAGAACATGGATAATGAAGAAGCAACCAATGAAGAATGTCAAAACAAATCTCAGGAGCATTCAGATATGCCAGTTGTGTGGAAAACCAAGAAAGCTCAACCGATCGACAAAGTAATAGGTGACATATCTACGGGAGTGGTAACCCGTAGTTCCTTACGAAACTTTTGTAACTTTGTAGCTTTTGTATCTCAAATTGAGCCTAAGACCATTGATGAGGCCATTGAGGATGTGCAATGGGGTATAGCTATGCAAGAAGAGCTAAACCAGTTCGAACGTAATAATGTTTGGGACTTGGTCCCTAAACCTAAAGATCATCCTGTGATTGGTACTCGATGGGTCTTCAGAAATAAGCTTGATGAATCAGGCTTAATCATTCGAAATAAGGCACGCTTGGTTGCCAAAGGCTACAACCAGGAGGAGGGTATCGATTATGACGAAACCTATGCCCCTGTAGCCAGATTAGAGGCCATCAGGATGCTACTTTCCTTTGCATCGATTATGAACTTCAAACTATTTCAAATGGACGTAAAAAGCGCCTTCCTGAATGGTTATATTCATGAAGAAGTTTATGTTAACCAACCGCCTGGTTTTGAAAATTTTAAATATCCGAACCATGTTTATAAACTTAAAAAGGCACTCTATGGTCTCAAACAAGCTCCTAGAGCTTGGTATGATAGACTTAGTACCTTTCTTTTAGAAAAAGGGTTCGAAAGAGGCTTGGTTGACACAACGCTTTTTGTTCGTAAATCAGAAAATTCTGTATTACTTGTACAAATCTATGTGGATGACATAATTTTTGGATCTACTAATGATATTTTGTGTAAAGAGTTTTTCTGAGATGATGCAGGGGGAGTTCGAAATGTCTTATTTCTTCTTTATGGCACTTTCTGGATTTAGCTGTTGTTATGGATTCTAGTTTCTCTTTTGTGTGCCTCTTTAATGTTCTTAATTGACATTTCCTGGTTTGTATGGTTGCTAAACATTGTTACTCTTTATGCTACTTTTTATAATTATGTCGAATAACCTACTCTGTTTACGTGTATGGTTCTTGATCGTATGAGATTTTCTACTTTGATATGGTCAATCTTGTATGCCGTTCACTTTACCAGTTTGGCTATTTCTGTTGTATAAACTAGCGCATTTGTTTAATTTTCTTTAAAATAAAACAGGTTAATTGTTAAATCCCAAATTAACTCATTGACTTTGTTTTATGCATTACTCATATCTCTGCCTTATTTTTGACCTGCGTTATCTTTTTGATAATGTCAGAAGGGGGAGAAAGGTTGTTTTGTTGTTTTCTAATTGTGCAGGTTGATCGTAATAACAGCTTCCGAAATTTGCGCATCATATCAACCACGCCAACACAATCTTCAAGATATTTCATCACAATTGATATATTTGATGTAGAGTTTGTCATCATCAAAAAGGGGGAGATTGAAAGTGTGCATGTCAAGAGGAACACTTTGGAAAGCTCTCTTTATGTGTCATGGTTTTGATGAGGACAACTTGTGCTAATAAGATCTTGAAGATCATCAACAAATCAACGTGCTTAAGTCTTCTGATTGGTACTTAGCTTAGACTAGATTAGTTTAGGTTGAGTCTAAGGCTTAAGTCACCTAATACATATCTCATATGCATAAATCTTTTAAATCATTTTCATCTTGAGATATGTCATTCATAATATGTACATGTGCATTCTAGGCATAAACTAAGTGTTAAACATGCATGAATTAAAGTGCATAACGTATTTGAGTTTTTACACATGAAAATATGTTGTTAATCGATTACAGCGTAGGTTAATCGATTAATCTAACAGTTTGCACAGTTTAATCGATTACGACATAGGTTAATCAATTAATCTAACAGTTTTGTACAGTTTAATCGATTAAGGCTGTCGTTAATCGATTAACTGGGCTATAAAATCAATTCTTTATAAACTGCGTTTTTCAGAATTGATCTCATAAGTTGCATGTTAAATTTTTAGAGAGTTAGAGCATTTTTTTCGTGTTAATTGTTGCATCTAGTTGTAAATGCATTTGTGAGTTTAGAAAAGAGAGAATTCTATGTTTTAGGATTGAGTGCATTACATGATACATTTCTCATCTTTTCATATCACATGTTCTTGCATTTTATTGATGATTCTTGATTAGATGTTTACATACTATGCATTCTGTTTTTCAAACTAATACATTTTCATACTGCATGAGCTTGTATTAGGTGATTAGAGTAAAGTCTTGTCTTGTTAGATATAAGTCTTGTAATAGCTTAAGTTTACTCTATTTCGTTTTGATTGAAAAAGTGTTGTAATATTGGGAATCTCAAGGTGTCGTATCGCCAAGAGATTGAGTGTATCTTCACTGAGTGTTAGACTTAGGGATAAGTAAGGAACAAAGGTTCTTGGCTGGGGCTACGCCGAAAGATAGGTTTTCTTTGTCGGTAGGAAGGGAGTCAAACCATAGAATAGGATCTTTATTATCTTGTAAGTGTCTAAGTGTTGTAATTGGATAGTGTGCATGTAATAAACATTGATTCAATTATAGTGAAGAAAAATCTCCCAAATCAGCCGGGAGGCCTGGATGTAGTTTGCGGTGGACAAGCAAACGAACTAGGATAAAATTCGTGTTGCAGGATTTTTCTATCCCTTTCTCTCTTTATTGCATTTGATCGATTGATTTGTATAGTAGATTTAATTGATAATACGTTTCTGTACTATACTGATTACACTCTGATAATTCTGTAAGCTCTGTATATTCGCTTCGTTATCAATTAATTGTCGTGCAAGAAATTGTATCTGCATTAGCTTACTGTCACGGTTTAATCGATTAAGTGTAGTGTGTTAATCGATTACATTAGTTCTGTTAATCGATTAAGAGGACTGTGTTGAATGTGTTAATCGATTACCCTGTTTCGTTAATCGATTAATTAGGTGTATTTCAGCATTAAGTGTTGTTTTTCGAAAAGCGGATATTCTAACCGCTACACCTATTCAACCCCCCCCCCCCCCTTCTAGGTGTATTGTAACCACTGATACCTAACATAATCCTATTTGCCACTTCTATATGTATTTCGTTTTGATCATTAATAAAATTTAGAGTTGATTTTCGGATTAAGTCCCTTGTGTTAGTGAGTGAGTCTCCTAGCAATCTTGGCCAAGCCAAGGAACCGTTCTTATCAAGTTACCTAGGTGGCTTGTGGCGAACTTCGTAGGCTTATGAAACACTTAGTGTTTGTGGCGCCCTTACCATCTCATATTTCCTTTCCACATTCTGCCCACGAGTCTTTCAAGGGCTAGTTTAGCCCTTTTTGCTTTGGCTCGGGTCATGGGGCCCCCTAGGCCTTATATGGACTTGTCATACATGATGGGACTCTCATCATAATGCTTAGGCAAATAATAAGGTAGGCGTGTTAATGCCTTGTGTAGCCTTGATGTCCCATTTGAATTTGTATCCAACCTTGTAAATGAAGGTTTAAAACGTGGCTGAATATATGGAATGTGCCACTGATAGCAGACAAGGGGGGGTGCCCTACGATTTGATGGACAACCCCTTGGAAACTAACATAATGCAATATTGGCGCACCATTTTCAGTTACAATTGATAAAGAATATTATTTGAAGATTACAAAGATTTGTTGAAGATCCATAACAACCAATCTTGCTAATCTTGAAGAATATCTTTTAAAGATTACAAAGATTTGTTGAAGATCTATAACAACCTATCTTCCTAATCTTGAAGAATATATTTTAAAGATCATGCTGAATCAGCCAAGGATATTATCCCTCGAATTTGGATTAATGTGATCAAATCTTTTGTAAGCCACTTGGCATAATTAGGCTAAGTCAATCTTTTTCTTTTGCAATTTATTTCCCTATAAATATGTGATGAAACACATGGAATAAAACAGTTTGAGTTTGAGTTTTTATTTGGATTAAATTCCTTGTTAGTGAGTATTCTCCTATCTTCTTGGTTGAGCCAAGGTTTTGTTCTTATCAAGAATTCCATTCTTGTGGCGAACTTCGCAGTCTTATCAAACACATTGTGTTTGTGGCGGCATCACCCTTCACACCCCCGCCCATCTTCCTAAAAACACTTAACCAAATAACACAAGTAAAGCAAGAAACAAGTCAAAGAAAGGCAAAGCAAACAAGGAAGAGGATTTCAAACAACAAGACATGGTCCTTACAACAAATCAAATCAAAGTTTGATAACAAGAATGGTAGTCACCCCTAGAGGTTGTCATCAGCCACTCATTCAAAATGGTCTTAAAAGCTTGGGCGAGAATGGTGGGGATTTGTCTTGGCTTGATTCTTCCTTTAATGGCTTGGCTGAAACATGGGAAGCTTGCCTTGTAGATTTTAAGAGCTAGCCAGAAAAAGGTAGGCACAATAAATGTCGTGTTGGGTCTGGGCAGAATTGGCCAAACAAAGGACTTAGCTTGCTTGCATTAAGGCCACGACTAGCCTGGGCAGAATTGGTCTAGTGCATGACTTGGCATGCTCGCATTAAAGCCACGCCTGGCCTGGGCAGAGTCCTCCACCAAAATAAATTTGTTAGCTTGTTTAGCCTATTGAAAGACTCTTGTTAGTCCACGGTTTCTTTTGAGCAATTTTATTTAAGTACAACGAAAATGTCCTTAAGTTCTTAAGGATAATTGGCCTTTGGATAGTAAGCTTGATGGGCTTGCTGGTCTTCTTAGACTTGGGCCCAATCAGGTTGCTATCACCGTGAGGCTCCCACTTGGCATAACATTCATGGCTTGAGATGCCTAATTCGAATTCAGCCTATAGGCTAAATGCTTTGCTTTCATTACATTGATTTCTTTGGCTCCCAACATGGGGCTGAATATAAGGTAAAATTAATTAACTCTTTACAAACATATTCAGCACATGTTGATAGAGTTATAGCAACCTCCTTGTGGGGGTTGGTATTTTTGTATGATCGTTTTGTTTGAAGTTTGGTCTCGGATTAGATGACTTTTTGTTGAGTATTTTGGGTGTTTATGTGAATTGGGGTTGGATTTTGGCTTTTGGTAGGCTAAGACTTTGTATGGGTATGTTTGGTCGTGAGGGGGTCAAGTATGATGGTTAATGTGTGGGTTTAGTATTTGGCCGAGGGTGGGAAGTATGTTGGCTTAAGTGTTTTGGAAAGGAATAGGCTTGTGTTTAGGCCATGGTGTAATATTGGTCTCGGTGGGAATGTGTTTAGGTTTTTTAGGCCGAGGCTTGGGATTGTATGAGGTGAGGTTGGATAAAATAAGATGAAGAAGGTAGGAAGATGATGGCGCCACAAACAATGGTTTCTTTGATAAGCCTACGGAGTTCGCCACAAACAAGGATGTTTGATAAGAACATATACTCTTGGTTCAACCAAGAAAATTAGGAGAGAATTCTCACTAATGTCTTTTTGCATAAAATTCAAGCTCATTCACTCCATGAGTTTCATTCTTACATATAGTATGTGGGCTGGCCGTGAGGCTCCCCATTTGAAGTTTGAATTTGAAAATGGCAAGCTACATTATTACATTGATTACATTCTTTAAACATGGGCTAAGCTTAAGGAAGACTTTAAAACTATCTTGAATGTGCATCTTAGCACATGCCTAATGTATGTGGACATTGGCTTGTGTATGGCCAAGTCATACGGCCTTGCCTTAATGTTTTATTCAGCTATAGATGTTGGCTTTAAGCCTAGCCAAACTCAAGGGCCTTGTCCTTTGCTTCTTCATTTAGGCCGAGGCGGATTTTTAGGATGGCCATTGAATTCCCATTCAAATTTGAATGTTTTGAACATGTGTTTATCTTCTCATGTTGCTGGCTGTGTTTGATTTGTGCCTTCAATGTCGTGGGCTGGAAATGTGGGATTGTTGTCTCTCCTTATTAATTCCATAAAACCATGGCTGATTTGGTGCTTAGCTTCATTCCTTCGAATCTTGCCATGTGGGAAATCAGGTTGGCCATCAATGTAGTAAATTCAAAAATCCATAATGAAGGCATGAGCAAAAATAAAGGTAGGTGCCATTAAGGTTGGATCTTGTGGATGGGCGGAACTTAAGGAGCCTAGGCTGAGTAAGCAAGGCACGCTGGCCTCACACCTTGGCCAGGTCAGGGGCGGAAAACCCAGCGCCTGGTTCAGTCAGCTTGGTGAGTCAATTTGGTCGTGTCTTCCACTTGGTGCGGGAAATAAGGCGGCTAAGGCCAGGTCAACTCCACTCTTAGAATCCAGCGTGGCTTGGGCTTCAACAAGGCTGGCCATGCTACTCCTACACAAAGAAAAGTCATAGTTATTATCTGAAGGGTACAACCCATTGACCCCTCTTGACCTACTTCCATTCCCTAATTCATCTCTTTAGAAGCACAAGGATGGCATAGCCAAGGCTGACTTTGTCAAGAAGATCCATGAAAAGGTCAAAGCCCAAATTGAGAAGAGGACTGAAAGCCATGCTAGGACAGCCAACAAGGGGAGAAAGGAGATCATTTTTGAGCTTGGAGATTGGGTTTGGGTCCATATGAGGAAGGAAAGGTTCCCTACACAAAGGAAATCTAAACTACAACCAAGGGGTGATGGCCCATTTCAAGTCTTGGAGAGGATCAACAACAATGCCTACAAGCTGGCCCTACCAGGAGAGTATGGTAACATTAGTGCCACATTCAATGTGGCTGACTTAAACTACTTTGATGATGATTCGAGGACGAATTCTTTCAGAGAAGGAGGGGATGATGAGGGTCCCATCTTGGATGACATGTCCATACAAGGCCTAGGGGGGGCCATGACCCGAACCAAGGCAAAAAGGGCTAAAATAGCCCTTGAAAGACTCGTGGGAAGAACCCTTGAGTCAAGCCAAGGGGCCAGCACCAATGCTAAGCCCATTCACTTCATGGTCCAATAAGAGGGCTTGGGAGGCTACGGCCTCAAGGCAGCTACCTAGCTTGCCTTTACATGCTTTCAATAAGTGGGCCATTACTTGACCCACATGCAATTAGGTTTAATTTTATCTTGTTTTATTTTCCAAGTAATTTAATTATATTGCTTAAAATATGGAAGGAGGTGATTGTTTGCTAAGTGTTTCAGGGATAGGCCCAAAGCCCAAGCCAAGACCAAGCCAGGCCAACAAAGCCTCGGTCAGGATTCCAAGTCAGCCAAGCCAGCAGGCCGAATTTCTCGGTCACAAAGCCAAGTCAGCTAGACCCCGTATTTATCGGCCAAAAGCCAAGTCAGCTAGGACAGCAAGACCTCGGTCAGGATTCTAGGTCAGCCAAGCCAGGCAAGCATTCCGGAATTCTCGGTCAAAAGGCCAAGTCAGCCAGGCCCCAGATTTTTCGGTCAAAAGCCAAGTCAGCCAGGCACCCCAGAATTCTCGGTCAGAACCAAGTCAGCCAGGCATCCCTGGTTCCTCGGTGACATCATAGGCCAAAGGCAGAAAGCTAAGTCAAATGGAGGGAACTCAAAGGCACTAAGGAGGGAAATTGAAAATTCCAAAATTTGAAGTTCAAATTTGAATTCAAATTGGGATAGAGATGAGGCTATCATGACCAAGTCTTATGGGTCAAGGAAGCCAAGTGTCCCATCAAGGATCCTTACCAAAATAAGGATTCCTTAAAAGTAGGCCAAGGCAAAACAAATCTATCTTCAAAAGGCCCCAAACTCGGATGAGGAGATAAGGTCTTCTAAAGACTTAATCTAGGATTATCATCAAGAGGTTTATCAAGAATCCTTCTAAACAAGAATTCCTTGATTTTTGGTGGGAGCTCCTCAAGGCAGCCACATGTGGCCAACATCTCAATCAAGATGGCACACCAACTAGGTCAAGCCGCCAAGGAGAAGATAGATTAGGATTTGACTAAGTCTAGATAGATTCCTCCTAGTTTGTAGTTGATTTAAATTAACTAAGTTAGTTTCCTTTATTTTCGGATTAGAGGCCCAACTTGTGGATCCCTAATCCTATTTGCCACTTCTATATGTATTTCGTTTTGATCATTAATAAAATTTATAGTTGATTTTCGGATTAAGTCCCTTGTGTTAGTGAGTGAGTCTCCTAGCAATCTTGGCCAAGCCAAGGAACCGTTCTTATCAAGTTACCTAGGTGGCTTGTGGCGAACTTCGTAGTCTTATCAAACACTTAGTGTTTGTGGCGCCCTTACCATCTCATATCCCCTTTCCACATTCTGCCCAGGAGTGTTTCAAGGGCTAGTTTAGCCCTTTTTGCTTTGGCTCGGGTCATGGGGGCCCCTAGGCCTTATATGGACTTGTCATACATGATCGGACTCTCATCATAATGCTTAGGCAAAT
Organism: Lupinus albus; assembly: GCA_009771035.1. NCBI lineage: Eukaryota > Viridiplantae > Streptophyta > Magnoliopsida > Fabales > Fabaceae > Lupinus > Lupinus albus. Next base: position 5,203,884 of record CM020011.1, on the reverse strand, counting down.
AATAAGGTAGGCGTGTTAATGCCTTGTCTAGCCTTGATGTCCCATTTGAATTTGTATCCAATCTTGTAAATGAAGGTTTAAAACGTGGCTGAATATATGGAATGTGCCACTGATAGCAGACAAGGGGGGTGCCTACGATTTGATGGACAACCCCTTGGAAACTAACATAATGCAATATTGGCGCACCATTTTCAGTTACAATTGATAAAGAATATTATTTGAAGATTACAAAGATTTGTTGAAGATCCATAACAACCAATCTTGCTAATCTTGAAGAATATCTTTTAAAAATTACAAAGATTTGTTGAAGATCAATAACAACCTATCTTCCTAATCTTGAAGAATATATTTTAAAGATCATGCTGAATTAGCCAAGGATATTATCCCTCGAATTTGGATTAATGTGATCAAATCTTTTGTATGCCACATGGCATAATTAGGCTAAGTCAATCTTTTTCTTTTGCAATTTATTTCCCTATAAATATGTGATGAAACACATGGAATAAAACAGTTTGAGTTTGAGTTTTTATTTGTATTAAATTCCTTGTAAGTGAGTATTCTCCAATCATCTTGGTTGAGCCAAGGTTTTGTTCTTATCAAGAATTCCATTCTTGTGGCGAACTTCGTAGTCTTATCAAACATATTGTGTTTGTGGCGGCATCACCCTTCATACCCCGCCCATCTTCCTAAAAACACTTAACCAAATAATCAAACCACCCACACTACAATTCCATACACGTCCCCCATACAAATTTCCAAACATAGCCACAAATTCGTTTTTTTTTCAACACTAAGAAGTCAACAATCAAGAATTCACAAGTAAAGCAAGAAAGAAGTCAAAGAAAGGCAAAGCAAACAAGGAAGAGGATTTCAAACAACAAGCCATGGTCCTTACAACAAATCAAATCAAAGTTTGATAACAAGAAAGGTAGTCACCCTTAGAGGTTGTCATCTGCCACTCATTCAAAATGGTCTTAAAAGCGTGGGCGAGAATGGTGGGGATTTGTCTTGGCTTGATTCTTCCTTTAATGGCTTGGCTGAAACGTGGGAAGCTTGCCTTGTAGATATTAAGAGCTAGCCAGAAAAAAGGTAGGCGCAATAAATGCCGTGTTGGGTCTGGCAGAATTGGCCAAATAAAGGACTTAGCTTGCTTGCATTAAGGCCACGCCTGGCCTGGGCAGAATTGGTCTAGTGCATGACTTGGCTTGCTTGCATTAAAGCCACGCCTGGCCTAGGCAGAATCCTCCACCAAAATAAATTTGTTAGCTTGTTTAGCCTATTGAAAGACTCTTGTTGGTATTTTTGTATGATCGTTTTGTTTGAAGTTGGGTCTCGGATTAGAAGATGACTTTTTGTTGAGTATTTTGGGTGTTTATGTGAATTGGGGTTGGATTTTGGCTTTTGGTAGGCTAAGACTTTGTATGAGTATGTTTGACCGAGAGGGGGTCAAGTATGATGGTTAATTTGTGGGTTTAGTATTTAGCCGAGGGTGGGAAGTATGTTGGCTTAAGTGTTTTGGAAAGGAATAGGCTTGTGTTTAGGCCATGGTGTAATATTGGTCTCGGTGGGAATGTGTTTAGGTTTTTTAGGCCGAAGCTTGGGATTGTATGAGGTGTGGTTGGATAAAAGAAGATGAAGAAGGTAGGAAGATGATGGCGCCACAAACAATGGTTTCTTTGATAAGCCTACGGAGTTCGCCACAAACAAGGATGTTTGATAAGAACATATACTCTTGGTTCAACCAAGAAAATTAGGAGAGAATTCTCACTAATGTCTTTTTGCATAAAATTCAAGCTCATTCACTCCATGAGTTTCATTCTTACATATAGTATGTGGGCTGGCCGTGAGGCTCCCCCTTTGAAGTTTGAATTTGAAAATGGCAAGCTACATTATTACATTGATTACATTCTTTAAACATGGGCTAGGCTTAAGGAAGACTTTAAAACTATCTTGAATGTGCAAGTGGATATTGGCTTGTGTATGGCCAAGTCATACGACCTTGCCTTAATGTTTTATTCAGCTATAGATGTTGGCTTTAAGCCTAGCCAAACTCAAGGGCCTTGTCCTTTGCTTCTTCATTTAGGCCGAGGCGGATTTTTAGGATGGCCATTGAATTCCCATTCAAATTTGAATGTTTTGAACATGTGCTTATCTTCTCATGTTGCTGGCCGTGTTTGATTTGTGCCTTCAATGTCGTGGGCTGGAAATGTGGGATTGTTGTCTCTCCTTATTAATTCCATAAAACCATGGCTGATTTGGTGCTTAGCTTCATTCCTTCGATTCTTGCCATGTGGGAAATCAGCTTGGCCATCAATGTAGTTAATTCAAAAATTCATAATGAAGGCATGAGCAAAAATAAAGGTAGGTTCCATTAAGGTTGGATCTTTTGGATGGGGCGGAACTTAGGGCGCCTAGGCTGAGTAAGCAAGGCACGCTGGCCTCACACCTTGGCCAGGTCAGGGGCGGGAAACTCGTTGCCTGGTCCAGTCAGCTTGGTGAGTCAGTTTGGCTGTGTCTTCCACTTGGTGCGGGAAATAAGGCGCCTAAGGCCAGGTCAGCTCCACTCTTAGAATCCAGCGTGGCTTGGGCTTGAACAAGGCTGGCCATGCTACTCCTACACAAAGAAAAGTCATAGTTATTATCTGAAAATAATTTAAGAAAAATTATTAAATAAAGATTTGTGGTTTAAAACCACTTATTTGAATGAAAAACAACAAACAAGCCCTTAGTCATCCCTTGCTTGGTCGTGGCCTTCAAGGGAGGTGTCCTCTAAGGTGAGGCACATTATGGGCCTTGTGGTGTCACTTGGCCTAGTTGATGCTTGAATGTTCAATATTAATTGGTCAAGTGTGCCTTGGGCATTCTTGGCCCTGGCCCGAGTTATGGCTCCCCCTAGGCCCATTAGGTCATCTAGGTTGATGGGCCTTGGTGGGTTGCTATCATAGAGTTAGCATGTGTTTGAATTTGAAATTCTCATCATTGTGGCCTTTATGTGCCCTTTGGTTGGTTCCCCTTTTTTGGCACTTTCAAAATATAAAGATTTTCATCTTAATTGTGCTTTAGACGAAGTTATTCATGTGCATTAAAGAGGGGCTGTAGAAATGGTGGCCTGGCCATTGTTGATTTGAAGGCAATACAAGCTGGCCGATTTTGCTTTGTCATCACTCTTTTGGCTAAAGATATGGGATGTGTGTCTCCCTTAATAATTCTCCTAAAGCCTAGGCGGAAATGGTGGGATGTACCTTCAAGTCGCATTTGAATTTGAACTCAACCATGAATGCTTTAATTTGGTGGCTTGACTGAATTAATCATTGTAATTACTCAATTAGAATGGCATTGAAAGATTAGGCAAATAATAAGGTTGCGCCATAAATGTTGCTGGCCGTGTCTTGGAGTGTCCCCTTTAGGCAAGAGCTGAACATGCGGCACCTTGGCCTAGTCATATGCTGAGTCAGATTTTGGCGTGGTTTCCAGGCATGATGCTGAAGATGCGGCGCCTTGGCCAGGTCAGGTTCCAGCGTGGCTTGGGCTGAATAAGGCTGCCATGATATTCTTAAGACAAAGGCACATTTATTAGATGACAAGGAAAATAATTAAAGCATTTAAAATGAAAGAATGTGGGTTTAAAGCCACTTATTATTAACATAATAAATACAAGGGCCTTATTCATCCCTTTTGGCCTTCAAGGGTAATGTCCTCTAAGGTGAGGCACATTATGGGACTCATGTTGTCACTTGGCCTAGTTGAGGATAGTGTGTTCAGAATGATTTGTCCAAGAGTGCCTTAGGCTTTCTTGGCCCTGGCCCGAGTTATGGCTCCCCCTAGGCCCATTAGGTCATTCAGGTTGATGGGCCTTGGCGGGTTGCTATCAGGTTCCTTGGCTTGGCCAAGATTGCTAGGAGACTCACTCACTAACACAAGGGAATAAATCCGAAAATCAACTCTAAACTTTATTCATGCATAAAATGAAATACATATAGAAGAGGTAACTAGGATTAGGGTTCCCACAAGTTGGGCCACAAATTCGAAATAAAAGGGTCTTAATCTAGTTGAATTAAATTAAAGGTATAAAGTAGGAAGAATTATCTATACTTAGTCAAATCCTAATCTATCCTTCTCCTTGGCGGCTTGACCTAGTTGGTGTGCCATCTTGCTTGACTTGTTGGCCACGTGTGGTTGCATTTGAGGAGCTCCCACCGAAAATCAAGGAATCCTTGTTTTTGAAGGATTCTTGATAAGCCTATTGATGATAAGTCTAGATTAAGTCTTTAGAAGACTTTATCTCCTCATCCGAAGTTTGGTGTCCTTGAAGATAGATTTGTTTTGCCTTGGCCTATTTTTAAGGAATCCTTATTTTGGTAAGGTTCCTTGATGAGACACTTGGCTTCTTTGACCCATAAGACTCGGCCATTATAGCCTCATCTCTATCCCAATTTGAATTCAAATTTGAACTTCAATTTTTTTGGAATTTCAATCTCCCTCCTTTGTGCCTTTGATTTCCCTCCATTTGTCTTAGCATTCTGGCCTTGTCTTTGTGATATGACCGAGAAACCCGGAGCGCTTGGCTGACTTGGTTTCTGACCGAGAATTCCGGGGTGCCGGGCTGACTTGGCTTTTGGCCAAGAAATCCGGGGTGCTGGCTGACTTGGCTTTTGACCGATAAATCCGGAATGCTGGCCTGGTTTGGCTGACTTGGAATCCGACCGAGGCTTGCTGGCCTAACTTGGTCTTGGCTTGGGCTTTTGGGCCTATCCTTGAAACACTTAACAAACAATCACCTTCTTCCATATTTTAAGGAGCATAGTTAAAATACTTGGAATTAAAATAAAGCAAGAATTAAACTAAACCTAATTGCATGTGGGTCAAGTAATGGCCCACTTATTGAAAGCATGTAAAGGCAAGCTAGGTAGCTACCTTGAGGCTGTAGCCTCCCAAGTCCTCTTCTTGGACCATGAAGTGAATGGGCCTAGCATTGGTGCTGGCCCATTGCTTGACTCAATGGTTTTGCCCACGAGTCTTTCAAGGGCTAGTTTAACCCTTTTTGCCTTGGCTTGGGTCATGGGACCCCCTAAGCCTTGTATGGACTTGTCATCCATTATGGGACTCTCATCATCCCCTCCTTCTTTGAAAGAATTTGACCTCGAATCTTCATCGAAGTAATTTAAATCAGCCACATTGAATGTGGCACTAATGTTACCATACTCTCCTGGTAGGTCCAGCTTGTAGGCATTGTTGTTGATCCTTTCCAAGACTTGAAATGGACCATCACCCCTTGGTTGTAGCTTAGACTTCCTTTGTGTATGAAACCTTTCCTTCCTAAAGTGGACCTAGACCCAATCTCCAGGATCAAAGATGACCTCCTTTCTCCCTTTGTTGGGTGTCCTAGCATAGCTATCAGTCCTCTTCTCAATTTGGGCTTTGACCTTCTCATGGATTTTCTTGACAAAGCCAGCCTTGGATTTTCCATCCTTGTGCGTCAAGAGAGATGAATTAGGAAATGGAAGTAGGTCAAGAGGGGTTAATGGGTTGTACCCGTATACCACCTCAAAAGTTGATAGACTTGTTGCCCCATGAGTTGCCCTATTGTAGGCAAGCTCAATGTGTGGAAGGCATGCTTCCCAAGCCTTAAGATTCTTTCCTAATAAGGCAAGACTTGAATGTCTGTTGAATGTGCCAATTCGAATTCAAGTTGGTTGGAAGATTCTCCACGTGTTGTGTGGCTGGTTTATGGTAAGTCTTCAATAGGGAGTCAGATTTGGAAATCAAGGCTTTGTGCACATGTTTGAATTTGCCCATGACTAAGATTGGAATTGAGTCATCAAGGCTGTCTTAACTCCTTGCTTGCCAAGTTAGGAAAGTGTTAATTTTCACCTCTTCAAGGCTGTCTTAACTTCTTGCTGGCCGAGTTTGGAAAGTATTAATATGTCCATTGTAGCACATGTTGGAAATGTTACACGGTCAGCTTTGGATGAGTCAACACGACATTATTAATTCCTTTCTTGGCATTTAAAAGAACTCGTGAATATGGCAAGTTTTCAAGAGGCAGCCTGGTTTGGAAAGTAGTCAAAGTACTTCAAGCCTAGTCATGCACGTGGTTGGCTTAGCATATGTTTTTGTCCTGCATTTTTGTAGGGCCTTCTGCTTGGTCCAGTGTTGCCTGGCCTTGGCTGAGTCACCTTGGTCTGCCTTGGCATAGATGGTCATATGGCAATTATAGGTTACATGGCACAAGGCCAATAATGGGCTATAAAGCTTTAAACAAAAACTATACTTATTGTCCAAGTAAAAGAAAACATAAATTGAAATATTGGTGGGACGTATGACCCCCACTTATTAATGCAAAATAGAGTAAAAAACACTAATCCCTTAAGGAAATGTGGCCTCCATCGGGTGGTTCATCTAGTTGTATAACATACTTGATGGATTTGTTGGCCTTCTTAGGCTTGGGCGTAAGTGGGATGCTATCACCTCTTTAGGAAGTTCTTGGTATTGATCTATCTTGACTGGTGTTGCACTTTGCCCACGTTTTTATGGGCTATTTTGTGGATGAATTTTGGCAGCGGAATGATATTGTAAGATAAAAGAAGATGGGTAAGACATGGGGTGGTAGGCGCCACAACACTTGAGTGTTGATAATCCGGGTGATGTTCGCCACAAGAACTTGGTTCTTGATAAGAACTTTTAATCTTGGTTCAGTCAAGAAGTTTGGAGAAGACAAAGCTCTCACACAAGGAAATACTCCTTAATTTTTAACTCCAACAAAACTTGATTTCATTCAGTAAATTAGAAGTACACTTATTGATGACAACCTCTAGGGGTGGTTGCCTTTTTGTTATCAAACTTTGATTTGATTTGTTGTAAGGATCGTGTCTTGTTGTTTGAAAGCCTCTTTGTTGTTTACTTTGCCTTTCTTTGACTTGTTTCTTACTTTACTTGTGAATTCTTGATTGTTGAGTTCTTGGTCTTTAGGAAAGAACGAAATTGTGGGAAGTGTTTGGGAAATATATATGGGGGGGGGGGGGGGGACGTGTATGGAATTGTAATGGGGGTGGTTTGTTGATTTGGTTAAGTGTTTTTAGGAAGATGGGCGGGGGTATGAAGGGTGATGGCGCCACAAACACAATGTGTTTGATAAGCCTGCGAAGTTCGCCACAAGAATGGAATTCTTGATAAGAACAAAACCTTGGCTCAGCCAAGAAGCTAGGAGAATACTCACTAACAAGGAATTTAATCCAAATAAAAACTTAAACTCAAACTCTTTTATTCCATGTGTTTCATCACTAATATATATGGAAATAAAATGCAAAAGAAAAGGATTGACTTAGCCTAATTATGCCATGTGGCTTACAAAAGATTTGATCAAATTAATCCAAATTCAAGGGATTATATCCTGGGTTGATTCAGCATGATCTTTAAAAGATATTCTTCAAGATTAGGAAGATAGGTTGTTATGGATCTTCAACAAATCTTTGTCATATCTAAAAGATATTTTTCAAGATTTAGCAAGATTGGTTGTTATGGATCTTCAACAAATCTTTGTAATCTTTAAAAGATATTCTTCAAGATTAGCAAGATTGGTTGTATATCTTCAACAAATCTTTGTCATCTTCAAATAATATTCTTTATCAATTGTAACTGAAAATGGTGCGCCAATATTGCATTATGTTAGTTTCCAAGGGGTTGTCCATCAAATCGTAGGGCATCCCCCTTGTCTGCTATCATTCCCTCCTTACTGAAGAAGACTTGTCCTTAAATCTTAAGGCTTCATGTATTGAAATCCTAGGCAAACTTTGACAAGCACTTTATTTATTCTACTTGTTTGTCCTTTGGAATGACCAATTCTCCTACTGCTATGTTCCAGCCAAACCTCCTGGATCAAATGCACGCCTCACAAAGCCACCTTTGATATCTCGTTCTTGAATTTTCCCTTCGTCCTGCTTGATCAAGCTACTTCTTGGACCACGATGTAACTTTAAAAAGTAACAATCAGAATCCACAAAAATGTGAGAATTGTTAGTTCGGAAAAAATGTAATGATGCATGGTTACTTGATATGGTATGCAAAAGGTTTATCCTAAAATGATGTAATGCTTGGCTTAGGAACATATTTTCGTTTGGCTCCGTGGTAGACATCCTAAACGGAGTCACACTAACTACAAAGTAATGAAAATTCCTATCTAAGCAATTTATATTGGGTTTTACTAACAAGGCTGAGGTAGGCTTCTTGTTCTCAAGGAGTTCATTCCACTCGTTCCCCCTGGTCTTAGGATAATGCCATTGACTAAGTTGTTGATCACTATTATCCAAAGGCCAATCATTTCCTAATCTATTCTTGAAGGACATATATTCGGAATTTATTGGGCTTTCAAGACATGGTTGGAAAATCTTTGGTGGGTCTGGGATGGATTCCATGGTTTCAAATTCCTCTATTTGATAGCAACCCACCAAAGCCCACCAACCTGTATAACCTAATGGGCCTAGGGGGAGCCATAACTCGGGCCATGGCCAAGAAAGCCTAAAGAACTCTTGGCCAACTGATTCTAAGCACACAATCCTCAACCGCGCCAAGTGACAACATGAGGGCCATAATGTGCCTCACCTTAGAGAATATTACCCTTGAAGGCCACGGCCAAACAAGGGATGATTAAAGGCCCTTGTAGTTTGCCTTAATAATAAGTGGTTTTATGGCCACCTTTTTCTCATTTCAATTATTGTTATTTAGTTTCATCATCAACTAATAAATGTGTTTTATGTAGGAACATCATGTTAGCATGGACCAGGGTCAAAGCCACGCAGGAACCTGACTAAGTAGCTAACTAGGCCAGGCGCCACATTTTCCGCCCCATGTGTCAAGGCCACGGCCAGGCGTGCTGACTAGGCCGAGGCGCCACACTTTCATCCAAAATCATAAATGTGATTTTCAAAACATGGCCAAGCACAAGGAAGGCATCCCACACATTCAGCTCGTCTTAAACAAGACACATTAAGGCTGAATTCAAACTTGAATCAACTTTAAAGTGTGGGCTAAAAACGTGGAAACACATCCCTCATCTTCCGCCCATGACTTAAAAGCCACACTCAAGCAAGGATTGGCAAATATGCACGTGGCTGGATACTTGCTTTCCAACATAATTGAAATGCTAAGGAAAGGGACTTGGGCCGTGGATTAAAGGAATGATTCAAATTCTTCAACACATGTGCTAAAGCCGAGGGAGCATTAAACCAAGGCATAAATACACTAAGCAAAAAGGGGGGAAGAACTTAAAGAAGCACTCAACTAAGTTCTCCAAGTACATTCACGTGGAAATTCAAATTCAAATATCAAATACATACGTTAATGGGACAAGCATCCCATATTCTTAGCTTGGCTTAACTCTAATGCTTTATGGCCGAATAACATGCACTTATTGTGGTAGTAATAGCCTTATAATTTTGAATCTCGAAATACATTGTCTTGCTCATTGAATTCGGGATGCCTTAGGAGGCTATCCCACCTATATGTACTCTTGAACATGAAGAATGAAAGTTAAGTTGAATTTAATGCAAAAACACTTAGTTGAGTTTTCTCCTAAGCTTCTTGGTTGAACCAAGTCTCTTGTTCTTAGCAAAGAACATTCCTTTGTGGCGAACTTCCTTTGGCTTATCAAACAGCTTTGTTTGTGGTGCCCTTAACCATCTCAATCTTCTTCATCATTTTCTTTTATCCAGCCTAAACCGAAACAAACACCAACCTTTACCCAAAGCAACACAGCTAGAAACTCATCCTAAGCCAATATAGCCTAACAAACCAAACCCAAAATCCACTCAGCCAAATACTTGTCCTCTCGGCCAAACACACTACCCTTACTACATTCGTCCAGAAACCAAAACAAACACATCCCCCAACCACTATAAACCTAAGCCAACCGAAACACCCAAGAAAAACGATCAAAAACAAATACCAACCCCCACAAGGAGGTTGCTATCACTATTGGTTGTAAATTTTGATGGGTATCCTTATAAATTTCATGAATACCATTAGGCACAAGAGTTTCATCAAGAAAGTCGAATTCTATGCAAAGTTCCTCATTTTATTTTCACTCAAAGTGTTTTCACTCAGTGTTTTCCTTACCCTCTCTTTGCTATTCTGTCAACTCTTTCTTTTCCACAAGTGTTTCACTCATGTTGTTTTTTGTTTCACTCCTCTCACGCTTTCTTTCTCACCTTGTGGTATCACATTTTTCTAACACCCTCTTGAGCTCCTTAGAGAAATATGATTGCTCAAACCTTTTTTGTATGAACTTGGGTCTGCTTTGCAATTTGTTGGGATTTCCCTTCATATAGGAATTTGGGGCATATCTCCTTCTCATCACGTCCTTCATGTCCTCCCAAGTGTCAATTAGTTTGGCACCACACCTTCCCCCATCATGGATGACAAGTCCATACAAGGCCTAGGGGGTCCCATGACCCGAGCCATGGCAAAAAGGGCTAAACTAGCCCTTGAAAGACTCGTGGGCAAAACCCTTGAGTCAAGCCAAGGGACCAGCGCCAATGCTAGGCCCATTCACTTCATGGTCCAAGAAGAGGACTTGGGAGGCCACGGCCTCAAGGCAGCTACCTAGCTTGCCATTACATGCTTTCAATAAGTGGGCCATTGCTTGACCCACATGCAATTAGATTTATTTTACTCTTGTTTAATTTTATTTCCAAGTATTTTAATTATGTTGCTTAAATTATGGAAGAAGGTGATTGTTTCCAAAGCCCAAGCAAAGGCCAAGCCAGGCTAGCAAAGCCTCAGTCAGGATTCTAAGTCAGCAAAGTCAAGCCAGTAGGCCAGATTTCTTGGTCAAAAGGCCAAGTTAGCTAGGCTCCGAATTTCTCGGCCAAAAGCAAAGTCAGCCAGGCCAGTAAAGCCTCGGTGAGGATTCCCAATCAGGCAAGCCAGGCCAGCATTCCGAAATTCTCGGTCAAAAGGCCAAGTCAGCCAGGCCCCGAAATTCTCGGCCAAATGCCAAGTCAGCCAAGCACCCCGGAATTCTCGGTCAGAAACCAAGCCAGCCAGGCACCCCGGGTTTCTCGGTCACATCACAAGCCAAGGGCAAAATGCTAAGTCAAATGGAGGGAACTCAAAGGCACGAAGGAGGGAAATTGAAATCCCAAAATTTGAAGTTCAAATTTGAACTCAAATTGAGATAGAGATGAGGCTAACACGGCCAAATCTTAGGAGTCCAAGAGAGCCAAGTGTCTCATCAAGGAACCTTACCAAAATAAGGATTCCTTAAAAATAGGCCAAGTCAAAACAAATCCATCTACAAGCCAACAAGGATTCCTTGATTTTCTAAGGTTTATCTTCAAGGGCTTATCAAGAATCCTTCCAAAACAAGGATTCCTTGATTTTCGGTGGGAGGTATTCAAAGGCAGCCACACGTGGCCAACAAGTCAAGCAAAGTGCCACACCATCTAGGTCAAGCCGCCAAGGAGAAGATAGATTAGGATTTGACTAAGTCTAGATAGATTCTTCCTAGATTGCAGCTTTGATTTAATTTAACTAAGTTAATCTTCATTTTAATTCGGATTTGAGGTCCAACTTGTGGAACCCTAATCCTAGTTCCCACTTCTATATGTATTTCGTTTTATGGATGAATAAAATTAGAGTTGATTTTCGGATTAAGTCCCTTGTGTTAGTGAGTGAGTCTCCTAGCAATCTTGGCCAACCCAAGAACCCGTTCTTATCAAGTTACCTAGGTGGCTTTTGGCGAACTTCGTAGGCTTATCAAACACTTAGTGTTTGTGGCGCCCTTACCATCTCATATCCCCCTTCCAAATTCTTCCCTAGCCCTTAAACACTTAACCATTCCAAAGCCAAAGTTAACACTTTCGCAAACAAAAGCCTTAAATCAAGTGCAAAGTTAAAATCAAAGTGTGACACTTCCAAGCAAGAAACGGTCCAAGCAATTCTCTCAAAAGGAGGATTGTCAAAAAGGCAATCACCCCCCTAAGGTTGTCATCAACAAATCTTTGTCATCTTCAAATAATATTCTTTATCAATTGTAACTGAAAATGGTGAGCAAATATTGCATTATGTTAATTTCCAAGGGGTTGTCTATCAAATCGTAGGGAAACCCCCCCACCCTTGTTTGCTATCACTTATAGGCAAACCATGATGGTTCCCACATGACTCTACCATGAATCAAGGCCTATTTTGGACTAGATTAATCCTAATACATGGCTGGTTACATTGCACCCTTCCAGCCATGTTCAACACGAAAATAATGCAAGTAAATGTCCTACATGGGAATTCTTAAGTAATTAAATTACAAAATGCAAGACACTTTGAATTTCCATGAAGTGGTCTAGCCAATTGAATGAGAAATTCGGCCACCCTTTAATGCCTTGGTCCCCACGAGTTTAAGGAAGCAATTTTGGACTTTGAGTTGTACATAGGTCTTGGCTGGATGCATTGCACGAAACTCACACCCACATTTATCATGATTGAGTTCCCCATTCAGTTGTATTAAATGGGTGGAGGCTTTGCACAAAAATCATCCTCTTCATTTATCAATATGGAGTTTCCCATTTGGATACATTAAGTGAGTGCACGAAACTCACACCCTCATTTACCATGCTTGAGTTCCCAATCTGGTGCAATAAGTACATCCTCTCTCCATCTTTTAATGATGTTGAATAAAGTTAATGCTATGGTCCCCACAAGTTTAAGGCAATCTTTATTCTGAATTCAAGTAAACGAAAGTAAGTTAGAACTAGTAAAAAAAAATTAGGACACATTAAAGATGTCCTAGCCATGCCTTGGACACGGCCTTGGCCCAATTAAGATGTTTGGGAATTATTTTCCCAATTTCGGCCAATATGCAAAGTCTCATAATGAATGAAGTGAGGACTCCCTTGATTTGAACGTGGAGCATTCTCTTTGATGCCTTCCATGAGTAGTCCAAGTGCCTCTTGTACCTGTTTGGCCCTTGCCCTTGGCATGGGGCCACCTACGCCACTTAAATTATCATTTTCCAGTTTGGGCTCACTTGGGTTCACATCACAAAGCAACCACAAAATCCATGGATAAGTCAACCCATGGTGCTTCGGGTATGGGCAATGGTGTGTAAAGTCCAAGGGGCATGGCCTTGGACTTAGCCCGTTTACAAACTATGCACCTTTCACAAAGTGGTTGCACATCATGCCTCATGTGAGGCCAATAGAAATGCTCCTTTAGGATATCTAGGGTTTTTGAAACCCCAATGTGTCCCATATGCCCTCCCTCATGGGCTTCCCTCACAAATAACTCTCGGATGGAACCTTTAGGCACACAAACCCTATTTCCACGAAATAGGATTCCTTCCAACTTGAAATAACCATCTTGGGCCGTTTGAGGGTATCCTTGGTAAATTTCTCCGAAATCTCCATCCAACTCATAGGTATCTTTGAGGCACTCAAGACTAAGTAGTTTGGTATTAAGGGTAGCCACTAAGGCATACCTCCTTGATAGGGCATCTGCCACAACATTAGTCTTTCCCTTTTTGTGTTTGACCACATAAGGAAATTGCTCAAGAAACTCCACCCACTTGGCATGCCTTTTATTCAACTTGCCTTTGCCCTTCAAGTACTTTAGTGACTCATGATCACTATGGATAACAAATTCCTTAGGCAATAGATAATGTTGCCAAGTTTGTAGGGCCCTAATGATAGCAACCTCCTTGCGGGGGTTGGTATTTTTATATGATCGTTTTGTTTGAAGACTCGGTCTAGAAAACTTTAGGAATTTTTGGTTGTATTTTTGGGTGTTTTTGCTTGGTCTCGGCTGGCTATTGGCTTTGATGGGTGGAGAATATATTTGGCTTGGGGAATGGTGTCTTTGGCCAAGGCTTGAGTATGGGGATTGTTTGGGATAGTGTTTAGGCAAGGGGAGTCTCGGTTAGGTTGGGATATTGTGTTTGTCCGAGGCTTGATGTGGTTTGGTTATGCTTTGGTCACGATTTGGATATAAGAAAAGGTGAAGAAGAATGAAATGGAATGGCGCCACAAACTGAGTTGTTTGATAAGCCAAAGGTAGTTCGCCACAAACAAGGATATTTGATAAGAACAAAGCAGCCCTTATAGTTAAGAAGAAAGAAAAGAAGAAAAAAATAAAAGAAAAATAGTTTGGTGGCCTCTCGAGGCGAAGTTAAGGGTGCTTTAATCTCAAAGCAGCCCTTATATTTATTATACTGACATGATGTTACTCTAACCTCTGTTTCTGTGCCTGATAAATTGCCACCCTTTGTTAAAGGGTTTCTGCAAGAGTTCGAGGATGTGTTCCACAAGGAAGTCCCACGTGGATTACCACCTTTGAGGGGAATTGAGCATCATATCGATCTCATTCTGGGGGCTTCTTTACCCAATAGGTCTTCCTATAGGAGCAACCCCCATGATACGCAGGAAATAAAAAAGTAGATCGATGAGCTAATGGAAAAGGGTTGGGTCCAACAAAGCATTTGCCCATGTGTTGTGCCAGTGATATTGGTACCCAAAAAGAATGGAAGCTGGAGGATGTGCACAGACTGTCGGGCCATCAATAACATCAATGTAAAGTATCGCCATCCTATCCCTAGACTTGATGATTTATTAGATGACTTATATGGTGCATGCCTATTTAGTAAAATTGATTTAAAAAGTGGGTATCACCAGATAAGAATAAGGGAGGGGGATGAATGGAAGACTGCTTTGAAGACAAAGTCGGGTCTTTATGAGTGGCTTGTTATGCCCTTCGGGCTGACTAATGCCCCGAGCAAATTTATGAGGTTAATGAACCATGTGCTCAAAGATTTTTTGGGGAAATTTGTGGTCGTCTACTTTGACGACATCTTAATTTATATTAAAACTGAAAGCGAGCATCATGAACACCTCAGAAGTGTTTTCCTCATGCTAAGAGCTGAAAAGCTCTATGCTAATCTTGAGAAATGTTCTTTTTATGTGGATCATGTGATCTTTTTGGGTTCTTTTTGTGATCTTTTTGGGTTTTTTAATACATAGTGACCATGAATCACTAAAGTATTTGAAAGGGCAAGGCAAGCTTAACAAACGCCATGCCAAATGGGTTAAATTTCTAGAGCAATTCCCTTATGTTTTAAAGCATAAGAAGGGAAAAGCCAACACTGTGGCAGATGCTCTATCGAGGAGACATATTCTTCTCTACACCCTCGAGACTAAACTGTATGGTCTCGAATTTCTGAAAGAGCTTTACTTGCATGATTCTGATTTCTCTGATTTATATAATAAATGTGTGAGTATTGCTGTTAATGGTTACTATAGGCACGAAGGGTTCCTTTTCAAGGAAAACCGCTTGTGTGTGCCTAAGAGTTCAATCCGAGACTTGCTTGTTAAGGAGTCTCGTGAGGGAGGGTTAATGGGACACTTCAGAATCCCTAAAACCCTTGACATGCTCAAGGAGCATTTTTACTGGCCTAAGATGAAAAGGGATGTGCGAAAGCACTATGAGCAGTGTCTGATCTATAAAAAGGCCAAGTCCAAAGGGATGCCACATGGGCTTTATACGCCCTTACCCGTGCCTGAATCACCATGGTTAGACATATCCATGGATTTTATAGTGGCTTTACCCAGGACTCGAAACGGCAAGGATTCCATCTTTGTCGTAGTGGACTATTTTTCCAAAATGGCCAACTTTATACCTTGTAAGAAGGTTGATGATGCTTGCCACGTGGCTGATCTCTTTTTCAAAGAGATTGTGAGGCTCTATGGCCTCCCAAGGAGCATTGTAAGTGATAGGGACACTAAGTTCCTTAGTCACTTCTAGAGAACCCTATGGGGTAAAATAGGAACTAAACTCCTATTTTCCACAACTTGCCATCCCCAAACAGATGACCAAACTGAGGTTGTGAACCGAGTACTGTCCACACTCCTAAAGGTAGTTTTAAAGAAAAACCTCAAGGCTTGGGAAGATAGCCTACCACATGTGGAATTTGCGTATAATAGGAGAGTACATAGCACCACGGGATGCTCACCTTTTGAGGTAGTTTATGGGTTCAACCCTTTGACCCTGCTGGATTTACTACCTCTATATGACTCTAAAACCCTTAAGCATAAAGATGGTAAGGCCAAAGCCGAGTATGTTAAACGGCTTCATGAATAGATAAAGGCCAAAATTGAAAAAAAGAATGAGGGCTATGCTAGGCAAGCCAATAAGGGTAGGAAAGAGGTTATCTTCGAACCTGGAGACCTAGTCTGGGTTCATATGCGGAAGGAGAGGTTCCCATCCCAAAGGAAGTCGAAGCTTCAACCTAGATGGGATGGACCCTTCAAGGTCCTTGAGAGAATCAATATTAATGCCTATAAAATTGATATCCCGAGTGATTATGGCAACGTTACTGCCAGTTTTAATGTTGCTGATCTTTCTCTTTTTGAAACAGGTAATGAAGACCTTGATTCGAGGTCGAATTCAGTCCAAGAAGGAGGGGATGTTAGAAATCCACCAAGGCCCATCAACCTAGATGACCTAATGGGCCTATGGGGGAGCCATAACTAGGGCCAGGGCCAAGAAAGCCCAAGGCACACTTGACCAATTAATATTGAACATTCAAGCATCAACTGGGCCAAGTGACACCACAAGGCCCATAACGTGCCTCACCTTAGAGGACACTTCCCTTGAAGGCCACGACCAAGCAAGGGATGACTAAGGGTTTGTTTGTTGTCTTCATTCAAATAAGTGGTTTTAAACCACAAGCTTTTATTTAATATTTTGTCTTAAATTATTTTCATATATTAACTATGACTTCTTTTGTGTAGGAGTAGATTGGCCAGCCTTGTTCAAGCCCAGGCCACGCTGCATTCTAAAAGTGGAGTTGACCTGGCCTTAGGCGCCACATTCTCCGCACCAGGTTGGAAGCCACGGCCAAGACTGACTAAGCCAACTGACTGGACCAGGCGTCGGGTTTTCCGCCTCTGACCTAGCCAAGATGTTTTTGTGGGCGCAACATATGTGAAGGCCAGCATGCCTTGGTGACTCAGCCAAGGCACCTTAAGTTCCGCCCAAGCCACAAGACCAGCCAAAGATCAAACCTTAATGGCGTACCATTATTTTTTGCTCATGCCTTCATTATGGATTCTTGAATTAACTACATTGATGGCCAAGCCGATTTCCTACATGGCCAACTTCAAAGGAATAAAGCCAACCACCAAATCAGCCACGACTTTATGGAAATAATAAAGAGGGACAACCATCCCATATTTCCAGCCCATGGCATTGAAGGCACAAGTTTAAACACGGCCAACAACATAAGGAAATGAGCACATGCTTAAACATTCAAATTTGAATGGGAATTCAATGTCTTTGGCTTAGTTTATGGCCGTGGGGGTGGATTTTTGGGCTGGTGCGTGGCTAGGAAATTTTGACCGAGGCTTTTATATCCTGGGTAGTTTTTCTAGTCGAGGGTAGGTGTAGGAGATGTGTTTGGGTTTGTTTGGTCGTGTATGGTAGGTTATGAATGAGGATGAGGGGGTAGCTGGATAAAAGAAAATGGAAGAAGACTTGAGGAGAAGGTGCCACAAGCTTGTAGCTTGATAAACCAAGTGAAGTCCACCACAACAAGGATGTTGATGAGGATGATAGTAAGCACCAAACCAATGAAGGTGATAAGCCAGAAACGCCACAAGAAAGCTTGATAAGTTAAAAGGGTAGGAGCAAAGCTCAACTAAAACAACAAAGTGTTTTTCAATTAAAATTCAAATCTATCTTATTCAAGTGTAATTAGAAAATACATATAGTGAGGGCTGGCCTAAGGCTCCCATTATAGTCAATTCGTGACTTAATTGCCTAGGCTTAACTATGGCTGCTGTTTTGATTTAGCCTTCATTGTACTATTCAAATTACAACTTAAACACTAAGCAAAAGACCAGGGTCGTATTGATTCAGCCATGAATACAATATTCAGAATTCAAATTATACTTTAAACACTAAGAAAAAGACTAGGGCTGTATTGATTCAGCCTTAAAAAGCATTATTCAAATTCAAATTTAGTCTTTATCACCTAAGCAAGAGATTAGGGGAGAGTTATATGGCTCATTTTGTGATCCTCACGTGTTGTCTCCATAAAGTAGCATTTGCCATGTAAATGATCACACCATTGCTTCGATTTTTGCACCATGTAGGCTAATGCTAACTTGACTTGAATCGGTGCATTGAAATTGTCTTAATTCCTTTGATGGCCGAATATGGAAAAGAATAACTCTTGCTGGCCCAGTTTTGGAAAGCTTTTATGTTGGTATGAATTTGAATTTGGTCCATCAATGAAGTGTTGTCCCAATAAGGCAACAATTGAAATGCTTTAGTAAATGCATAAGGTGTGCCTTTATTGCTTGGTGGACGAATTTGGCAAGTCTTAATGTTGGTCCCTTTTTGTAATGATTCATCAATGTAGCATTAGTGTGTTGATTGCTTATTTAGAAAGTCTTTAAACCATGTTGGCCGAGTTGGAAGGTGCTGAAACCTTGCTGGCCGAGTTTGGAAGGTGTTTAAACCTTGCTGGCCGAGTTTGGAAAGTGCTTAAACCTTGTTGGCCGAGTTTGGAAGGTGTTTAGACCTTGCTGGCCGATTTTGGAAGGTTTTAATGAGTTCTCCACGTGCTGATGCCTTCTTAGTCATCCACATGGTAGAAAATAGGAAAACCTCCTTGCTGGCCGAGTTTGGAAAGCATTAATAAGTACTTCAACGTGTCCATGCCCATCCTAGTCACCCACACGGTTGAAGTTGAATATGTTCCTGGTCAAGAAATCTTCATAGCTCTTTCTTCAGGTGGCAATCATAGATTACATTGCACGAGGCCAAAAATAGGATATAAAGCATAAAACATAAAATAAACATATTCTCCAAGAAAAATAAAACATAACTTAAAATAATGGTGGGACATAAGACCCCCACTAATTTAATGCAAAAAATGAAGTAGAAATCATTAAGCTCTTAAGGAAAAGTGGCCTCCATCGGGTGGTTCATCTAATTGTATGGCATGCTTGATAGATTTGTTGGCCTTCTTAGGCTTGGGCCTAGGCGGGTTGCTATCATCTTCTCATCCGAGACTCAACTTCAAACAAAACGATCATACAAAAATACCAACCCCCACAAGGAGGTTGCTATCAATAGTAAGCACCACACTAATGAAGGTGATAAGCCAGAAACGCCACAAGAAAGCTTGATAAGTTAAAAGGGTAGGAGCAAAGGTCAACTAAAACAACAAAGTGTTTTTCTCTTAAAATTCAAATCTGTCTTATTCAAGCATAGAAAAGTACATATATAGTGGGGCTGGCCGTGAGGCTCCCAAGTGCTTTGCTATATTTCTCATGCCCAAGCTTGGCACGGATTCGTGAGTCAACTTGACTCTTTATGGTTGGACTTAATGCAAATTCGAAAAATAATAAAGCTTGGCCCCAAACATGGGGCAAGTTACATGGCTTCCGTGTTAATGCTTTAAAACATAATTCAATTCATGTGATTTCCCTACTCAGCTATAATAATGTCGTGGCTAGGTACACGGAATATGTTTCCCATAGCTTTAATGCCAAATATGCACATATGCAATTTATTTGAATAATTGCCATGTGTGAAAATTCTTCTCTTAATGGTGTGGCCGAATTGCAAGTTGTTGTGCCTAGGCTGAGTCAGCCTTTAAATGCTAGGCAGAAAAATAGGCAGGCATTTTAAATGGATTTCATGCCTGGCCTGGCCTTCTGCTTGGGCTGAATCAACTTTTAAATGCTTAGCTAAATGCATGGTAGGCTAGTTTTGTCTTGATTTAGCCATTGAAAGTGATAGCAACCCGCCAAGGGCCATCAACTTAGATGTTCAAATGGGCCTAAGAGGACCCATAACTCGGGCCAGGCCCAAGAAAGCCCAAAGCGCCATTAGCCAATTTGTGCTAAATCTTGAAGCATTACTTGGGCCAAGTGACAAAATGAGGCCCATTAATTGCCTCCTTGTAGAGAATGAGCCTTTTGAAGGCCACGACCAAGAATAGGCCTTACTTAATTTTCTTTTCTTAAGCTTTTAATAAGTGGACCAACCACCTTTATTATGCCTACTATTTTAAGCATGCTATTATTTTAATTAAGTTGACTAATAACCATTTTAATGTGTTTCAGCCAAAGCCAAAGTCTGACCGAGCCAGCTGACCTGGACCAGGCGCCGGATTTTCCGCCTCTGACCTGGCCAAGATGCACCATGTGCCGTGTCACACTTGAAGGCCAGCTAACCTTGTTGACTCATCCAAGGCGCCTTTATTTCAGCCAAAGCCTTCTAGCCCATCCCGCATCTTCCGCCTCACTTTAAAGCATGCATTCAAGGCTGAATTTCAAATTCAAATGGGACTTAAACTCACATCCCATGTCTTCCGCCCACCTTAAAGAAGAATTCAGACAAGCCTCACAAATTAAATGCCCAGCTGATCTTCTTTTTGTTTTTAATCAATTCAAGAAGGACAAATGCTAAAGAAAAGGGGGTCTGGCCGAGAATCTTCAACACAAAGTAATGGAGGGATTCAAATGTTCAAGCACATGTGCTAAAACCAAGGGAATGTATTAAATCTTGGCATAACACATATGCAAAAGAAAATGGAAAACTTAATGAGGCACACAACTATGGTGTCCAAGTGCATCTGAATTCAAATTCAACTAAGCCATCAAGACACCACCTTATTCTACTCCTCATGTTAAAGACACACTCCCTTATTTCCTGCTTGGTTTAACTCCATTGCATTATGGCCGAATAAGCTTTGAATTAAGCCATTAAGATTGTAATAATGCCTAGCCATATGGTTTGAAATTCGAATTGCTTGTAATAGTTAATGAATTTGGGAAGCCTTAGGAGGCCAGCCCACCTATATGTATTCATACTCTCAAAGAATGAGGTATCTTGAATTTTATGCAAAAACATATTAGTGAGATTTCTCTCCTAAGCTTCTTGGTTAACCAAGAGTATAGTTGACAGCAACCTCCTTGAGGGGTTGGTGTAATTGCGATCGTTTTGCTTGATAATCAAATAATTAGTTTGGAATTGGCTTAGAATAGGGGTGTCTCGAATATGTGTGTATGTTTTGGGCTGGAATATGTTGATTTCGGTTTGAGGGCCGAGGCTTGGTGTTTTAGGACAATTTTGCACGGTTTATGGCTAAGAATGATTTTGGGTGCGCTATTTGTGGGTAGTGTTTGTTTTGGCCGAATTTGAGTTGGGGGTTGTTTTGTATTTGGTTTTTGGATGAATGTATGGTGTGTGAATTGTTCTTAGTTGTTTGGAATTCGGTTTGGGATGGGATAAGTGTATAATGTTGGATAAAAGAATGTGCAGGTGGTTGAAGGGGGAAAGCGCCACAAGCTTTAAGCTTGATAAGCCAAATATTATCGGCCACAACAAGGATGTTGATGAGGATTAAGAGAGGAGCCACACAAATGAAGGTGATAAGCCAAGGAACGCCACAAGACAAGTCTTGATAAGTTTGAGCATTCATTGCCTATTTCGAATTTAGCCTAAGAGTAATGGTTTACAATGAATTCTGAATTACACATGGGCTGAAAAAAATGAGAATTAAAACTAAGCCTTAAAGTCAATTCAGCACATGTTCCCTTTGAAGTTAATACATGGTTGGTTTTTAGCACATGTGTATATGAATTCGAATTTCCTCATCAATGTAGTGGTAGCAACCTCCTTGTGGGGGTTGGTATTTTTGAATGATCTTTTTGTTTGAAGTTGAGTCTCGGATGAGAGGATGTATTTTTGTTGGTTATTTTGGGTGTTTATGTGACTAGGGGTTGGCTTTTGGCTTTAGGTAGGCTAAGGCTTTGTATGGGTATGTTTGGCCTAGAGGGGGTCAAGTATTGTGTGGCTTAGTATTTGGCCGAGAGGGTAAGGTATGTTGGCTTAAGTGTTTTGGGAAGGGATAGGCTTGTGTTTAGGCCATGGTGTATGTTGGTCTCGGTGGGAATGTATGTAGGTGTTTAGGCCGAGGCTTATGATTGTGTGAGGGTAGGTTGGATAAAAGAAAATGAAGTATATAGAAGGATGATGGCGCCACAAACAATAGTTTGTTTGATAAGCCTATGAAGTTCTCCACAAACAAGGATGTTTGATAAGAACATATACTCTTGGTTCAACTAAGAAACTTAGGAGAGAAATCTCACTAACAAGTTTTTGCATAAAATTCAACCTATGTATTCCATGTTCAGAATTCATACATATAGGATGTGGGCTAGCCGTGAGGCTCCCTTTGAATTTTGAAAGTAATCTATCATTATTACATTGATGACCATATCCTAACACGGGGCTAAGCCTAAGGGAAACTTATTGCCTAATTGAATGTGAAATTGGCACATGTTGAATGTACTTGGACATTGGGTGCCAAGTAACATGGCTACACTTTGAAACATCTTGAAATGTTTCCTTTTGTGCTCATTCAAATATTGATTTGCCCATAAGTATTGAAGTTAAGTCGAGCCAATCATAAGGGACGGTGACTTTTGAAAGGAAGCTATGCAAATAAATGAAGGCCAAATTTTGAATCTTCATGAGGAATCATCAAGTCTCGACTAGACAAAAGGCAAGCATCCAGGCGCATCATTAAAGAGGCCATACCAGCCAAGTCAGTCACGTGGCAATTGCATCAAAATCTGACCAGGCTGCTAGGGTCTTGAAAGGCATTCAATGCGCCCACCATATTATCCGCCCAGTTTTCAATGGCTGAATTAAGACAAGGCAAGCCCACCATGTGTTTAGCCAAGCACTTAAGAGCTGACCACACACAAGCTGAAGACCAGGCCATGCGTTAAAGTCCATCAATGCACCTACCATATTTTCCGCCCAACTTTCAATGGCAGAATTAAGACAAGGCAAGCCCACCATGTGTTCAGCCAAGCACTTAAGAGCTGACCACACACAAACTGAAGACCAGGCCATGCGTTAAAGTCCATCAATGCGCCTACCATATTTTCCGCCCAGCTTTCAATGGCTGAATCAAGACAAAACCAGCCTACCATGCATTCAGCTAAGCATTTAAAAGCTGACTCAGCCCAAGCAGAAGGCCAGGCCAGGCATGAAAGCCATTTAAAACACCTGCGTATTTTCCGCCTAGCATTTAAAGGCTGACTCAGCCTAGGCACAACAACTTGCAACTCGGCCAGACCATCAAGAGAAGAATTTTCACACATGGCAATTATTCAAATAAATTGCACATGTGCATATTTGGCATTAAAGCCATGGGAAACATATTCCTTGAACCTAGCCACCACATTATTATAGCTGAGTAGGGAAATCACATGAATTGAATTATGTTTTAAAGCATTAACACTAAAGCCATGTAACTTGCCCCATGTTGGGAGCCAAGCTTTATTATTTTTCGAATTTGTATTAAGTCCAGCCCTAAAGAGTCAAGCTGACTCACCAATCCGTGCCAAGCTTAGGCATGAGAAATATGGCAAAGCACTTGGGAGCCTCAAGGCCAGCCCCACTATATATGTACTTTTCTAAGCTTGAATAAAACAAATTTGAATTTTAGGAGAAAAACACTTTGTTGTTTTAGTTGACCTTTGCTCCTACCCTTTTAACTTATCAAGCTTTCTTGTGGCGTTTCTGGCTTATCACCTTCATTGGTGTGGTGCTTACTATCATCCTCATCAACATCCTTGTTGTGGTGGACTTCACTTGGTTTATCAAGCTACAAGCTTGTGGCACCTTCTCCTCAAGTCTTCTTCATTTTTCTTTTATCCAGCTACCCCCTCATCCTCATTCATAACCTACCATATACGGCCAAACAAACCCAAACACATCTCCTACACCTACCCTCGACCAGAAAAACTACCCAGGATATAAAAGCCTCGGTCAGAATTTCCTAGCCACGCACCAACCCAAAAATCCACCCCCACGGCCATAAACTAAGCCAAAGACAATCCCTATCAACCATAAACTAAAGCCAACCCAAAAGACCCAAAAATAATACTTAGAACCCCCACTCCTCACAAAACCGAGAACAACAACCCCATAACCCATTGCCTCACCCAACCATAAACCAAAACATCCATTAAAACCAAAAATACCAAAAATAGCAACAAAACCCGAATTCCCATTTACCTAGTACAATTTCGCACTAAATTTTTGTGTTTCAAGCAAAACGATTGCAAAGAACACCAACCCCCACAAGGAGGTTGCTGTCAAAATCCGAGGCATCAAGTGAGGAGGAAGAAGTGGATCATGATGGAGATGCCTTTATGCCTGATGGAGACCTACTCGTGGTGAGAAGGCTGCTTGGCAGCCAAGCAAAGGAACATGAGGAAAGCCAGAGGGAAAATATTTTCCACTCTCGGTGCTTGGTTAAGGGCAATGTTTGCTCCTTAATCATTGATGGCGGCAATTGTGCTAATGTGGTTAGCACAAGGTTGGTGACTAAGCTTGGCTTGGCTACAAAGATACACCCCACGCCTTACAAGCTACAATGGCTAAGTGAGGTTGGAGAGATGGTTGTGAACAAGCAAGCTGAGGTTCCTTTCTCGGTTGGTAAGTATGAGGACCTAGTCCTAGGTGACGTGGTCGAGATGGAAGCCAGCCATATGCTACTAGGGAGGCCTTGGCAGTATGATAAGAAGGCCATCCATGATGGCTACTCTAACAAGTACACATTCATGCAAGGTTCCCAGAAGAGGCTCAAGGAAAAGATGAGCCTAGAGAATAAGGAAACAAGGAAGCTCATGACGGATGGTGGAGAGCAAAAGAAGAGCTTCTTTGTGACCAAAGGAGAGGTAAAAAGGGCACTCACCTTGAGGCAGCCCATGTACCTACTAGTATGCCGTAGCTACTGCCTTAGCAATGAGGAAAATGATGAGGCATCAATGCCTAAATTCTTGAAAGAGTTATTGGCTGAGTTCAAGGATGTATTCCCTAAGGATGTCCCTAGTGGCCTTCCTCCCTTAAGGGGAATTGAGCATCATATTGACTTAGTCCCGGGAGCATCCCTACCCAATAGGCCAGCCTATAGGAGTAACCCTCAAGAGTCTCAAGAGATTCAAAGGAAAATTGAGGGGTTGATGCAAAAGGGATGGGTTCAAGAGAGCATGAGCCCATGTGCTGTCCCAGTCATCCTAGTCCCTAAAAAGGATGGATCATGGAGGATGTGTACTGATTGTAGGGCTGTTAACAACATCACAATCAAGTTTGAAAAGTGGATACCATCAAATCCGGATCCGAGAAGGTGATGAATGGAAAACTGCCTTTAAAACCAAGTTTGGTTTGTATGAGTGGTTAGTCATTCCCTTTGGGTTGACCAATGCCCCAAGCATATTTATGCGCTTGATGAACCAAGTTCTAAGGGCTTTCATTGGAAATTTTGTTGTGGTGTACTTTGATGACATCCTTATCTATAGCAAGAACATTGAGGAGCACCATGTGCACTTACAAGATATTTTGCTAGTTTTAAGGAAAGAGAAGCTATATGCCAATTTTGAGAAGTGTTGCTTCTATGTTGATCACGTGATCTTGTTAGGCTTTATCATAAATGCCAAAGGAGTCCATGTAGACCCTGAAAAGATTAAGGCCATACGTGAATGGCCCACTCCAAAGACAACCACGGATGTTAGGAGCTTTCATGGGTTGGCTAGCTTCTACCGAAGGTTTGTCAAGGACTTTAGTACCTTGGTTGCGCCCCTCAATGAGGTGGTTAAGAAAAACGTGGGCTTCAAATGGGGAGAGAAGCAAGAAGAAGCTTTTGAGAAGCTTAAGGAGCGGTTGACACTTGCCCATATTCTCGTGCTACCAAATTTATCAAAGTCCTTTGAGATTGAATGTGATGCCTCCAATGTAGGCATTGGAGCCGTCCTCATGCAAGAAGGACATCCCATTGCATACTTTAGTGAGAAATTGGGAGGGGCAGCCCTAAACTATTCCACATATGACAAGGAGTTGTATGCATTGGTTAGGGCCCTACAAACTTGTTAACATTATCTCTTGCCTAAGGAGTTTGTTATCCATAGTGATCATGAGTCACAAAAATACTTAAAGGGCCAAGGCAAGCTGAACAAAAGGCATGCCAAGTGGGTGGAGTTCCATGAGCAATTCCCTTATGTGGTCAAGCACAAAAAGGGAAAGGCTAATGTTGTGGTAGATGCCCTATCAAGGAAGTATGCCTTAGTGGCTACCCTTGAGACCAAGTTACTTGGGCTTGAGTGCCTCAAAAGGTACTTATGAGTTGGATGGAGACTCCGGAGAGATTTACCAAGGGTGCTCTCAAACGGCCCAAGATGGTTATTTCAAAGTGGAAGGAATCCTATTTCGTGGGAATAGGGTTTGTGTGCCTAAGGGATCCATCCGAGAATTGTTTGTAAGGGAAGCACATGAGGGAGGGCTTATGGGACACTTTGGGGTTCCAAAAACCCTAGATGTCCTAAAGGAACATTTCTATTGGCCTCACATGAGGCATGATGTGCAAGCACTTTGTGAAAGGTGCACTTTACACACCATTGCCCATACCCGAGGTACCATGGGTTGACTTATCCATGGACTTTGTGGTTTCTTTACCACGCACTCAAGGAGGAAACGACTCTATCTTTGTGGTGGTTGACCGATTCTCCAAAATGGCACACTTCATCCCTTGTAAAAAGGTGGATGATGCATGCCATGTTGCTGATTTGTTCTTCAAGGAAATTGTAAGGCTACATGGCCTTCCAAGGAGTATTGTGAGTGATAGGGACACCAAGTTCCTAAGTCACTTTTGGAGGACCCTTTGGGGTAAGATAGGAACAAAAATGATGTTTTCAACCACATGCCACCCCCAAGCGGATGGCCATACTGAAGTGGTTAATAGGACCCTCTCAACACTCTTGAGATCCGTCTTAGGAAAGAATCTTAAGGCTTGGGAAGCATGCCTTCCACACATTGAGTTTGCCTAAAATAGGACAACTCATGGGTCAACAAGCCTATCTCCTTTTGAGGTGGTATACGGCTACAACCTGTTAACCCCCCTTGACCTACTTCCCTTAATTCATCTCTCTTGAAGCACAAGGATGGCAAAGCCAAGGCTGCCTTTGTCAAGAAGATCCATGAAAAGGTCAAGGCCTAAATTGAGAAGAGGACTGAAAGGTATACTAGGTCAGCCAACAAGGAAAGAAAGGATATCATCTTTGAGCCCGGAGATTGGGTTTGGGTTCATATGAGGAAGGAAAGGTTTCCTACACAAATGAAATCTAAGCTACAACCAAGGGGAGATGGCCCATTTCAAGTTTTGGAGAGGATCAACAACAATGCCTACAAGATAGACCTACCAGGAGAATATGGTAACATTAGTGCCACATTCAATGTGGCTGACTAAAGCTACTTCGATGAAGATTCGAGGACGAATTCTTTAAAAGAAGGAGGGGATTATGAGAGTCCCATCATGGATGACAAGTCCATACAAGGCCTAGGGGGTCCCATGACCTGAGCCAAGGCAAAAGGGCTAAACAAGCCCTTGAAAGACTCGTGGGTAGAACCCTTGAGTCAAGCCAAGGGACCAACACCAATGCTAGGCCAATTCACTTCATGGTCCAAGAAGAGGACTTGGGAGGCCACGGCCTCAAGGCAGCTACGTAGCTTGCCTTTACATGCTTTCAATAAGTGGGCCATTCCTTGACCCACATGCAATTAGATTTATTTTACTCTTGTTTAATTTTATTTCCTTGTATTTTAATTATGTTGCTTAAATTATGGAAGAAGGTGATTGTTTGCTAAGTGTTTCAGGGATAGGCCCAAAGCCCAAGCAAAGGCCAAGCCAGGCCATCAAAGCCTCGGTCAGGATTCCAAGTCTGCCAAGCCAGGCCAGCAAGCCGGATTTCTCGGTCAAGAGGCCAAGTCAGCCAGGCTATGGATTTCTCGACCAAAAGCCAAGTCAGCCAGGGCAGTAAAGCCTCGACCAAGATTCCTAATCAGCCAAGCCTGGCCAGCATTCCGAAATTCTCGGTCAAAAGGCCAAGTCAGCCAGGCCCCAAAATTCTCGGCCAAAAGCCAAGTCAGCCAGGCACCTCGGAGTTCTCGGTCAAAAACCAAGCTAGCCAGGTACTCGGGGTTTCTCGGTCACATCACAAGCCAAGGGCAAAATGCTAAGTCAAATGGAGGGAACTGAAAGGCACGAAGGAGGGAAATTGAAATCCCAAAATTTGATGTTCAAATTTGAAATCAGATTGAATCCCCCTTCCACATTCTGCCCTAGCCCTTAAACAGTTGACCATTCCAAAGCCAAAGTTAAAACTTCCGCAAACAAAAGCCCTAAATCAAGTGAAAAGTTCAAATCAAAGTGTGAGACTTCCAAGCAAGAAACGGTCCAAGCAATTCTCTCAAACGGAGAATTGTCAAAAAGGCAATCACCCCCCTAAGGTTGTCATCAATCAGTTAAAATGGTTAAGAGAAATTGGAGAAATGGTTGTCAACCAGGAAGCTGAGATCCCATTTTCCATTGGGAAGTATGAGGACACTGTATTGTGTGACGTAGTCACCATACAGGCCAGCCACATACTATTAGGCAGGCCTTGGAAACATGATCGGAAAGCCATCCATGATGGGTTTTCCAACAAATATACCTTTGTAGTTAAAGAAAAGAAAATTGTACTCTCACCCTTGTCTCCAAAACAAGTGAGTGAATGATAACAATCTTAGGGGGGGTGATTGCCTTTTTGACAAGTCTCCCTTTGAGAGAATTGCTTGGACCGTTTCTTGCTTGGAAGTCTCACACTTTTATTTGAACTTTGCACTTGATTTAGGGCTTTTGTTTGCGGAAGTGTTAACTTTGGCTTTGGATTGGTTAAGTGTTAACTTTGGCTAGGGCAGAATGTGGAAAGGGGATATGAGATGGTAAGGGCGCCACAAACACTAAGTGTTTGATAAGCCTACGAAGTTCGCCACAAGCCACCTAGGTAACTTGATAAGAACGGTTCCTTGGCTTGGCCAAGATTGCTAGGAGACTCACTCACTAACACAAGGGACTTAATCCGAAAATCAACTCTAAATTTTATTAATGATCAAAACAAAATACATATAGAAGTGGCAACTAGGATTAGGGTTCCACAAGTTGGGCCTCGAATCCGAAAATAAAGGAAACTAACTTAGTTAATTTAAATCAACTACAAACTAGGAGGAATCTATCTAGACTTAGTCAAATCCTAATCTATCTTCTCCTTGGCGGCTTGACCTAGTTGGTGTGCCATCTTGATTGAGATGTTGGCCACATGTGGCTGCCTTGAGGAGCTCCCACCGAAAATCAAGGTATTCTTGTTTAGAAGGATTCTTGATAAACCTCTTGATGATAATCCTAGATTAAGTCTTTAGAAGACCTTATCTCCTCATCTGAGTTTGGGGCCTTTTGAAGATAGATTTGTTTTTCCTTGGCCTACTTTTAAGGAATCCTTATTTTGGTAAGGATCCTTGATGAGACACTTGGCTTCCTTGAACCATAAGACTTCGTCATGATAGCCTCATCTCTATCCCAATTTGAATTCAAATTTGAACTTCAAATTTTGGAATTTTCAATTTCCCTCCTTAGTGCCTTTGAGTTCCCTCCATTTGACTTAGCTTTCTGCCCTTGGCCTATGATGTGACCGAGGAACCTGGGATGCCTGGCTGACTTGGTTCTGACCGAGAGTTCCGGGGTGCCTGGCTGACTTGGCTTTTGCCCGAGAAATCCGGGGCTGGCTGACTTGGCCTTTTGACTGAGAATTCCGGAATGCTGGCTTGGCTTGGCTGACCTGGAATCCTGACCGAGGTCTTGCTGGCCTGGCTGACTTGGCTTTTGGCCGAGAAATCCGGGGTCTAGCTGACTTGGCTTTGTGACCGAGATATTCGGCCTGGCCTGGCTTGGCTGACTTGGAATCCTGACCGAGGCTTTGCTGGCCTGGCTTGGTCTTGGCTTGGGCTTTGGGCCTATCCCTGAAACACTTAGCAAACAATCACCTCCTTCCATATTTTAAGCAACATAATTAAATTACTTGGAAAATAAAACAAGATAAAATTAAACCTAATTGCATGTGGGTCAAGTAATGGCCCACTTATTGAAAGCATGTAAAGGCAAGCTAGGTAGTTGCCTTGAGGCCGTAGCCTCCGAAGTCCTCTTCTTGGACCATGAAGTGAATGGGCCTAGCATTGGTGCTAGCCCCTTGGCTTGACTCAAGGGTTCTGTCCACGAGTCTTTCAAGGGCTATTTTAGCCCTCTTTGCCTTGGCTCGAGTCATGGGGCCCCCTAGGCCTTGTATGGACTTGTCATCCATGATGGGACCCTCATCAGTGAAGATAAAAAAAAGTTAAAAGAAAAGATGGTTCAAGAAAAAAAGAATGATCCAGAAAAAAAAATTGAAAAAGAAAAGAAAAGTAGAAAAAAAGAAGAGGAAAATATTGAAAAAAAGAAAGAGAAGGAAAAAGGTTTACAAGCCTCTTCAGGCGAAGTAAAGGGTGCTTTAATCTCAAAGCCACCTTTATATTTTCTTTATTGCCTTGATTTCAAACTAACATATTCTTCTGTTTCTAAAGAACTGCCAATCTTTGTAAAAGGTTCTTGGTAGGATACACACGGTGTACAAGAAAACCAAAAGCAGATCCTAGTACCCAAGGAAAATAAAAGCTGGAGGATGTACACGGGCTGTCCAACCGCTTACTTTAGTAAGAAGTTGGGAGGACCTACTTTGAAACATCCCTTGTACGGTAAAGGCATTACAGACTTGGCAGCAATACTTGCTACCCAAGGAACTTGTACTCTATAGTGACCATGAGTCACTTAAATTTATGAAAGGGCGAGGCAAGCTGAATAAGCGCCATGCCAGATACAATGAATTTCTGGAGCAATCTCCTTATGTGTTAAGGCATAAGCGGGGAAAGGCCAGCATTGTGGCCAATGCACTCCCTAGGAGACATCTTTTGTTCTCCACTCTTGACACCAAGCTATATGGTCTCAAATTCCTAAAGGAACCTTACTCGCATGATACTACTTTTTCTGAATTAAACAAAAATTGTGTGAGTACTTTTGGGGATGGATTCCATAGGTACAAGGATTTCCTTTTCAATGAAAATTGCTTATGCGTACCGAAGAGTACAAAGGGTAAACCACAAGGGTTTTACACGCCCCTACCCAATCCTGAACCACCATGGATTAACATATCCATTTATTTTGAGGTGACCCTACCCAGGATCAAACATGCCAAGGGTCTTAATGATGCTTATAGAATTAATAATCCAAGTGTTTATGGCAATGTTAGTGCCAATCTTAATTTTGCTGATCTTTCTTTTTTTGAAACAGGTAACGACGACCTTGATCCGAGGTCGAATTCAGTCCAAGAATGAGGGGATGATAGCAAACCACCAAGGTTCATTAACCTGGATGACCTAATAGGCCTAGGGGGAGCCATAACTCGGGTCAAGGCCAAGAAAGCCCAAGCACTCTTGGCCAACTCATTCTAAACACACTAGCCTCAACTGGGCCAAGTGACAACATGA
The DNA here is from genome assembly GCA_009771035.1 of Lupinus albus. NCBI lineage: Eukaryota > Viridiplantae > Streptophyta > Magnoliopsida > Fabales > Fabaceae > Lupinus > Lupinus albus. The sequence continues at coordinate 5,172,429 of CM020011.1, read as the reverse complement.
GGCCCATAATGTGCCTCATCTTAGAGGATATTACCCTTGAAGGCCACGGCCAAACAACGGTTGATTAAAGGCTCTCGTAGTTTGCCTTAAAAATAAGTGGCTTTAAGCCCCACCTTTTCTCATTTTTAATTATTGGTGTTTATTTTCATCATCAACTAAGAAATGTACTTTTTATGTAGGAACATCATAGTAGCATGGGCCAGCCCAAAACCATTTTGGAACCTGACTAAGCAGCTGACCTAGTCAGGCGCCGCATGTCCCGCATCATGACTAGACCAGGCGCTAGAAGCTGACTGAGCATATGACTAGGCCAGGCGCCACATTTTCCGCCCCATGTGTCAAGGCCACAGCCATGCGTGCTGACTAGGCTGAGGCGCCACACTTTCAGCCAAAGTCATAAATGTAATTTTCAAAACATGGCCAAGCACAAGGAAGGCATCCCACACATTCAGCTCGTCTTAAACAAGGCACAATAAGGCTGAATTCAAACTTGAATCAACTTTAAAGTGTGGGCTAAATATGTCTTCAATATGCCTTCAATATGTCTTTGAATTTGATTTGCCTACATTAAAATCTCTGCCAAGGCACATAATTCACACATGGCTCAATTCAAACTAGGGAGTAAAGGCACCCACCAAATCAGCCACGGTTTTAAGAGGATTAACCAAGGAGGCAACCCTTCCATATTTTCCTCCTATGCCTTTAAGAAGCTACAACACGGCCAAGTATTATCAAGCACATGATCAGTGAGACTTGGCCAAGCAAATGCCAATGTCCAAATATATTTGGCATGTGTTTGATATGCACATTTAAATTAGCTTTTAAATTTCCATTAAGAATAGCACCATGTTTGAAGAATGTAATCAATGTAATAATGTAGCTTTCCATTTCAAATTCAAACTTCAAGGGGGGATCCTCACGGCCAGCCCACATACTATATGTAAGAATCAAACACATGGAATGAATTAGCTTGAATTTTATGCAAAAAGACATTAGTGAGATTACTCTCCTAAGTTTCTTGGTTTAACCAAGAGTTTATGTTCTTATCAAACATCCTTGTTTGTGGCGAACTTCCTAAGCTTATCAAACAAACCATTGTTTGTGGCGCCATTCACCTTCAATCTTCGTCATCTTCTTTTATCTAAACCAACAACCTCCATTAACCAACAAACTCCAAGCCTCGGTGATAGCAACCTCCTTGTGGGGGTTGGTATTTTTATAAGATCGTTTTGTTTGAAGTTGGGCTTTTGATTTCAAGAAGACTTTTTGTTGGTATTTTGGGGTGTTTATGTGCCTTGGGGTTGGCTTTTTGGCTTTTGGTAGGCTAAGGCTTTGTATGAGTATGTTTGGCCGAGAGGGAGTCAAGTAGGTTTGGGTTGAGTATTTGGCCGAGAGTGTGAAGTTTGTTGGCTTAAGTGTTTGGGAAGGAATAGGCTAGTGTTTAGGCCATGGTGTTATGTTGGTCTCGGTGGGGATGTGTGTAGGTTGTTTAGGCCGAGGCTTGGGTTTGTATGAGGTGTTGTTGGATAAAAGAAAATGAAGAATATTGAAGGATGATGGCGCCATAAATAATAGTTTGTTTGATGAGCCTATGAAGTTCGCCACAAACAAGGATGTTTGATAAGAACATAAACTCTTGGTTCAACCAAGAAACTTAGGAGAGAATTGTCACTAATGTCTTTTTGCATAAAATTCAAGCTAATTAATTCCATGAGTTTCATTCTTATATATAGTATGGGGGCTGGCTGTCAGGCTCCCTCTTTGGAGTTTGAATTTGAAAATGGCAAGCTACATTATTACATTGATCACATCTTTAAACATGAACTAAGCTTAAGGAAGACTTTAAAACTATCTTGAATGTGCATCTTAGCATATGCCTAATGTATGTGGACATTGGCTTGTGTATGGCCAAGTCATACGGCCTTGCCTTAGTGTTTTATTCGGCCATAGATGTTGGCTTTAAGCCTAGCCAAACTCAAGGGCCTTGTCCTTTGCTTCCTTGTTTAAGCCGAGGCGGAATTCTAGGATGGCTATTGAATTCCCATTCAAATTTGAATGTTTTGAACATGTTCTTATTTCCTCATGTTGCTGGCCGTGTTTGATTTATGCCTTCAATCCTTGGGCTGAAAATGTGGGATTGTTGTCTCTCCTTATTAATTCCATAACGCCATGGCTGATTTGGTACTTGTTTGAATTTGAATTCTTGAGCATGTGCTTGATAACACTTGGTTGCCTCCTTGGTTAATCCTCATAAAACCGTGGCTGATTTGGTGGGTGTCTTTACTCCCTTATTTGAATTTAGCCATGTGGTAATTATGTGTCTTGGCCGAGCCTTTAATGTAGGCAAATCAAATTCAAAAACACATTGAAAGCATGGGCGGAAATAATGGTAGGCGGAAGATATGGGATGTGAGTTTAAGTCCCATTTGAATTTAAAATTCAGCCTTGAATGCATGCTTTAAAGTGAGGCGGAAGATGGGGGATTGGCTTGAAGGCTTTGGCTGAAATAAAGGCGCCTTGGCTGAGTCAACAAGGTTGGCTGGCCTTCAAGTGTGACATGGCACATGGTGCATCTTGGCCAGGTCAGAGGCGGAAAATCTGGCGCCTGGTCCAGGTCAGCTGGCTCGGTCAGACTTTGGCTTTGGCTTAGTCAGCAACAAGATTGGGTTGTGGCTTTCATGGCTTGGGCTGAAACACATTAACATGGTTATTAGTCAACTTAATTAAAAAATAAAAGCATGCTTTAAATAGTACGCATAATGAACGTGGTTGGTCCACTTATTAAAAGCTTAAGGAAAGAAAATAAAGTAAGGCCTATTCTTGGTTGTGGCCTTCAAAAGGCTCATCCTCTAGAAGGAGGCAATTAATGGGCCTCATTTTGTCACTTGGCCCAAGTAATGCTTGAAGACTTACCACAAGTTGGCTAATGGCGCTTTGGGCTTTCTTGGGCCTGGCCCGAGTTATGGGTCCTCTTAGGCCCATTTGAACATCCAAGTTGATGGCCCTTGGCGGGTTGCTATCATCCCCTCCTTCTTGGACTGAAGTCGACCTCGAATCAAGGCCTTCATTATCTGTTTCAAAGAGACATAGGTTAGAAACATTAAAACTAGCACTAACATTTCCATAGTCACTTGGAATATTAATCTTATCAGCATTATTAAGACCTTTGGTATGTTTGATCCTGGGTAGGGTCACCTCAAAATACATTGATATGTCAATCCATGGTGGTTCAGGATTAGGTAGCGGCGTGTAAAGCCCTTGAGGTTTACCCTTTGTACTCTTCGGTACGCATAAGCCCTTGAGATTTTCCTAGAAAAGGAAATCCTTGTCCCTATGGGATCCTTTCCCAATAGTACTCACACAATTTTTGTTTAATTCAGAAAAATCAGGCAAGTAAGGTTCCTTTAAGAATTTGAGACCATATAGCTTGGTCTCAAGAGTGGAGAACAAAAGATGTCTCCTAGGGAGAGCATTGGCCACAATGCTGGCCTTTCCTCACTTATGCCTTAACACATAATGATACCACTTGATAGAAACCTCCTTATGGTTGGTATTTCCTTGAAGATCGTTTTGCTTGAAACTAGCCCGTTTAAAGTGAATTTGTGACTTTTAGATATTTTTTGGATAATTTTTGAGTTGTTTATGGGTGTTTCGGTTGGCTTAGGGTTTTAGGACCTGGACAATGTCTTTGGCCTGGTTTATGGCCGAAAGTAGTGAGGGGTGATTTGTTTAGGCTGTTTTGGTCAAAAGTGGCTTTAGGGGAGTTTTGGTGCGGCTGGACTTGGCTTAGGGTGCTTGGCTGTTTGGCTTTGTATTTGGCCGTGTATGGTTGGTCATGGGGATTTAAATTAAGGTAGGATAAATGAAGATGAAGTAGACTTGAGATGGTAGGCGCCACAAGCAAAGCTTGATAAGCCAAGTGTGTTCCGCCACAACAAGGATGTTGATGAGGATGGGTAGGCGCTACACGACTTAGGATGGTAAGCCAAAATAACGCCACAAGCAAAGCTTGATAAGTTAAAAAGGGTAAGGAGCTATGCTCAACTTCAAAACACAAAGGTTTTCTCTATTCTAATTCCAAGTTAAAGTTACAATTTGGATTCAGTTTACATATATATAAGCTAGGCCACGTGAGGCTCCTAAGCTTGAGTGTTTTCATATTTGAAATTCAAATTTAAAAGAATTACATAAGTAAAACCAAATGAATGTGGACGTTGGGTGAGGAATGGTGCATGGCTTGAGTGTTGGCACCAAAATTGACTTGAATTCATTCACATGCATGCTTGGCCGAAATTCTTGTGTTTCCATGCATGATAACACGCCTCCTTGTCTTAGCCTTAGATTGGCTGAGTTTTGGCAAGCTTTAGTAAGCCCGTCACGACTTATAATGTTCAAAACCGAAATTACTTAGTAAAATACAAAAATATGACTTGAAATAAAAGGTGGGACATAAGACCCCCACTTATTTAATACAACAAAATAAAGAAAAGGTCATTTAAGCCCATAAGTAAATATGGCCTTGGCGGGTTGCTATCACATAAGGAGATTGCTCCAGAAATTCATTGCATCTGGCATAGCGCTTATTCAGCTTGCCTCACCCTTTCAAAGATTTAAGTGACTCATGGTCACTACATAGTACAAGTTCCTTTGGTAGCAGGTATTGCTGCCAAGTCTGTAATGCCCTTACCAAGGCATACAGTTCTTTACCGTACAAGGAATGTTTCAAAGTAGGTCCTCCCAACTTCTTACTGAAGTAAGCAGTTGGACAGCCCGTGTACATCCTCCAGCTTTTATTTTCCTTGGGTACTAGGATCTGCTTTTGGTTTTTTTGTACACCGTGTGTATCCTACAAAGAACCCTTTACAAAGATTGGCAGTTCTTTAGAAACAGAAGAATTGGTTAGTTTGAAATCATGGCAATAAATAAAATATAAAGGTGGCATTGAGATTAAAGCACCCTTTACTTCGCCCGGAGAGGCTTTGGTTCGGCCAAAGCAGAAAAAATGATTAACCAGGGTTGGCTTTTGTTTGGCCAACTTTGGAAAAGGTGCACAAGATGACTTCAAACAAGGCTAGCTCTGATACCACTTGATTGCAACCTCCTTGTGGGGGTTGGTATTTATACTTGATCGTTTTGTTTGAAGCTTAGGCAATAAGAAATATTATGAAATTTTGATGGTGTTTTTGGTTGTTTTTGGGGTATTTCGGTTGGCTTAGGATTTTAGTGGTTGGGTTATGTATTTGGCATGGTTTCTGGCCGAGAGTGGTGAGGGTAGTGTATTTGGCCGAAAGGGCAAGTATTTGGGCTGGGTGGTTTTGGTTTCAGTTTGTTTAGGCTATGTTGGCTTAGGGGGGAGTTTCTAGCCGTGATGATTTAGGATGATGGTGCTTGGCTTGGTTATGGTTTGTGTTTGGATAAAAGAAGTAGATGAAGAAGAATGAGATGGTTAAGGCGCCACAAACAGGGCTGTTTGATAAGCCAAAGGAAGTTCGCCACAAATAATGATCTTTGATAAAAACAAAATACTTGGTTCAACCAAGAAGCTTAGGAGAGAAATTAAAGGCTAATTTGAAATTAGATATTGAGCACATGCTGAATGCACTTGGACAAATGATTTTTTTGTTTAGAATTCGAATTCTTTCTTCAATGTGCTTCCCTTGCTCTTGCTTGCCTTTAATGGGATTTGGCCAGGCCCTTTCTTTTAGCACTTGTGATTATTGCCTTGATTAAACATGAGAGTCGAATCAGCTGGCCATTTAAATGCTAGGCTGTGTTTAAAATTGCTCTTAAAGAATGGGCGGAAGATATGGGATGGGTGTCTCCCATCATTAATTCATTGAAGGCCGAGGCTGGCTTGGTGGGTTCCTTCATTATCTTGTTTGAATTCACCCACGTGGGTATTTAGGTAGGCACCATTATTGTTGACTTCTTCGCTGGCCTTGAATGCCGAGGCGGAAAATATGGGATGTGTGTGCCATGCATTTGAAATCTTCATTAAATTAGCCCATTTTATGTCTTCAGCAATATCCTTTCTTTTTGCACTTCCCAAATCCAACCATTTATGAAATATGAGCAGAATCAGCTTGATGCATAATTGCCAGGCCGTGTTTGAATTGATCTTTAAATGTGGGCGGAAGATGGGGGATGCTGCTTGGCTTTGAAGGAAGGCGGAAAAACAGGCGCCTAGGCCTAGTCAGCATGCTCGGTTTGCTTGGCCGTGGCTTTTAGTTTGCTTTGGCTGAACACGTGGGATACTTGGCAACCTACATAAAAGCCATAATTATTAGATGATAAAAAGCAAAATAACAAAATAATCAAAACATGGTTGGTCCACTTATTAATAACTTGCAAAAGTAAGGGAAAACATTATTTATTCCCAACTTGGTCGTGGCCTTCAAAAGGCTCATCTTCAGTAAGAAGGCAATTTGTGGGCTTCCTATCCTCACTTGGCCCAATTGATGTGAGGGTATTCAATTTAAGTTGGCCAAGTATGCTTTGGGCCTCCTTGGCCTTGGCCCAAGTTATGGGTCCTCCTAGGCCCATTAGGTCATCCAAGTTGATGGCCCTTGGCGGGTTGCTATCATTAGCACAAATGGAATGAGACACATCCCTTATGTTTGGCTCGGCTTAACTTCAATACTTATGGGCAAATCAATATTTGAATGAGAACAAAAGGAAACATTTCAAGATGATTCAAAGTGTAGCCGTGTGACTTGGAACCCAATGTCCAAGTACATTCAACATGTGCCAATTTCACATTCAATTAGACAATAACTTTCCCTTAGGCTTAGCCCCGTGTTAGGATATGGTCATCAATGTAATAATGATAGATTACTTTCAAATTTCAAAGGGAGCCTCACGGCCAGCCCACATCCTATATGTATGAATTCTGAACATGAAATACAATAGCTTGAATTTTATGCAAAAAGACATTACTGAGATTTCTCTCCTAAGTTTCTTGGTTGAACCAAGAGTTAATGTTCTTATCAAACATCCTTGTTTGTGGCGAACTTCCTAGGCTTATCAAACAAACCATTGTTTGTGGCGCCATTCACCTTCAATCTTCTTCATCTTCTTTTATCTAAACCAACAACCTCCATTAACCAACAAACTCCAAGCCTCGGCCAAACACAAACACACACCAACCCAAACATTAACCCTCGGCTTACATACAAAGCCTAACATTCTCCCATCCCAAAACACCTACTCTCGGCCAGAATCATTCCCAAACACAACCCAAACCACACGTAAACAAAATCCAGTCGTGACCCCAAATAAAATCACCAAAAATCCCCCAACAAAGTTCCAAGTAAAATTTCCCCTATCATACTTCAAACAAAACGATCTCAACAAAATACCAACCCCCACAAGGAGGTTGCTATCAAGTGGTATCCAGAGCTAGCATTGTTTGAAGTGTTTTGGTGCATCAAATCCAACATTGGCCGAATCAAAGTCAACCTTGGTGCATATTGTTTGAAAAATTTTATGAGTGCAGGTTCCTAAACACATTGGCCAAACCAAAATCCAATAAGAGCCTACACCAAAATACAAAAAAGAAGAACTTGTGGCCATAGGTTGACTCAAGGGAGCAAATCGGTGGATGACTACTATAAGGAAATGGAGCTAGCTTTGTTGAGGTCCAATCTCAATGAAGACCGTGAGGCTACTATGGCACGGTTCCTTCATGGGCTCAACTAGGATATTCAGGACATTGTGGAGGTGCAGAGCTATGTGGAGCTAGAGGACTTGGTTCAGAAGGCTATGAACACCAGCAAGTTCCAATCATCCAGCTGGAAGGACAAGCCTAAGAAGGAGGGTGCAACCAACAAGGAGGCCGTGAGCACCACTAATGGGAAGAAGGCCATGGAAGTACCAAGCCGAAGTCGGGAAATCAAGTGTTTCAAATGCTTGGGCCATGGGCACATTGCTTCTCAGTGTCCAACTAGGAGGACTATGGTGTTCCGGAATGGAGCAGTGGAATCTGAGTCTGAAGCCTCAAGCACAAAGGAGGAGGAAAGTTATGAGGAGGCAAGGATGCCAGATGGATACTTACTCATGGTGTGAAGGCTTTTGGGAAGCCAAGTCAAGGAGGATGAGGGAAGTCAACGGGAAAACATCTTCCACTCAAGATGTTTGGTATTGGGCAATGTATGCTCATTGATTATTGAGGGAGGCAGTTGTGCCAATGTGGTGAGCATTAGGATGGTTAACAAACTAAACCTAGTGACTAGGACCCACCCATCACCTTACCGGCTACAATGGTTTAGTGAGGTTGGAGAAATGACCGTTAACCTACAAGCCAAGGTCCCATTTTCCATTGGAAAATATGTGGACACCGTACTGTGTGACGTAGTCACAATGGAGGCCAGCCACATGCTGTTAGGCAGGCCATGGCCGTACGATAGGAAAGCCATCCATGATGGGTTTTCCAACAAATATACTTTTATTTTTCATGATAAAAAAATTGTACTCTCACCCTTGTCTCCAAAACAAGTGAGTGAGGACCAAAAAAAGTTAAAGGAAAAAATGGATCAAGAAAAAAAGAGTGATCCACAAAAAAAAGTAGAAAAATAAAAAAATTAAAAAAAAGAAGAAAAAAAAAGAGAAAAAAGAGAAGAAAAAAAAGAAAGGAAAAACAGTTTATTAGCCTCTCGAGGCGAAGTTAAGGGTGCTTTAATCTCAAAGCAGCCCTTATATTTATTATATTGTCATGATGTTATTCTAACCTCTATTTCTGTTCCTGATGATTTGCCACCCTTTGTTAAAGGGTTTCTGCAAGAGTTCGAGGATGTGTTCCCTAAGGAAGTCCCACGGGGATTACCACCTTTGAGGGGAATTGAGCATCATATCGATCTCATTCTGGGGGCTTCTTTGCCCAATAGGCCTGCCTATAGGAGCAACCCCCATGATACACAGGAAATACAAAAGTAGATTGATGAGCTAATGGAAAAAGGCTGGGTCCAACAAAGCATGAGCCCTTGTGTTGTGCCTGTGCACGGACTGCCGGGCCATCAATAACATCATTGTAAAGTATCGCCATCCTATCCCTAGACTTGATGATTTACTAAGTGACTTATATGGTGCATGCATATTTACTAAAATTGATTTAAAAAGTGGGTATCACCAGATAAGGATAAGGGAGGGGGATGAATGGAAGACCGCTTTTAAGACAAAGTCGGGTCTTTATGAGTGGCTAGTTATGCCTTTCGGGCTAACTAATGCACCGAGCACATTTATTAGGTTAATGAACCATGTGCTCAAATATTTTCTTGGAAAATTTGTGGTCGTCTACTTTGACGACATCTTAATTTATTGTAAAACTGAGAGCGAGCATCATGGACACCTCAGGAGTGTTTTTCTCGTACTAAGAGCTAAAAAGCTCTACGCTTTTGAGGTAGAATGTGATGCTTCTAAAGTAGGTAAGGAGCTGTTTTATTGCAGGAAGGACATCCGATTGCTTATTTCAGCGAAAAGCTTGGAGGCCCAACCTTAAATTACTCCACCTATGATAAGAAATTGTATGCCTTGGTAAGGGCGTTATAGACTTGGCAACACTACCTGTTGTTGATAGCAACCTCCTTGTGGGGGTTGGTGATAGCAACCTCCTTGTGGGGGTTGGTATTTTTTACTGATCTTTTGTTTGAAGTTGAGTCTCGGATGAGAATATGTATTTTTGTTGGCTATTTTTGGTGGTTTATGTGGAATGTGGTTGGCTTTGGGCTTTCGGCTGTGTATGGTGAAGTTTTGGCCGAGAGAGGTTATGTAAGGTTGTTTGGGTGTGGAATGATTGTTTGGTCGAGGCTTGAGTATGAGAGTGGTTGGTTAGTGTTTGGCCAAGGGTGTCTCGCTTAGGTTGGGATATGGTGTTTGGCCGAGGCTTGGTGGTGATGGGTTATGTTTTGGTCACGGTTTTGGATAAAAGAAAGGTGAAGAAGATTGAAATGGAAGGCGCCACAAACTGATATGTTTGATAAGACAATTGAGGTTCGCCACAAACAAGGATGTTTGATAAGAACTATACTCTTGTTTAACCAAGAACCTTAGGAGAGAAATCTCACTAATTCGTTTTTGCATAAAATTCAAGCTAACTTCTCCAAATGCCAAAGGCTTACATATAAGGTGTGGGCTGGTCGTGAGGCTCCCTTGAATTTGAAATAACTACATTATTGCATTGATAACCGTGGCTAAGCTTAGGGTGAATTAAAGGCTAATTTGAAATTAGATATTGAGCACATGCTGAATGCACTTGGACAAATGATTTGTTTGTTTAGAATTCGAATTCCTTCTTCAATGTGCTTCCCTTGCTCTTGCTTGCCTTTAATGGGATTCGGACAGGCCCCTTTCTTTTAGCACTTGTGATTATTGCCTTGATTAAAACATGAGAGCCGAATCAGCTGGTCATTTAAATGTTAGGCTGTGTTTGAAATTGCACTTAAAGAATGGGCGGAAGATATGGGATGGGTGTCTCCCATCATTAATTCATTGAAGGCCGAGGCTGGCTTGGTGGGTGCCTTCATTGTCTTGCTTGAATTCAGCCACATGGGTATTTATGTTGGCTTGGCTGAAGCATTATTGTGATCATTCCAAATTCAAACACAACATTGATTCCTTGGGCGGAATAAAAGGTAGGCGCCATTATGCCTTCAAGCCTCATTTAAATTCGAAATTCAGCCTTGGTAAATTAGAGTTAAGGCTTGGATGAAGATAAGGGATGTGTGTTTAAGTCCCTATTTGAATTTGAAATTCAGCCTTGAATGCATGCTTTAAAGTGAGGCAGAAGATGTGGGACTGGCCTTGAATGCCTAGGCGGAAGATGTGGGACAGGCCTTGAATGCCTAGGCGGAAGATGTGGGACTGGCCTTGAATGCCTAGGCTGAAGATGTGTGATTGGCCTTGAATTGCCTAGGCGGAAGATGTGGGACTGGCCTTGAATGACTAGGCGGAAAAACAGGCTCCTTGTCCAGGTCAGCTGGCTCGGTCAGCCTTGGCTTTTGGCATAGTCAACAGCATTGAAGGTTTGGCCGTGGCTTTCATGTGTTGGGCTGAAATAGACGAGCATTTGTTCAGCCTTTGAAGTACACGTGCCTCCTACATCCAAAGATTTTATTAGATGATAATTAATATAAGAGTAAGCTAAATAATATAATCAAACGTGGTTGGACCACTTATTATTAACATAAAGACACATAAAAGAAAATCAACATTTATTTCCATTATAGCCGTGGCCTTCAAAAGGCTCATCCTCTACAAGGAGGCAATTTGTGGGCTTCCTATCCTCCTTGGCCCTGGCCCAAGTTATGGGTCCTCCTAGGCCCATTAGGTCATCCAAGTTGATGGCCCTTGGCGGGTTGCTATCATGCCCTCCTTCTTGGATTGAATTCGACCTCGAATCAAGGTCTTCATTACCTATTTCAACAAGAGAGAGATCAACAACATTAAGATTGGCACTAACATTGCCATAAACACTCGGAGTAATAATTTCATAAGCAATATTAAGACCCTTAGCATGTTTGAGCTTGGGTAGTGTCACCTCAAAATACATGTATATGTCAATCCAGGGTGGTTCAGGATTGGGTAGGGGCGTGTAAAGACCTTGTGGTTTACCCTTTGTACCCTTCGGTACACATAAGCGATTTTCCTTAAAAAGGAAATCCTTGTGCCTATGGGATCCATCCCCAATATTTCTCACACAATTTTTGTTTAATTCGGCAAAATCAATATTATGCAAGTAAAGATCCTTTAAACACTTGAGACCATATTGCTTGGTCTCGAGAGTGAAGAGCAAAAGTTGTCTCCTAGGGAGAGCATTGGCCACAATGTTGGCCGTCCCCGCTTATGCTTTGGCACATAAGGAGATTGCTCCAGAAATTCAATCCGTCTGGCATGGCGCTTATTCAGCTTGTCTTGCCTTTTCATAAATTTAAGTGACTCGCGGTCACTATATAGCATAAGTTCTCTTGGTAGCAGGTATTGCTGCCAAGTCTATAATTCCCTTACCAAGGCATATAGTTCTATACCGTACAAGGAATGGTTAGAAGTAGGTCCTCCCAACTTCTTATTGCAGTAAGTGATTGGAGAGTCCATGCACAACCTCCAGCTTTTATTTTGCTTGGGTACTAGGATCTGCTTTTGGTACTAGGATCCTTAAGCCTATGAAAGGCTTCCTCTAGTTTTTCTCCCCATTTAAAGCCGACATTCTTTTTGACCACCTCGTTGAGAGGCACGGCTATAGTACTGAAGTCCTTAACGAACCTCCTATAAAAGCTTGCCAAGCCATGGAAGCTTCTCACATCCGTTATAGTCATGGGGGTAGGCCAATCCTGGATGGCCTTGATCTTTTCTTGGTCCACATGGACCCCTTTTTCATTTATTAAAAATCTCATGAAAATCACACGATCGACATAAAACGAACATTTTTCCAGATTAGCATAGAGCTTTTCAGCTCTTAGTACGAGCAAAACACTTCTTAGGTGCTCATGATGCTCGTTTTCAGTTTTGCTATGAATTAAGATGTTGTCAAAGTAGACGACCACAAATTTTCCCAGAAAATCCTTGAGCACATGGTTCATTAACCTTATAAATGTGCTCGGAGAATTAGTTAGCCCGAAGGGCATAACTAGCCACTCATACAGACCCAACTTTGTCTTAAAAGCGGTCTTCCATTCATCCCCCTCCCTTATCCTTATTTGGTGATACACACTTTTTAGATCAATTTTACTAAATATGCATGCACCATATAAGTCATCTAGTAAATCATCAAGTCTAGGGATATGATGGCGATACTTTACAGTGATGTTATTGATGGCTCGACAGTCCGTGCATATCCTCCAGCTTCCATTCTTTTTGGGTACCAATATCACTGGCACAGCACAGGGGCTCATGCTTTGTTGGACCCATCCCTTTTCCATAAGCTCATTGATCTACTTTTGTATTTCCTGTGTATCATGGGGGTTGCTCCTATTGGCAGGCCTATTGGGCAAAGAAGCCCCCGGAATGAGATCGATATGATGCTCAATTCCCCTTAAAGGTGTTAATCCTCGTGGGACTTCCTTAGGGAACACATCCTCGAACTCTTGCAAAAACCCTTTAACAAAGGGTGGCAAATCATCAGGCACAGAAACAGAGGTTAGAATAACATCATGACAGTATAATAAATATAAGGGCTGCTTTGAGATTAAAGCACCCTTAACTTCGCCTTGAGAGGCTAATAAAATGTTTTTCCTTTCTTTTTTTTCTTCTTTTTCTTTTCTTTTTTTCTTTTCTTATTTTTTTTCATTTTTTTCTTTTTCAACTTTTTTTTGTGGATCACTTTTTTTTTTCTTGATCCATTTTTTCCTTTAACTTTTTTTGGTCCTCACTCACTTGTTTTGGTGACAAGGGTGAGAGTACAATTTTTTTATCATGAAATACAAAAGTATATTTGTTGGAAAACCCATCATGTATTGATTTCCTGTCGTACTGCCATGGGCTGCCTAACAGCATGTGGCTGGCCTCCATTGTGACTACATGACACAGTACGGTGTCCACATATTTTCCAATGGAAAATGGGACCTCAGCTTGTAGGTTAACGGTCATTTCTTCGACCTCACTTAACAATTGTAGCCGGTAAGGTGATGGGTGGGTCCTAGTCACTAGGTTTAGTTTGTGAACCATCCTAGTGCTCACCACATTGGCACAGCTGCCTCCATCAATAATTAATGAGCATACATTTCCCAATACCAAACATCTTGAGTGGAAGATATTTTCCCGTTGACTTTCCTCATCTTCCTTGACTTGGCTTCCCGAAAGCCTTCGCACCATGAGTAAGCCTCCATCTGGCATCCTTGCCTCCTCATCACTTTCTTCTTCTGTGCTTGAAGCTTCAGACTCAGATTCCACTGCTCCATTCCGGAACACCATAGTCCTCCTAGTTGGACACTAATAGCAACCCGCCAAGGCCCATCAACCTGGATAACCTAATGGGCCTAGGGGGAGCCATAACTCGGGCCAGGGCCAAGAAAGCCCAAAGCACTCTTGGCCAACTAATCTTAAACATCCAAGCATCAACTGGGCCAAGTGACACCACGAGGCCCATAATGTGCCTCTCCTTAGAGGACATGGCCCTTGATGGCCACGGCCAAACAAGGGCTAACTAAGCTTTTTTGTTCTTTGCCTTAATAATAAGTGGTTGTTAACACCACGTTTTCCATTATTTATTTAAACTTTGGGTATTTTAATTAGCATTTAATAAATCAATGTTTCATGTAGGATTGCCAAGTCAACTCCCAAAGGATGCTGACTAAGCCAAGCTACAATCTGACCAGGCAAGATGACTAGGCCAAATGCGCTACCTTCTCCGCCAAGGCTTTCAAGGCCAGCCATGAAGACCAAATTGATGGCGCCTACCTATTTATTCTCCTCATGCCTCATTCCATTTCCAAAGGCACCACCTTTTTCCGCCAAGGCATTCAAGGCCAGCCGTGAAGACTACATTGATGGCGCCTACCTTTTTATTCTCCTCATGCTTCATGCCATGTTGATTGAGTAAATTAATATGAGTAACTTAGCCAATCCACAAAATGAAGGCATTCATGGCTAACTTCAAATTCAAATGGGACTTAAAGTCACATCCCATATTTTTCGCCCACCTTAAAAGAAGCATTCAACACGACCTCATGACTTAATTGGCCAACTGATCTTCCTCCTATTTCTAATAAATTTGAAGGTGACAAAGGCTGAAGAAAAGGAGCCTGAGCGAGAATCTTCAACACAAAGTAATGGAGGGATTCAAATATTCAAGCACATGTGCTAAAACCAAGGGAATGTATTAAACCGTGGCATAACACATGGGAAAACTTAATGAGGCACACAACTATGGTGCCCAAGTGCATCTGAATTCAAATTCAACTAAGCCATCAAGACACCACCTTATTCTACTCCTCATGTTAAAGACACACTCCCTTATTTTCTGCTTGGTTTAACTCCATTGCATTATGGCCGAATAAGCTTTGAATTAAGTCATTAAGATTGTAATAATGCCTAGCCATATGGTTTGAAATTTGAATTGCTTGTAATAGTTAATGAATTCGGGAAACCATAGGAGGCCAGTCCACCTATATGTATTCATACTCTCAAAGAATGAGATAGCTTGAATTTTATGCAAAAACTTGTTAGTGAGATTTCTCTCCTAAGGTTCTTGGTTAACCAAGAGTATAGTTCTTATCAAACATCCTTGTGTGTGGCGAACCTCATTAGGCTTATCAAACAAACCTTGTTTGTGGCGCCATCACCCTTCTATCTTCTTCATCTTCTTTTATCCAACACCATTCCACACAACTACCAAGCCACGGCCTAAACAGAATCTAACCGAGCCAAATACAAAGCCATGTCCTAACCAAACACCTATCCTACCCGAGACACTCAAGCCAAAGCATTTGCCCACTCTCGGCCAAACAATCACTCCACACCCAAACAACTAGACATAACCCCTTTCGGCCAAATACAACCATACACAACCTAAAGCCCGAAGCCAACCCCATTTCACATAAAACAACCAAAATCACCAACAAAAAGTCTAATTCTATTCCGAAAGCCAACTTCAAACAAAACGATCTTACAAAAATACCAACCCCCACAAGGAGGTTGCTATCAGACACTGAGAAGCAATGTGCCCATGGCCCAAGCATTTGAAACACTTGATTTCCCGACTTCGGCTTGGTACTTCCACGACATTCTTCCCATTAGTGGTGCTCACGGCCTCCTTGCTGGTTGCACCCTCCTTCTTAGGCTTGTCCTTCCAGCTAGATGATTGGAACTTGCTGGTGTTGTTAGAGTAGGATTTTGACTTCCTCCTCTTGAGTTGTTGTTCCACTTTCATAGCCTTCTGAACCAAGTCCTCTAGCTCCACATAGCTGTGCAACTCCACAATGTCATGAATATCCTGGTTGAGTCCATGAAGGAACCGTGCCAAAGTAACCTCACGGTCTTCATTGAGATTGGACCTCAACAAGGCTAGCTCCATCTCCTTGTAATAGTCATCCACCGATTTGCTCCCTTGAGTCAACCTTTGGAGTTGGTTGTATATGTCCCGATGGTAAGATGGGGACACAAACCTTCTCCTCATGATAGTCCTCATTTCCTCCCATGTGCTCACGGGTTGAGCACCACACCTTCTCCTATCCTTTTGAAGTTGATCCCACCAGATCAGAGCATACTCCTTAAACTCAAGTGCAGCCACCTTTACCTTCTTGTCTTCTGAATAGTTGTGGCAATCAAACACTTGTTCTACCTTCATTTCCCATTCCATGTATGCTTATGGATTGTTCATTCCCATGAATGTGGGAATCTTTATCTAAACTCCTTCTAACCGGTCATCCCTCCTCCTTTCCCTTTGATCCTACTCTCCATTTCTCCTTTCCCTTCGACTCCTTCTCTTCCTTTCCTCTTCTAAACCCGAGGAGTCCTCTTGGCTAGATTGTCTCCTATTCTGATGGCGTTCTTGTCGGACTTGCATATCCGCAATTTGTTGCTTAAGGGTCCTGAATTCCTCATGAATTTCATGAAGAACCGAAGTGAAACCCGCTGTCCTTGGTGACACAGTTGGTGATGATGTTCTTCCTGAAGACATCTCTCACAACACTCTAGTATGCAACTCACAAAGTGTTTCACTCACTCACTCACTCTTTCTCTCCTTGGGGTTCTGGATTGAACCAAAGGAAATTCTAGATGGTGTCCTTGTATGGCGAAACAACTTAGGCTTAAATCAACACTTTGTTTGGGTGGCGGTTTTGTGGGCTATTTGTGGCTGGTGGTTTTTTTTTGTGGGTTTAAGGGGGTTTGGATGTATGTATGTGGATGGTGGTGGATTATGGATGGTAACAAGGCAGAAAGAACAAGAATTTTTTTTTTTGTGATTGATGGCTTTGATTCGGCCACAAGCTCTTTTTTTTGTATTTTGGTGTTGGCTTTTGGTTTGGCCAATGTGTTTAGGAACCTGCACTCATAAAACTTTCAAACAATAGAAATAATGGTCTCGACTTTAGCCAAGACAGAATTTGATGCACCAACGTTGGCTTTGATTCGGTCAATGTTGGGTTTGATGCACCAAAACACTTCAAACAATGCTAGCTCTGATACCACTTGATAGAAACCTCCTTGTGGGGGTTGGTATTTTTGTAAGATCGTTTTGTTTGAAGTTGGCTTTCGGAATAGAATAAGACTTTTTTTGGCTATTTTGGTTGTTTTATGTGAAATGGGGTTGGCCGAGAGGGGTTATGTATAGTTGTTTGGGTGTGGGGTGATTGTTTGGCCGAGAGTGGGAAAATGCTTTGGCTTGAGTGTCTCAGGTAGGATAGGTGTTTGGTTAGGACATGGTTTTGTATTTGGCTGGGTGAGATTGTGTGTGGGCTGTTTAGGCCGAGGCTTGGTAGTTGTGTGGAATGGTGTTGGATAAAAGAAGATGAAGAAGATAGAAGGGTGAAGGCGCCACAATCAAGGTTTGTTTGATAAGCCTAATGAGGTTCGCCACAAACAAGGATGTTTGATAAGATCTATATTCTTGGTTAACCAAGAACCTTAGGAGAGAAATCTCACTAACAAGTTTTTGCATAAAATTCAAGCTATCTTTCATTCCTCATGTTCAAGAGCAATTACAATGTGTTTCGAAATTCAAATTCATAAAACTATTACTACAGTAATAAGTGCATTGAAAACCGAGGAGGATAATAAGGTGGCTTTTAATTCATGGTTTGAATTTGAATTCACCATGTGTTTATGCCTTGGCCGTGTTGTTGGCTTGCCATTACTCCTAGGCGGAAAATAAGTGATATGTCTTTTAAAGCCCATTTGAATTTGAACTTCAACCAAGCCAATAAAGAATGGCTCAATGAATATGGCATTAGACATGGGGCAAAGAAAATGGTAGGCGCATTAATGTGGCTGGCCGCGTGCCTTGGTGTGCCTCATTTAAGGAAAGAGCTGAAAATGTGGCGCCTTGGCCTAGTCACCCTGCTTGGACGTGGCTTCCACGCATGAGGCGGAAAGAGTGGCGCCTGGCCTAGTCACATGCTGAGTCAGGTGCAGGCGTGGCTTCCAGACATGGTGCGGTAGATGCGGTGCCCTAACTAGGTCAGATTCCAGTGAGGCCAGGTCAGGTTCTGGGCTTGGGTTGGTTCAGGCCTTCATGAATTTCCTAAAGCACAAAAAGGCAATTTTATTAGACAACAAGGAAAATTAATTTAATCATTACTTGAATTTAAAAGCTTGTGGTTAAAAACCACTTATTGAGTTTAAGGCAACAAACAAGCCATGCCCTTAGTCTTCCCTTGCTTGGCCGTAGCCTTGAAGGGACATGTCCTCTAAGATGAGGCAAGTTATGGGCCTCGTGGTGTCACTTGGCGCAGTAGATGCTTGGATGTTCAATATTAGTTGGTCCAATGTGCCTTGGGCCTTCTTGGCCCTAGCCCGAGTTATGGCTCCCCCAAGGCCCACTAGGTCATCTAGGTCGATGGGCCTTGGTGGGTTGCTATCATCACCTCCTTCTTGGACTCAATTCGACCTCGAATCAAGGTCTTCATTACCTGTTTCAAAAAGAGAAAGATCAGCAACATTAAAACTGGCACTAACATTGCCATAATCACTCGGTATATCAATTTTATAGGCATTATTATTGATTCTATCAAGGACCTTGAAGGGTCCATCCCCTCTAGGTTGAAGCTTAGACTTCCTTTGTGAGGGGAACCTTTCTTTCCGCGTATGAACCCAGACTAGGTCTCCAGGTTCGAAGATAACCTCTTTCTTACCCTTATTGGCTTGCCTAGCATAGCCCTCATTCTTTTTCTGAATTTTGGCCTTTATTTCCTCATGAAGCCTTTTAACATATTCGGCTTTGGCCTTACAATCCTTATGCTTAAGGTTTTTAGAGTCAGCTAGAGGTAGTAAATCCAGTGGGGTCAAAGGGTTGAACCCATAAACTACCTCAAAAGGTGAGCATCCCGTGGTGCCATGTATTGTCCTATTATACGCAAATTCCACATGGGGTAGGCTTTCTTCCCAAGCCTTGAGGTTTTTCTTTAAAACTGCCCTTAGGAGTGTGGACAATACTCGGTTCACAACCTCAGTTTGGCCATCTGTTTGGGGATGGCAAGTTGTGGAAAATAGGAGTTTAGTTCCTATTTTACCCCATAGGGTTCTCCAGAAGTGACTAAGGAAATTAGTGTCCCTATCACTCACAATGCTCCTCGGGAGGCCATGGAGCCTCACAATATCTTTGAAAAATAGATCAGCCACGTGACAAGCATCATCAACCTTTTTACAAGGTATAAAGTGGGCCATTTAGGAAAAACGGTCCACTACAACAAAGATGGAATCCTTGCCGTTTCGAGTCCTGGGTAAAGCCACTATAAAATCCATGGATATGTCTAACCATGGTGATTCAGGCACAGGTAAGGGCGTATAAAGCCCATGTGGCATCCCTTTGGACTTGGCCCAATTGCAGATCAGACACTGCTCACAGTGCTTACGCACATCCCTTTTCATTTTGGGCCAGTAAAAATGCTCCTTGAGCAAGTCAAGGGTTTTAGGGATTCCGAAGTGTCCCATTAACCCTCCCTCATGAGACTCCTTAACAAGAAAGTCTCGAATAGAACTCTTAGGCACACACAACCGGTTTTCCTTGAAAAGGAACCCTTCGTGCCTATAGTAACCATCAACAGCAATACTCACGCATTTATTATATAACTCAGAAAAATCAGAATCATGCAAGTAAAGCTGTTTCAGAAACTCGAGACCGTACAGTTTAGTATCGAGGGTGGAGAGCATGATATGCCTCCTAGATAGAGCATCTGCCACAGTATTGGCTTTTCCCTTCTTATGCTTTAAAACATAAGGGAATTGCTCTAGAAATTCAACCCATTTGGCATGGCGCTTCTTAAGCTTCCCTTGCCCTTTCAAATACTTTAGTGACTCATGGTCACTATGTATTATAAATTCCTTGGACAACAGGTAGTGTTTCCAAGTCTGTAATGCCCTTACCAAGGCATACAGTTCCTTATCATAGGTGGACTAATTTAAGGTCGGGCCTCCATGCTTTTCACTGAAATAAGAAATCGGATGTCCTTCCTGCAACAAAACAGCTCCAATTCCTACGTTAGAAGCATCACACTCTATCTCAAAATATTTTTCAAAATTAGGTAAAGATAGAACGGGGGCGATAGTTAAACGCTCCTTAAGCCTCTGAAAGGATTCCTCTTGTTTTTCTCCCCATTTAAAGCCGACATTCTTTTTTACCACCTCGTTGAGAGGCGCGGCTATAGTACTGAAGTCCTTAACGAACCTCCTATAAAAGCTTGCCAAGTCATGGAAGCTTCTCACATCCGTTACAGTCATTGGGGTAGGCCAATCCTGGATGGCCTTGTGACACCACGAGGAAAAGGTGGCGCCTTTGGCCAAATCATTCTGAACATCCTAGCATCAACGGGGCCAAGTGACACCACGAGGCCCATAATGTGCCTCACCTTAGAGGACATGACCCTTGAAGGCCACGGCCAAACAAGGGCTAACTAAGATTTTTGTTCTTTGCCTTAATAGTAAGTGGTTGTTAACACCACGTTTTCCATTATTTATTTAAACTTTGGGTATTTAATTAGTAGTTAATAAATCCATGTTTCAAGTAGGATTGCCAAGTCAACTCCCAAAGGTTGCTGACTAAGCCAAGCTACAACCTGACCAGGCAAGATGACAAGGCCAAAGGCGCCACCTTTTCTGCCAAGGCATTCAAGGCCAGCCAAGAAGACCAAATTGATGGCGCCTACCCTTTTATTCTCCTCATGTCTCATTCCATTGCCAAAGGCGCCACTTTTTCCGCCAAGGCATTCAAGGCCAGCCGTGAAGACTACATTGATGGCGCCTACCTTTTTATTCTCCTCATGCTTCATGCCATGTTGAATGAGTAAATTAATATGAGTAATTCAGCCAATCCACAAAATGAAGGCATTCATGGCTAACTTCAAATTCAAATGGGACTTAAAGTCACATCCCATATTTTTCGCCCATCTTAAAAGAAGCATTCAACACGACCTCATGACTTAATAGGCCAGCTAATCATCCTCCTATCTCTAATCAATTCAAAAGGGTGACAAAGGCTGAAGAAAAGGAGCCTGACCGAGGATCTTCAACACAAAGTAATGGAGGGATTCAAATATTCAAGCACATGTGCTAAAACCAAGGGAATGTATTAAAACCGTGGCATAACACAAGGGAAAACTTAATGGGGCACACAACTATGGTGTCCAAGTGCATCTGAATTCAAATTCAACTAAGCCATCAAGACTTAATGACACACTCCCTTACTTTCTGCTTGGTTTAACTCCATTGCATTATGGCCGAATAATCTTTGAATTAAGCCATTAAGATTGGAATAATGCCTAGCCATATGGTTTGAAATTCGAAATTTCTAGTAGTAGTTAATGAATTCGGGAAGCCTTAGGAGGCCAGCCCACCTATATGTATCCATACTCTCAAAGAATGAGGTAGCTTGAATTTTATGCAAAAACGAATTAGAGAGATTTCTCTCCTAAGGTTCTTGGTTAACCAAGAGTATAGTTCTTATCAAACATCCTTGTTTGTGGCGAACCTCAATTGGCTTATCAAACATATCAGTTTGTGGCTCCTTCCATTTCAATCTTCTTCACCTTTCTTTTATCCAAAACCGTGACCAAAACATAACACAATCACCACCAAGCCTCGGCCAAACACCATATTCCACCCTAATCAAGACACCCTTAGCCAAACACTAACCCAACCACTCCCATACACGAGCCTCAGCCAAAGACACTAATACCCAAACCAACACCGAAATTCACCACTTTCAACCAAAAACTCACCAAATACATGCTCCAACCATCAAAGCCAAAAGCCAGACGTGACCAAACAAAGACACCCAAAAATACAACCAAAAACAGCCCTATAATTTTCCTAGACCGAGACTTCAAACAAAACGATCAAAGTAACATACCAACCCCCACAAGGAGGTTGCTATCAAGTGGTATCCAGAGTTAGCATTGTTTGCAGTGCTTTGGTGCATCAAAACCAACATTGGCCGAATCAAAGCCAACCTTGGTGCATCAAAATCTGTCTTGGCTAAAGCCAATACCATTATTTCTATTGTTTGAAGTTTTCTGAGTGCAGGTTCCTAAACACATTGGCCAAACCAAAAGCCAATAAGAGCCTACACCAAAATACAAAAAGGAGCTTGTGGCCGAATCAAAGCCTTCAAGCACAACAAAAAAATTGTTTTGTACTTTCTGCCTAGTTACCACCCATAATCCACCACCATCCACATACACACATCCAAACCCCCATAAACCCACAAAAACAATCCACCAACCACAAATAACCCACAAAACCGCCACCCAAACAGATTGTTGATTTAAGCCTATCTTGTTTCGCCATAGAAGGACCCCATCTAGAATTTCCTTTGGTTCAATCCAGAACCCCAAGGAGAGAAAGAGTGAGCGAGTGAGTGAAACACATTGTGAGTTACATACTAGAGGTGTTGTGAGAGATGTCTTCAGGAAGTAGATCATCACCTACTGTGTCACCAAGGACAGCGGGTTTCACTTCGGTTCTTCATGAAATTCATGAGGAATTCAGGACCCTTAAGAAAAAAATGGTGGAGATGCAAGTCCGACTAGAACGCCATCAGAATAGGAGATAATCTAGCCAAGAGGACTCCTCGGGTTCAGAAGAGGAAAGGAGGAGAAGGAGGAGAAGGGAAAGGAGAAATGGAGAGGAGGATCAAAGGGAAAGGAGGAGGGATGACCGGTTGGAAGGAGTTCAGATCAAGATTCCCACATTCATGGGAATGAACAATCCAGAAGCATACATGGAATGGGAGATGAAGGTAGAACAAGTGTTTGATTGCCACAACTACTCAGAAGACAAGAAGGTGAAGGTGGCTGCACTTGAGTTTGAGGAGTATGCTATGATCTGGTGGGATCAACTCCAGAAGGATATGAGAAGGTGTGGTGCTCAACTTGTGAGCACATGGGAGGAAATGAGGACTATCATGAGGAGAAGGTTTGTGCCCCCATCTTATCATAGGGACATATACAACCAACTCCAAAGGTTGACTCAAGGGAGCAAATCGGTGGATGACTACTACAAGGAGATTGATAGCAACCTCCTTGTGGGGGTTGGTATTTTTGAATGATCTTTTGTTTGAAGTAGAGTCTCGGATGAGAGGATGTATTTTTGTTGCCTATTTTTGGGTGTTTATGTGCCTTGGGGTTGGCTTTTGGCTTTAGGTAGGTTGAGGCTTTGTATGGTGGTGTTTGGCCGAGAGGAAGGTAAGTATTGTCTGGGTTAGTGTTTGGCCGAGAGGGTAAGGTATGTTGGCTTAAGTGTTTGGGGAAGGGATAGGCTTGTGTTTAGGCCATGGTGTATGTTGGTCTCGGTGGGATTGTATGTAGGTGTTTAGGCCGAGGCTTATGTTTATGTGAGGGTAGGTTGGATAAAAGAATATGAAGAAGATAGAAGGGTGATGGTGCCACAAACAAGGTTTGTTTGATAAGCCTAATGAGGTTCGCCACAAACAAGGATGTTTGATAAGAACTTTACTCTTGGTTAACCAAGAACCTTATGAGAGAAATCTCACTAACAAGTTGTTTTTGCATAAAATTCAAGCTATCTTATTCTAAATGCTTGGAATTACATATATAGAGGGGCTGGCCACGTGAGGCTCCCATTCATAAAGACTTTACATTCAAACCTGAATTCTAAGCATACGGATTAGAGCCATTATACAACTTAAATGCTATACTTAATTGTTAATTCAAATTCTTATTTGGTCTTGATGCCTTGAAGTTAAGCCGAGCGAAAAGCATGGGATGTTTGTCCCATTTAATTCCCATTTAAGCTAAGGAGGAGAATAAGGTGGGAACTTGAATTCTCCTTTGAATTTGAATCCCAACATGTGCTTAATGTCCTTAAAAAGCTTTGGCCGTGTAGTTGCTTGGCTCATCAATATTTGGGTGGAATATATGGGATGTTTGGCAACTTGAATTTGAATCCAACAAGTGCTTATTGCCTTTTAAAAGCTTTGGCCGTGTTGTTGCTTTGCTCATCATTATTTCGGCGGAATATATGGGATGCTTGCCTCCTTCAAAAGTTCCTTTAAGCTGAGGCAGAAACCAAGGAGATGCCTTCAATTCTTTATTTGAATTTGTGTTCAGCTCATAATTGAATTTTGAATAAGACTTGATTGAAATAATGGCTTGGGAGGAAAGTGTGGGATTGTTTTAAAACTCCTCTTTAATGTTGCAAGCCTCCCTTAATGGTTGATTTAAATTTGAATTCAGCCTTAATGTGCCTTGTTTAAGATGAGCTAAATGTGTGGGATGCTTTCCTTGTGCTTGGCCGTGTCTTGAATTTCACATTGATGACTTTTCCTGAAAGTGTGACGCCTTGGCCTAGTCAGCACACCTGGCCGTGGCCTTTACACATGGGGCGGAAAATGAGGCGCCTGGCCTAGTCAGCTGCTTAGTCAGGTTCTAGCGTGGCTTTGGGCTGGTCCAAGCCAATATGATGTTCCTACATAAAGCACATTTATTAGTTGATGATGAGACTAAATAACAATAATTAAAAATGAGAAAAAGGTGGGGCTTAAAGCCACTTATTATTAAGGCAAACTACAAGAGCCTTTAATCATCCCTTGCTTGGCCGTGGCCTTCAAGGGTAATATCCTCTAAGGTGATGCACATTATGGGCCTCATGTTTTCACTTGGCCCGGTTGAGGCAAGTGTGT
This sequence comes from Lupinus albus, assembly GCA_009771035.1. Taxonomy (NCBI): domain Eukaryota; kingdom Viridiplantae; phylum Streptophyta; class Magnoliopsida; order Fabales; family Fabaceae; genus Lupinus; species Lupinus albus. The sequence goes on along the minus strand of CM020011.1, from coordinate 5,147,648 downwards.
TTAGACTTAGTTGGCCAAGAGTGCTTTGGGCTTTCTTGGCCCTTGCCCGAGTTATGGCTCTCGCTAAGCCCATTAGGTCATCCAGGTTGATGGGCCTTAATGGGTTGCTATTAGAGATGGAGTTAGCCTTGTTGAGGTCCAATCTCAATGAAGACCGTGAGGCTACTATGGCACGGTTCCTTCATGGACTCAACCAGGACATTCAGGACATTGTGGAGTTGCACAACTATGTGGAGCTAGAGGACTTAGTTCAAAAGGCTATGAAGGTGGAACAACAACTCAAGAGGAGGAAATCAAAATCCTACTATAACAACACCAGCAAGTTCCAATCATCAATCTGGAAGGACAAGCCTAAGAAGGAGGGTGCAACCAGTAAGGAGGCCGTGAGCACCACTAATGGGAAGAAGGTCGTGGAAGTTCCAAGCCAAAGTCGGCAGATAAAGTGTTTGAAATGCTTGGGCCATGGGCACATTGGTTTTCAGTGTCCAACTAAGAGAACTATGGTGTTCCGTAATGGAGCAGTGTAATCCGAGTCTGAAGCCTCAAGTACAGAGATTGAAAGTGATGAGGAGGCAAGGATGCCAGATGGACACTTACTCATGGTGCGAAGGCTTCTGGTAAGACAAGTCAAGGAGGATGAGGAAAGTCAACGAGAAAACATCTTCCACTCAAGATGTTTGGTATTGGGCAATGTATGCTCACTGATTATTGATGGTAGCAGTTGTGCCAATGTGGTGAGCACTAGGCTGGTTAACAAACTAAACCTAGTGACTAGGACCCACCCATCACCTTACCGGCTACAATGGATAAATGAGGTCGGAGAAATGACCGTTAACCTGCAAGCCGAGGTCCCATTTTCCATTGGGAAGTATGTGGACACCGTACTGTGTGACGTAGTCACAATGGAGGCTAGCCACATGCTATTAGGCAGGCCATGGAAGTACATAGGAAAGCCATCTATGATGGGTTTTCCAAAAAGTACACGTTTTTATTTTATGATAAAAAGATTGTACTCTCACTCTTGTCCCCAAAACAAGTGAGTGAGGACCAAAAAAAATTGAAAGAGAAAATGGATCAAGAAAAAAGAATGATCCAGAAAAAAAGAAGAAAAAGACAAGAAAAATGAAAAATAATGAGGAAAAAGAAGAAAAAAGAAAGAGAAGGAAAAAGGGTTACTAGCCTCTCCGGGCGAAGTAAAGGGTGCTTTAATCTCAAAGCCACCTATATATTTTCTTTATTGCCAAGATTTCAAACTAACCGATTCTTCTGTTTCTAAAGAACTGCCTATCTTTGTAAAAGGTTCTCTGCAGGATAAACACGGTGTACAAGAAAACCAAGAGCAGATCCTAGTACCCAAGGAAAATAAAAGCTGGAAGGTGTGCACGGACTCTCCGATCACTTACTGCAATAAAAAGTTGGGAGGACCTACTTTTAACCATTCCTTGTACGGTAAAGAACTGTATGCCTTGGTAAGGGCATTACAGACTTGGCAGCAATACCTGCTACCAAGAGAACTTATGCTATATGGTGACCGCGAGTCACTTAAATTTCTGAAAGGGCAAGGCAAGCTGAATAAGCGCCATGCCAGGCGGGTTAAATTTCTGGAGCAATCTCCTTATGTGTCAAAGCATAAGCGGGGAAAAGCCAACATTGTGGCTAATGCTCTCCCTAGGAGACATCTTTTGCTCTCCACTCTCGAGACCAAGCTATATGGTCTCAAGTTTTTAAAGGATCCTTACTTACATAATACTGATTTTGCTGAATTAAACCAAAATTGTGTGAGTACTGTTGGGGATGGATCCCATAGGCACAAGGATCTCCTTTTCAATGAAAATCGCCTATGCGTACTGAAGAGTACAAAGGGTAAGCCACAAGGGCGATACACGCCCCTACCCAATCCTGAACCACCATGGATTGACATATCCATGTATTTTGAGGTGACCCAACCCAGGACCAAACATGCGAAGGGTCTTAATAATGCTTATAACATTAATGATCCAAGTGATTATGGCAAAGTTAGTGCTACTTTTAATGTTGCTGATTTTTCTCCTTGTGAGGGGATGATAGCAACCCGCCAAGGCCCATCAACCTAGTTGACCTAATGGGCCTAGGGGGAGCCATTACTCGGGCCAGTGCGAGGAAAGCCCAAGGCCCATAATGTGTCTCACCTTAGAGGACATGACCCTTGAAGGCCACGGCCAAACAAGGGCTAACTAAGCTTTTTGTTCTTTGCCTTAATTATAAGTGGTTGTTAACACCACGTTTTCCATTATTTATTAAAACTTTGGGTATTTAAATTAGCATTTAATAAATCCATGTTTCATGTAGGATTGCCAAGTCAACTCCCAAAGGTTGTTGACTAAGCCAAGCTACAACCTGACCAGGCAAGATGACTAGGCCAAAGGTGCCACCTTTTACGCTAAGGTATTCAAGGCCAGCCATGAAGACCAAATTGATGGCGCCTACCTTTTTATTCTCCTCATGTCTCATTCCATTGCCAAAGGAGCCACTTTTTCCGCCAAGGCATTCAAGGCCAGCCATGAAGACTACATTTATGGCGCCTACCTTTTTATTCTCCTCATGCTTCATGCCATGTTGATTGAGTAAATTAATATGAGTAATTCAGCCAATCCACAAAAGGAAGGCATTCATGGCTAACTTCAAATTCAAATGGGACTTAAAGTCACATCCCATATTTTTCGCCCATCATAAAAGAAGCATTCAACACGGCCTCATGACTTAATTGGCCAACTGATCATCCTCCTATCTCTAATCAATTCAAAAGGGTGACAAAGGCTGAAGAAAAGGAGCCTGGCCGAGGATCTTCAACACAAAGTAATGGAGGGATTCAAATATTCAAGCACATGAGCTAAAACAAAGGGAATGTATTAAAACCGTGGCATAACACAAGGGAAAACTTAATGGGGCACACAACTATGGTGTCCAAGTGCATCTGAATTCAAATTCAACTAAGCCATCAAGACACCACCTTATTCTACTCCTCATGTTAAAGACACACTCCCTTACTTTATGTTTGGTTCAACTCCATTGCATTATGGCCGAATAAGCTTTGAATTAAGCCATTAAGATTGTAATAATGCCTAGCCATATGGTTTGAAATTCGAATTTGCTTGTAATAGTTAATGAATTCGGGAAGCCTTAGGAGGCCAGCCCACCTATATGTATCCATACTCTCAAAGAATGAGGTAGCTTGAATTTTATGCAAAAACAAATTAGTGAGATTTCTCTCCTAAGGTTCTTGGTTAACCAAGAGTATAGTTCTTATCAAACATCCTTGTTTATGGCGAACCTTGGCTTATCAATCATAAAATGTGTTTGGGGTTCTCCCATTTAATGCAACTCGTCGGGTTCTCGCTTAAGCGATCTCATTCTCGCTCAAGCGAGAAAATCCCGCCCATTTTAAAAAACTCAGATATGATCCTCTCGCTCAAGCGAGGGATTCTGGCTCAAGCGAGAATCTCACAGTCTCAACAGTCCCAAAATGCCATTTCTTGCCCAGGCGAGACAGTTCTCACTCAGGCGAGAATCCATCAGTATAGTCCAGGATTTCACCCTCCCAGGTGAGCCTTTCTTGCTCAGGCGAGAATCTCTCGCTCAAGCGAGGATCCCAGGACTGATACTATAATTCTAAAGACTTAGAATTTAGGGTGTTACAGTCAGAAATATCACAGCCATAATCATTACAAATAGAAACCTAGACAAAGAATCTAAGGTTCAAGCTCGGAACTATCTTCATCGATATCCATGTTGTTTAGCCTTGACGAAAGATGATGAAGTTCATAATGGATTTGTTGGTTCTGAGTGTCGATAGCATCCACCCTTGTAGTGATGTAGCCTCGAAGAGAAACCAATTCATCCATGATCATATGATTTGAAGCCATAGTAGCATATGAGGAACATGGAGCTTGAACCTCAGGCTGGTCAAGTATGGTAGGTTCTGGTTGTTCGGTAGGAGCAGTCGGTCGATTAGTGCAATGCCTATAAGTTCGATGAGTAACAAGATCCAAAGTAAATGCCATCTTGTGTACAACCTCTATATCAATATTGCTTTCGCGAAGATTGAGGGCCACTTTTGTCTCACCATCAAGAGTACGCCGAAGTGCTCAAGAATCTTTGTAATGAAGATAGCGTAAGACAACAGATTTTGTGTGCCGTAAACATTCCACATTTTCCTCATAATCATATGAGTACAATTTATCTTGATGTTATACTTAATAGCATACTTCAATTGCAGCTCTATGTTAGTAATTTGCGAAGAATTTGAAAATTTCGGCAAAATGACATAACTCAGAAAATAATGGAGCAAACGCTCTTCCAACTTGAGATATTCAGCAAAGAGGATATCTCTGTTCTTAACAGTCTCACCATAGCCTTGTTGCTTTCGCTCTTCTATTTCTCCCTTAGAGATTCTATATAGAGAAAGTTAGAATCTCTTGCGATCGTAATCATCCCATTCACATATTAGGCTGAAACCAGTAATGTCACCTTGCATCGGTATAACACAACATATATGAAATGAAGGTTTTGGTATCCAAAACTATATCTTTTCCCTTAACATGGTAAGTCATAAGATTCTTCCTAAAGTTCATATTGCAGTAAAATACGCGAACAAGCTTGGGATAAATATCGTTCGCTTGACAACAAAAATCAAAAAGTTTTTGTTGCCGCAATAAGTAAGGAAATAGAAACTTGTTTTGGGTGTATGAGATCTCTTCTGAAAAATGTGAGAAACCATGGAAACTCTTTCTTTTGAGTTGTGGTTTGTTTTATATAGTTTCTCTCTTATAAACTCTTGGTTTAGAGTTGGTATTCAAAGAATGGAGAAGGTTTGTGGGTTGATTCATGAAAACCGCAAAACCCCCAAAATGAGAATATGAGTAAAGGGGGAAATGGGTGAAATGTTAGATGTAGAAGATGAGTATGTGTTCTAATGTAAAATAGAAGATGAATATGCATGTTTTAATGTTTGGAAGCTTCTAATGAAAGTAGTTTTGGAAACATTGGAGATATGTGAATATCATGTATGTTTGCAAATGTAATATGAGTTGTGCGTATATTATTGAGAATGAACCAGTGACTTTTGTTTTTGTTTGGTGGGGATGAGGAAAGATCCTAAGGTTGGAGGAGGTAGTGAAGGAAACTTGTAGAGTTACTCAAAACCGACCCCAACACTCACTAGGGTAAGGATAAGTCTTTAATTAGCATATCGTATTGAAAGAATGCGTGGAATTGTTGTTTATGAGTTGATGGTGAATCAATGAAAAGAAAACATATTTTTAGCCGACCATGATTGGTTAGCGATTTTGGCTCAAGTTATGTAGCGATACTTTGGCTCAAGTTATATAGCGATACTTTGGCTCAAGTTATGTAGCGATACTTTGGCTCAAGTTATGTAGCGATACTTTGGCTTAAGTTATGTAGCAATGACTGACTTGTCCTTTGTGGTATTGGCTCGTTGAGCAATGACTGACTTGCCCTTTGTGGTATTGGCTCGTTGAGCAATGACTGACTTGCCCTTAGTGGTATTGGCTATTCATAGCAATGACTGACTTTCCCTTTGTGGTATTGGCTCGTTGAGCAATGACTGACTTGCCCTTTATGGTATTGGCTCTTTGAGCAATGACTGACTTGCCCTTAGTGGTATTGGCTATTTATAGCAAATGTCTGACTTGTCCCATGTGGTAAGATAAATGAACCAAGATAAACATAAATGAGATAGATGAATATGAAAGGAAAGGATGGGATTACGGATGGGAATGATGAATTGGATAACGATGAGTTTGAGTAAAATGTGGAACGTTGAAGATAACAAGGTGAATATATGTTGAAGTATTATTTATATGTTATGATATAACTGTTTATCTAAACTTATTGAATGTGGATTATCATATGATTATGTTGAATTTATGACTTCTTTGTGTTTTCTATGTATTGGTTTATGATAATCCCAATGCAGGTAAATGGATGAATTAGGGATACTTGATTTCGAGCTTTGGGAGCTTTTAAATATGGATTCTTTTATTTACCCTTTTTTGTGTCATAACTGACTATATGTGGATTTGAATGTTTGAAATCATGATCATTATATTTTTAAAATACTTGTAACCGTGGGCATTATGATTTTGGGAACCCATAACTATTTGTATGTCTGAAGTATTGGGGGACATTAATATGAATTATGTTTTTCTACCTAACGAATGTGTGTGTGATTACTGCATGAAAAATGATCGGAAAATAATTAAGGTAACTAATGTATCGTACTTTGGGTTATTGATTAAAATATATAGGGGAAATACATGTTGTGCATGAGTTAAAATAAGAAAAAATTTCAAGGGTAGAATTTGGGTCCTTACAATACCATTACTTATGTCGTCGATGATGTTGTCTATATATAGGGTGATCTCGATGAGTTCTCCACTCTTTAGGTAAATCAGAGTGAATATGCTCTTCTTGAAAGGATGGATTATCATCCATTTCCACATGCTCTGCATTAGCTGTAGTTTCAATAATAGCATTTTCATTAATAGTGGAACTTGGCAAGTCCTCTTCATCAAAAGTTAACCTTTCCTTGATTAAGGGATTAGTTTCATCAAAGGAGACGTGAACTGATTCTTCCATGGCTAAAGTTCTTTTGTTAAAGATTCTATAAGCTTTACTCGTGAGAGAGTAGCCTAGGAAGATTCCTTCATCGGCCTTTGCATCAAACGTGCCTAATTTTTCTTTGCCATTATTTAAAACGAAGCATTTACAGCCAAATACATGCAAGTGTGAAATGTTTAGTTTTCTTCCTTTGAAGAGATCATAGGGGGTTTTCTTTAGAATAGGTCTTATGAGAACTCGATTTGAAACATAACACGCAATACTTACTGCATCAGCCCAAAAGTATGTTGGGAGGTTAGTTTCATTTAACATAGTTCTTTCAAGTTCTTCTAAAGACCAATGCTTTCTCTCTATAACACCATTTTTGTTGTGGTGTTCTAGGAGTAGAAATGTTGTGATTAATCCCAAGATCATCACAAAATTCCTCAAAAGAAGCATTTTGAAATTCTCCCCCATGATCACTTCTTATAGTAGCGATTTTTAAAGATTTTTCATTTTGGACTCTTTCAGCAAAAATGCTAAAGGCTTTGAATGCCTCATTCTGACAGCAACCTCCTTGAGGGGTTGGTGTAATTGCGATCGTTTTGCTTGAAAATCAAATAATTGGTGTGGAATTGGCTTAGAATAGGGGTGTCTCGAATTTGTGTGTATGTTTTGGGCTGGAATATGTTCATTTCGGTTTGAGGGCCGAGGCTTGGTGTTTTAGGACAATTTTGTACGGTTTATGGCTAAGAATGATTTTGGGTGTGCTATTTGTGGGTTTGTGTTTGTTTTGGCCGAATTTGAGTTGGGGGTTGTTTTGTATTTGGTTTTTGGATGAACGTATGGTGTGTGAATTGTTCTTGGTTGTTTGGAATTCGGTTTGGGATGGGATAAGTGTATAATGTTGGATAAAAGAATGTGGAGGAGGTTGAAGGGGGAAAGCGCCAAAAGCTTTAAGCTTGATAAGCCAAATGTTATCCGCCACAACAAGGATGTTGATGAGGATTAAGAGAGGCGCCACACCAATGAAGGTGATAAGCCAAGGAACGCCACAAGAAAAGTCTTGATAAGTTTGAGAGTGTTAAGAGCAAAGCTCATCTAAACAACATAAGTATTTTTGGTCTAAAATTCAAGTTATTTACGTTCATAAGATAAGGGGAATACATATAGAGTGGCCAGCCAAGAGGCTGCCAAGAGTTTGGCCTAAGCATTCAATGCGCTACCTAGTTTTTGGCATGGTAGTGAATTGGCACAAGCACATTTACCTGTTGGCCTTAGGCTGGATCAGCCTGCCATGCATTTTGACCAATATTTGGTCTTGATTCATACTACTCCCTATAAGGAAACTTTCATTCTCATTAAGACTTTACATTAATCCTATTCAAATGGCACTTAGAAGCTGAGTTCAAATCTGAATTCTAAAAAAGGCAACAACCAAGCTCCTTGATTCCTCTTTAGTAAATTTCCCACGGTTTGAATGCTATACCACATGGCTGAATTCATTAAATGGCATGATTCTCCATAAAAGGCAAGTAATCAAGCTCCCACACAGCTCATTAATTGAGGAATTCAAATGTGCATGCTGAATAAGGTAATATCCACCCATCTTGAGCTATACTTGGAAAGTAATCAATGGGTTTCAAGGCTTGATGGAGAGTCCACGTTTTGAATGTTTGAATAGGACTTCATGGCTGAATGCCAAGTCACAAGGCCCCTTAAATGCTTGATTCAAATCAGCATTGCTTGATAAGGAAACAACCACTCATGTTGAGCTATATTTGGTAAGTAATTAATCTGCTTCAAAGCTTGATGACCCAAACAGCTGGAATTCAAATTTGAGCCATATTTGGAAAGTAATAACATGGTTTCAAGGCTGTCAACACGTTTTGGGTATGGTAGTTGATTATTCTCATTGTGGCAATGAAACCACAAATTCTCCCTTTATGGTAATAGGCCCATAGTTTCTTCTTGGTCATGAATGCTTGGATGAATGTTGCTTAAGCTAAATATGGTAATCATAGGTTACATGGCACAAGGCCAATAATGAACATCCACAACTATAAAGCTTAAAACATAAACTAATCTTATTGTGCAAATAAAAGAGATAAAACATAAAATAAATTAAATGTGGGACAATGGACTCCCACTTTATTTAAGTAAAACAAAAATGTCCTTAAGGAGTATTGGCCTTTGGATTGTAAGCTTGATGGGCTTGTTAGTCTTCTTAGACTTGGGCCCAATCCGGTTGCTATCACATTCTTATGAACTAAGAATAGAGTCCAAGTGTATCGTGAGAAATCGTCTACTATAACAAGAGCAAAATAGTTATCACCATAACTTTTTGTCCTTGAAGGGACAAACAAGTCCATGTGTAGTAAATGCAGTGGTTTATAAGAAGAAACCATATGCTTTGGATTGAAAGAAGTTTTTGTTTGTTTACCCATTTGACATGCACCACATAGTTTGTCTTTGACAAACTTCATCTTCGGTAAACCAACAACCAAATCTTTCCTAATTAGCTTATTCAAATGATCCATATGAATGTGAGCAATTCTCTTATGCCAAAGCCACACATCATGATTATCATTTACTACTAAACATGTTATTGGAAGAGATGAATCTATGTCTATCATATAAATTTTATTAATTCTCTTACCAATGAGTTTAGAGTTTAGATTCCTTACTTTCAATGATGCACTTATCTGGGTAGAATGATACATGGAAGCCCTTGTCACATAGTTGACTTATGCTTAGAAGATTGTGCTTGAGTCCTTCCACATATAGCACTCCTTCTATGGTCGTTGAAGGTGGCTTGTCGATTCTACTGACTCCGAGTATTCTTCCATTGTTGTTGTCACCATATGTGACATAGCCTTTGTCCCTTGGAGTTAGGACATAGAACTTACTTTTATCGCCCCATGTGCTTTGAGCAGCCGCTATCCAAATACCATAAATTGCGGGCGGCTCTCAAATCTTCCTGCAAAACAGGTTAAGTTATATTAGGTACCCAAATTGTCTTGGGTCCTACATGGTTAGATCCTTTCTCAACCCATTTAAAATGTCCTAAGGGAAAACCATATTTTCTAATATAACAAGTATTTGGTGTGGGACCATGATTTCTGCAATAAGAACATATGAGTTGATGCTTGTGTATCCTAGTTTTATTTTTACTATGTGTAGATGCATGGATACATGATTTTTGAAAGTCTATCATGGTAGACTTACTTAGATTTTTAAGAGAAGGGCCTTTTGCATAGCCAAGACCTCTTCGGTTCGTAGAGTGCCTTTGATCATTAATGATCCCTTTTTCTCTAGGAGGACTGCAATTTAGACATGTGGATGATGATGGTTTGTTTCTAAGAGAGTCTAGTTCAGATTTTTGTTTTAGAAACATTTTCGTTAATTTCATGTATTCATCATGCAAATCTTTAAAAGCAGATTGTAATTCATAAAAGAAAAAGGGATAGATTGGTTTACCACTTCATCATCTGAGTGATGAGACGCCATTAGAGAGAGATGTGCTTGCTCTTCGCTTTCTGGTTCAGAGGCTGAACTTGTGTCATTATCTTCCCAAGCGATGTAGGCTCTTCGTCCATTCTTCATTTCGTTCTTTCCTTTGAAAGAACTCTTCTTGATGTTTGGACAATCCATCTTCATGTGGTCAGGCTTGCCACACTCAAAGCATGTAAAATTTTGATTTTAAGTGGAGGCCTCTTTGCTTTTGGTGAACTTCTTTATTTGACCGGTTCTTGCGCCTTTGTTCCTTCTAAGGAACTTGCTGAACTTCTTCACGAAGAAGGTCATGTCATCCGTCTCTTCCTTTTCGTCCTCATCCTCCAATGAATCATATTTCTCTATTTTTGCCTTAAGAGAAATATTTTTCTTCTTCTTCTCTTGTTCTTCGTGTTGATCAAGTTGGCTAAGTTCGAGTTCGTGTTCCTGCAATTTTCCAAACAAAGTAGCCAAATACATTTTGGAAAGACTTTTCTTTTCAGAAATGATCGTTACCTTTGGTTGCCATGTTCTTGTTAGTGACCTTAGAACTTTTAGGTTCAAGTCACAGTTTTACAGCACTTTACCAAGTGCAATAAGAAGGTTGGTGAGATGAGGGAATCTCTTTTGAAGATCCAAGATTTTATCTCCAGGTCTCATACGAAACATTTTGTATTCCTGGGAAAGTGTGTTCAGTCTCGATCTCTTTACCTCCTCGGTACCTTCATGTGTGGTCTCTAAAGTATCCCACATTTCCTTAGCGGAAATGTGACAATTACAAATATAATGAGTTGCAATTACAAATATCTCACCCCGAGATCTCCTTGTACCTTACACACTCACTTATATTAAAAACCCTTGGAAAACCCTATTCCAAGTAACGCCCTTGGAAAACACTATTCCAAGTCACTCAACCCCTTTCTCTTCACTCCCTTGTGAAAGAAAGTGTACTTAGCAAAAGTGAAGAATATACAATATGGTTGGATTGCCTTTACAAATGTATATGACAATTTTAAACTTGCAACCCGAAAACAACTCTTATACGATAGATAATAATCCTCTTTGTACTTTGAAAAAGTTTGGAATACACTTAGAAGCAACTCTGAAATAACTTAGAAAGTTTAAGAGTATGTTGCTTAAAAGTGTAGAAAATTCAGAAATTGTGAGAGCTTGACAGTTTCTATTAAAGTTTGAAATCTGAATTGTTATTATGTGTCTTGGAGTTATGAGTGTTTCAATGCCTTTATATAGGCTTTCCAATCAACAATAACACCTCTAGGAAAGTGTATGTTTCGTTTGGAATGAAACAAATCATTTTGGAGTGAAACTCTTTCACTTTGAAATCTGAAAACTGATGCAACAACTTTCAGTAATCGATTACAGCAAGTGGGTAATCGATTACCCAAACATCATGTCCAACAATATTTTCGAAATTTTACAGTGTAATCGATTACTGTATTTGAGTAATCGATTACTCAAGTGTTCTGTTTCACAGAATTGAAAAATGCTTTAGTGTAATCGATTACAGCTCTTTGAGTAATGGATTACCCTGTTTACTAAAAATGGTAATTTGTTACTTCAAAGACAGTAATGGATTACTCTTAGCCGTTAGAGGATGGACAACTCTTTTCTTACTTATGTAACTTGTTATTCAAGAATGGTAACCCGTTACATTTTATTTTTCAAAATTATTTTTATTCACACTTAGAATTTTTCGATTTTCTTGAAAACATTATTGAGCATTATCAACTAAGGTAATAAAGGAGTTTTGGGATAGAAGTACCTAAAAGACTTAGACTCCAAATATTTGAATCTTTTTCTTATTTAGTCTTGATAGGTCTTCTTCCTTTCTTCATTTTGTGATGTTGGTGTCTTCATCAAAACCAGGCCAAGGTCAGGAGCAAGATCTTCTTCACATTTACCACTACCGGACACTGAGAAACAAACGTCGATACCACCACAGGTTAACTAGTAGGGGAGGACACAACTAAGTCGAAGGGTAGCGACTCAGTTTTGTAAATTCAGTCAATCCACACAATATAAGGACAAAAAAGGAGTGTGTCGCTCCCGAATCAAATAACACAATAAGAGGGATACCTTTCACCATATAGTAACCTTGAACCAAACCATCCACATTTTCCGCCACTACACCACTCATGGTAAATACTTTGCCATTAGTCTGAGGCTTCTCAGCTCTCAGATCATTCACACTCTGACACAGCTTGGGGCAATAACTCTTCACGTGCTCGGAATGGCTTCGGCCACATTTGTTACATACAGACAAAGAGTTTTGTGGTGGCCCTGCCATAGTAGCAGAGGTCTCGATCCTTGTGAATTGTACCTACTATGGTCAGCGGGTGGGGCGTATGGTTTCCGGTCTTCATAGGGTACTTTTCCTTTGCCCCTCACTTGCACATATTTCCTTTGAAGCCCAAAGTTTCTTGGTGGGTTCGCTTTGTTTACCGCAACATCTCTTGCCTTCATATCATCTTCAAAAATTCTACACTTATTAACAAGTGTAGGGAAATCACTAATCTCCTGATGACCAAACATCATCTTCAACTCAGGTTTTAGGCCAACCTCAAATTTGGCACACTTAGACCTTCCGTCAGCCTCTAGCTCATAGTAGGGGCAGTACTTGGCCAATTCCTTGAACTTGGCCGCATACTACCCTACTGACATACTTCCTTGCTCTAACCGCAAGAATTCCATCTCCTTCTTCCTCTTCAAATAAGCAGGATAGTATTTCTGAAGAAACCTTCCCTTGAATGCCTCCCAGGTGACAGCTAGTTCTTCTACCTCCATCTGTCTACCGGGTGTATTCCCACCAATTTTATGCTTCCTTAGCCAACATGTAGGTAGAGTATATCACCTTCTAGTTGTCACTACAACCCATAGCCCTGAATATTTTCTCCAAGTCCTAGATCCACTCTTTTGCCGCATCAGGGGCGAATCCACCTTGGAATTGATTCGGATTACGCCTGCAGAACTCATCCAGTCCTCGGTACTCAAGCGGTCCTTGAGGTGCCAGCGGTTGTTGTTTCGAATTCGGCATCGCATTCTGATTCCGATGTTGTAGATTCTCATTCATGTTTTGCAGCACGACTTCCATCTGAGCCAACAGTTCATTCTGACTTGATCCCCTATGATAGGAACCTCCTTGTGGGGGTTGTTATTTGTTTTCGATCGTTTTGTTTGAAGCTTAGATAATAGGAAATATTATGAATTTTTTGGGATATTTTTGGTTGTTTTTCTTGGGTGTTTCGGTTGGCTTAGGTTTATAGTGGTTGGGGTATGTGTTTCGGTTCGGCTTGGGGCCTCCATGGCCTTTTTGCCATTGTTGGTGCTCACAACTTCTTTAGTTGATGTGCCCTCCTTCTTAGGCTTGTCTTTCCAGCTAGATGACTCAAATTTGGTGGTGCTGGTTGAGTAGGATTTTGACTTCCTCCTCTTCAATTGTTGCTCCACCTTCATGGCTTTCTGTACCAAGTCCTCCAACTCCACATAGCTTTGTAACTCTACAACATCTTGGATGTCTTGGTTGAGCCCATGAAGAAACCGTGCCATAGTGGCTTCACGTTCCTCCTGAAGGTTGCCTCTTAGTTGGGCCAGCTCCATTGCCTTATAGTACTCATCTACTGACTTGCTTCCTTGAGTCAGCCTTTGAAGTTGGTTATAGATGTCCCGTTGGTATGACGGGGGCACAAACCTCTTCCTCATAATTGTTCTCATTTCCTCCCATGTGCTCACAAGTTGAGCACCACACCTCCGCATATCCTTCTGAAATTGATCCCACTAGACCATAGTATACTCTTTGAACTCTAAAGCAGCCACCTTCACCTTTTTTCTTCCGAATAAGTGTGGCATTCAAAGACTTGCTCAATCTTCATCTCCCATTCCAAGTATGCTTCTGGATTGTTCATTCCCATAAATGTGGGAACCTTGATTTGGACTCCCTCTACTTGGTCATCCCTCCTCCTTTCCCTTTGATTCTCCTCTTCATTCCTCCTTTCCCTCCGCCTTCTAGTCCTCCTTTCTGCCTCCGAATTACATGAATCATCATGGCTGGATTGCCTCCGAATATGTGAGCGGTCTTGTCAGATTTGCATGTCCGCCATCTGTTGTTTAAAAGTCCTAATCTCTTCATGTAGCTCATGCAGAATAGATGTAAAATTTTCTGTCCTTGGTGAAACCGTGGGTGAAGATGTAGTAGAAATTTCTCACTATCACTCAAGTGTTTCACTCAAAATTTGTGTTTCTCTCAAATAACTCTTTATCTCCTTGGAATTCTGGATTGAACCAAAAGAAGTTCTAGCGATGTTCTTGTATGGCGAAATAGCTAGGCTTTAATCAAACAATTTTGGGGTGGCGGTTTTGTGGTTGGTGGTTTGTTTTTGTGGGTTTATGGAGGTTTGGATGTGTGTATGTGGATTGTGATGGTTTATAGGTGGTAATAAAACAGAAACAAGCATGACAAATTTTTGGTGCTTGGTGGCTTTGATTCGGCCACAAGCTTTTTTTTTTGTATTTCGGTGTAGGCTTCAGTTGGATTTTGGTTAGGCCAACACTATTTTGCACCTGCACTCAGAAAATTTTCAAACAATAGAAATAATGGTCTCGGCTTTAGCCAAGACAGAATTTGATGCACCAAGGTTGGCTTTGATTCGGCCAATGTTGGATTTGATGCACCAAAATACTTCAAACAATGCTAGCTCTGGATACCACTTGATAGCAACCTCCTTGTGGGGGTTGGTATTTTTTTTTCGATCGTTTTGTTTGAAGCTTAGACAATAGGAAATATTATTAAATTTTTGAGATATTTTTGGTTGTTTTTCTTGAGTGTTTCGGTTGGCTTAGGTTTGTAGTGGTTGGGGTATGTGTTTGGATTGGTTTCTGGACGAAAGTAGTAAGGGTAGTGTGTTTGGCCGAGAGGACAAGTATTTGGCTGAGTGGTTTTTGGGTTTGGTTTGTTAGGCTATATTGGCTTAGGATGAGTTTCTGGCCGTGTTGCTTTGTATTTGCGTAAAGGTTGGTGTTTGTTTCGGTTTAGGATGGATAAAAGAAAAGGATGAAGAAGATTGAGATGGTTAAGGGTGCCACAAACAAAGTTGTTTGATAAGCCAAAGGAAGTTCGCCACAAAGGAATGATCTTTGATAATAACAAGAGACTTGGTTCAACCAAGAAGCTTAGGAGAAAACTCAACTAAGTATTTTTGCATAAAATTCAACTTATCTTATTGAGTGCCATTCCATTTACATATATAGGTGGGCTGGCCTTGGAGGCTCCCTTTCTAATTCGAATGTGCACTTTCAAATTACAAAGATTAATGGTATTAAGTGCCTAATCAAACTTAAGCTACACGTGCAAATGGCATTAAGTGCCTTAATTTGAAATTTGATTCAGCCATCAAGAATTTTAATACAGCCAAGCTAGAAATGTGGGATGCTTGTCTCATTCACTTGTCTCTTTAAGCCAAGGCTGGAGAAAAGGATGGATGTCTTCAATCCTCCTTTGAATTCGAATTCAGCCATGTGTGATTTGATTATAGCTTGGCTGAATAAATCCTTGTAATTACTTAATTAAAATACCATTAAAGCGTTAGGCAAAAAATATGGTAGGCTCCATAAATGTTGTTTCCTTGGCTGGCCTGGTCACATTAATACCCAACCTTTTGTGTTTGAATTTCACCATGTGTTTGTTGCCTTCCATAAAGCTGGACCGAATTGTTGGCTGGGGCGGAAAGTATGGGATTTCCTTAAGTCCCACATTTATTTTTTGATTCAAATTTTGCCCAGACTTAATGCCATGTATTTAAGCCGAGCTGAAGATAGGGGATTGCTTGGCCATGTTTGAAAATAGCATTTAAGGTCTGGCTGAAAAGGTGGCGCCTTGGCCTAGTCAGCATGCTTGTTCAGACTTGAACTTGGCCTTCCTGTGTGAGGCGGAAAAGGTGGCGCCTTGGTCAGCTGCTTGGTCAGTTTCTATCTTGGCTTAGGCTAAAATGGTGCAACCATGGCATTCCTACATAAGAAATATTTTTCTTAGTGGTTCCAACAAAAACAAGCATGCTTAAATAAAATACTATAATAAACATAGGTGGTCCACTTATTAATAACTTAAAGAAAGAAAATAAAAGAAAGCCTCATTCTTGTCCGTACCCTTCAAAAGGCTCATCCTCTACAAGGAGGAAATTAGTGGGCTTCGTATCCTCACTTTGCCCAATTGATGTGAGGGTATTCAATTTAAGTCGGCCAAGTATGCCTTGGGCCTCCTTGGCCCTGGCCCAAGTTATGGGTCCTCCTAGGCCCATTAGGTCATCCAAGTTGATGGCCGTTGGCGGGTTGCTATCACCCTACCGTGTCCAGCCATTTTCTCGACCTGTACTCACTCACTATCAGTACAACAGAATTTTCACACTGATAGCAATCCGCCTATGCCCAAACCTAAGAAGGCCAACAAATCCATCAAGTGTGCCATACAACTAGATGAACCACCCGATGGAGGCCACCTTTCCTTATGGGATTTATGATTTTTACTCTATTTTGCATTCATAAGTGGGTGTCTTATGTCCCACAACTTAAATGAGCTGTGTGACTCTCCCATGGTTTTTGCTTAATGTTATTAGTAGTAATTCGAATTTGACATTGTAAGGCTGAATCAAAACGGCCAGCCATAGCTTTAGCTTAGGAATTGAATTCTTAATATTATTTCCATGGGAGCCTTAGGCCAGCCCAAACTATATGTATGCCATGGTTAAACAAGAATGAACAGATTTGAATTTTAAGAGAAAAACACTTTGTTGTTTTAGTTGAGCTTTGCTCCTACCCTTTTAACTTATCAAGCTTTCTTGTGGCGTTTCTGGCTTATCACCTTCATTGGTGTGGTGCTTACTATCATCCTCATCAACATCCTTGTTGTGGTGGACTTCACTTAGTTTATCAAGCTACAAGCTTGTGGCACCTTCTCCTCAAGTCTTCTTCCATTTTCTTTTATCCAACTACCCCCTCATCCTCATTCATAACCTACCATACACGGCCAAACAAACCCAAACACATCTCCTACACCTACCCTCGACCAGAAAAACTACCCAGGATATAAAATCCTCGGTCAGAATATCCTAGCCACGCACCAGCCCAAAAATCCACCCCCACGGCCATAAACTAAGCCAAAGACATTTCCTATCAACCATAAACCAAAGCCAACCCAAAAGACCCAAAAATATTACTTACAACCCCCACTCCTCACAAAACCGAGAACAACAACCCCATAACCCATTGCCTCACCCAACCATAAACCAAAACATCCATTTAAACCAAAAATACCAAAAATAGCACCAAAACCCGAATTCCCATTTACCTAGTACAATTTCGCACTAAATTTTTGAGTTTCAACCAAAACGATCGCAAAGAACACCAACCCCCACAAGGAGTTTGCTGTCACACACTAGAACAATTCATCACATAGTCACACAACTAAGTTCACAAATGTCATACAAAGAAGCATGTAAGGCCACACCCTAGGTCGCAAGATTAACTTACGCTCTGATACCATAATTGTAACGACCCAAATTACACTATAGAAATTTTCACTTATTTTGACCCTATATATTTTTCTTTTAAAGCATGCAACATTTCCATAGTTAATAAATTTTTTACACTTGTCCAACTCTATTCAACCTAGATACATTCTAGTCGTTCATTCTTGAATCTCATACATTTACTTCATATAATAACAGAAAACCATAATGCATATCCATACCATTAATAAATCTCATCCTATGTTAATAAGGATTACATTGTTAGGAGTATCCTTAAATACAAATGAATTTAATTATCAGTTGATAGCAACCTCCTTGTGGGGGTTGGTATTTTTGGAAGATCGTTTTGTTTGAAGTTGGCTTTCGGAAAAGAATAAGACTTTTTGTTGGCTATTTTTGGTTGTTTATGTGGAATATGGTTGGCTTTGGGCTTTAGGCTGTGTATGGTGGAGTTTGGCCAAGAGGGTTTATGTAAGGTTGTTTGTGAGTGGAATGATTGTTTGGCTGAGAGTGGGAAAGTGTTTTGGCTTGAGTGTCTCGGGTGGGATATGTGTTTGGTTAGGACATGGCTTTGTGTTTAGGTCGAGGCTTGGTGGTTGTATGGCAGAGTGTTGGATAAAAGAATATGAAGAAGATAAAAGGGTGATGGCGCCACAAACAAGGTTTGTTTGATAAGCCTAATGTTGTTCCCCACAAACAAGATTGTTTGATAAGAACTATACTCTTGGTTAACCAAGAACCTTAGGAGAGAAATCTCACTAACAAGTTTTTGCATAAAATTGAAGCTATCTCATTCCATGAGTTTCATCCTTACATATAGTATGGGGGCTGGCCGTGAGGCTCCCTCTTGGAAGTTTGAATTTGAAAATGGCAAGCTACATTATTACATTGATTACATTCTTTAAACATGTTGCTAAGCTTAAGGGAAATTTAAAAGCTAACTTAAGTGTGCAAATCAAACACATGCCAAATGTATTTGGACATTGGCATTTGCTTTGCCAAGTCCCACGGTTTTGCCATAATGAGTTATTTGGCCGTAGGATTTGAAGTTATGTGTAGCCAAGCTTAAGGGCCTTGTCTCTTGCTTCCTTATTTAAGCCGAGGCGGAATTCTAGGATGGCTATTGAATTACCTTTCAAATTTGAATGTTTTGATCATGTGCTCATTTCCACATGTTGCTGGCCGTGTTGATTATGCCTTCAATGCCTTGGGCTGAAAATGTGGGATTTTTGTCTCTCCTTATTAATCCCATAAAGCCATGGCTGATTTGGTTCTTGTTTGAATTTGAATTCTTGAGCATGTGCTTGATAACACTTGGCTGTGTTGTAGCTCCTTAAAAGCGTAGGAGGAAAACATGGAAGGGTTGTCTCCTTGGTTAATCCCCTTAAAACCGTAGCTGATTTGGTGGGTGCCTTTACTCCCTTGTTTGAATTGAGCCATGTGTGAATTATGTGCCTTGGCTGAGCTTTTAATGTAGGCAAATCAAATTCAAAAACATATTGAAGGCATGGGCGGAAATAAGGGATGTGGTTCCACGTTTTTAGCCCACACTTTAAAGTTGATACAAATTTGAATTCAGCCTTAATGTGCCTTGTTTAAGACGAGCTGAATGTGTCGGATGCCTCCCTTATGCTTGGCCATGTGTTTCCACGTTTATGACTTGGCTGAAAGTGTGGCGCCTCTGCCTAGTCAGCACGCCTGGCCGTGGCCTTGACACATGGGGCGGAAAATGTGGCGCCTGGCCTAGTCAACTGCTTAGTCAGGTTCCTGTGTGGCTTTGGCCCTGGTCCATGCTAACATGATGTTCCTACATAAAACACATTTCTTAGTTGATGATGAAACTAAATAACAATAATTAAAAATGAGAAAAAGGTGGCCTTAAAGCCACTTATTATTAAGGCAAACTACAAGAGCCTTAATCATCCCTTGTTTGGCCGTGGCCTTCAAGGGTGATGTCCTCCAAGGTGAGGCACATTATGGGCCTCATGTTGTCACTTGGCCCAGCTGAGGCTAGTGTTTTAGAATGAGTTGGCCAAGAGTGCTTTGGGCTTTCTTGGCCTTGACCCGAGTTATGGCTCCCCCTAGGCCCATTAGGTCATCCAGGTTGATGGGCCTTGGTGGGTTGCTATCATCCGTTTAACAATTCAAGAAGATTAAATTATATAAATTATAGCCACAAAATTTCTTAGGTCATCTAGTCACTACAATCCGCTAATCATCACTTTACCTGCAATGGAATTATCATACACAGTACACAGGAAATACAAAGGGGTAAGACATTAAACTTCAAGATAATCAATATGATATAATTCTCATTAAACATAAGGTTAGATAAATAACTAAACAATTATTTAGTAAGTAATCAATTATAAAGTATTACTCTTACCACCTCAACAATTAGGATTTTCCATATCATACCAAGAATCTTCCCAAGCCCAAGCTTGACTTTAAATGCATTCAATCATTTAGTAACCTTATACTGAAACTTACCATATCTCAAGTATTAACTATGCTACACCACTTAGGGGAGCCAAAACATGCTTCACCACTTAGGGGAGCCAAAATATGCTTCACCACATAGGGGAGCCAAAATATGCATCACCACATAGGGGAGCCAAAATATGATACACCACAAAGGGGAGACAAAATATTCTACACCATATAGGGGAACCAAAATATGCTTCATTGAGCCAATAATGCTATACAACTTTCCTTTCTCATCACTTCACTTATCATCAATAAATATCGAGATAATTCACCATTATACATTAACACAAATACAAGTATATTGCTTCTCCCTTGATTAGGAATTAGCGTTTTAATCCTTCACCTCGTTGGACTTCCCTTTGCCTGCTCAATTCTAGGGGTCTTTCCTCATCCACATCACACAACAACAACAACAACAATCAATCATTTGTTCACATTACTCAATAAATAACTTTATACAACATGGTCATTCATAAAAAGGGGTAACTCATGTTTCAATGTTTTCAAAGCCATTCCCATTAAAAATTCAAAGCATATGAACAACAAGCATTAAATTTTCACTCATCGTTAATAACCCATAAACCACATTTCTAACCTAATATTTCACCCCCATCCACCACTATTTCATTTTTGGTTTGGGTTTCCAAAATCAACATCTTATCAACACTATTTCCGAAGACAAACTCTAAACTACAAGTTTTCAAGAGAAAAGCTAGATAAAAATGAACCACAACTCGAAAGAGAGGGTTATAGGGTTTCTTATACTAGAAGAAGAGACCCAAGTATCCAAAATGAGTTTCAAAATGAGAGTGAGTGTCAAAATAAAGAGGTTTACCTCTTCTCTAGCTTCTCTTTGCTTCTACACGAGCTCTTGCCAAGAAAATCGCCTCCTCATCTCTTTTCTCCCAAAAATCTCTCCCCATTTCACGTGCGGGGTTCTATTTTAGGGTTCAGGTTTTTAGATTCTTGCTCAAGCGAGAAGTTCTCGACTTTTCAATTTACAAACTATGATGCTTTCGATCAAGCGACGGAGCCTCGCTCAGGCGAGAATAAAACAGTCCTCTCAGCCTCCCTCTCGCTTAAGCGAGTACAATCTCGCTCAGGCGAGAATCATTAAGTCTCCTCAACCCTCTCTCGCTTAAGCGCGTACACTCTCGCTCAAGTGAAAACCCCGGAAAAATCATGGGATAAAATCTGGGACCCACGCTTGGGCGAGACCCTCTCGCTCAAGCGAGTATTACCCAATACTTCCAAGACCTTCTGAGTTTCACTATACTTAGGAAAAAATAAAATTTGCAGTTTTACACTATCCTATCCTATCCTACCGAATCTTATCCTATCATATCATATCTTATTCTATCCTATCGTATCCAATCCTACCCTATCATATCATATCCTATTCTATCAAATCCTATCCTATCCTATCCTATCCTATCATGCCATATCATATCCAATTTTATCTTATCCTATCCTATCTTATCCTAGCCAATCCTATCCCATCTTAGCCTAGCCAAACCTATCCTATGCTATCCTATCCTATCTATCCACTCCTTGCCATTGTTAGTTTTCGTCAAAAGTTTATATAATACTTTCTATCACAGGGGTGTGATAAGAAAGGGGATAGAGTTACTTGGAAAGGTTGTTTTCCAAGAGAGTGACATATGTATTGGAGAGTGAGTAAGGTACAAAAAAGTCTCGGGGTGAGAAATTCGTAATTACTACTCTTGATATCAAGTGAAGAAATCTCTTGTGTTGTACCAATACTGGATGTAACCTTCGGTGGACAAGAAGGTGAACCAATATAAAAATCTTTGTGTCAACTAATTCACCCCCCCCCCCCCCCCTTAGTTGCCATCTCAGTCTTATAATTCAATCATATTCCATCCTATCCAATCCTATCATATCATATCCTATTGTATCCTATCTTTTCCTATCCTTTCCTATCCTACCCTATCTTATCCTATCCTATACTATCATATCCAAACATATCCTCTCTAATCCTATCCTATCATAACGTATTATAACCTATCCTAAAGTATCTTATCTTATCCTATCATATCCTATTATATCCCATCCTAAATTATCTTATCTTATACTATCATATCATATCCTATCTTACCCTATCATATGCTATCTTATCCTATCCTATCCTGCCCTATCCTATCATATCATACCCTATCCAATCCTATCCTATCATATCATATCCTATACCACCTTATCCAAACGTATCCTACCCAATCATATCCTATCGTATCCTATCCTATCCTATCCTATCATATCATATCCTATCTTATCCTATTCTATCCTATCCTATCATCTCCTATACT
Organism: Lupinus albus; assembly: GCA_009771035.1. NCBI lineage: Eukaryota > Viridiplantae > Streptophyta > Magnoliopsida > Fabales > Fabaceae > Lupinus > Lupinus albus. The sequence continues at coordinate 5,125,201 of CM020011.1, read as the reverse complement.
ATCTTATCCTACCAAATCCTATGCTATCATATTCTATCATATCCAATCCAATCATATCCTTGCCTAGCCAATCCTATCCTAGCCAATCCAATCAAATCATATCCTTTCCTATCCAATCATATTCAATCGTATCCTGTCTTTCATAACCTATTATATCCTATCCTAAATTATCTTATCTTATCCTATCATATCCAATCCTCTCATATCCTATCTTGTCCCATCCCATCCTATCCTATATCTTGTAACACCTCAAATTTTGTTTTCGGAGTGATTGGAAAACTTAGGGTGTTGAGGTGTATGCTTGACCAATCTCTCTTGGACGAGAGGGTCTCGCCTAAGCGAGTGACTCAATGTTTTAAGTTTAAGAAGTATGGGAACCTCGCCCAAGCGAAGAAGTGGTCATTTGAGCGATAGTGAAATCTGGAAAAGTTGTCAAATTCTAGCTCGAGCTAGAATTTTCGCCCAGGCAAGAGAGGGGCCATAGCATACTGCCCGATTCTCGCCCGAGTGAAAAATCCGCGCCCGGGCGAGAGCATTCTAGTGTGAAACTTGAAAAAGTCATGAAATTCTCGCCCAAGCGAGCCGTTCTCGCCCGGGCGAGAGCGTTAGAGCTATAAAAGTGAAAAAGGGGATCTAGAAACCCTAATCTTCATTTTCTTTCTCCCCTTTCTCTCCCAACGGCGGCTCTACCCAAATGGACCATTTTCCCCTCCACTAAGCCTCAAAACTCATCAAAACCTTCCTCTTGCTTCATGGTGACACATTTGGAAAAGCTTGGAGGTGAAAAAGCAACAATGGAGGTTGGAGGAGATAAAGGGAGAAATGGCTCTTTTGCGGATCAATGGAGCTTACGCAACCTAAGGTGAGGGAGAAGACCATTGTGGTCTTAGAGTATTTCATTAGAGTCATCTTCTCTGATTTCCCTCAACAATCGGAGCACGTTAACGGATAGAAACTCATTTGAGTGTTTGTGGTCCATGTGAGAGTATTTATTTTACATGAGGTCGTATTAGCCGTAAAAGTGGAGATATATGTGTGGGAAAACCGTTTATTTAATTAAAACACCAAATGCTCATTTATGGTAATACACCGTCATGAAAGATGGTTCTAACGTTAGTGTGTTATATGATGAAGAATATGTTGTGTGTAGTTTGTTTATGATAATGGTGTGTTAGGGATGTTTGATTTGTTATGAACATACATGAGTATGTTTGTAACAAGGATTGTGAGATGTGTTGTTTAAAGGCCAAAAGTAGAAATGGTTATGTTGTGTGATAATGATTATGTGTGAGTTGTTTATTGTTATAAACATATATGGGTGCATTTGTAACAATGATTGTGTGATGAGGTGTTAATTTGTTAAGAGTGGAGATGAGTATGTTTATGAAAATGACTAAGTTGAGAGTTGCTTTATTGTTATGAACATATATGGGTGTGTTTGTGACAATGAAGGTGTCGTGGATTATTTTACGATGAGGAAACAATGAGATACGTTGTGTTTATCGTGTGTATGAAATTGATGTGATACTTTGTATTGTTGTATGAAATAAGAGGTAAGGATAAGTCTTTAACTTATGCACTGTGATAGAAAATGCATGGATTTTCTTTTGTGGATAATGAAATGAATCGTAAATCACTTTGTAGTTATAAGCATATATGAATATGTTTGTAATGATGTCGAGTGTATTTACTGTTTATGTATTGGTGGAGTGCCAATGGAAATAAAACTCGGAATAATGAAATGAATCGTAAATATAGAATATATATTATGGGATATATATAATATAGGGTGAATATGGATAAGATGGAAAGAGGATATGAATGATTATATTCATGTACTTATGAAATGTGTTCCACTTCAATGTTTAATTATTATGTGGTGATTTTGATAACGATTGAGTATGAATGAATGGTATGTTGTATGGATTTGTATGAGTTGCCCACGTGAGGTATGATGAATATACTAATTGGATATATGAACCTTAGGTGGTATAATGTGTTGATTGGTATATGTTTAATATGATTGATGTTAGACATTGGATAGATTTAATACATTAATGTTATTACTCCATGTAATTCCACGCTACGGTCGCCGTAGTTGGTTCTTACTCCCTATATCTCTTCTTGTATGTGTTGGATATTTGAGTTCAGGTTGTGGCTGTAACGCAATGGACGCTCATGGAGAAGAGTACAAGTAGAGTGTTTACTTTATGTATTCAATATGGTATATGGTTTATGTATGTAATTTGAGATCAATTAAGGATTGTAATCGAAGTATTTTTTAGTTATGAAAATCGGGTCCTTACATATCTCCTATAATATCCTATCTTACCCTATCATATCATATCATATCCTTTCATATCCTATCCTATCCTTTCCAATCCTATCCTATCTATCCTATTCTGCCCTATCCTATCATATCATACCCTATCCTGCCCTATCCTATCCGATCGTACCTTATCATGTCATATCCTATCCTATCGTATCTTATCTTATCCTACCATATCCTATCCAATTCTATCATATCTTATCCAATCATATCCTAACATTGCCAATCCTATCATATCATATCCTATCCTATCCAATACTATCCACTCATATCCTATCATTTCCTAACCTTTCCTATCCCATCCTATCCTATCCTATCATAACCTATCCTATCCTATCCTATCCTATCCAATCCAATCCATTCATATCCTATCGTATCCTATCCTATCAAATCTTGTTGTATCCAATGGTGTAATATCCTTTCCTATCATATCCTATCCTATCCTATCCTGTTCTATCCTATCATATTGTATCATATCCTATCGTATCCTATCTTATCCCATTGTTGTCGAATCTCCACAATGTGTTCCATTTATCTCACTTGAGGAAGTATGTTGGAGATCCATCCCATGTGGTTGAGCCTGATCAGATAGAAATGAAAGATAACCTGACCTTTAAGACTTTGCCCGTAAGAATCGTGGACAAAAGTTTCAAGAAATTGAGGGGGAAAAAATCCCTTTGGTGAAGGTACTATGGAGCCAAGTAGATGAAGGGGATGCAACTTGGGAAGTGGAACGTGACATGGTGGATGATTACCCTCACTTGTTTGAATCTAGGCATGATTAATTTTCGGTGACGCAAATTCTTATTAGAGGGGGAGGATTATAACACCTCTAATTTTATATCCCTCAAGTTTTTTAGAACTCAGAAAGTCTAGGAGTTATTGGTCTATTCTCTCCTGAGCGAGAGAATCTCGCCAAAAAGAGGAGCTCATGATTTCTCCCAGGACTTTCTATCGGATTCTCGCATGAGCGACAGTTGGTTAGCTTGAGCGAGAGAAAACTCTGGAGGCTATCGGATTCTCGCTTGAGCGAGAGCATCGGTGTTTGAAACTTTAAAAGGCGGCAATTTCTCACTTGAGCGACGTGTTCTCGCTTGAGCGAGAATCTAAAAACCTAAACCCTAAAATAGAACCACAAACACGAAATAGGGGTATACTTTTGGGAGAAAAGAGAAGAAGAGGTGTTTTTCTTGGCAAGAGCTCGTATAAAGTCTTAGAGAAGCTAGAGAAGAGGTAAACCTCTTTATTTTAACACTCATTCTCACTTTGAAACTCATTATGGGTATTTGTGTCTCTTCTCTTGGTATGGAAAATCATATAACTTTCTCTTTGGAGTTGTAGCTTTTTTTTATCTTGTTTTTCCTTTGAAAAACTCAAGGTTTAGAGTTTGTATTCGAAAATGGGGATGATTGGTGGTTGATTCATGAAAACCCCAAAACCCAAAACAAAAATGATGTTGAAAACGGAAATGTTAGTTTAGGAATGTGGTTTATGGGTGTTAATGTAGAATAGAAGGGAATAGGTATGTTTTACATGCTTGAGACTCGTAATGGAGATGGTTTTGAAAGCCATTGAAATATGAACCTCTTTTATGATCGAAATAGGTAGTTTGAGTTGTTGATGTAATATTTTGGATAAATGACTAATTATTGTTGTTGTGTGATGGGGATGAGGAAAGACCCTAATATTGGAGGAGGTGAAGGACTAGCAAGTTACCAAACACCAACCCCAACGCACACCAAGGTAAGGGATAAGCATTGTAAGTATATGAAGTGAATGTACAATGTGATATTTTCCTGTGCTGGAAACTGACGAATTAATGTATGACTTGCCTAATGTGGTAATGGCCTTTACGGCAATGTATGACTTGCCCTATGTGGTATTGGACTTCATGGCAATGTATGACTTGCCCGATGTGGTATTGGCCTTTCTGGAAATGTATGACTTGCCCGACGTGGAATTGGCCTTATGGCGATGTATGACTTGGCCGAGGTGGTATTCAATTAACTGATATATAATGTGGTTCAAGAATTGTAGAATGACGTTTCATTGGTTTGATTACTAATTTAAGTTAAACTTAGATTTATATATATGTTTGAAATATTATTTTATATTGATTTTAAACACTGATTATCATAAATTTTATGTCTTACTCCCTTATATTTTCTTGTTGATTGTATTTGTGATAATTGGTGTGCAGGTAAAACGAGGGACTAGTAGACCCAGGCGACTTCTTAGTGTAGATTTCTGATGGTTGACGTAATAGTGACACTGATGTATTTTTTTCTGTTATTTACTTGTTTGTATCTATTAACTAAACTAGTGAACATGTATTTTCCGTAACTAAGGACGGAGTCCTCATTTTGAAATTTAAAAAAAAGTGGAAATTATGGGTTATGAACCCCAAAATATTTTGGTAGGTAAATTTGTTATTATCAAGTTTGAAGCTTAATCATCTTATAAATGCTAAACTTTAAGGAAAGGGTGAGGATACGATTCCAACTAAATGCATGTTTTAACAATAAACGGGCAAAATTTCTAGGGTATAATTTGGGTCCTTACACTTATCCTATCCTATCATATCCTATCCTATCCAATCATATCCAATACTATCCAATCATATCCTATCCTATCCTATATTATCATATCTTATCCTATCTTATCATATCCTAACCTATCCTCTACTACCAATCGTATCCTGTCATTTCCAATCCTATCATGTCATATCCTATCATTTCCTATCCTATCCTATCCTATCCTACCCTATCATGTCCTATCATATCCTACTATTTCCAATCCTATCTGGTCCTACAATATCCTATCCCATCCTAGCCTATCGTTTCATATCATATCATATCATATCATATCCTATCATATCTTATCCAATCTTATCCTACCATATCCAATCATGTCATATCCTTTCCTATCCTATCATATCCTATTATATCGTATCCAATCCTATCCTATCATATCCTGCCCTATCATATCCTATCCTATCTTGTCCTATATTATCATATTCTATCCAAACCTATCTTATCATATCCTATCCTATCCAATCCAATCCTATCCTATCCAATCCAAGGATACAAATCCTATCCTATCATTTAAAACCCTATCATATCTTATCATCTCCTATCCTCTCTTATCCAATCCTAACATATCTTATCCTATCATATGATATCATATCCAATTCTATTCTATCATATCCTATCATATGATATCATATCCAATTCTATTATATCATATTCTATCATATGATATCATATCCAATTCTATTCTATCATATCCTATCCTATCCTATCCTATCCTATCTCATCCTATCATTTCCTATCCCATCCTATCCTATCCTATCCTATCATATCATATCCTATCCTATACTATACTATCATATCCTATCCAAACCTATCCTAACCTATCATATCGTATCCAATCCTATCCCACCCTATCATATCCTACCAATCATATCATATCATTTCCAATCATATCATGTCTTATCCTAACCTATCCAATCATGCCTTATCATATCCTATACTATAGTATCCGATTATATCCAATCATGTTTTATCTTATCCTATCCTATCCTATCATTTTCTACCCTATCCCATTCTATCCTATCCATTCCTATCCTGGCCTATCTCATCCCTCAAATCCTATCCAATCTTATCATATCCAATTCTATCCTATTGTATCCTATCCAATCCTATCATATTATATCATATCCAATCCTATCCCATCCCGTCATATCCTTTCCTATCATATCCTATACTATCATAGCCTATCCTAACCAATCCAATCCTAACCTATCCATTCCTAACCAATCCAATCATAATCTATCTTATCTTATCCTATCTACATTTCCTATCCCATCTTATCCTATCCTATCCTATCCTATTTTGTCCTATCATATCCTATCCTATCTTGTCATATCCTAAACAATCCTATCCTCTACAATCCTATACTATCATATCGTCTCTTGTCCTATCCTACTCTAACCTGTCCTACTGTATCCAATCCAATCCTATCCTAGCCTATACTATACTACCTATCATTTCGAATCCTATAGTCTCCTATCTTATCCTATGATATCCTATTCTATCCAATCCTTTCCTACCATATCCAATCATCTACTATCTTATTCTATCTTGTCTTATCCTATTCTATCCAATCCTATCCTATCCTAACCTACCCCATTATATCCTATCCATTCCTATCTTGGCCTATCTCATCCTCTAATATCCTATACTTTCCTATCCTATCCTATTCAATCCTATCATATCCTATCCTATCTTGTCCTATTCAAATCATATCCTATCCTGTCCTATCCTATCCAATCTTATCTTATCCTAGCATATGTTATCCTATTCTATCTTATCCTATCCTATTCTATCATATCATATCTTATCAATTCCTAACATATCCTTATGAAGAAGATCTTGCTCCTGGCCTTGCTTCTTCACACAAAAGAGTTATTCAACCTCCAACGGCTAAATGTAATCCATTACTGTCTTTGAAGTAACAGATTAACAATTTAAGCAAAGAGGGTAATTGATTACTCAAAGAACTGTAAACAATTACACTAGGGAATTTTTACAAACCTATTGGACAGAACACTTGAGTAATCGATTACTCAAATATTGTAATCGATTACGCTAAGTGATTTTTGAAGATGTTGTTGGACAACAAGTTTGGGCAATCGATTACTCACTGTATGTAATCGATTACTGAGAGCTGTTACACCAGTTTTCACATTTCAAAGTGAAAAGTTTTCACCCCAAACGAAAGTGTTTCATTCCAAACGAAACCTACACTCTCCTAGAGTTTTTATGGTTGATTGGAAAGCCTATATAAAGGCATTGGAACACATAACTCACACAAAAAAGTCACAACAATTTTCGTAACAAAATCACACAAAAGCTCTTACAATTTTCAGATTATTTTTCTGCACTTTATAGCAACACACTCTTAAACTTTCCAAGTTATTTTTTAGAGTTGCTTCAAAGTGTTTTCTACGTTTTTCAAAGTACAAGAGCTTTATTATCTATTGTATTAAGAGTTGTTTGGATTGCAAGTTAGAATTGTCTTATCTACTTGTAAAGGCAATCCTGCCATTGTGTAATTCTTCATTTTGCAAAGAATACTTTCTTTCACAAGGTTTTGAAGAGAAATGGGATTGAGTGACTTGGAATAGCGTTTTTCAAGGATGTTACTTGGAATATGGTTTTCTAAGTGATTAAGTATAAGTGAGTGTGTAAGGTACAAGGATATCTCGGGGTGAGATAATTATAATTGCAACTCATTATATTTAATAAAGGAATCTCTTGCGAGTCAAGAGTACTTACTGGACGTATCATTCGGTGGACAAGAAGGTGAACGAGTATAAAACACCTGTATATTCTCTTCTCCTTATCTTTGTTATCTTTCAATCTTTCAAAGTCAATATTTTTCTGCATACTATTTTCGCTGCACTTTAACTTTGTTATTGCAGAAAAATTGGCCATCGTTTTGCAACAACTAATTCACACCCGTCGCTCTTAGTTGCAATCTCACTCTTGCAATTGGCACCATAGCTACAAGATGGCCTTAAGATCATTCCTGGGAGAAGGCTCCAACATAAACAGACCTCCAAGTTTTTTTGGAGAGTGCTACAACTTCTGGAAAATCAGAATGAGGATTTTCATAGAATCGCAAGACTTGGATATTTGGAATGCTATCGAGGAAGGACCACATGTGCCATTCACGGTGATTAACAGCAAAAGGGAGACAAAGCCAAAATCTTCATGGAATGATGAAGATAAGAAGAAAGTGCAATATGATTTGAAGCCAAAGAACATCCTCACATCGACGCTTGGAATTGACGAATTCTTTATGCAATACCGTGAATTTACCTTTCTTAAGATATGGTAACAATCCTGAAGAATGGGACACACTGTCAGATTCTCGCATGAGCGAGAGGGTCTCGCCTGGGCAAGAGATGTCTCACTTGGGGAGTGGAAAACAGGGAGATGATGAAGGATTCTCGCCTGAGCGAGATTTGTCTCGCGTGGGCGAGGGAGAGAAATGTGCAGCCTAGAGGATTCTCGCTTGAGCGAGAGTGTCAGTTTTGAGTTTTTAAAATGGGTCGTATTTTCTCGCTTGAGCGAGAAAAGGCTCGCTTGAGCGACAGCCCGACGAAGAAACATTAAAATAGAAACCTCAAACACTTTTAGGGTTAGAACTTTGACAGAGAAGAGAGAAGGAGGTGATTTGGAGAGCAACGATTCGTGGGAATCAACTAGAAGCTTGAGAAGAGGTAAAACTCTTGATTCTAACTCTCTTCTTCCCTTTAAAACTTGTTTTTGGGTGTATGGGATCTCTTCTCAAAATGTGAGAAACCATGGAAACTCTTCCCTCCCGAGGGCATGGTATGGCTTTGTTCTTGGTCTTGTTTAATAGAATAGATGTCGGTCGAGTGCCGCTTTTCCCCGTCCGATAATCTCCATCTGCTCTAACTGGGCGAGCTAGAATCCTTATGTCAGGTTGGTTGTTCAAAAGACATTTCTTTTCTCTTTACCCTTTGCAGCTTAATCTTTTCGAAAGCCTAGACCCATTCTTCTGGATCTTTATTAGTCCTAGGTGCAAAGCCTCTTCAATAAAGACCTCTATCTTTCTCCTCCATTTCTCATTTTGTTGATTGACAGAGTTGTGGTTCGTTTTATTTAGTTTCCCTCTTTTAAACTCTTGGTTTAGAGTTGTTATTCAACAAATTGGAAAGGTTTTGTGGGTTGATTCATGAAAACCCCAAAACCCCAAAATGAAAGTATGGTTAAAGAGGAAAATGGGTGAAATAGTAGATGTAGAAGATGAGTATGTGTTCTAATGTAAAATAGAAGATGAATATGTATGTTTTTGATGTTTGGAAATTCCTAATGAAAGTGGTTTTAGAAACACTGAAAATGTATGAATCTTTTATATGGTTAAAGATGAACTATGAGTTGTTTATATGTTGTCGAGAATAAATTATTGACTTTTGTTGTTGTTTGGTGGGGAAGAGGAAATATCCTAAGGTTGAAGGTGGTAGCGAAGGAACTTGCAAAGTTACCCGAAACCGACCCCAACACTCACTAAGGTAAGGATAAGCATTTTATTCCAAGATATGAAATATAAGGTGTATTGTTATATATGGATGACTCGAAAAGAATAAGATGTGGGAGGTATCAAAAATTGAATGTCTTGCCCAAGTGGTATGGAATTGAATGTCTTTCCCAAGTGGTATAGAATTGAATGTCTTGCCCAAGTGGTATTGAATTGAATGTCTTGCCCAAGTGGTATAGAATTGAATTTCTTGCCCAAGTGGTATAGAATTGAATGTGTTGCCCAAGTGGTATAGAATTGAATGTCTTGCCCAAGTGGTATTGAATTGAATGTCTTTCCCAAGTGGTATAGAATTGAATGTCTTGCCCAAGTGGTATAGAATTGAATGTCTTGCCCAAGTGGTATAGAATTGAATGTCTTGCCCAAATGGTAATGAATTGAATGCCTTTCCCAAGTGGTAAGAATTGAATGTCTTGCCCAAGTGGTATTGAATTGAATGTCATGCCCTATGTGGTATTGTGAAGGTATGTTTAAGTGAGAAATAACTACGTAAAACAGGAGTAAAGAGGAGCGTAACAAGGTTTGACATTGAAGGATGTGAAAGTAAGAATGGTCGGATGAGATACTAAGAACTCTAAATGTTATATACTAATTTAATGACTTACTCTTTTGCATGTTTCTGTGTGTTGTTATTTGATAATCCCATTGCAGGTAAGCGGATGTTTAAGGAACGACTTGATTAGAAGCCTTAGGAGCTTAGCGATCAAGATTTATATTCGCAATCTTTAGTGTACTATTTGGATATATGTTGACTGTTATTTGTATCTATGGGTGTATTTGATATTGTAACCCATAACCCAGTACATGTCGATACTCGTTAAATTATGAATGTATATTATGTTTTTCTTCATAAGAAGATAATTAAAGTATGAAACTAAGAATGTATGTCCAGATCATAATTGATAAAAGGAACGGAGAAATTTAAGTATAAAAGAATCGGATGTATGGTGTAAAATGAGAAACTAATTATAAATGGGTGTAATTATACGGAAAATTATCAAGGGTAGAATTTGGGTATTTACACTTTAGAGTGTCCAACTGCAAATCCGCTAAGGAAATGTGGGACACTTTAGAGACCACACACGAAGGTACCGAAGAGGTAAAGAGATCTAGACTAAACACTCTTTCCCAGGAATATGAAATGTTTGGTATGAGACCTAGAGAGAAGATCTTGGATCTTCAAAAGAGATTCACTCATCTCACAAATCATCTTTTGCACTTGGCAAAGTGCTGTCAAACAATGACTTGAACCTAAAAGTTCTAAGATCACTAACAAGTACATGGCAACTAAAGGTAGGCCATTAATGAAAAGAAAAGTCTTTCGAAAATGTCTTTGGCTGCTTTGTTTGGAAAGTTGTAGGAACATGAACTCGAATTAAGTCAATTTGATGAACACGAAGAACAAGAGAATAAAACGAAGAACATTTCTCTTAAAGCAAAAATAGAGAAATATGATTCATCGGAAGATGAAGACGACAAGGAAGAGACAAAGGCACAAGAACCTTAGAAGGAACAAAGGCGCAAGAACCGGCCCAATGAAGAAGTTCTACAAAAGCAATGAGGCTTCCACTTCAAACCAGAATTTTACATGCTTTGAGTGTGGCAAACCTGGCCACATGAAGATGGATTGTCCAAACATCAAGAAATGTTCTTTCAAAGGAAAGAGCGAAATAAAGAATGGACGAAGAGCCTACATCCATGGGAAGACAATGACACGAGTTCAGCCTCTGAACCAGAAAGCGAATAGCATGCACATCTCTCCCTAATGGAGTCTCATCATTCAGATGATGATGAGGTAAATGAACCTATCAATTTTTCTTCTTCTGAATTACAAACTGCTTTCAATGATCTGCATGACGAATACTTGAAATTAACGAAAATATTTCTAAAACAAAAATTTGATCTAGATTCTCTTAGAAACAAACCATCATCATCCTCATGTCTATATTTCATTTCTCTTGGCGAAAAAGTTTCATTATTGAGTCTTGAACTCAATAACATGAACAAGAGTAGCAAAAGCTTGAGTAAGATCATTAATGATCAAAGACACTCTACGGACCGAAGAGGTCTTGCTATGCTAAAAGCCCTGCTCCTAAAAAGCAAAGTAAGTCTATCATGGCAGACTTTCAAAAATCATGTATCCATGCATCTACACATAGTAAAAATAAAACTAGGATACATAAGCACCAACTCATATGCTATGTCCTCACTCCAAGGGACAAAGGCTATGTCACATATGGTGACAACAACAAAGGAAGAATTCCTGTAGTCGGTAGAATCGGCAAGCCACCCTCCACAACCATAGAAGGTGTGCTATATGTGGAATGACCTAAGCACAATCTTCTAACCATAAGTCAAATACGTGACAAGGGCTTCCATGTATCATTCTACCCATATAAGTGCATCATTGAAATTATGGAATTTCTAAACTCTAAATTTGTTGGTAAGAGAATTAATAACATTTAAATGATAGATAAAGATTCATCTCTTCCTATAACATGTTTAGTAGTAAATGACCTTCATGATGACTGGCTTTGTCATAGGGGAATTGCTCACATTCATATGGACCATTTGAATAAGCTAATTAAGAAAGATTTGGTTCCTGGTTTACCCAAGATGAATTTTGTTAAAGACAAACTATGTGGTGCATGTCAAATGGGTAAACAAACAAAAACTTCTTTCATGCCAAAGCATATGGTTTCTTCTGATAGACCATTTGCAATTACTTCACATGGACTTATGGTGGTAACTACTATGCTCTTGTTATAGTAGACGATTTCTCACGATACACTTGGACTCTATTCTTAGTACATAAGAATGAGGCATTCAAAGCCTTTAGCACTTATGCTAAAAGAGTCCAAAATGAAAAATCACTTAAAATCGCTGCTATAAGAAGTGATCATGGGGGACAATTTCAAAATGCTTCTTTTGAAGAATTTTGTGATGATATTGGGATTAATCACAACTTTTATCCTCCTAGAACACCACAACAAAATGGTGATGTAGAGAGAAAGAATCGATCTTTAGAAGAACTCGCTAGAACAATGTTGAATGAAACTAACCTCCCAAAGTACTTTTGGACTGATGCGGTAAGTACCGCTTGTTATGTTTCAAATAGAGTTCTCATTTGACCAATTCTAAAGAAAACCCCCTATGAACTCTTCAAAGGAATAAAACCAAACATTTCACACTTGCATGTATTTGGTTGTAAATGTTTCGTCTTAAATAATGGCAAAGAAAACTTAGGCGGTTGTAAATGTTTCGTCTTAAATAATGGCAAAGAAAACTTAGGCAAGTTTGATGTAAAGGTCGATGAAGGAATCTTCCTAGGTTACCCTCTCACGAGTAAAGCTTATAAAGTCTTTAAAAAAAGAACTCTAACCATGGAAGAATCCATTCACGTCTCCTTTGATCAAACCAATTCCTTAATCAAGGAAAGGTTAACTATTGATGAAGAGATTTGCCTAATTCCACTTTTAATGAAAATGCTATTATTGAAACTACACCTAATGCAGAGCATGTGGAAGTGGATGATAATCCATCCTTTCAAGAAGAGCATATTCACTCTGATTTAACTAAAGAGTGGAGAACTCATCGAGATCACCCTATAGACAACATCATCGGCGATATAAGTAAGGGTATTACTATCTGCTTAATGCTTGAGATGTCTATGATGGGAAAGTTAAACTACTTCCTTGGACTCCAAATTAAACAACTTAGCGATGACAACTTTGTAAATCAGTCCAAATAATGCAAAGATTTGTTGAAGAGATTTGAAATGGATGACTGCAAGCCGATTGCTACTCCTCTGGGATCAAGTACATATTTCGATGCTAAGGACGCTGGAAAATGTATTGAAATATCTAAGTATCGAGGTATGATCAGATCCCTTCTTTATCTTATGTTTAGTGTATGCTTATGTGTGCGATATCAATCTAAACCCAAAGAGTCACATCTAGTTGTCGTTATGTATCTCAAAGGCACAACCGATGTTGGACTATGGTATCCAAAGGGAAACATATGCGATTTGGACTATGGTATCTGGATGCAAATCTGAGAGAAAAAGTACTAGTGGTACTTGTCATATTCTAGGGAATGCTTTGGTTTCTTGGTCTTGCAAGAAACAAGCTTGTGTTGCCTTAAGCACTGCTGAAGCAGAATACATAGCAGCCGATAGTTGTTGTGCACAAGTGTTGTGGCTTAAACAACAATTACGGGATTATGGCTTAAACTTAGGCTGCACACCCTTGAAATGCGACAATACAAGTGATATTAATTTCACTAAGAATCCGATTATGCACTCAAGAACCAAACACATCGATATAAGGCATCACTTCCTTAGGGACCATGTCCAAAAGAAGGATGTGTTGGTAGAGTTCATTGATACTCACAACCAACTAGTGGACATATTCACTAAACCGTTAGCATAGGAACCTTTTTACAAAATTAGACAAGAATTAGGCATTCTCGAGAAGCTTACTTGTCTTAACATGTTTATATGATAATATGTATGCTTCATTGTGTGTATCCAATGCCTACTTGATCTTAAACTATGCTTGTTATGCTTTAAATTTCAAGTTATTAGAGTGAAAAAAAAACCATTTTTAGCATCAGTGGGGAGACATGAGGTTACAGTAATCGATTACTGTAAACCAAGTAATCGATTACTCTGTGCTACTATTTTAAGAATTTGAATTTTTGAAAGTGAGTAATCGATTAATGACTTGGTGTAATCTATTACACTGTGCAGTTTATATATGAACTGCTGCATTTTTTCCCCCAGAAAACCCTTCATCTCTCAATCTCTAAAAACTCCATTTTTGCATCGTTTTGGTTGATTTTTGTTGCAAACCACATATTCTTGATTTTAAACACTTCTACATCCTCATTTTCTTGATTTTTGGCCAAAAACCAAAACCCCCAAATTCTAAAACCTAACCCTAAAAACTTCAAAACCAACAATGGCTTCTTCTTCCAAAAGACCACGAACTTCGAAGTCTAAGCAAGGAGAATCATCTCCAAAGTCCAATCCATTGAACTTGACGAGGCTTCTTGCAAACGACGCACAAAGGAAAGTCTTCGAAGAAATTTTCCATGGATGTGCCATTTTCACTCCAAAATACGGTAACATAGGAAATTTTGAATTTGAAGATTTTCTATTTCCCTACTTATTGTGGCAACAAAAAATTTTTGATTTTTGATGCGAAGCGAACGATATCTATCCCGAGCTTGTTCGTGTATTTATTGCAATATGAACTTCAGGAAGAATCTTATGACTTCCCATGTTAAGGGAAAGGATATAGTTTTGGATATCCAAACATGTAGTTCTATATGTGGTGATATACCGATGACATGCGACATCACTGGTTTCGGCCTAGTATGTGATAGGGACGATTACGATCGCAAGAGATTCTATATTTCTGTTTGTAGAATCCCTAAGGAGGAAATAGAAAGGTGAAAGCAACAAAGCCTTGGTGAGACTGTTAAAAACATGGATATCCTCTCTACTGGATATCTCAAATCATTCGCATATTAGTGACATAGAGCACCAATTGATGTATGCTATTAAGTATAACATCAAGATAAATTGGGTTAAGATGATAATGCAACAAATGTGGAATGTTCGCGACTCCCAAAGTATGTTGCCTTACGCCATCTTCATTACAAAAATTCTTGAGCATTTCCGCGTATCTTTAAATGGTGAGGCAAAAGTGGCCCTAAATCTTCACGAAAGCAATAATATAGAGGTTGTCCACAAGATGGGGTTTATTCTAGATCTTGTCACTCGTCGAACCTATAAACATCGCACCGACCGTCAAACTGCTCCTACCAACCAAGCAGAACCTACTGCACCAAACCAGCCTGAGTTTCAAGCTCCTTCTTCCTCATTTGCTGCCATGCCTTCTAATTAGATGATTATGGATGAATTGGTTTCTCTTTGAGGCTACATCACTACAAGGATGGATGCTATCGATACCCATAACCATCAAATCCATTATGAATTTCATCGTCTTTCATCAAGGTTGAACAGCATGGACATTGATGAGGATAGTTTTGAGCCGGAATCTTAGTTTCTTGTCTAGGTTTCTGATTGTAATAATTGTTGTAGTTCTTTTTCCATTAGGATTTGACAAGTCATGAAACATCATCAAGTATGCTACTCTCAACAAAAATAAACCTTCAAGAAGATATTGGTTTGTCATCATCAAAAACGGGGACATTGTGAAGAAGATCCTGCTCCTGACCTTGGCACGGTTCTGATGAAGACACCAACATCACACAAAAAAGAAAGGAAGAAGACCTATCAAGACTATCGAAGACAAAGCTTCAAAGATTTAGAGTCTAAGTCTTTAGGTACTTCTATCCTTACAACTACTTTATTTACTTAGTTAATAATGCTCAAAATTGTTTTCAAGAAAATCAGAAAAATCTAAGTGTGAAAAAAATAATTTTCAAAAACATGTAATGGGTTACCATACTTGAGTAATAAGTTACATGAGTGAGAAAAGAGTTATCAATCCTCCAACAACTATAAGTAATCCATTACTGACTTTGAAGTAATAGATTACAATTTTGAGAAAACAAGGTAATCGGTTACTCAAAGAGCTGTAATCGATTACACTAAGGCAATTTTACAACACTTCTGGACAGTAATGTTGAGTAATCGATCACTCAATTTCAGTAATTGATTACACTGTGTGAAATTCGAAATAGTTGTTAACAATATTGTTGGGTACTCAATTACCCACTTACAGTAATCGATTACTAAGAGTTGTTGTATCAGTTTTCAGATTTCAAAGTGAAAAGGTTTCATTCCAAACAAAACCTACACTTCCCTAGAGGTGTTATGGTTGATTGGAAAGTCTATATAAAGGCATTGAAACACTCTTATAACAACAACAACAACTAATATTACAAACTCTCATTAAAAGCTCTCACACTTTCTGAATTTTATGCACTTTTTCAAGCAACATACTCTCAAACTTTCTAAGTTATTTCAGAGTTGCTTCAAAAGTGTATTCCAACCTTTTTCAAAGTAAAAGAGCATTATTATCTAAAGTATAAGAGTTTTTTTGGATTGCAAATCTAGAATTTTCATATACTCTTGTAAAGGCAATCCAAGCCATATTGTACATTCTTCACTTTTGCAAAGTTCACTTTCTTTCACAAGGGTGTGAAGAGAAAGGGGTTGAGTGACATGGAATAGTGTTTTCCAAGGGTGTTACTTGGAATAGGGTTTTCCAAGGGATTAAGTATACGTGAGTGTGTAAGGTACAAGGAGATCTTGGGGTGAGATAATTATAATTGGAACTGAATATATTTAATAACGGAATCTCTTGCGCGTCAAGAGTACTGGAAGTAGCCTTCGGTGGACAAGAAGGTGAACCAGTATGAAAACACCTGTGTACTCTCTTTCGTTTCTCGTTGTTAATTTTCTATCCTTCCTAGTCAATATTTTTCTACATAATATTTCAACTGCACATTAACTTTGATATTGCAGAAAAATTGGCCATACTTATTGCAACATCTAATTCACCTCCCCCCCCCCCCCCCCTCTTAGTTGCAATCTTAGTCTTACAGGATAAGATAGCAAATTCTACCCTTGAAATTTTTTCTTATTTTAACCCATACAAACATATATTTCCCTGTATCTTATAATTAGTAACCCAAGGTACGATACATTAGTTACCTTGATTATTTTCCGATCATTTTATCATACAATATTCATACACACATCCATAAGGCAGAAAAATATAATGGTTATGGGTTCCCAAAATCATAATACCCACGGTTACAAACATCCAAAAAATATAATGGTCATGATTACAAGTATTCAAATCCACATATAGTCAGTTATGATACAAAAAGTGTAAATAGAGGAATCCAGGTATAAAAGCTCCCAAAGCTCCAAAATCAAGCTTCCCTAATTCATCCATTTACCTGCAATGGGATTATCAAATGGCAACACACAGAAACATACAAAGGAGTAAGTCATTTAATTCAATAAATACCAGTTGGATATAATCCACATTATAAACAGAGTTAGATAAACAATTTAAACTTTCCAACATATAATTAGTACCATCCTCATCCAATGTCAATCTAAACTTTTCAACATTATCCTCATCCAACCATTCTTACTTTCACATGCTTCAATGTCAAACCTTGTTACCCTCCTTTTCATTCCTATTTTACATAGCCATTTTCCATTTAATCCTATCCTATCCTATCCTATCCTATCATAAACTATCCTATCCTATCTTATCCTATCATTGCCTTTTATATCATATCCTATCTGATTATATCATAACATATCCTATCGTATCCTATCTTATTTTATCATATCTGATAGTAACCCGCATAGGCCCAAGCCTAAGAAGGCCAACAAATCCATCGATAATGCCATACAACTAGATGAACCACCCGATGGAGGCCACATTTCCTTAAGGGATTAGTGTTTTTTACACTATTTTGCATTAATAAGTGGGGGTCTTATGTCCCGTCATTATTTTTAATTTATGTTTAAGTTTACTTGGACAATAAGATTAGTTTATGTTTTGCGCTTTATATCCCATTATTGGCCTTGTGCCTTGTAACCTATAATTTCCATATGAAGAAAGATCTATGGAAATTTCTTGACCAGCCTAAGCCTCATGCTGACTTTGGGATTCACGACCAGACCATATAAGCCAAGGCAGACCAAGTTGACTCAACCAAAGCTAGGCAGCACTGGACCAAATCTAAGCCAAGGCAGACCCAGCTGACTCAGCCAGGAAGCCCACCTTATTTCCAGCCAGCCAAGCATTTATGGGTCCAAGGAGGAATAATGGAATTGTGGGCAACATTAAAAGACTTGAAAAATTCAGAAGGCAGCCATTACTCCACCCCTAGAAATACCTTTTTGGGAGAAGGTTTGAATTTGGCCACATGCTCATAAATCACCTTCAAAGCTGTGAGCCAAATATGGACAACAATAAAAACTTTCTTCGTCCAGGCCAGCCAACACGTGAATAAATGCATAGTAGACAACCATTAAAACTTGTCAAATTCGTGTAGGCAGCAATGAAGACTTTCCTTTTCCAAGCCAGCCAACACGTGAGTTAATGCAAAATAAGCAACCATCAAAACTTGCCAAATTCGTCCAGCCTTATAATTCAGCATGTGCTCTATTTGAATCCTGGCCATATTAAGACGGAAAATGAATGGCCCAAAAGGACTTGCCAATTCTGGAACAATTACTTTAATGAGGCAACCATCAAAACTTGCCAAATTCGTCCAGCCTATATTATAATTCAGCATGTGCTCTATTTGAAACCTGACCACATTAAGACGGAATTGAATGCTCCAAAAGGACTTGCCATTTCTGGAACAACTACTTTAATAAGGCAGCTAAACTAAAGGGCATATGCTCATTATTTGAAATGTTGGCCATGTGACTTGTCAAAGCTGAAACAACCAAGTTAATGAGGCCAACCACAAATTCAGCTTTGTGATGAATGCCTTCACTCCTTAGCCGTGGATCTTTGTAATTCTTTTGATTACATTAGCATAATGGTTTGTAAATGCACTTAGAATGTGCTCATAAAATAAAGAAACACGTGACCTTTCTTTTAGCCTAGGCATTTACATTTAAGCCAATCTTATGGGAAGCCATTAGGCCAACCCCCCCCCTATTTGTATCTGAATGCTTGAGTTGAATAAGACAGATTTGAATTTTAAGAGAAAAACATTGTAATTTAAGTTGAGCTTTGCTCCTACCCCCTTAACTTATCAAGCTTGTCTTGTGGTGTTTTCTTAGCTTATCACCTTATTGGTGTGGTGCCTCCAATCATCCTCATCAACATCCTTGTTGTGGTGGAATTCTTTAACTTATCAAGCTTAGACTTGTGGTGTTTTCCCTCCCAAGTCTTTTCCAACTTCTTTTATCTTCCCTTAATTTAATCCCCCTTAACCATCCACACACGACCAAATACAAGCCCAAACAGCCAAACACCCCAAAACCGAACCATTGCCATCATCTCACGACCAGAAAACCTACCCAGGACATTAAAGCCTCGGTCAGAATTTCCAGCACCTCGGTCAGCCCAAGGCCAGCCACGGATAGACTGACTCAAGCCACGCACCAGCCTAAAATCCCACAACCCTTACACACAACCACAATACAAACAACCCCAAATACAAAAATACCAAAAACAACCAGAATTCCCAAAAACAAAAATACCAAAAAACAGCTAGAAATTCCGCATTTACATTACAAGTCCAAATTTCAAGCAAAACGATCGTAAAGAACACCAACCCCACAAGGAGGTTGCTGTCAATATCCTACCCATCTCATCATATCTAATCCTAGCTGATCTTATTCAATCCTATCCTACCCTGTAAGGACCCAAATTATACTTTCGAAATTTTTTCATTTAATTGAAATCATTTATAATAAGCTTTCTCAACTATACTCTTGTTATTAATCCAAAGGGTTATTTCCATACGTTAAACGTGCATTTTCGTTTATCACATATATACACTATTCTCTATCTGTAGAAAATCATAATACGCATTCATAAATTTAGGAGTATCGTCATCGGTTTAATTATGGGTTTACAACATCAAAACACCCATAAATATAATCAACAATTAACACTTATACAATTAGTGTCCAAGAGTTAGAAAAATACAAAGTCTTGATCATTAAACTCCTAAAGCTCCTAACCAAGACATCCTTAAAGCGTCCGCTTATCTGCAATGGAATTATCATGCACAATACACAAGAAAACACAAAGGAGTAAGTCATTAACTCAAAACATAATCACATGATAATGCATATCTCAATAAGGTTAGCTAGATAATTAAAATCATAACATATAAAATATACTCAGATAAATATCTACATTACTAGCTTCACAATACGATCCTTTGAACATTCTACATTATTCTGTTCCTCATACTCATTACTCACCTTTTCACCATACATATATCCCTTACTTCACATATATCATTAAATCTTCATCTCTCAATTTACCCCATCTATTCATTAACCTTAGTTTATTTACAATACCACGAAGGGAAAGTCAAACATTGCTACGAATAGCCAGTACCACGAAGGGCAAGTCAACCATTGATCAAAGAGCCAATACCACGATGGGAAAGTCAGTCATTGCTACGAATAGTCACTACCATAAAGGGTAAGTCATTCATTGCTCAAAGAGCCAATACCACAAAGGGCAAGTCAGTTATTGCTCGAAGAGCCAATACCATGAAGGGCAAGTCAGTCATTGCTAGAATAGCCAATACCACGAAGGGCAAGTCAGTCATTGCTCGAAGAGCCAATACCGCGAAGGGAAAGTCAGTCATTGCTACAAATAGCCAATACCACGAAGGGCAAGTTAGTCATTGCTCGAAGAGGCAATACCATGAAGGGCAAGTCAGTCACTGCTACGAATAGCTAATACCTCGCATTTTCTAACATCATATACAAGTGAAATACTCCTCCTTACCCTAGAGCGTGTTGGGGTTGGTTTTGGGTAACTTTGTGAGTTCCTTCGTCACCTCCTCCAACCTTAGGATCTTTCCCCATTCCTACCACATAACAACAAAAGTCAGTCATTTATTCACAAAATGCATAAACAACCCATATAACACATCCAACCATAAAAAGGTTCAAACATTTTCAATAATCTCCAAGCTATCTCCATTAGAAGTTGTCAAACATATAAAACATACCTATTCACATTTTAATCAACATTCAAAACTCATAAACCACATTCTACACCTAACATTTCACTCCTTTCCTCATTTACCAACATTTTTGTTTTGGGGGTTTTGGGTTTTTCATGAATCAATCACCAACTAACCCCATTTTAGAATATTAACTATAAACCAAGAGTTTCTAAGAGAGGGTTTCCATGGGTTTTAAATGTTAAGAGAATAGATCCCAAATGCTTAAAACAAGTTTCAAAATGAGAAGGAGAGTTAAAATCTAGAGATTTACCTTTTCTGGAGCTTCTAGTTAATTCCCATGAATCCTTGCTCTTAAACTTGCCTCCTTCTCTCTTTCCTCCCAAAATTAGTACCCCTTTTCGTGTTTGGGGTCATATTTTAGGGTTCAGAGTTTTAGACTCTCGCCCAAGCGAGAATACGTCGCCCAGGCGAGAGTTTCATGCCTCTTAAAATTTCAAACTCTGATGCTCTCGCTCAAGGGAGGGATTCTCGCTCAAGCGAGGATCCAACAGCCTCTACGCCACTCTCCCTCGCCCAAGCGAGCCAAATATCGCTTAAGTGAGAATTTACCAACCTCTGCAATACTCCTCTCGCTCAGGCGAGCCAATTCTCGCCCATGCGAGAATCCCAGGAAATCCTGGGAGCAAACTTTGAGCCTCTCACTTGGGCGAGGCCCTCTCGCTTGGACGAGGCCCTCTTGCTCAAGCAAGAAATACTCAGTATACTCCAAACTCCCAGAATTTTCACTACTCCCTCCACCAAGTCGCGTTCCACTTCCCAAGTTGCATCCCTTTCATCCACTTGGCTCCATAGTACCTTCACCAAAGCAAATTCCATTCCCCTCAATTTCTTCCATGATCCTCACAGGTAAGGTCGTAAACGCCAAGTTATCCTTCAGTTCTATCTGATCAGGCTCAACCACATGAGATGGATCTCCAACATATTTTCTCAACTAAGACACATGGAAAACATTATGGAGATTTGATAACAAAGGGGGTAAAGCCACCGGATATGCTACCGGTCCAATCCTCTTCAGGATCTGATATGGTCTGATGAACGTCAGAGTAAGCTTACAGGATTTCAACACTCTACCAATTCCAGTAGTCAGACCTACTCTCATGAACACATGGTCCCCTTCTTTAAAATCAAGAGGTTTCCGTCTCTTATCATAATAACTCTTTTGTCTACTCTGTGCTATTCTCATATTCTCTCTTATTTTCTTGATCTTTTCAGTTGTCTCACGAACCACCTCGGGTCCCAACACTAAATTTTCTCCAGTTTCTGTAAGGATCCAAATTCTACCCTTGAAAATTCTTTTCCTTTATTTTAATCTGTCACGCTTAATTTTTCCATATTACATCATACATACGTTTCCTTTAACCTTTTAATCCACCCATTTCTCTAATTATCTAATAACTCTAATCATACAATTTCGGATTCATACCATATTACCCTTAATTGCAGAAAAAAATAATTCATATTTCTATCTCCCGGTAACTACCGCATACAACTAGCTATGGGTTTCCAAAATACCCATAGCTACAAATATCCAGAGTTACAAATATCAAGATTTACAATTATCCCAAAATAACATTTAGTCAGTCATGATGCAAAAGTGTAAATAAAGGAATCCAGATTTAAAAGCTCATAAAGCTCCAAGTCAAACATCCTTAGTTTATCCAATTACCTGCAATGGGATTATCATAAACAATACATGGAAATACAAAGGAGTAAGTCTTAAATTCAACGTAATTCAGATGATAATCCACATTAAATAATGTTAGATAAACAGTTATATCGTGACATATAAATAATACTTCGACATTTATATTCCACCTTGTTGTCTTCATCGTTCTGCATTTTACTCGAATTCATCAATATCCATTCCTCATATCCATACATAACTTCATCCTTTCTTTTCTTATTCATCTATCACATTTATGTTTACTTTAAACAATTTATCTTACCACATGGAGCAAGTCAGACATTGCTACGAATAGCCAATACCACGAGGGCAAGTCATACATTGCTACAATAGGCTGAAACAAAAGGCTGAATTAGATGTTTTTAGAAACAAACCCCCATCATCTTTATGTCAAAATTGCATTACTCTTAAAGAAAAAGTTTCAACATTGAGTCTTGAACTCAATAAGATGAACAAGAGTAGCAAAAGTCTAAGTAAGATCATTAATGATCAAAGATACTCTACAGACCGAAGAGGTCTTCGCTATTCAAAAGGCCCTGCTCTTAAGAAACAAAGTAAGTCAATTATGATAAACTTTCAAAAATCAAGTATCCATGCATCCATTCATAATAAAGATAAAACTAGGATACATAAGCATCAACTCATTTGTTTTTATTATAAAAATCATGGGCACAAACCAAATACTTATTCCATTAGAAAATATGGTGTTCCCCTAGGACATTATAGATGAGTTGAGAAAGGAAATAACCTTGTAGGACCCAGAAAAGTTGGGTACCTAATACGGGCAAAAAAAGTAAGTTCTATGTCCTTACTCCAAGGGACAAAGACTATGTCACATACGGTGACAACAACAACGGAAGAATACTTGGAGTTGGTAGAATTGGCAATCCACCCTCAACAACCATAGAAGGTGTGCTATATGTTGAATGACTCAAGCTCAACCTTCTAAACATAAGTCAATTATGTAACAAGGGCTTCCATGTAGCATTCTCCCCGATAAATGCATCATCGAAAGTAAGGTTTCTCAAAACTCTAAACTAATTGGTAAGAGAATTAATAACATATATATAATAGACATAGATTCATCTCTACCAATAACATGTTTAGTTGTGAATGATAATCATGATGCATGGCTTTGGCATAGGAGAATTTCGCATATTCATATGGATCATTTGAATAAGCTTATTAAGAAAGATTTAGTTGTTGGTTTACTCAAAATGAAGTTTGTTAAAGACAAACTATGTAGTGCTTGTCAAATGGGTAAACAAACAAAAACTTCTTTTAAACCAAAGCATGGTTTCTTCCGATAGACCATTGCAGTCACTACACATGGAATTGTTTGGCCCTTCAAGGACAACAATTTTATGGTGGTAACTACTATGCTCTTGTTATAGTAGACAAGTTTTCAATATATACTTGGACTCTATTCTTAGTTCATAAGAATGAGGCATTCAAAGCCTTTAGCACTTATGCTAAAAGAGTCCAAAATGAAAAATCATTAAAAATCGTTGCTATAAGAAGTGATCATGGGGGAGAATTTCGAAACGCTTCTTTTGAATATTTTTGTGATGATCTTGGGATTAATCACAATTTTTTTGCTACACCACAACAAAATGGTGTTGTAGAGAGAAAGAATTTGTCTTTAGAAGAACTTGCTCGAATGATGTTAAATGAAACTAACCTCCTAAAGTACTTTGGGCTGATGCGGTAAGTACTGCATGTTATGCTTCAAATCGAGTTCTTATAAGACCAATTCTAAAGAAAACCCCTTATGAACTCTTCAAAGGTAGAAAACCAAACATTTCTCTTTTGCGTATTTGGTTGTAAATGTTTTGTTTTAAATAATGGCAAAGATAACTTAGGCAAGTTTGATGCAAAAGCCGATGAAGGTATCTTCCTAGGCTACTCTCTCACGAGTAAATGTTATAGAGTCTTTAAAAAAAGAACTCTAGTTATGGAAGAATCTGTTCATGTATCTTTTGATGAAACCAATCCCTTAATCAAGGAAAGGTAAACTCTTGATGAAGAGGACTTGCTAAGTTCCACTTTAGATGAAAAAGGCATTGTTTGATCTTACAACTAATACTGAGCAGGTAGAAATGGATGATAATCTATCCTTACAAGAAGAGCATATTCACTCTAATTTACCATAAGGGAGAACTCATCGAGACCATCCTATTGACAACATTATTGGCGACATAAGTAAGGGTATCACTACCCGCTTAATGCTAGAAAATATGTGTCTGATGGCGACTCGCCCAAATCAATCAACTTGGATGAACTAATGGGCCTAGGAGGGCCCATGACTCGGGCCAAGGCCAAGAAAGCCCGAGGCACTCCTGGTCAACTAGTGCTACATATCCAAGCTTCAATTGGGCCAAGTGTCGACACAAAGCCCATAAATTGCCTCAGGCTTGAGGAGGCCACACCCCTTGAAGGCCACGACCAAGAGGGCAAAGCATAAGCTAGTTTTTCCATGTTGCTTGTTTTAATAAGTGGTCTAAAACCACGGTTGTGTTTATTTTATGCAAGCCCAAATAAATTATTAATGTTTATATTTATTTACCTTATGAAATATTTGAATAAATACTAACAATTGTGTTATGTGTAGGCTTACCAAACTCGGCCATGAAGAGATAAAGTACATTCATGAGCATGTCCAAGGTTACCTTATTAAGAGAACACACTAAAGACTATCAAATGCATATTCATGAGCATGGAAGAAGTTACCATATGGGGAGGACACGCTGATGCTACACTTAAATGAGCCATGTAAAGCACATTCATGAACATGGCCAAAGTTACCATATTGGGAAGCCAGGCTAATTCTGCAACTTAAATGAGCCGTGTAACTTTCCTAAAGCTTGTCTTATTGTTAATGGTGGTGATTCAAAATTAAAAGCATATTCTCCATATGCCATCAAGACCTTCCAAATTCGGCCATCGAAGAAATTAAAGGCATTACACAATTTCAAATCAGCCCACGTGTGCAAACACATCAAGACAACAATTCAAATTGTTAAAGGCATATTGATGAACATATTCAATTCAGATCAAGAATAAAGCATGTGTCTCAATGGGCCATTAAAACCTTCCAAACTCGGCAATCAAGAGGAGTTAAGGCAAATTGAAATTCAAGCCAACACACAAAAGCCTCTACATTGCATTCAATAACAAATTCTATTGTTTTTTTTTGAGAACAACACGTGAAGCTACACTTGAATGAGCCATGTGATTCTTTCCATAGTCTTTGCTTATTGTTATTAGTAGTAATAATTCAAAATTCGGATTGTAAAGGCTGAATCCAAAACGGCAGCCATAGCTTTAGCTTGTGCGTTGATTCTTGACATTATTTTCGTGGGAGCCTTTTTGGCCAGCCCCTACTATATGTATTGCACGTTGAAGCTTGAATAAGACAAGACACCTTGGATTTTTATGAAAAAAGTGCTTAGTGAGAATTCTCTCCTAGCTTCTTGGTTGAACCAAGAAATCAAAAGTTCTTATCAAAGTTCCTACTTTGTGGCGAACAACAATCGGATTATCAAGTAATCATACTTGTGGCGCCTTCATCAACTCAACCTACTTCCACCCTTCTTTTATCCTACAAAAATCTCACATAAAATAACCACTAAAAATAGCCCTTACACATTCAGCCAGGAACTGCCCAGGACACCAAGCCTCGGCCAGAATTCTGTTTTCCCTCGGACAGACCAAAGCCAGCCACGGTCAGGCTGACTTGCACCACGCACCATCCCAATTTCCTCACCCTCGGCCAAACACAATTCCTTTCAGCCAACTCTCCCTACTTCATCACACTCACTCATATACATCCCGTCTAATCCCAGCCTACATAAAATTCCCCAAAGCCATACACAAAACCACATCAAAAACACAATTTCCAAACAAACAACCAAACACAACCCAAATTCCACCAAAAACATTTTCCAAACAAAAACGATCGTGAAAGCATACCAACCCCCACAAGGAGGTTGCTATCAATGTCTAAACATGGCCTTCGTTTCTCAAGATTGATGATGCAATCGAGGATGAGCACTGGATTCTTGCCATGCAAGAAGAACTAAACCAATTTGAGAGAAATGAAGTTTGGGAACTTGTTCCTAGACCTAAAAATAGGCATGTAATAGGAACTCGTTGGGTGTTTCGAAATAAATCAGATAAAAATGGCATTATTGTTAGAAATAAGGCTAGACTAGTAGCCCAAGGATACAACCAAGAGGAAGGTATAGAATTTGATGAAAACTTCGCTCCGGGTTGCTAGACTTGAAGCTATTAGGCTACTGCTTGCATATGCATGTTCTTTGAATTTTCAGCTTTATCAAATGGACGTAAAGAGTGCATTTCTAAACGGATACATTCTGTAGAAGTGTTTGTAGAACATTCTCCCGGTTTTGAAGACTACAAACATCCTTCTCATGTATACAAATGCAAGAAAGCTCTCTATGGCTTAAAGCAAGCTCCACGTGCCTGATATGAACGTCTAACGAACTTTTTATTTGAAAAAGGTTTTTCTAAAGGAAAGGTCGACACTACACTATTTATAAAGAAAATAAATCATCACACTCTCCTGGTTCAAATTTATGTAGATGATGTTATTTTTGGTTCTACTAATGAGAATTTGTGTAGTGAGTTTGGCAAAATGATGCAAGCGGAATTTGAAATGTCCATGATTGGGAAGTTGAATTACTTCCTTGGACTTCAAATCAAACAGCTTAATGATAACATTTTTGTGAGTCAATCCAAATATTGCAATGTCTTGTTGAAAAGATTCGAAATGGATGACTGCAAGCCAATAGCTACTCCGATGGGATCTAGTACCTACATCGATGCGGATGAAGCCAGAAAATGCATTGAAATCTCATAGTATTGAGGTATGAACAGATCTCTTCTATATCTAACTGCTAGTAGACCTGATAATATGTTTAGTGTATGTTTGTGTGCGCGATATCAATCTAAACCTAAAGAATCTCACCAAATTGCTATTAAGAGAATCATGAAATATCTTGAAGGTACAACTAACGTTGGATTGTGGTATCCAAAAGGAAGCATATGTGATTTCATTGGCTTCTCAGATTCAGATTTTGCAGGATGCAAATCTAAGAGGAAAAGTACAAGTGGTACTTGTCACATCCTAGGAAATTGATAGCAACCTCCTTGTGGGGGCTGGTATTTTTGAATGATCTTTTTGTTTGAAGTAGATTATCGGATGAGAAGATGTATTTTTGTTGGTTATTTTGGGTGTTTAAGTGACTTGGGGTTGGCTTTTGTCTTTAGGTAGGCTAAGGCTTTTTTATGGGTAGGTTTGGCCGAGAGGGGTCAAGTATTGTGTGGCTTAGTATTTGGCCGAGAGGGTAAGATATGTTGGCTTAAGTGTTTTGGGATAAGTCAAAAGCATTGTCATTAGTCCCCAACCCCATAATGCTTACTCAACTTTTTCACTTCTTCCTCACAGTGTCAAAAAGCTTACTCCGTGTCCAGGGGTGAAACCGCCTTGTCTCATACTAAGATAAACATATGTATTGTTTTCTATCTTAAAATTAAAATAGAAAACAATATCAGTTTATTATATATTTTTTAAACTTAACCCCCAATGATAATATCATTTTTTTTATACCTTTTTTTACATAGCTCTCTCTGCCTTTATTAATGTCAGTAATGGGGCAACACTTACAATAGTGAAGTAGTTGTGCAAAACACTCTAGAAAACAAGATAATAGAGATAGGATTCATGGCTAAGTTGGTGTGCTCAAAACAAGAAAAAAGCATGTAGTTGCTATGCACTACAATTATTTCACTAAAAACATAATATGTGACTGTATTTTTTATTCTCAAAATTACCACATTCATGAAACAAAATACAAGCTAAGTATGCATATTATTTCAAGCACACAACAAAATCATGAATAATTGAATACTATGTTCATTAGAAACAAAAATTCCAATAAGTTACAAGCCACACATACTCTACAAATTCTCTTATAGCAAAAAAGTAAGGATGTTTAGTTTTCTAAACTATTCAAAAAATCATTTATGAGGTTCAAACATTTCATCGAACACCTTGTATGCATCACATAACCAAACATCAATTTCTAACTAAAATTAATTATTCATCAATGCTAACACAAATCGGAATGCAAATCATATATCTCTAGTCTTAGGCAGATTCCAAGTTCTCAAATGAAGCTAACTTAACAATTAATGTTAAGGAAAGAGAAGTTAAAAAACAGAATAAGAGCAGTAAGTCTCAAGGATTGGTTGATGGCGGTGGTTCATGTGCGGTGGTCGAAGCTCATGAATTGCAACCTCTATCGGTGGAGGTGGAGGTGTGGCAGTCGAAGATCATGAAGCTCATGAGGTGGAGGTGGTGCAGTCAACAATAGAGGTATAGGCAAAATGAAATATAGTGATTATCCATAGTGTAGAAGAAAAAATATTATTAAAAAAACCGTTGTTTAATGTACTCTATGACAACGGTTTTAGAACTGTAGTATATAAATATACAAAATCAACCACTATGACAACAATATAAAAAACCGTGGCCTAATGGCCACAGTTTTAAAACCGTAGGCAATGAAGGCGTTGTCATAGATCAAAAATGTTGTAGTGAAATACTTTCGTTTGGGGTGAAAACCTTTCACTTTGAAATCTGAACACTGGTGTAACAGTTATAAGTAATCGATTACAACAAGTGAGTA
This sequence comes from Lupinus albus, assembly GCA_009771035.1. Classification (NCBI taxonomy): domain Eukaryota; kingdom Viridiplantae; phylum Streptophyta; class Magnoliopsida; order Fabales; family Fabaceae; genus Lupinus; species Lupinus albus. The sequence goes on along the minus strand of CM020011.1, from coordinate 5,095,608 downwards.
ATCGATTACAACAAGTGAGTAATCGATTACGCAAACATCCTGTCCAACAACATTTTCAAAATTTACACAGTGTAATCGGTTACTGTAATTGAGTAATCGATTACTCAAGTGTTCTGTTTCACAGATTTGAAAAATGCTTTAGTGTAATCGATTACAGCTCTTTGAGTAGTTGATTACCCTGTTTACTTAAAATGGCAAGTTGTTACTTCAAAGACAGTAATGGATTACTTTTAGCCGTTGGAGGTTGGATAAGTCTTTTCACACTCATGTAACTTGTTACTCAAGTATAGTAACCCGTTACATGTCATTTTTTAATTTGTTTTTTATTTTACACTTAGAATTTTCCAATTTTCTTTAAAACATTTTTGAGCATTATTAACTAAGGTATTTAAAGAGTTTTAGGATAGAAGTACCTATAAGACTTAGACTCTATTTCTTAAAGTTTTGTCTTCTTTAGTCTTGATAAGTCTTCTTCATTTCTTCTTTTTGGTGATGTTGGTGTCTACATCAAAACCGTGCCAAGGTCAGGAGGAAGATCTTCTTCACAATACTATCCTATCCTATCCTATCCTATCTTATCGTATCTTGTCATATCTTCTCCTATCATATATTATTCTATCATATACTATCCTATCCAATCATATTATATGATGTCCTATCCTATCCTATCATATCATATCCTAGCCAATCATATCATATCTTATCCTCTCCTATTATATCCTATCCTATCATGTCCTATCATTTCCTATCCTATCTTATCTTATCCTCTCCTATCATATAATATATTATCATGTCCTATCATATCCTATCCTATCCTACCCTATCCTATCCTATCCTATAATAGCCTAGCTTAACCTATCATACCCTATCATATCTTATCCTATCCTAGCCTATCAAATCGTATCCTAGTCTATCCTATACTATTCTAGCTATAATATCCTACCCTATCATATCCTACACTATCATATCCTATCCTATTCAGTCGTATCATATCTTATCTTATCACGTCCGATCATATCCTATCCTATCATGTCCTTTCCAAAATGTCATGTCCTATCCAATTAAGTCATATCCTATCTTATCAAGTCCTTTCCTATTCCAATATGTCATATCCTATCCTATCCTATCCAATCCTAGCCTAGCCAATCTAATCCTACCCTATCCTATCCAATATTAGCCTTGCCAATCCTCTACTATCTTATCCTATTCTATCCTATCCAATACTATCCTATCATATGCTACCCTATCCTATCCTATCCTATCTTATCCTATCATGTCATATCATATCCTATCCTATCATGTCCTATCAAATCCTACCTTATCCTATCGTATCATTTCCTATCGAATCCTATCCTATCATTTCCTATCCAATCCTATCCTAACCTATCCTATTCTAGCCTATCCAATCCAATCCTACCATATCCTATCCTATCTTATCCTATCCTATTCTATCCAATCCTATATTATCCTATTCTATCTTATCATATCCTATCATATACTATACTATCGTGTCATATCTTATCCTATCCGATTCTATCATATCTTATCCTATCCTCTCCTATCATATCTTGTCCTCTTCTATCCCATCCTCTTCAATCCTATGTTATCTTATCATTCATATCTTATCCTATCAAGTCCTATCTTATCGTATCATATCCTATCCTGTCCTATCCTATACTATCCTATACTATGCTATTCTATCCTATCATATCATATCCTATCTTGTCCTATTATGTCCTATAATATCCTATCATATACTATCCTATCTCATCCTATCCTATCTTATCCTATTATAACGACCAAATTCACTCTCTACAATTTTTCACTTAATTTTATATTATATATCATATATTTGAAACATACAAAAAATCTCGCGGACATCATATTACCATATTTCTTCCATCCTAATTGTACAAGTAACAATCAAATCATTTAACTCTCATACCTATCATGTCCTATCCTATCGCATCATATATTTTCCTATCCTATCCTATAATATACTACCCTATCATATCCTTTCTTATCCAATCTTATCCTTTCTATTCTTTCTGTCCTATCCTATCCTATCCTATAATATCTTATCATATCCTACCCAATCCTATGTCATCCAATCCTATCCTATCCTATGTTATCCTATCATATCCTATTCTATTATATCCTATCATATCCTGTGACACCCTGAATTTACATTTCTTAAGTTGTAGTAACAGTCCTGAAGAGTGGGACATACTGCCAGATTCTCGAATGAGCGAGAGGTCCTCGCCCAAGCGAGAGGGTCAAAGTTTCTCCCAGGATTTTATCTGGAAATCTCGCTTGAGCGAGGAAGGGCTCGCCTAGGTGAGAGATGGCTCACCTGGGTGAGTGGAATAGTGGGGTATACTAAAGGATTCTTGCCTGAGCGAGATTTGGCTCGCCTGGGCGAGGGAGAGAGGTGTTGACACTGGAGGATCCTCGTTTGAGCGAGAATCCCTCGCTTGAGTGAGAGCACCAGATCTGAAATTTTGAGATGGGCGGGATTTTCTCGCTTGAGCGAGAAAAGGCTCACTTGAGCAGGAACCCAACGATTTCTCTTTAAAATTGAAACCCACAAACACATTTAGGGTTATAACTTGAGAGAGAAGAGAGAATGAGGTGATTTTGAGAGAAAGGACTCGTGAGAATCATCTAGAGGCTTGAGAAGAGGTAAATCTCTTGATTCTAACTCTCTTCTTCCCTTTCAAACTTGTTTTGGGTATATGGGATCTCTTCTCAGAATGTGAGAAACCATGGAAACTCTTCCTATTGAGTTGTGGTTCGTTTTATTTAGTTTCTCTCTTGTAAAGTCTTGGTTTAGAGTTGGTATTCGAAGAATGGAAAGGTTTTATGGGTTGATTCATGAAAACCCCAAAACCCACAAATGAAAATGTGGTAAAACAGGAAAATGGGTGAAATGGTAGATGGAGAAGATGAGTAAGTGTTCTAATGTAAAATAGAAGATGAATATGTATGTTTTATTGTTTGGAAACTTCTAATGAAAGTAGTTTTGGAAACATTGGAAATATGTGAATATCATATATGTTTGCAAATGCAATATGAGTTGTGTTTATATTATTGAGAATGGATCAATGACTTTTGTTGTAGTTGGGTGGGGATGAGGAAAGATCCTAAAGTTGGAGGAGGTAGCGAAGGAAACTTGTAAAGTTACCCAAGAACCGACCCCAACACTCACCAAAGTAAGGAGAAGTGTTTAAATTGTATATGATGACAGAAAATGCGTGGATTTTCTGATTATATATGGATTGTGAAGTAATGGAAAGAAAAATCTATTTTTAGCTCCCTTAAGAGGTTGAGCAATGTATGAGTTACCTTCGTGGTAATGGCTATTCGTAGCAATGTATGAGTTACCTTCGTGGTAATGGTTATTCGTAGCAATGTATGAGTTACCTTCGTGGTAATGGTTATTCGTAGCAATGTATGAGTTACCTTCGTGGTAATGGCTATTCGTAGTAATGTATGAGTTACCTTCCTGGTAATAGCTATTTGTAGCAATGTATGAGTTATCTTCGTGGTAATGGCTATTCGTAGCAATGTATGACTTGCCCTCGTGGTATTGGCTATTCGTAACACTATATGACTTGCCTTCGTGGTATTGGCTATTTATAGCAAATGTATGACTTGCCCTATGTGGTAAGATAAATGATTTAAGATAAACATAAATGGGATAGATGAATATGAACAGAAAGGATGGGATTACGTATGGATATGAGGAATGGATATTGATGAGTTCGAGGAAAATGCAGAACGATGAAGATAACAAAGTGGAATATATATGATATGTTGAAGTATTATTTATATGTCGCGATATAACTGTTTATCTAACCTTAATAAATGTGGATTATCATTTTATTATGTTAAATTTAAGACTTACTCCTTTGTGTTTTCCATGTATTGTTTATGATAATCCCATTGCAGGTAATTGGATAAATTAAGGATGCTTGACTTGGAGCTTTAGGAGCTTTTAAATATGGATTCCTTTATTTACAATTTTTGCATCATAACTAACTATCTGTGGATTTGAATATTTGTAATTATGGTCGTTATATTTTTGAATACTTGTAACTATGGGTAATGTTATTTTGGGTACCCATAACCATTGGATGTTGGAAGTGCTGGGAGATGTTAATATGAATTATGTTTTTCTGCTTAATGAATGTGTCTATGATTATCGTATGTTAAGACTATCACGAATCCGAAAAGATGATTAGCGTAAATTCATTGGGTCCATAATTACAAGTCACAAGTAAGAATACATATATAAATGACTTAAAATAAGAAAAAAAATTCAAGTGTAGAATTTGGGTCCTTACAATATGGTATCAGAGCATAGTTAATCCTGCGGCTTAGGGTATGGCCTTACGTACTTCTTTGTGACCTTTATGTGCTTGAATTACTTGGTTTGTACAAATTGTTATGTGATTATGTGATCCTTGTCTAGTTAAAATTTGGTTTACTAACAAGTGAATGAGTACAGGTACACATGGCTGGAAGAGGAAGAGGAACAAGTTAGAATGTTCCAAATGATCTTTTGGCTCAGATGGTCGCTGCCCTGCAATATGTGAACGAGAACTTGTAGAATCTGAATCAGAATGCAGTGCCAAGTCTGAGTTCACAGCCCCTAGTTCCACACGGACTGACCAAGTACCTGGGATCGGATGTGTACTGTAAGCGGAATCCTTTCCAGTTCCAAAGTGGATTCGCTCCTGATGCTTCAAATGAGTGGATTCAAGGCTTAGAATGGATATTACGAGCCATGGTTTGCGATGATGCTCAGAAAGTGACTTATGCTTCCTACATGTTGGTAAGGGAAGCTGAAACCTGGTGGGATTTACTCTACGTCAGATGGAAAATGAGGGGCGAGTGATTACCTGGGTTGCATTCAAGGAGAAACTTCTTCGGAAATATTTTCCTACTGATCTTAAGAGAAGGAAAGAGATGGATTTTTCGAGGTTGGAGCAGGGTAACATGTTAGTGGGAGAAAATGCGGCCAAGTTCGAGGAATTGGCCCGATTTTGTCCATACGCTGAATTGAAGGTGGACGGACGATCCAAATGTTCTAAGTTTGAATCGGGATTGAAGCCCAAGTTGAAAATGATGTTTGGACATCAAGAAATCTCTGACTTTCCTACATTGGTCAACAAGTGTAGGATGTATGAGGATGACATGAAGGCAGATGAGGTGGCGACACCCAAATCAATTCCTCCCCGAAACTATGGACCTCAACGCAACCATATGCAAGGGAGAGGTAAAGAGAAAGTGGAGGATGACCGATGACCTTATGCTCCACCAAGGTTCGAACCCTACTGTTGGAGGATTTCAGCCCGACTCCTATCCTTTGTGTAGTAAGTGTGGGCGGAGACACATGGGAATCATCTGTCCCGGCATTGGAAATGGTTGCTTTCACTGCAAGGAGCCTGGGCATATGAAGAAGTTTTTTTCGAAGTTGAATCGGGGGGTGAATGCTGTGAAGGCTGAGAGGCCTACGACAACAGGAAGAGAGTTCACCATGAGTGGCGCGGAGACGTCTGATTTTGACGGTTTGATCCAAGGTAAATGTATTGTTGCATGTATTCCTCTTTTTGTGTTGTTTAATCAGGAGCGACACACTCCTTTGTATCTGTTGAATGTGTAGACAGACTAAAATTGCAAACGGAGTCGTTGCCTTTCAACTTGGTCGTATCCACCCCAACTAGTGTACTAGTGGTGGTTTCGACGTTTGTATCTAAATGTCCGGTGGTAGTAAATGGTAGAAAATTTACCGTAGATTTAATCTGCTTACCGTTGTCCCAGTTAGATTTAATTCTTGGAATGGACTAGTTGTCAGTAAATCATGTTATACTTTATTGTGCTGATAAGACTGTGGTGTTTGGAGATCTATGTGAGATTTCTGACTAGGATAGTTGGATGAATCCAGTGTCGGCCAAGGAATTCAGGACTACCCTTAAGGAAGGAGGATCAGTGTTTGTGTTGTTGACATCACTAGAGGATATTGAGAAACCCAACATTAATAATATTTTGATAGTCCGTGAGTTCCCTGAGGTATTTCCTGGTGATATTCCGGAATTGCCCCTAGTCGGAGAAGTTGAATTCTCCATTGACTTGGTACTTGGAACGGGACCGATCTCTATAGCTCCTTATAGGATGGCACCGTTAGAACTAGGTGAGTTGAAAAAGCAGGTCGAGGATTTGTTGGCAAAGAAATTCATTCGTCCTAGTGTCTCACCGTGGGGTGCACCGGTTTTGTTGGTTAAGAAGAAAGATGGGAGTATGAGGTTGTGCACCGATTACAGGCAGTTGAACAAGGTCACTATCAAGAACAAGTATTCGTTGCCTAGAATTGATGACCTGATGGATCAGTTGAGAGGAGCGGTTGTGTTTTCAAAGATTGACCTTCGGTCGGTTTATCACCAACTTCGAGTTAAGTCGGAGGATATTCCTAAAACTGCTTTCAGGACGAGGTATGGACATTTCGAGTATTTGGTGATGTCTTTTGGTGTGACGAATGCTCCAGCAATATTTACCGACTACATGAATAGGATTTTTAATCCGTATTTGGATTCCTTTGTAGTGGTATTTATTGGTGACATTCTAATTTACTCTAAGAGCCGAGAGGAACATGCGAAACATTTGACACTGGTTTTGAATCTTCTGAGGAGCAATCAGTTGTATGCGAAGTTGTCTAAATGTGATTTCTGGTTGGAATCAGTGAACTTCCTTGGACATGTGATCTCTCGGGAACGAGTGGCAGTAGACCCTTCTAAGGTTGAGGCAGTGATGGAATGGGCGATGCCCAAGTCAGTGACTGAGATCAGGAGTTTTCTGGGTTTGGCTGGTTATTACAGGAAGTTCATAGAGGGGTTTTCCAAATTGGCATTACCTATGACCAAGCTTACCTGAAAAGGGGAACCGTATGTGTGGACAATCTGTTGCGAAGAAAGTTTTCAGGAGTTGAAGCGGAGGTTGACTACAACACCAGTGTTGGTTCTTCCTTGTACTGAAGGTGATTTCAGTGTGTATTGTGATGCTTCTAAGCAAGGTTTGGGTTGTGTTTTGATGCAGGACGGGAAAGTTGTTGCCTATGCTTCACGACAATTGAGAACACATGAGAAAATCTACCCTACACATGATCTGGAACTAGCCGTAGTGGTCTTTGCCCTGAAAATATGGAGACACCATCTTTATGGTGTAAGATTTGAAGTGTACAGTGACCACAAGAGTTTGAAGTATTTGTTTCGTCAAAAGGAAATGAACAAGAGACAGAGAAGGTGGATGGAATTCCTTAAGGACTATGACTTTGGATTGTTGTATCATCCGGGAAAATCCAATGTGGTAGTTGATGCTTTTAGTCGGGAGTCGTTACATATGTCGACTTTGATGGTTCATGAAGAGAAACTAATTGAGGAGTTCAGTGATATGAACTTGGCAGTTCAAGTAAGACACCATAGCATGATTTTGGGAATGCTTAAGGTCACCAACGAGTTATTTGACCAGATCAGAAAATTGCAAGTTGAGGATCAAGAATTGAAGGTCAAACGAGAATTAATGGCTAAAGGAAAGGAAACCGGTTTTGAGTCGGATTCCAGTGGAATGTTGTGGTACAAGGGAAGGGTGTGTGTTCCTCACAACGTGGAATTGCGAAAGAGTATCATGGAGGAGTCGCACAAGAGTAAAATGAGTCACAAGTGAGAATCAATATATAAATGACTTAAAATAAGGAAAAAATTTCAAGTGTAGAATTTGGGTCCTTACATATCCTATACTATCATATCTTATCATATCCTATCATATGGTATCCTATCCTATCCTATACTATACTATCCTATCATGATGTGTCATATCATATCATACCCTATCATATCTTATCCTAACCTATCCTATCATATCCTATCCTATCTTATCATATCCAAGCCTATTCTATCGTATACCGTTTAGCATTGTTTCGGATAGAGATCCCCGTTTCACTTCAAAATTTTAGACTAGTTTGTAGTCTGCTTTGGGGACTAAGTTGAAATTGAGTCCAACTTATCATCCACAGACGGATGGTCAATCGGAAAGGACTATACAGTCATTGGAGGATCTTTTGAGGGCTTGTGTTTGGCCTTTGATTGAGTTCACTTATTATAACAGTTTCTATACTAGTATCGGGATGGACCCTTACAAAGCTTTGTATGGGAGAAAATGTAGGACTCTAGTGAGTTGGTTTGACACTGGTGAGAACTTGGTATTGGGACCTTAGTTGGTTAGAGAAACGACGGAAAAGATTAAGAAAATCAAGGATAATATGAGAATAGCACAGAATTGACAGAAGAGCTATTACAATAAGAGGCAGAAACCTCTTGAGTTTAAGGAAGGGGATCATGTATTCATGAGAGTAGTCCCGACTACTGGGATTGGTAGAGGTTGAAGTCTCGTAAGCTTACTCTGAGATTTATTGGACCATATCATATATTTAAGAGGATTGGGCCGGTAGCATTTCTGATTGCTTTACCTCCATTGTTGTTAAATCTCCACAATGTGTTTCATGTGTCTCAATTGCAAAAATATGTGGGGGACCCTTCGCATGTGGTTGAGTCGGACCATATAGAATTGAAAGATAACTTGACTTTTGCTACCTTGCCAGTGAGGATTTTGGATACTAGTATCAAGAGGTTGAGGGGAAAAGATATTGCCTTGGTGAAGGTACTATGGAGTCAAATAGACGAAGGGGACGCTACATGGAAAGTGGAACATGATATGAGGAAGGATTACCCTCATTTGTTTGAATCGAGGTTTGTTTAATTTTCGGGGACGAAAATTCTTATAAGAAGGGGAGGATTGTGACACCCTCAATTTGAGGTTATTAAATTATAGTATTAGTCCTGGAAGTCTCGCTTGAGCGAGAAAGGAGTCGTCTGGGCGAGAGTGGCTCACTCTGGTGAATGGAATACTGGGCTATACTTAAGGATTCTCGCCTAAGCCAGAATTGTCTCGCTTGAGCAGGAGTTGGCTCGTCTGAGCTAGAGTTGTCTCGCCTGGGCGAGAAGTGGCACTCTGAAGCTGTAGAGGCTGTAAGATCCTCACTTGAGCGAGAGGATCCTCGCTTGAACGAGAGGGTCAGATTAAAATGGGCAGGATTTTCTCGCTTGAGAGAGAATCGGCTCGTTTGAGCAAGAACCCGGCGTTGTTACATTAAATAGGGAACCCCCAAACACATTTTAAGGTTAGAACTTGAAGAGAAGTGTGAGAAGAGAGCAGTTTCAAGAGCAGTGAGTCTTGAGAATCATCTAGATGCTTGAGATGAGGTAAATTTCTTGATTTTAACTCTCCTTCTCCCTTTGAAACTTATTTTGGGTATGTTGAGTCTCTTCTCAAAATGTGAGAAACCAAGGAAACTCTTCCTTAAAGGTTGTGGTTCGTTTTATTTAGTTTCTCTCTTGTAAACTCTTGGTTTAGAGTTGATATTCAAATAATGGAGAGGGTTTGTGGGTTGATTCATGAAAACCCCAAAACCCTGAAAATATGAAGAAGATCTTGCTCCTGATCTTAGCACGGTTTTGATGAAGACACCAATATCACAAAAAGAAGAAAGGAAGAAGACCGACAAAGACTATCGAAGATAAAGCTTCAATATTTAGGGTCTAAGTCTTTAGGTACTTCTATCCTTACAACTCCTTTATTTACTTAGCTAATAATGCTCAAAATTGTTTTCAAGAAAATCAGGAAAAACTAAGTGTGAATAAAAATAATTTTCAAAAACAACATGTAACGGGTTACCATACTTGAGTAACAAGTTACATGAGTGAGAAAAGAGTTTTCTAACCTCTAACAGCTATGAGTAATCCATTACAGACTTTGGAGTAATAGATTACCATTTTTAGAAAACAGGGTAATCGATTACTCAAAGTAGTATAATCGATTACACTAAGGCAAATACACAAAGCTGTCAAACAGTGTTGTTGAGTAATCGATTACTCAAATCCAGTAATCGATTACACCGTGTGAATTTTCAAAAAGCTGTTAACAGGATTGTTGGGTAATTGATTACCCATTTGTAGTAATCGATTATTGAGAGTTGTTGCATCAGTTTTTCAGATTTCAAGTGAAGAGGTTTCACTTCAAATTGATTGCTTTTCATTCCAAACGAAACCTACTCATGCCTAAGGGTATTATAGTTGATTGGAAGCCTATATAAAGGCATTAAAACACTCTCACAACTCAAATTTCAAACTCTCCTTAAAAGCTCTCACACTTTCTGATTTTACTTACACTTTTCAAGCAACCTACTCTTAAACTTTCAAAGTAAGTTTGAAGTTGATTCTAAGTGTTTTTCAAATTGTTAAAGAGCATTATTATATCAAGTATACGAGTTGTTGTTGGATTGCAAGTTCTAGATATTGTCATATACACTTGTAAGGCAATCCAAGCCAAATTGTACATTCTTCACTTTTGCAAAGTTTACTTTCTATCACAAGGGTGTGAAGAGAAAGGGTTAGTAACTTGGTATAGTGTTTACCAAGGGTGTTACTCGGAATAGAGTTTTCCAAGGGGATTAGATATAAGTGAGTGTGTAAGGTACAAGAAGATCTCGGGGTGAGATATTTGTAATTTCAACTCATTATATTTAATAAAGGAATCTCTTGCGCGTCAAGAGTACTGGACGTAGCCTTTGGCACCAAAGCTATTTTTGAGAAAGTTACTCTCAAAATCTGATCCAACTACAACATGGCCTCAAGATCATTCCTAGGAGAAGGATCCAACATAAACAGACCTCCAAGCTTTGTTGGAGAGTGTTACGACTTCTGGAAAATAAGAATGTGGATTTTCATAGAATCGCAAGACTTGGATATTTGGAATGCTATCGAGGAAGGACCATACGTGCCATTTACCGTTGTCAACAACGTAAGAGAGATAAAACCAAAATGTTCAGGAATGATGAAGATAAGAAGAAGGTGCAATATGATTTGAAAGCAAAGAACATCCTCACATCGGCACTTGGAATAGATGAGTTCTTTAGAGTGTCCAACTGAAAATCCGCTTAGGAAATGTGGGACACTTTGGAGACAACTCATGAAGGTACCGAAGAGGTAAAGAGATCGAGACTCAACACTTAATCCCAGGAATACGAAATATTTCGTATGAGACCTAGAGAGAAGATCTTGGATCTTCAAAAGAGATTCATTCATCTCACCAACCACCTTATTGCACTTGGCAAAGTACTGTCAAATAGTGACTTGAACTTAAAATTTCTAAGGTCAGTAACAAGAACATGGCAACCAAAGGTAACGACCATTTCTGAAAAGAAAAGCCTTTCGAAAATGTCATTGGCTGCTTTGTTTGGTAAGTTGCAGGATCACGAACTCAAATTGAGTCAACTTGATCAACATGAAGAACTAGAGAAGAAGAAGAAGAACATTTCTCTCAAGGCAAAAGCTGGGAAATATGATTCATCGGAGGATGAAGACGACAAGGAAGAGACTGACGACATGAGCCTCTTCGTCCAAAAGTTCAGCAAGTTCCTAAGAAGGAACAAAGGCGGAAGAACCGGGAAAATAAATAAATTCTCCAAAAGCAATGAGGCCTCCACTTCAAACCAGAATTTTACATGCTTTGAGTGTGGCAAACCTGGCCACATGAAGATGGACTGTCCAAACATCAAGAAGAGCTCTTTCAAAGGAAATAATGAATTAAAAAATGGACAAAGAGCCTACATCGCTTGGGAAGACAATGACACAAGTTCAGCCTCTGAACTAGAAAGCGAAGAGCAAGCGCATCTCTCCCTCATGGCGTCTCATCATTCAGACGATGAAGAGGTAAATGAATCTATCCATTTTTCTTCTTCCGAATTACAAACCGCATTTAATGATCTACATGATGAATATATAAAATTGTCTAAAATGTTTCTAAAACAAAAATCTGAATTAGATTCTCTTAGAAACATACCTTCATCATCCTCATGTTTAAATTGCATTACTCTTGGCAACAAAGTTTCTACATTGAGTTTTGAACAAAATAAAATGAACAAGATTAGCAAGAGCTTGAGTAAGATCATTAATGATCAAAGACACTCTACGGACCGAAGAGGTCTTGGCTATGGAAAAAGCCCTGCTCCTAAGAAACAAAGTAAGTCTATCATAACAGACTTTCGGAAAACATGTATCCATGCATCTACACATAGCAAACATAAATCTAGGATACATATGCATCAACCTATTTGCTCTTATTGTAAAAATCATGGGCACACACCAAATACTTGTCATATTAGAAAATATGGTGTTCCCCTAGGACATTTTAACTGGGTTGAGAAAGGATCTAACCATGTTGGACCCAAAACAAGTTGGGTACCTAATATAACTTAACCTGTTTTGCAGGTTGATTTGAGTGTCGCCCGCAATTTATGGTACTTGGATATCAGTTGCTCAAAACATATGACGGGCGATAAAAGTAAGTTCTCTATCCTTACTCCAAGGGACAAAGGCTCTGTCACATATGGTGACAACAACAAAGGAAGAATTCTTGGAGTCGGTAGAATCAGCAAGCCACCTTCAACAACCATAGAAGGAGTGCTATATGTGGAAGGACTTAAGTACAATCTTCTAAGCATAAGTTAACTTTGCGACAAGGGTTTTCATGTATCATTCTACCCAGATAAGTGCATCATTAAAAGTATGGAATTTCTAAACTCTAAACTTGTTGATAAGAGAATTATTAACATTTACATGATAGATATGGATTCATCTCTTCCTATAACATGTTTAGTTGTAAATGACATTCATGAAGCATGGCTTTGGCATAAGAGAATTGCTCACATTCATATGGACCATTTGAATAAGCTAATCAAGAAAGATTTGGTTGTTGGTTTACCCAAGATGAAGTTTGTTAAAGACAGACTATGTGGTGCATGTCAAATGGGTAATAAACAAAAACCTCTTTCAAGCCAAAGCATATGGTTTCTTCGGATAGACCATTGCAGTTACTACACATGGACTTATTTGGTCCTTCAAGGACAAAGAGTCTTTGTGGTAACTACTATGCTCTTGTTATAGTAGATGATTTTTCACGCTACACTTGGACTCTATTCTTAGTACATAAGGATGAAGCATTCAAAGCCTTTAGCACTTACGCTAAAAGAGTCCAAAACGAAAAGTCACTTAAAATCGCTGCTATAAGAAGTGATCATGGGGGAGAGTTTCAAAATGCTTCTTTTGAGGAATTTTGTGATGATAATGGGATTAATCACAACTTTTCTGCTCCTGGAACACCACAACAAAATGGTGTTGTAGAGAGAAAGAATCGGGCTTTGGAAGAACTCGCTAGAACAATGTTGAACGAAACTAACCTCCCAAAGTAATTTTGGGCTGATGCGGTAAGCATCGCTTGTTATGTTTCAAATAGAGTTCTAATAAGACCTATTCTAAAGAAAACCCCCTATGAACTCTTCAAGGGAAGAAAATTAAACATTTCACACTTGCATGTATTTGGTTGTAAATGTTTCATCTTGAATAATGGCAAGGAAAATTTAGGCAAGTTTGATGCAAAGGCAGATGAAGGAATCTTCCTAGGCTATTCTCTCACGAGTAAAGCTTATAGAGTCTTTAACAAAAAAACTTTAGCCATGGAAGAATCTGTCCCTGTCTCCTTTGATGAAACCAATCTTCTAATCAAGGAAAGGTTGACCATTGATGAAGAAGATTTGCCTAACTCTACTTTTAATGAAAATGCTATTTTTGAAACTACACCTAATATAGAGCATGTGGAAGTGGATCATAATCCTTCCATACAAGAAGAGCATATTCACTCTGATTTACCCAAAGAGTGGAGAACTCATCGAGATCATCCTATAGACCACATTATTAGCGATATTAACAAAGGTGTTACCACTCGCTTAATGCTAGAAAATGCTTGTGTAAACATGACCTTTGTTTCTTAAATAGAACCATCTAAGATTGATGAAGCAATCGAGGATGAACACTGGATTCTTGCTGTGCAAGAAGAACTTAACCAATTTGAGAGAATCCAAGTTTGGGAACTTGTTCCTAGACCTAAGAATAGGCATGTAATAGGAACTCGATGGGTATTTCGCAATAAATCAGATGAAAATGGTATAATCATTAAAAACAAGGCTAGACAAGTAGCCCAAGGATACAACCAAGAGGAAGGTATTGACTTTGATGAAACCTTCGCTCTGGTTGCTAGACTTGAAGCAATTAGACTACTACTTGCATAAACAACTCAATAATGGGAAAGTTAAATTACTTTCTTGGACTCCAAATTAAACAACTTAATAATTGTATTTTTGTAAGTCAGTCCAAATATTGCAAAGACTTGTTGAAAAGATTTGAGATGGATGGCTGCAAGCCTATTGCTACTCCTATGGGATCAAGTACATACATCGATGTTGATGACGCTGGAAAATGTATTGAAATATCTAAGTATCGAGGTATGATCGGATCTCTTTTATATCTTATTGTCAGTAGATCTGATATTATGTTTAATGTATGTCTTTGTGCGCGATATCAATCTAAACGCAAAGAGTCACATCTATTTGCCGTTAAGAGAATCATGAAGTATCTCAAAGGCACAACCGATGTTGGACTGTGGTATCCCAAGGGAAGCCTATGCGAATTGGTTGGGTTCTCGGATTCAGACTTTGCAGGATGCAAGTCTGAGAGAAAAAGTACAAGTGGTACTTGCCACATTCTAGGGAATGCTTTAGTTTCTTGGTCCTGTAAGAAACAAGCTTGTGTTGCCTTAAGCACCGCTGAAGCGAAATATATTGCTGTCGGTAGTTGTTGTGCACAAGTGTTATGGCTAAAACAACAATTACGAGATTATGGCTTAAACTTAGGCTGCACAGCTTGAAATGTGACAATACTAGTGCTATTAATCTCACCAAAAATCCGATTATGCACTCAAGAACCAAACACATTGATATAAGGCATCATTTCCTTAGGGACCATGTCCAAAATTTCCAAAATCAAAAACCTTCAAACACCAACAGTGGCTTCATCTTAAAAAAAAACCACGTTCTTCAAAGTCTAAGTAAGGAGAATCATCTTCCAAGTCCAACTCGTTGAACTTGACGAGGCTTCTTGCAAATGACACTCAAAGGAAGGTCTTTGAGGAAAACTTCCATGGACGCGCCATCTTTACTCCTAAGTACAGTAACATTGGGAACTTTGAGTTTGAAGATTTTCTTTTTCCTTATCTTTTGCGGCAACAAAAACTTTTTGACTTTTGCTGCGAAGCGAACGATATTTATCCTGAGCTTGTTCGCGTATTTTACTGCAACATGAACTTTAGGAAAAATCTTATGACTTCCCATGTTAAGGAAAAAGACATTGTATTGGATATGAAAACCTTTAGTTTTATTTGCTGTGATATACCGATGATAGGCGACATTATTGGGTTCGGCCTGGTATGTGAATGGGACGATTACGATCACAAGAAATTCTATCTTTCTATTTGTAGAATTTCTAAGGAGGAAATAGAAAGGCGAAAGCAACAAAGCCTTGGAGAGACTGTTAAGAACATGGATATCCTCTCTGTTGGATATCTCACGCTGGAAGATCGTTTGATACATTATTTTCTTTCCTATGTCATTTTGCCAAAATTTTCAAACCATTCGCAAATAAGTGACATAGAGCTCCAATTGATGTATACTATCAAGTTTAACATCAAAATTAATTGAACTAAGATGATAATGAATCAAATGTGGCATGTTCGCGGCTCCCAAAGTCTGTTGCCCTACGCCATCTTCATTACCAAAATGCTTGAGCATTTCGGCGTACCTTTAGAAGGTGAGAGCAAAGTGGCCCTCAATCTTCGCGAAAGCAAGGTGAATATTGAGGTTTTCCACAAGATGGGATTCGTTATAGATCCTGTCACTCGTCGAACCAACAAGCATCGTACCGACCGCCAACCTGCTCTTACCGACGTACCAAAACCTACTGCTGCACCAAACCAGCCTGAGTCTCATGCTCAATCTTCTTCATCTACTGCAATACCCTCTAATCAGATGATTATGGATGAATTGGTTTATCTTCGAGGCTACATCACCACAAGGATAGATGCTTTCGATACTCAGAGCCAACAAATCCATTACGAACTTCATCGTCTTTCTTCGAGGCTAAGCAACATGGATGTTGATGAAGATAGTTCCGAGCCCGAGTCTTAGATTATTTTGTCTAGGTTTTTGATTATGTAATGACTATGGCTGTGCTAGTTCCATTTGCTTTTGAACATTGTTTGGTTTATTTCTTGCTGTTTTTGGATTTCGTGTATGAACATCTTTATTTTCGTTGTTATGCAATGTGTTTATGTTTCATACATGGTGTTAATTATATTATGCTTTATATTACTTGAACTTTCATATACTATGAAATATTGTATGTTATGCTCTACGTAACACCCTAAATTTAAGTCTTTAAAATTATAGTATCAGTCCTTGAAGTCTCGCTTGAGCGAGACATTCTCGCCTGGGCGAGAAAGGCTCACCTAGGAGGGAGAAATCCTGGGCTATACTGGAGGATTCTCGCCTGAGCGAGAGTTGTCTCGCCTGGGTGAGAAATGGCAGTTTGGGACTATTGAGACAGTGAGATTCTCGCTTGAGCTAGAATCCCTTGCTTGAGAAAGAGGGTCATATTTGAGTTTTTAAAATATGCGGGATTCTATCGCTTGAGCGAGAAAGGGCTCGCTTAAGCGAGAACCCGACGCTGTTACATTAAATAGGGGACCCCAAACACATTTATGGGGGTTAACCTAGAGAGAAGTGAGAAAAGGGAGCATTTTCAAGAGCAAGAAGGCTTGTGAGTCATTTAGAAGCTCGAGAAGAGGTAAATCTCTTGATTCTAACTCTCTCTCTCCTTCAAACTCATTGTGGAGTGTAAAGGATCTGTTCTCCAAAGGTGAAAAACCATGGAAACTCATTCTTTTGAGTTATATCCTATCCTATC